>OW052184.1:49618716-50218716 GCA_932526625.1 Rhingia campestris | reverse complement strand
TGGATAATCATGTTTTAAAATTATAAGCTTTGTTTTGACACCAACTCGCCAATTATTGAATTTATAAAAACCCCGCAATAAGTAATAGAAAATTTCCAATGATGTTTCTCAATGATAGTTATAACCTGGTTATAACTGGGCCCTAACTGCAATTAAAAATTAAAATATGTTTGGACAATCATGTTCTTAAATTCATAAGCTTTGTTTTGACATCAACTCGCCAATGATTGAATTTATAAAAAAACACACAAGAAGTACCTATAACTGGGCCCTAAAATGGTTGGTTGTGCAATGAGAACAGAGCTTCATCTAGGTAAGGTTAGGTTTGATGGGCTATTGACGCAAGAAACTGAAAAGAAATCTGCCTAAGGGCCCAGTTATAGCTATCATTGACAAACATCATTGGAAATTTTCTTTTACTTCTTGGAGTTTCTTTAATAAATTCAATCATTGGCGAGTTGGTGTCAAAACGAAGCTTATAATTTTAGAACATGATTCCAAACATATTTTAATTTTTAATTGAAGTTATCGCAGAAAATCACTTTTTATTTTTCACTGATCATGATTTATTTCTGTGAAGAAATGTTTGTCGTTCCACCGAAATGAAACGGAATTTTCCTACGATTCCTATAAGCAGCTATTGAAGGATTTCAATTCCATCATGTTTTGTGTTTTGTGCCCTTAAGGCCTGCTCAGAATGCATATCTGTAGCTGGTATCTTGCATCGCTGTCAAAAGAGAGATACATTTCTTGCATGAAGTTGCCCTCTATTCAACTTCAAGCTACAGATTCACGAAGGTACACATTGTGTAAGCGCTTACGGGTTGTCGTGTTTTTAACTTTTCACTCAGCTACAGATACCAGCTACAGATACGCATTCTGATCGACCCTTTAGGGCTCAGTTATAGCTATCATTGAAAAACATCATTGGAAACTTTTTTGATTTATTTTTGTGAAGTAATGTTTGTCGTTCCACCGAAATGAAACTGAATTTTTCTACGATTCCTATAAGCAGCTATGTAGGTAAAATTTCAATTCCATCATGTTTTGTGTTCCAATGAAGTTGTTCAATGATAGCTATAACTGAGCCCTAAGGGAAAAGCAGGCCTTAGGTGATTTGTGCTGCTCCATTAGCTTCAAAGAGGTAGTTGCTCCAACCCGACTTGCAGCAGAAGCGGACGATCCGTGCTGTAGGTGTTGTAGCTAGCTCCGTCAAGTCCTCGTAGTAGAAGCTACCGAGAAGTTTGTTACGGCTGTTGCTGATCGCGGGACAGTGACATAATAGGTGGACGATGTCCTCCTCGACGTCTGGGTCTCCTCACTTCCTGCAAAGTTGGTGTGAGCAGTGAGTATACAACTACATAGAGTGTGCATCTCATACAACAAAAATTTACTATTTGGGGTACTGATGTTGATACCCCATAGTTCAAATTGCCAAGCCAGCATCAAGCAACAGCATAGCCGATGCTTACGACCGACGAAAATTCCCCTTCGTACTTACCGCCCGCGTCTGAAACCGCTACAACATTTTTAGCTGTGATGCGTACTCTATGTAGTTCTATACTCTTTTGTGTGAGTCAGTTAGTTTAATCCTGTTGGAATGTTTGCCCAGGCAGATTGTGGCCTGTTATGACTCTCGCCGCTATGGCAATATAAGCTCTGTTCAGAGTTATAAGCTTGTTAGATTTGCTACCGCTTAGTTCCGGCCAAAGGTCTTTAGTATGTCTGCAGGTGTTAATTTTTTGCCACCTAGATTTTATTTCAGTTTGCGTGAATCTGGGTATTTTCTCTTTTTCGAAAGCAAATGGGTGTCTAACCCGGTTGTCACATAAGGAGATGCAGGTGGACGATCCTAGTCTGGCTAGCTCGTCTGCTTTTTCGTTTCCTGGGATGTTATTATGTCCTGGCACCCAGATTATTTGGACTTTGTTCTGGTTAGAAAGAGCCCTTAGCTCTGAGCGACAGCGTCCAACTACTCGTGATTTTATTATGTTGGATGCCAGAGCTTTTATGGCCGCTTGGCTATCTACGTAAATGGAGATATCCTCTTGTGATATTGTCCAATTCTCTAGCCGATTCGGCAGCTTCGGATCTCTGCTTGGAAAACACTGCACGAGTCTGCCAATCGAATGGATGTGTTTAACCCGATTCTATCGGAGTAGACCCCAGAGCCCACTCCTATTTTCATTTTAGATCCATCAGTGTAGATAGCTATTTCGTTGTTGGATACAGCATTATTTGATGACCATTTGTCTCTACAGCTTTTCGCTGCTGTGTCAATCAGCTGTAGGTCGATTGGGGGTAGATTTATAATTGTTTCCAAACCTGCTTTGGAGCTGGTGCGCATAGCTCCTGTTATGAATACACATGATGTTCTTTGAACCTTTGTCAGTGCAGTCATGTGTTTCGTTTTTTTCCACCGAGTCCCACCAGACTAAGCAACCATAGGTGAGAATTGGTCTAACGACAGCTGTGTATAACCATTTCGTGACCTTCGGGAGGGACCCCATTTCTTACCACAGATTCTACTGCAGCTGTATAGTGCAATATTAGCTTTCTTTACCCTTTCGTTGATGTTAAGTTTCCAATTTAACTTGCTATCGAGTATCACCCTAAGGTATTTGGCACTACCTGACAGTGGAAGAGTATGGGCAAGACTTCTGATTTCTAAATTTGTTTTCTATAAGACAAACGGCGTTTTTAAAATGCATACAAGTATTAAGCTGGATAATTCTATCCGAACAGTGATCTGAAAGAATGGAATGGAAGAGAGTTGAGAACGTTCGACTAACGAAATGGATCGATAGGCAATTGGGAAGTTGGGTATGGCATTCCTGGACTAATTTTTTTTTTTACAAAAGTACGGAAATACATTCAATACATTGAATAGGTATAACTTTAATATTTCGTCACACTATCCATCATCTTTTGAAATATAAGCCAACTGGTTAACTGCAGCTTTTATGCGTTTTGAAAGGATTCACATCGAATTACCTTATCCAGTTTGTTATTTGATACTGTGGCGCATACAAATTTGTCTAATAACCTATTGAGTAAAACTTTTGGCGCCATAAGAAGACATTATACAGATATTTGAGAGTCAATCACGCCGCCCAATGGTTTCCATTATATAATATGAGATTTCAGTTTGAAATTGAAGCCATCTGATTGGTCCGCACTTAGTCTATTACATCTCCCGAGATGATCGGGCTAAGCTCATATATTGTGCTTTGATTCTGCTGTGAACCAGAAAATAAACGCATATCAATCGAAATTAGCAAAACCAAAATTTATTCGTTGTCTTAAAATAAAACAAAAAAAAAAACAACATTTGTTCAGTGACTGTCCATAAATTGTATCTCGGACAGAATCAGAAAACTATACGGCAGCGGACGCGGTTGCGGCGACAAAATTGTTAAAGTTTGTCTTTCCACATCAACATCGGTCCTGTAAAGTAAGACTCAACATTAGCCATAGTACTGAGTAACAGTCATAATTTGTTTAAACTTACACACAGACGAATCCAACAACATTTGTCGAGATAACATCATCATCGACGGTCTCAGCAAAGCTCACCGAGAGCAAGTGGTGCATCAACAAAGGACCAGGTTGGACGGCTACTAGTTTAGTTAGATTATCTTCTGCCTTCATGCCGATTGGCATACAAGAATCAGGCAGAGCTGGTGCTCCAATCTTATAAATTTTAACATCCGCCCATTGAACTTCGAATGAGAACGGATACAACGGTGTGCGGAAACCATAGAAATATTCTTTGACTCGTAAGTCTCTAGCTTCATTACGTAGCGCTTTGCTACGTTCCACTACACCGCCGCTCTTCGGTAGAAGAACAACTTTGACGAATGATGGTATATCACGGAGTAGTTCATTATAGAGCCGCTCCTGGTCGAGTACAAAAATTGCTCCAACTTCAAAAGCTTGAGCAGTGTGCAACAGGTGGCGATAGCCTTCACCTTTTACCCAACCGCAAGTGTTGATAATCATACCAGAACTCTTTGCTACAGTGAAAAGATGTACAGTAAATTAAAAGAAATTTTCATACCATTTGGTGTACTTACTGCGTTTATTAACGACCATCGATTCCAGAGTCACTTCGGCCATTTTCGATACTATCGTTTTGTACAACGTTTTATTATCACTTGGACTTTTGTGGCCAAAATGATAAACCAATGGAGCCGTTTGTGAAAATCCATCCTCTATGCTAGCCGGACGTTCTATTAGCACCGTTGCAATGGTACCTGGTAATGAGACAGCTCCCTGACCTACATCTACATCTGCATAGAACGGTCGTCTACCTAGACGCACAGCATAGTTGAGGAATATTTTACAAAGCGTACTTTTACCGACGTCTGTAGGTCCTACAACCATAGCAATAGGACCCCTCGTATCATTCTCCTCAGCTTTTTCACGCATCAGTTCCAAGGCAGCATGACAATTTAGATACTGCACCATTGGTGTTTCTTTAGAAGTGTAACGAACGTCTGTTTTACCTCTGATCCCAAGGACACAACCTTGATATGTGAATATTGCCACTTTCGCACCAGTTATGAACTCGTATGACTTTTTTTTAACCAATTCCGTACCAAACATTTCGGCAAAACCAGATTTTAACTGAATAAAAATAAAAATTAAATTTCTTCCTACTCTTGAGTTTTTATTTAGCGTTTACCTGCACGTACACCTTGGCATCCTTTTCTTCGATTTCAAAGCGCAATTCTGAATCTGTTTCTAGAGTAAACGTTTCTTCTTCCATATCCATTGCAGTGGTAATATATAAAAATAATAGACTGTAGCGCCACTTAAATAAATAAAATAAATAATAGACAAATGTTTTTATTAACTCTGCCGATTGGTGATCTGTCAAAATATTTTTTTTATTGTTTACTACACATGGGTACAGTAAAAATAAAAAGTTGTTGACGTTCCATGGTAGAGGGTGGAATTGCAATGGTGATATAGTTATAGTTTGCAGTTCAATTTACAACATATATCAGCCTAATTTTAAAGGCCCAGTAATAGCTATCATTGGAGAACATCATTGGAAATTTATTTTTTACTTCTTGCGGTTTTTTTTTTTAAAATTCAATCATTGGCGAGTTGGTGTCAAAACAAAGCTTATGAATTTTGAAAATTGAAAATTGTAAAGCTTTGATTTGATATCAACTCGCCAATGATTGAATTTATAAAAAAAAAACACGAAAAGTAAAAGAACATTTTCAAAGAGGCTTTTAAATGATTGCTATAACTGGACCCTTAGTAAGTTAACTTTAATGAAGCTCTGTTTTTATTGGTCAATCGACCATTTTAGTCAAATGACATTGGAGGAGAAATGACTGATGAAACAAGTTAGTTTAAGAGCACTCAGATATGACTGAAACAGCTGATTTTGTTCAACATCTCTTATGTTATTTGTATTTCTTACTTTATTGATAAATAATAATTTTTATTATTCTGAGTAGGTAAAAGTTGATAAAAATCTATAAATATGGAAAAATAAAATTGCAAAATACAGGTTGGCATAGTTTGACATTTACTTACCATTCATTAAGATTTTCCGTTCTATATAACCTTATTTTTAAGTTGTTATCTGAAACCAGGAACACGCCCATTGATTACCCAACTAGGTGCGTCTGCCAACTCAAAGAATCAAAGTGTAATTTTGTTTCAGCCAACTCATAATAAAACTACCTACAGTTGCTGCTAGATGGTCCATTTCATAGGAGGTGGAGGACAGAGATCAGGTAAAGAAGAGATAAGAAACTTTCCAGGACTTTACTTTTGACTACAAGCTAATCCTGGAATTGTGCAGGATTTTTGACAGATAAATTCCCCACCACGGCCCAACCAGATACACACTTGTATGCAGCCCTCATAGCCCTTTTTTTCATTCCACTCACTAAATTAAGCTAAAAATTTAGCAATTTTGTTTGTCGCTCTCAATTATTTAAAAAGCTATTAAACAATAAAAATTCCAAAAATCCTTATGGAAATCAACCAACTTTTGACAGTCCACACAAAGCTGAGTGATAAGCAGCATTGCCAAATAAAAACATATGAGAGGCTACAATCCGCTATGCGGATCGTTGAATACCCTATCCCATCATATCCTTTAAATTAATATCCTCAAAATATAGGCCTTATGGCAATGAAATACAGAAAATGACATTGTCACAATATATTGCTCAGACAGTTTCTCAAAATCTTGTGTGGTTCGTATTTCTATTGCTAATGCCTTGGGATGGGGTATACAAACGGTTTTTGTAAGAAAACGCCCCCAAAATGTGGGCGTAGGTGAAAATGATCTATGGACAAAATGTTTATATTACCATTTCGGAAGTATTTGCATCAAATTTTTTTTCGAAAGTTTTAAAATTTGGACAAAAAGCGTTTTTTACTAAAAACGCCCCCAAAAAGTGGGCGTGGCAAAAAACTTTGTATGAACGAAATATAGATATTAGGATTGTCTAAATATGCTACTCAGACACTTTTTTGAAATTCCTTACGGTTTGGCCAAAAAATAAGTTTTCCTAAAAAGGGGGCGTGGCAGTGGGCGGATTTTAAAAATTTTTACACTTGTTCTGGTGGCACGGACGAGGATCCTATATACCAAATTTCATTGTCCTAGCTCAAAATTTAAGGCCCAAAAACCGCTGACGAACAGACAGACGGACGGACGGACGGACGGACGGACGGACGGACGGACGGACGGACAGACAGACATGGCTAATTCGACTCAGCTAGCGATTCTGAGTCGATCCATATACTTTGAGGTATATGTAGCAAAATTATTTCTCTATGTTACAAACTAAGTATCAAAACTAATATACCCCTATGGGATAGGGTATAAAAAGGATTCAAAGGATTTTAAATCTCTTTATGGGGACAGTCCACGCTCACGCAACTTCATTTGTATGTAAAGTCTTAAGGCAGGCACCCGCTTCGCGGAAACAAAGGATTTTAAATCTCTTTCTAGGGACAGTCCAAGCTCACGCAACTTTATTGCTCCGCTCAGGGTATGTAAAGTAGTCAGGCAGGCGCCTGTGTCAACAGTTTTTATACCCTATCCCATAGGGGTATATTAGTTTTGATACTTAGTTTGTAACATAGAGAAATAATTTTGCTACATATACCTCAAAGTATATGGATCGACTCAGAATCGCTAGCTGAGTCGATTAAGCCATGTCTGTCTGTCCGTCCGTCCGTCCGTCCGTCCGTCCGTCTGTACGTCACCGATTTTTAGGCCTTAAATTTTGAGCTAGGATAATGAAATTTGGTATATAGGATCCTCGTCTCTGCCTACAGAACAAGTGTAAAAATTTTTGAAATCCGCCCACTGCCACGCCCCCTTTTAAGAAAAACTCAGTTTTTGACCAAACCGTAGGGAATTTTAAAAAACTTTCTGAACAACATATTTAGACAATATTAATATCTATATTTCGTCCATATAAAGTTTTTTGCCACGCCCACTTTTTGGGGGCGTTTTCAATAAAAAACTGTTTTCGGTCAAATTTTAAATTTTTCGAAAAAAATTTTGATGCAGAATCATTAACATTATTAATATGAACATTTCGTCCATATACCATTTTAACCCACGCCCACTTTTTGGGGGCGTTTTTATATAAAAACCATTTTTATACACTACCCCATAACATATGCAAGAGAAAACCTTGTCTTTTGTAGAACCGTTAAAGTGTTTTGTAAGCAGTCTGAAGAATTTGTTGTCACTATATCATTTTTTCTATTTATCCACATCGTGTTCTTAGCCATGCCCCCTTTTTTGGGGATTTTAGTTTTATGGATACGATGGGATAGGGTATTCAACGATCCGCACAGCGGATTGTAGCCTTCTCATATGTTTTTGTTATTAATTTATTTCAAAATGCAATGCAGAAAAATAAGTGAAGTGTCAAACTACACACAATTTGTATAGAATTATAACCCAAAAGTGCAATTTTGTTTTATGAATGACTTTTAAACTGAATGTGAGCGATAATTTTTAAATCCATATAAATAATCAGTGCGCAGAGACGAATCGATTAATAAAAAAAAGTGAAAGGCAGCTAAAGTAAATTTATCCCGAAATCTGTCGATAATGGGGAAGACTTACGGAAGTTTCCTATCTCTTATTGACGAGTGGAAAAGTTTGAAAAGCGCCTCTACATGTGAAAAAAAATAACATGTTAAGTGCTATAGAATTAAGGGAAAATTTTATTCATACAGGATTACCATAAGAAAACTGTATTTAAGACGAAAATCCAAACGCGTATTTCGAAACATTTTACTATTAGGCAATATACAAGTTGATGTGGCATTTAATGGAATTAATAATGGACTTCTTAAATGCTGTGCGATTAGATTAACATATTCTGCCCTAGCGAGGTATCCGTCGGAGCGGAAAATTTTCCGCAACGCATACTTCGTCGGAGATTCAAATTCCATTCGAGGTATGTGTCATCGGAAAGAAATACTACACAAATGTGACGACGCGCATCGGCGCTATGTTTTGACATGCGACAGAATTGGGATTTTAAGAGAGATGTGCAAAATATATCATTATATCGATAAGTCGATATGACTTCCGATATGTTATATGTATAAACACAAAAGGAGCTCTAAATCATCATATATCTATATAAGGAGTTGAATTAAATAGATTCTAAATAGGAAGAATGCTAATGTGCAAATAAATTGTACGCTGACGTTTACTAGAAAAAATATAGACATACCAATATTCCTTTTCAAAATGTATCGAATCGGTTAATATCGATTTATATTTCGAAAACCACATCTCTAACTTATTGTCAAAATATAAAAAAATCAACACAACAAATGACAAATAAGTTGAAGGTTTAAATTTAATTGAATTAAAACGATTTTTGTCTATATGGACCACCACCTGTGCCCGAACATTCTTATTTATTTGCAGTCAATTTTTTTTTTTATATATGACTTGTAGTCACTCCAAACCTTAAAAGAAGTGTACACACATATATGTAAATTTGAATTTTGAGGCAATGATAAGGTCATATAGATGCCCTTTTCCAACCACCAGCATCTCTTTGTCGTGGACCTAGTTGGTTAAGTTGGTCCATCACATCGTCCCAAAATTCAGCCACATCTTCTGTGGATCTCTTAGTGTAATTTTGCGCAATTTCGGGTTTTGGCTGCATCATGTTGACCAAAAGCTCGTACTGTTGAGGGGTGGTTTTTTCCTTTAAGCTCACCCTGGAAACACAAATTCAAACGATTATTATGAAAATTGCTTAAATAAATAGTTTTGTATAATTGCATACATTTTGCTATCACTCCACTTCACTTCGTAAACAAATTCCGCGAAGAATTTGTGTCGGAGGAAATCGGAAAAAGAATTGCACTTAGCTGTCAAAAATTAAACAAAAAATGCAGTTGAACGCACTTCAACGCAATTCGCTGGGATGCGTTACGAAATGTCGGAGAAATCTTCCGAACAGCTTTTCGGAAGAATACCTCGAAGCAAAAATCATCGGAATCGTACAAAATCGGAGAATTTTCCGCTCCGACGGATACCTCGCTAGGGCCGATTAATACAAAAATGTAATTTTAATTTGGCGCTATTTTTCCATACGAATAGCGCCACTTTTGCGACTAGTAGAGAAAAAAGGAATATTACAATGTATGCCAAAATGCTAGCCTTCAGTCGTCAATTACTTGATCTCTGGTGGAGGACTTGTAAATGTGCATTCACCATAAATGACTACGATGCAATTTTTGAACACTTCCTTAAGTTTTTAACACGTCAATTTTGACATTGCCTTGTTTATAAATTGTATGCCAAAACTAAGTAGAATTATTTCGTAAACAATTCTATATAAAATAAGACACAAATGAGTAATATCTACATTCAGGAACCACCCACATCGGGGAAAGTAAGCCTACTAAAAAAATTACGATAATCATATAAACAACTAGGAATGTATTTAAGGTCCTTTTAAAGACTTCTGTGGGTGATATTGACATAGAACTCTGGACCAGAGAATGTCCCAAGGCATGTCGCAATTTTATTCAACTATGTATGGAGGGGTACTTCAACGGGACCATATTTCATCGTGTTGTTAAGGGATTCATTGTACAAGGTATGTTGCACCTAAAGCTAAATATAATATAGTTTTGTAAAACTCATTATTATAAAGGCGGCGATCCAAATGGAGACGGTACTGGTGGGGAATCCATTTATGGTGCACCATTCAAGGATGAATTCCATTCCCGATTACGATATATTCGACGCGGTCTTGTGGGAATGGCTAATTCTGATGTCAATGACAATGCATCGCAATTTTTCTTTACAATGGCACCAACCCCAGAGCTACAGAATAAAAACACTCTTTTCGCCAAGGTTACTGGTGATACAGTGTTTAATATGCTCAAGCTGGAAGATGGTCTAGTCGATCACAATGAACGACCACTATACCCTCACAAAATCATTAAAACTGAAGTTTTGTCGAATCCCTTTGATGACATAGTGCCACGGGTAGTCCAAAGCGAATCAAAAAAGGAGAAACGCAAGAAAAAAGAAAAAGGTGTCAAGTAAGTGTATAAAAACATTTTATCGCGCAAGTACATTTCATTTAATCTCCACAGAAACTTCGGCCTATTGTCGTTCGGCGAGGAAGCCGAGGTAGATGAAGTTCAAAGTAACACATATGCCCAAAAGAACGCTGGTAAAGCCAAGTCCCTGCACGACGTAATTGACGATCCCAAACTTAGTAAAGACGTTGACAAAATTGAGCGTGGCAACACTCCGTCTGATATAGAAGACTTTAATGGCGACAATGACAATGAGAGTCAAACAGCTGAAGAAAAACTTGCAAAAGTCAAGAACAAACTACAGTCGAAAATGGAAAAAGGTTCGCTAAAACCACCAAAAGTTTCTAATCCCGTTGAAGAATCTGACTCAGAGGAGGATGTCCTAATGACGGTTGATCGGGAGAAAAAGGCTCAACAAGAGAAAAAAAAGGAAGAGATCCGCCAGGAGATCGTAAACCTTAAGAAACAGTATAAAACAGACAAGAGGGCTAAAGACGAGCTTCTCGAGAAGAAAATCGAAAAGGAAATTGTAGCTAAACCAGAATACTCCAATGAAATGGTCAAAGATTACATTGAAGAAAAGGAAAAGTACACGAACTTGAATCAAAAATTGCCAAAGAAGGGTCCAACTAGGTAAGGCGTTGGATAATATGTTGCAAACTTTAATAAATGTTTTACTACGTTCTCTAGGGAACAATTCACACTGGACTTGTTGAAGAAATTTCGCACTAAGCTAGAGGTTCTCAAACAGAACAATGACTATCAAGATACTGAGGAGTCTCTCAATGATGCAAATGTGGAGAAGGAAATCCAAAGTGACGACTGGTTGGCACACACACTGCGCTTTGAACAAACAGCGCCAGTGTTGGCCAAAGACGCATCAACAAAATCCGATGACTGGTACGATGCCTACGATCCTAGGAATCCCCTGAATAAACGCAAACGAGGAGAACAACACCACCGCAGTCACTCGTCATCTTCGAAGAAGCATAAATAGAAAACAAAAACAATTTTTTTTTTTCATTAGAAAAAATACATTTGTAAGAAGTAAACAAAACTCTAGTTATTCTTCTCGAAGTACTTCTTCTTTTCCTTTGGATTTGGAACGATCTGCAAGAAGACAAGTCATTTAATTGTTTTCTTAATAATTTGTATAAACTCACCGTATCACTTCCTGGCTTCCATCCTGCAGGACAAACTTCTCCGTGTGTATCTGTGTACTGGAATGCCTGCACGAGTCGCAAAGTTTCATCTACCGACCGTCCGACAGGCAAGTCATTCATTGTGATTTGTCTAAGAACACCGTGCTGATCAATTATAAAGAGACCACGCAGGGTGTGACCCAAATCGTCGAGGTAGACACCGTAGTCCTTGGAAATTCGATGTGTCAAATCGCTTAGCAAGGGAATTTTTACTGTACCCAATCCACCCTCCTTGCGGGGTGTATTGATCCATGCCAGATGGGTGAAGTGTGAGTCTACACTGCACGCAATTACTTCGGTGTTGATTTTGCGGAACTCTTCAATGCGATCAGAAAAGGCGAGAATTTCCGTTGGACACACGAACGTACTGGACAAGAGAAATTAAAATAAACGTAATTTATTTAAGTCGATGAATTGTAGAACTTTTTTAATTAAGCGGAACTTATTCAATCACGTGAACTGAAACCTAATGTCGTTCAGAGCTGTGAAGAAGAAGCTTTGCATGAGATGGTGTAACAAAGCTTGATCAAGATAGATGTTCAAATTCACAAGGAAGCCTGTGCGTAAAAATATTTGCTCATGTTAGAAGTGACGTGCTTACAATCAGGCTAAGTAATCACGAATCCCTGAAAATTTGGACCAACACGAGCATTTAATTCGGCTCAGTAACGAATATCACGGTCGGGAGTGAATTTCTGACGATATGATGTTTGCAGTAAGGAATAGTTACTGTAAGATCAGTATTTACATCCTTCGTATACAAACCACTGGTGGAAAAGCAGTAGAGCCAAACACACGACTCGACTGAGGTTTAATTATATTTTTTTTTACGACACCGGGCAACATAATCGGGTTAATCGATTCACTAAACCAACATAAAAGTACCCGACTTTCCAGTATAAAGGGTTAAGAAAGCATGTATAGCTTTCTATGCCCGTAGAAAAACTTTTGGCAAAAGATGGGACCTACAACCAAAGATGACACTTTGGATGTACACGGCTGTTGTTCGGCCGATACTCACCTACGGGGCACTAGTCTGGTAGCCTTCTGTGAGTAAAGGGTACATCATGGACAAACTTAAGAGGGTACAAAGAACTGCATGCATCGGTACAACTGGGGCCATGAGATCATGTCCCACTGATGCTTTAACGGTTCTTCTTCATCTTCTCCCTCTAGACATCCATATCAAAGGCATTGCAATGTGCAAGAATCCGGCTGCTGGTTCAAAAAGCCCTATGGGCATAGCAAAATCCTAGATTCAATGCCAGCAGGTCTAGCTCATACAGACTACATGGTACCAAAACTGACCTTCCACAAACACTTCAACGCTGGTTTTCCAACTAGAGAGGATTGGAAAACGCAGTAGTTGAAAAAGATTTCGACACACTCATATACACCGACGGCTCCAAAATGGACTGCGGAGTAGGCGCAGGTGTCTACTCGGGCACACTAAAAATAAAAAAATCGTTTCGCCTCCCTGACTCGTCCAGCGTATTCCATACGGAATTGCTGGCTATTAGGGAGGCTTGTCACGCGATTAGACACGATAGTGTCCCAAACAAAATATCGCTATTGTTGTTGAGAGTCAAGCCGCTATTAAGGCGATTATTTCGGAATCGAAATGCCAGAACGAACTGGCCTCCATTGGGAGTCGGTACAGTATCACTCTCTCATATGGGTTCCAGGCCACAGTGACATGGATGGAAACGAGCAGGCTGATGCCCTAGCCAGGCTGGGCTCGTCCCTTCCAAGCTCACGAGCATAAAAACTATTAAAACAGCAGAACATAGGTGGCGAAACCTCAGTGGGTGCGCCATATCTAGAGATATGTGGCAACGGTACAACAAGACAAGAACACGCGACCTCTTAAGCAGATCCCGTAAGGAAGTCTCCAGGGTGATGGCAATTACCACAGGACACTGGCCCATCGGTGACCATGCTGTTAGAATGGGTATACCCCACAACACCAACTGTCGCAGCTGCAAGGAGGTGGGTGAGAAGGAAACTTTAACTCACTTTCTGTGCAAATGCCCGGCTCTGTCAAGAGTAAGACAATAAACTCTAGGCAAACCTTTCTTTGACAACATCCGCGAGCTCTCTGATAAACACATCAAAGAACTGATCGCCTTCCTTAATTCCACTGGTTGGATTTAGTACACGTCAACTTACAACATTTAACCGCACGAGTATTTGGCATCAAAACGGCGCACCTCAGCGCTAATTGTGTTTCGTCTTGTACGAACAGCCAATCTAACTAACTAACTATAAAGCGCCTACACCGACAGTTTACTGACAGACGCGACAAGGAGATAACTAAAAGTCGTCGATCAAAAATCTCCAGTACTTAATTTCGGGTAATAACATATTTTTGCCATGGGGTAGGAAGATTTAGTGTGTAAGTAGCTGGAAATAAACCATTTTAAACCATGCAGCTGTGGTTTTAAAAAGACGGCGCAACATGTCACACAGCTCGTGCCACAATTGATTTGTTGAAGGAAACCTTCGGTGAGTGCATAATTTCGTGTTTTGTGGGGATATGTGAAGTCACTAGTCTACGCCGATAAGCCCGGAAGGAGGACAACATTCGCCGCGTTATTGCCAATATACGGCCACAAAAGTTGGAAAAAGTCATAGAAAATTGGACTACGTCCGAGCCAGCCGTGGCGGTCATATGCCAGAAATCATATTTAAATTATAATGCCAGAAGATTATCTTTCAAATAAAGTTAATTTCATGTCAATTTAAAAACAATCAGCTTTGTTTTATTCCATTTCAAAGTTCTTTACCTTTTCAATGAAATTACCGAGAGATATCCGTGTGGAGTTCTACCTATCGAAAGAATACTCAGATGGCAGATAGAGGAACAATCTGTAGATATGCAGGGTAGGTGGGAAATAAAATACCACTTGCGCACCAAAATTAGATAGGGACAAGGTTGCCGATTAAAAGAAACTCTTCAAATGGAAGCGGAAAAATTCCAAAAGTTGGAATCAATAGTGGTCTGCAGTCCCAGTAAAACAGCTGAAAACAAAACCTATATAAGCTGCGCTTACATATTCCGACAAAAGGCCATATAGGAATTTTAAGGGTATGTCAGGGGCCTTGAATAGAGATGGTGGTGGATAAGCAGAAAGTCCAACTGCGCTCAATATCGTAGTAAATATATACTGACAGTCCCATGTCCTAGATGTATCTCATAAACAGGAAGTGGCACTCCTGGTTGGACGTTTTGCTTTTGGTTACTTACCCAGAAAAAAAAAAGCGACAGTTACGTTCGTTATTGGATTGTTAGAAAGCTAACAGAAAAGGTGCAGCCGAACAACGGACGGAAGCCTTAATCTTCTACCAAGCTGAATACCCCCACAATGGCCTGGTCAAAGAAGGATGAAAAACATTGATATCTACTATGGTCGGTGTCATATTGAGCAGAAACAAAGACTATTCGCAACCGGATTTGTATTAAGTGACTGACTAAGTGAGGAAGAGATCTTCTGTGTCTTCTAACAATACTCATCAAAGTCTAATTCGCCAATATAAGCCTTATATGCCCTCAACCGCCTGTGGAGGAACATTGCTAAGGGTTTTTTTCTGCGACCTCCTGGACAAAACGAATACCGAAATATGATGTTAAAACCTTGCTGCAACAAAGAGAACATCTTAACCGGCATTGTCGGAAAACATGTCTGCAATGAACGTGGCATCTCGCCTGTTTTAACCTATTTTTGCCATCTGGTATAAAAGTGAAACGTAAAACCTACTGGCTTTTTATATTGATAATGGATTTGTTGTAGTGGGTCTTAAGTTATCTGGAGTCAGTATTGAAGCCTAGAATTTGGGACTAGATATATGGAGAATTGAGATGACGACTTCTTGCTGAAACGTGTCAAAAAGCCAAATGCAGTCATTGTGCATGGACTGTGATGATGTTTACTATATCTTTGGGAAATACCATACATATGCCACGATATCATATTATGGTCAATCACAACTCTATTATTATTAATTTTCAACTGGCTAAAGATCAAGAAATAAATTTGATAAAACTTACAAATCCAATGGATAGAACAGAAGAACAACATATTTGCCCACATATGTGGATAGAGCTAGATTTGTAATCTCTCCGTTTACAACTGCAGTGCCTTCAAATCTTGGTGCCGGTTTCGAAACTGTGAATGGTATACAATTTTTTTATTTTTATAAATTAAAAGCGACCAAAATCCAATACTTACTGACTGCCTTCGTATACTGCAATTGATGTTCAGCTTTAGGTGCGCCTGCTGGATATACTGATCCACCGGCAAATGAATAACACGAATCATCTTCAGCGGTTAAACTTGCACTCACAAGAGGTAGAAGTACAATACCCATAAGGGTTAACATCTTTCCAACACGATTCATTGTAATGTTTCTAATATAAGAAAAATAATTAAAATGTTTATTTATGTAGAATTCGTTTGTCAGACTTAATAATTACGAAAGAAGCCGGCACTCCTAAGCCACGCAGACAAATTCCTTACCACGTCCGCCCACTGATAACAAAAGATTGAATGCAAGGTATCAATCGGTTAGCGCTGTCGTTTGCCGTCTTCTAATGATAAAACTAAATATGTTTAAAACAAGTATAGATTGTTTTTATAATCTATGAAACTTACTTGGCATTCGATTATTAATCGAGCTGTAGGGGTACCTACTTGAAGACAAAAAATATAACAAAACAGCGATAAAAGACAACAAGTTATATCGTATACGAGATTTCGGTAGATGGTTTTTTGAAAGAAATTATCAAGAGCCAGAGCAGAGAACAGTGTTTACAACAAAACGGCGCGATAGTTGATGACATTTGATGGTAATAGATTTTTTTTAAAAGTGGATGATAGATGTTGCCGTGGTGCAAACAAACATTATCATTGCAAACTATCATTGGAAATTTAAAATATTTTAAGCAACTGAGTCCGTGGGGAGTTGGTAAAATGAATATTAAAACTGAATATTTAACCATTTTTATTTAAAAATCCTTTAATTTTTCGCTGAAAATGTCTCTTTATTTATGATAGTGATTATTTGTTATTGTCCTTCCGTTTATATGAAACACATTCGTTCCAATGTCAAAAATAAACAACCTTAATTATGATTGTTCCCTCATTGTGATTTTGTTAATGCCATTGCTAATGAATAATGTGGCCATCTTGTTAGGCCTGATAGGCTGTTGGCTGCGGTTATAGCTATGTGAGAACTTTCGACCAATCAACGCTCTTCCTGTGTATGAAAAAGTTGTTGAAAAAATAGTTCACTCACAACTCGAAGATTACTTTGAAGTAAACAAATTATTTATTGAGAACCAATCAGGATTCCGAAAAAAAAACATTCCTGCGAGTCAGCGCTAAATAATGTATTAATAAGCTGGAAAGAGGAGATAGCAGAAAAAAAGTTTGTGTTGGCTGTATTTCTTGATTTTAAAAGAGCCTTTGAGACAATCGACCGAAGAATACTTGTAAAAAAAACTCCGCGGTTATGGTGTAAGAGGGAAGGAAGAAGAATGGTTTGCATCATATCTATCGAATAGAACACAAAAAACCACAGTGAATGGCATAAAGTCCAATAGCATTGAAACAAGATACGGAGTTCCTCAGGGATCGATACTAGGCGCGCTGTTATTTATAATTTATATAAATGACATTAAAGAAGTTCTTAAAAATTCCCAAATTGTGCTTTTTGCCGATGATGCACTCATTTTTATATCTGGAAAGAACGCAGACGAGTGTGTTAAATTATTACAAGAAGACCTCAACAGTGTTAATGATTGGCTGAAAGCGAACAAACTAAAACTGAACCTAGCAAAATCGAAATGTATGTCCCTTAAACATAGCGTCAACCTCAACCTGGAGATCGAAAACGAAAAAATGGAGCAAGTGAATGTAATTAAGTATCTAGGCATAGTTATAGACGACAAACTAAAATTTAGTATCCATATTGATTATTTAGTCAAAAAAATTGCAAAAAAAAATGGATTTTTTAACAGAATAAGAAACAAGTTATCTGTAATATGTGCTATTAATGTCTATAATGTTATGATAAAACCCCATTTCGAGTACTGTTCGTCAATTTTGTACCTTTGTTCTGATACTGTTTTGTTGAAACTGCAACGTCTACAAAATAAATCTATGCGTATTATACTTAAAAGTAATCGTCTTACACCAATAAGATCAATGCTAAATATGCTTCAATGGTTAAGCGTAAAGCAAAGAATTTTTGTTAATGTACTATGTTTTGTTTTCAAAATTAAGTATAATCTTCTACCTAACTACTTAAGTAAATATTTGAGATATGTGGGGGAATCCCAGCCATATAATCTAAGAAATAGAGAAGATTTTAGACTACCTAACTACATTGGAAATGATACCCAAAATAGTATTTTGTATAAAGGCTGTAGGTTATTTAACACACTCCCGGATAGAGCAAAAAATGAAACAAATTTAAAAACATTCAAAAGATATGTAAATGAAATCATAAAATGTAAATATCCTCATACAAACTAGTTGAGTTAAAACAAACAAAATGTGTATACTACTTTTAAGTTTAAAATTGTAAAAAAACCGAATTTCAATAGCAGAGTTCTGCTAAATAAACAAATTGAATTGAATCATTGAATGGAAATTTTACCTCCATATCTGCTATAGGAATCATTGCAAACGTCCGTTTTATTTCAGTGGAACGACAAACATTACTACACAAAAATTAATCGTGATTTTCTGCGATAACTACAATTAAAAATGAAAATATAGCTATAACTGCACCCTTAGGGTGTGTGTCATTTTCGTAACAAAATTAACTGTGGGTACTGATTACAAATAATAATGTACGAAACACATGTGCAATGGTTCTGCACCAACCAAGACACTCCAGCTGAATCTTTCCTTGACATACATGCAGTGCAGTGGCTCCTGTCATAACATTCAGCTTAGTGTGGCGTTGTTTGCTGATATTTATTAGAACATTTATCACAAACAATGGCAATCGTTGGATATGTTAACGTCTTTGTGATTCGTAATATGGACATTCTTAACTATAGTTTCGCCACAAAGTGAATGTTTTGGTTGTATTGCGAAAAAGTCTCTCTTCCATTGATAAAATTGTTTTGTATTGTGTTTATGTGGAATAAATGTCATAATAATGATTATTTTGTGTTGTGGTGACCTATTGACTTTTGCAGTAGATTTAGACATAGAACTGCAACGCTTGCAGATTTTACGTGTTTTCACTCCCATTAAAAACTGTGTGTTATATCTTGTTGGTAAGGAAAATTTTGCGCGTCTGTTTCAGGCTTTATAAAATATAATTTCTCTGAAATCCATTTGGTATTTTGTATTGTGATTGTGAGGAAATTTAAAAAAAGGAACGTTTTTCAAATCCAATTGGAAAAATAATGAAAATATGCTTATGACTTTGTTTTGACACCAACTGCCCAATGATTGAATTTATAAAAAAAAACTGCAATGAGTAAAAGGAAATTTCACACGATGGTTTTCAATTATAGCTATAACCGCAGACTTAGCGTCCAGTTTACAGGGATATTCAAAAATATTTTAATTTTTCATTAAAGTTTTAGCAGAAAATTACTTTTGAATTTCAATGATCAAGATTTATTTTTCTGTATTAATGTTTGTCATTCCACCGAAATAAAACACATTCGATCCAATAAGGGTATTCATACAACAACTGCACCACTTAATAATGCGGTAACCCACTGAATTGAATCTCATTTTAGTAATTTATTTATTGATAGAAATTTTTCCTATTGTTCTCTTTCCATTCTCGATTATTTTCTTCAGTTAAGCGCACACGTTTGATGTGTGAAAGTGACTTTTTTAAATGTGAATATAGCATTTCAAAAGTTTACAACATTCACCATCTCAGTTTACACACTCAATTCTCGTGAGAAAATTCCGATATTGTTGGAAAAGATTTCCCATACAAATTTTGACAGTTCATTTATCACGTCGTAATTTTAACACGTTTACAACGTTTACGACGACTTTCCGACGTTGCATGAATACCGCTAATGTGTTTTATTTGATTGTTTTAATCTGTCATTAGTCTTTTTTATGATCATCCACATCCCTAACATCAAGAATGGTGGTTCTATCACAGTAGTTATCTGTATGACAACATTTTCAATGATTGATATAACCAACTTATCAACTAAAATTTCAATTTAAACTGGACGCTTACATCTAAAATACACAGATATCTGAAACAACCCCCTTACATTTTCGCGTCTCTAGTACCAGCACTATTGAGGACTGCACTCGGCGTAGGTACCTAAAATCTACTACTTTCAATAGTTCTATTACAATTGACTAACTTCTGCCAACATCAGAAAAAAAGCCTACAAAACTTGACAACTACAGACGACTTCGAAAAATCCAATCATAAAATCATCGAAAGCGAAACGGTCAAGTCGACGTCGGGCGACAGTTGTTAATTTTTCCTATTTGGGTGTGTGTTTTTTTGTTGAAGTGAAGAATTCTTATTTCCATAATTTTTCTACATTTTCCATCCTAATTTTCCCCCATGTTCGCGTTAGATGTTACTCCAAACATAGTGCTCTAAGTGAAAACTAACAAAAAGTGATTTTTCCCATCAAATGCAAGTGTAATCAAGCGAAATTCCAGTGAAAATGTTTCGTCCAATGGGTGTGCTTGTGTTAATAACATTTCTTGTGATTGCCATACGGAATGTCAACGCAGGTAAATTGAGTAATTTTTACGATAAAATCAAACAAAATAAACATGCAAAGTGGTTTCCCACCGTTTTTTTTTTATTCATATTCCACTTGTTAGTTAATTAAATGCAGTTAGGGAGTTTAATACAATTTCTAACTTTGACTCGCAGGTCAAAGAAACAAAATTTTTGTGGAGTTTGGGCGTGTACGGCTTGTTTGGATCGCTAGGGTTATGAGTGGGGACAACGCAACGCTACGGCAACGATCGACGTAACATCAGCGACGGGGGAATAATTAATTATCAAACACTCGTTCTCGTTGGTCGGTATGACTGACTCAGTCAGTCAGTGGATCTTGGCTTTTTTCTTGTTGCTTTTAGTTGGGTATGTTGGGTGGTGAATGATTCACGTTTGAAGTGAGGATTGGGTTGTCAACAAAAATATTTACGTCATAGCTTAGACGTTTTGCAGTGGTTCTTGTCATTCAAGGTAAATCTGTGTAAGTTTGTAATTGTTTCGATTATGAAAGCACCTGCCAGCAGCGTTGGGAATTCCATCTTGTCCTTTGCCGGTATTGTTTGTTTGAGGGTTGAAAATAATAGACAATTTATATGCTAGGGTTTTCTGCATATTTTTACTGAGCATGCGGTTTATGCGAACATTCTTGGCAAGGGGATGATTCTGGTCTGGCTTGCCATCAAAAGGGGTCCATCTGAAATGAGCTTTGTCGCAAGGAACACGTGATGTTGTACCTTGTACTGTGTATTTTTCGAATGCCAACGAAAAAGTCCTACACGACTCGAAACAGACTTGGAAATATATTATAATATAAGAATATTTTTTTTTTATTCTAGATATGTATTTGTATAAATCCAACAGCACATTTAAGATTAAATATTTAAAAACCGTTATAGGTATTGCAAGTACCGTCAATTTCGGTCAAACAACTAACGTACGTACAATATTTCAAGAAAATTCAGTCTTAATTTTTTTTTATAAATAGACAATTACATGAGAGTTTACACATATTTTTATCAAAATTACGTATTTACCGTTATGTATTTGCAAATTAAGGTTAAACTAAGTAAACAGTTTTATAACAAACGTCAACACTATCTTAGCTAACATTTTTTTATCAAATTTTTGGAGCAGTTTTCGAGAAATTAAAATTCTCGTGAGTATATAGTCTAAAATAATCTTAGTCTTCGTTTAAAAGTTTTCAGCAATTCTCGATTAATCCGTCATTTTAAAAAGTACCGCAACTTTTATTGTAGCAACTAATTGTACGCCAAGTATTATGGCTTTATTATTAAGAGCAAACATTCCCATTAATTATGGAACACAACGTCGTTCAAGTGGCTACCTCGGCTGGCTTCGCAGTAGGTAGTTATTCTAATGTCACTCCAATTTTCCAAGACCTTGTTGATGTTTTCGGGCTGTTGCTTGGATGATATTGGCCTTAAAATCTTGAATCATTTTCGGATTGTCGGATTAACATAGTTCCTTCACGGTTTCCCTCAAAAGAAACTCCAAAGGGGTCAAATCGCAGTTGCGAGGCGGCCAATTGACATCGCCAAGATGGCTGATAACATGATTTGAGAATTTGGTGCGCAAAAGATTGATTGTATCATGGGCATGGCGCCATGAACCAGAGGTCGTCCAAATTCATGTTTGCAATTTCATTAAAAAAAAAAGTCGAAAAAAAGGTCCAATGATGCCACCACTCCACAATCCGCACCAAACTGTCACACTCTGTGGATGCATCGGCATCTCGACAATAACGTGCTGGTTTTTCCGAGCCCCAGATGCTGCAACTTTGTTAGTTAACGTAGCCACTGAGATGAAAATGCGCATCGTCAGAAAAGATAATTTTTCACCCAAAATAGTTGTCCAACTCAAGCTACTCTAAGGCCCAAACTACGCAGCCATAACGAAGTGGATAGTCGTGCGCCTTTAGTTGCTGAGTCAATTGGACCATATAAGCGTTGTGTAGAATTCTCCTCAGGTGGAAATGTTAAGCTGTTGAGATCAATGACGAGTTGATGTTCTTGAATTGAGTGTCAGAATCTTGGCTACAGCAGTCACATTCTCGTCTGTGCACCGTACGACGACGGGACCATGAGTGTTGTCCAATACCAGTCTCACGAACATTTTGCACAAACTTGGGTACAGCAGGCACCGTGGGTGCTTTATTTTGGCCAAAACTTCTTTTTAAATCAAGTACTGTTTGGGCTACACAGCACTCACTTTGGAAATAAGTTTTTAATATTTCCCATACTGATACTGATTTTCTGTCAAGATTTCGATGGGAAAACATCTGTCAGTGTCAACATAACCTATGATTTAATAAAATGGCCGTTATCCGGATTTTAGATTTCAACTGCAAAATGAGGTGAGGCGATGTGGAACGCAAAATCCTAATGAATGGCAAGGTAAATGTCAAACTATGCCAATCTTTTTTTTTGCAATTTCGTTTTTCCATATTTGTAGATATATTTAATTTAATTAATTCAGAATAATTATTCTTTATCAAAAAAGTAAGAAATAGGTAACCTAAATAATAGGTCTGTTCCACATTTTCAGTAAAAATTAGTAAATTCTCAAATTTCTTGGAGTGGGGGTAAATTATCTCAGAAAGAGACAAAATTACCAAAAAGTACGGGAACGCGTTTAAGTAAAAAACAGTAAAATTATATATTTTGTATGCCTTTTAAAGAACAAATGACATAAATCGCCTGTCAAAACAAGCGAGTTGTCACATTTAGATACCAACTGACAGTTTACTGATTTTTACCAACAGAAATTTCTGCAGTAATTTTTTTACAGATTTTTATGGAGGGGTAGTTTTTTGCTCTCCCGTGAGCTCTCTCGTTTACTTATTTTTGCATACGGGAACGGCAGTAAGTAAAAATAAGTAAGAATCAGTAAATATTATTTTGTACGGGAACAGACCTAATATTGGGTAATGCTACTGAAATCAAAAACATCTTCATGACAGGTCGACGCAAAATCAGCTGTCTCACTCATATCTGTGTGTCCATGCGTAAATTTTCAACTTGTTTTGCCAGTCATTTCCCCTCCAAAGTCACGTGACTAAAATGGTCGATTTGCTAATGAGAACAGTGCATTGGCAAAGTTAAATTGGTAAAACTAAAACCAGAAACGCGGCCAATATTATGCACTTTTAAATTGTTTGAGCGGTTTCATTAATTTTGGAGCTAGGAAAACCCCTCCGTGGGACAACCAACAAATCTTACTTGAAATAACAGTCTCCAGATCACTGATTGAAGACAACAGATTACAGCTTAGAGACTCCAGATGGCAGACATAATTTGTTAAAAGATCGGAAAAGTGTGTGTGTGTTCGACATTAGAGGGAAAATAACTTACGAAAGAAGGGTAACAATTTTGCATGAGCACTCAGATAATAGTGAAACAGCTGTTTTTCTTCGACCTGTCATAAAAGTGTTTTTGATTTCAGCAAAACTACCCGATATTATTATATTCATTTAAGTTTTTTCATCTTCTGTAAGAGCTGCACGGACCAAAAAGAAGATGAAACAATACTTCATCTTCTTTGTAACTGCCCGGCCCTATCAAAGAAAAGGAAGCTTCATCTTGTAGCTTACTTCTTTCAAACTCTCAGCGATTTGACAAACAAAGAAGTAAAAAGTCTCCTCCGTTTGTTTTTTTTACAGGTAACAAAGATAAAGAACAAAATCCACTTATTATCACAATTGACCAAAAACTGGTCTAGGTATGCCTGCGAATCGCTGGCAGTTACTCATAGCTAATTTAAGTTATTTCTTACTTGTTTTTATAAAGAATAATTATTCTGAATAGATAAAAGTTAATAAAAATCTGTAAATATTTTAAAATTAAATTGTAAAATAAGGGTTGACATAGTTTGATATTTAAAATACCATTCAGTAAGACTTTGTGCTCCACACCACTTTACCTTGTTTTTCAGTTGTAATTTAAAAACATGAACAGGGCAAATGTGCTTTGAACTGGCGCACAGAAGGTCTCTGTTCGTCCTCCAATTGTAATAACACCAACAGGTATTTCACTGGCCCTCCCCTCGTGATGATCTGTCAAATCATCCGAGGATTATCAACAGGGTACTTCGCTATAAAGTCAGTGTCAAATAAAAGAACAATATCTGACAGCTATATGCTTTGTATGAAGTAAAATTCATTTCATAATTTTTATTTCATTTTTTTGTAATTTAACACACTTACTTTGTAGTTTTTTAAATAAATAAATCAGTACTCCCGCCATATAAAATATCATTATAAACAAATCAAATGTCGTTCTTTGGGAACCGCATCACTTGAGAAAGGCTGTACCCATTGACTTATTTTATATAGACTGCTAGTGAAATGTCATTTTCATACGCTTCTAAGAGAAAATATGTTCCAAAACAGCACAGACGCCACTGTTTCACTGCGGACTAGCAAAGAAACAAATGCCACCGAAAAGCTTAAATTCACGTAGTAATATGTTAACAATAGGGCGACATTTTATATGAAGAAAATAATTTTTATTTAAATTCATTTTTATTTTTTCTTTATCTTAAAACTAACTTGCATGCTAGACAAAAATTAATGAAAAACTAGCCTACATATCTACTAACTTAACTACCTTACTGGTCCTATGCGGGCGCCCTAAATTAAACAATAACAACTTTAATCTAATGCCTTTCGGCCTATAATCTAATGTGTATAAATTTAAATTTATCTCTTTTTTAAAACTAAGAAACGTTTAAAAAAAAAACCATTTTACTCACTAACAATAGCTCTGTTCCCATACAAAATAATATTTACTGATTCTTAATGATTTTTACTTATTGCCGTTCCCGTTCGCAAAAATATGTAAAAGAGACAGCTCACGAGATAGCAAAAAACTAACCCTCCATAAAAAACTTGGTCGAAGAGATTCATTTCCATTGAGACATACAGCGCCATCTATAAAAAAATATGGAAAACTACCAACAAAGAGTGAATTCAAATCTTCGCCATAACCCAACTTGTATTTTTTAGGAAAGAAAAATTGACCACTCCCACTTTACTTTTTTTGATTTATCTATAATCGGAGAACGGCTGCACCGATTTGGCTATTTTTTTTAATTATTCGTCATAAACCAACTTAGGTTTTTACGGAAAGAAACATTTTTTGGCAGCTATCCCTATCGGAAGTTCTATACCTCTAAAAAAAACACCTTTGTTCTCAATTACTTTTTTCAGGCGTTACTCCGCTTTCTGATATCGCGTTTTACCATTTTCACTGGCGTGCAAAATCTTCCGATTTTACCTTTCTAGACTTCTTTTTTCACAGCGGAGAACGTTAATAAACGAGTGGCGGGTGCACGACTGGGTCGTACGCAACTTTCTCTTTCACAGCTAGTTGGGAGTTAGATCAAATCATAAGCATTTTGATAATTGATGCTAAAAATGATATAAATAATGTCAAAATGTGATTATATGAACGTTTACTCCGATATTTGAAGGAATCGGTGTCTGCGTGAATAATAATGATTTTCCGTTATTGGCCAAAACTGAAAATTCCGTTTAGTGATAGTTGGGCTAAAACTAAATATGCGGAATTGTTTCAAACTATAATAGTAGTATATATATTAAATTTCATCCAATTTGACTTAGTAGTTTGCGAGAAATTCATAATTTTCTTTATATAGCCTAACAGCCCGATTCTCCCCCTTGTGAGGAAACAAAAGTCACAAGCTCTTGTGACTATTCTTTGTGAGGATGATTGTGACTCGATAACATTTGTCGGATTCTCCGATAATCCACACAAGAAAAGTCACAACGAAACTCACCACAGCAAAGGTGAATATATATAAGCAACGTTTCTGCAAATTGTGACTTGGCTGAGAGGTATTATATATAGTTATATAATACCTCTCAGTATACACTTCTGATAATAGCCATGTACAAGGAAAGAAACTATTCAAAACAAATTTAATAAAACTGCAATGTACAAAAAGGCAAGGAAGTTGGAAGTTAAAAGCCGTCTTCGCTGCAATCTTATCAATATTATTAGTTTGTTACAATTGATGTTTTTTTTGTAAAATTCTTACTTTTCATTTACGGAGGAAACTTTGTCAATGATATGCGCCATATTCATTTTTACTTCCATTTTTTACACTAGGTACTCAACAATCAAAATATCAAATCTCAAATAATTTGCTAGTTGTGACCTGCTCTGAAGGAGATCACAATTTCGATTGTTTTTGTGACTCTCACAAGTTGTGACTGTGGGGGAGAATACGAAAAAGTCACAAAATCAATTTCACCTCTTCTTGTGACTTGTGAGGTATCAGTGATGATGGGGAGAATCGGGCTATAAATGACAAAATCCGTTTTATGGACTTTCTCGAAAAAAAACTGGGTATGCAGTTTTGTTGGAACTAATATGTCTATAGTATACCTAAATAAAGTTTAATCAAAATCGTTAGAGCCGTTTTTGAGAAAATTGAGGTTATGTGTAATTTTTATATGGCAGGTACCGTTAATATCATGGCTAAAAGCAGGGATCTGCTTAAGAGGTCCCGTGTTTTAGTCTTGTTGTAGCGAGGCCACATATCTCTTGAAATGGCGCACCCACTGAGGTTACGCCACCTATGTTCAGCTGTTTTAAGAGAGTGTGTGTTGATATTATTCATGATAGTTTTTAAAGGAGTGAGAATGCCGATTGCACGTGAGCTGGGAAGGGACGAGCCCAACCTTGCAAGGGCATCAGCCTGTTCATTTCCATCTATGTCACTGTGGCCTGGAACCCATATGAGAGTGATACTGTATCGACTCCCAATGGAGGCCAGTTCGTTTTGGCATTGAATTACTAGTTTTGATGACGTCGATACCGAAATAATCGCCTTAATAGCGGCTTGACTGTCGACAAAAATAGCGATATTTTGCTTGGGAGTACTATCGTGTTTAATCGCGTGACATGCCTCCCTAATAGCCAACAATTCCGCTTGGAATACGCTGGAGGAATCAGGGAGGCGAAACGATTTTTTTATTTTTAGTGTGTTCGAGTAGACACCGGCGCCCACTCCGCAGTCCATTTTGGAGCCGTCGGTGTAAATAAGTGTGTCAAAATCTTTTTCAACCAATGCGTTTTTCCAATCCTCTCTAGTTGGAAAGCCAGCGGTGAAGTGATTGTGGAAGTTCAGTTTGGGTATCATGTAGTCGGTATGATGGTCAGCTAGACCTGCTGGCAATGAATCTAGGATATTGCTGTGCCCATAGGGCTTATTGAACCAGCAGCCAGATTCATTGAGCCTGACTGCACTACACATTGCAATATCTTTGATATGGATATCTAGAGGGAGAAGGTGGAGAAGAACCGTTAAGGCATCAGTGGGACAAGATCTCATGGCCCCAGTTGTGCCGATACAAGCAGTTCTTTGTACCCTCTTAAGTTTGTCAATGATATACCCTTTACTCACAGAAGGCCACCAGACTAGTGCCCCATAGGTGAGTATCGGCCGAACAACAGCAGTGTACATCCAAAGTGTCATCTTTGGTTGTAGGCCCCATCTTTTGCAGAATGTTTTTCTACAGGCATAGAAAGCTATACATGCTTTCTTGACCCTTTGTTCTATGTTGGTTTTCCAATTAAGCTTAGTATCTAGGATAGTCCCTAGATATTTGGCATTGGATGAGAGTGAGAGCGCTTGTCCATTAAGTCGGGGGAGGTTAAAGGCTGGTATTTTGGTCTTCGTGGTGAAAAGCATCATTTCCGTTTTGCTCGGATTAACACCCAGGCCACAGCTTGTAGCCCACGTGCTCACAGAACCCAGAGCGTACTCCATGATTTCGCTAATCACTGGGAGAAACTTTCCTGACACTAGGATCACCACGTCGTCCGCGTATGCCACTGCCTTAATCCTATCCCGATCAAGTCGGACTAACAGTTTGTTCATAACAATAAGCCACAGCAGAGGAGATATCACACCGCCCTGTGGTGTACCTCTGTCAGCATATCGCGTTAAGCTGCTGTTGCCTAGTGTTGATTGAATGATTCTAGACCTTAGCATGGATATAATCCATTGGCTAAAATGCTCCTCTACACCAGTTACGGTTAGGGCTTCTAGTATGCTGTCAGTTTGTACATTATTGAAAGCCCCTTCTATATCAAGGAAAGTGGCTAGGGTGTACTCTTTGTAGTAGAGGGACTTTTCGATGGTCCCAATCACCTCATGCAGAGCGGTTTCAGTCGATCTGCCTTTGAGATAAGCGTGTTGTGATGTGGATAGCGGTGATTCATTAGGAATGCTTCGCACATGGATGTCAAGGATCCGCTCCAGGGTCTTTAGTATAAAGGAAGCAAGGCTGATGGACCTAAAATCTTTTGCAGATTCATGTCCACGTCTGCCCGCCTTTGGTATAAAAACTACCCTGACACGTCTCCATGGGTGTGGAATAAAGTTTAATAAAATACAACTTCTATAAATTGGCAACAACCACGGTAATACAGTATCCAGTGAGTTTTGTAGCATGATCGGCAAGATGCCATCAAGGCCAGGTGATTTATAGGGTGAGAAGCTATTAATTGCCCAGGATGTCTTTTCTTTGGTTATAATGGATTTGATATTTTCCCAAGTTGTATGGTCAGCGGGCCGAGAGTCAGCAGATGCTGGCGGCACCTCTTTACAACCCGGGAAGTGTGTGTTAATTAGGATAGACAGAGATTCGGATGAGGTCTCTGCCCAGCTACCATCCGACTTTCTTATTAAGGACGGGTTTGAATGGTCCTTCGCTAAGATTTTGCTCAGTCTGGAAGAGTCTTTAAGGGTGTTGATGGATTCGCAGTATTCCTGCCAGGATTCTTTCTTGGCGCTACGAATAGCCGCTTTGTATATTCTATATACTATACTCATTGCCTTCTCAAAGGTAACGATAGCTGCATTCAGTTCGTCTGTCGAAGTGAACTTAGATTTTGGTATTGCTTGAAGTCTAGAATTAACTATTTGGTCAAACTTTGGCCAGTTGATTCTTTTGGGATTTCTAAAGGGGATTGGTGCATCAATCCGAATATTGACAACAAAGAGTATCCAGCTGTGATCAGAGAAGGATTTCAGGTGGGATACTCTCCAGTTATTCACCTTTAGGTTGTCGTTGTTTGTAGCTAGTGTGATGTCAATGACATCTTCCCAGCCCCTAAAACTCACCGTGCTCGGGAAAGTGAAGGTTGGGGTACAACCCTTGTTGCAGATTGACAGGTTGTTATGAATTATAAAATCAAAAAGAGACTCACCTCGTTCATTGATCTCTGAGCTACCCCACAGGGTATGCCTGGCATTGGCATCGCAGCCCAGAATCAAGTGGGTCTTCCTTTTTGATAAGGTGGCTGAGAGAAACTCTACCTCCTTCGGCGGAGCATTCTGGTTATGTGCCATATAGGCCGAAGCAGCATACTGACACTCCTGCTTACCAGCTTCAATCCGTATAACAGCAAGGTCGTTGCAGCTAAGGTTGGGACAAAAGAAAGCTTTGATATGTTTTTTAACTAAAATACAGGATCTTGGCTTACCGTTATGTTTGTCGATGTTGTAGAAAAGGTTGTAGTCCTTGTCATTGAGCCCTTTGATAGTGGAACCTCCCACCCAGGGTTCTTGAATTAGGCTGATGTCGATGTCTTCCTCTTTCAGAAGGACTAGGAGGTTTTCACTAGCGCACCTAGAGTGCTGCAGGTTAATCTGCAGAACTCTGAGCATCTCGTGTGGATGTGGCATCTAGTCGCAGGACTTCCAACAAATTGTTGGCGTCATCGACTTCGTCCGGGTCTTCACCTGGACGCGCTGACCTGAATATTTTGAGTTTGGCATGTCTGATGCCAAACCTCAATCTGTTATCGGCCTTCTCTAGGGCTTCTAGAGACTCCTCGTTGATGAGTAGGAGGAAGGGCTTAGTATGAGGGGTTGGTGTCTCTACCTTAAGGACGGACCAGTCAGTCATGGGAATTCCGGGGTTGTGCAGCTGTAGGACCTGGATCAGTTTGACCCTGTCTAAGTGCATATTGGGTAGCCAAATGCGGGCTCGCGGTCGCCAAGGAATGTCATCGGCTGGAACGAGCTTCAAACTAAAACCCGTCCAGTTGTTCCGAATATTGGCAACACAGTTTTCGAGGAAATCCCTCGAAAATTTGTCCGCACATTTAACCACCCTAATACCCCTAACCACTTCTTCGGAATCGAAGCAAGGCAGAGGGCCACCCGGATTGTCCAGCAGAAAGTCCATAACCATCTCAGATAGCTTGGCCTCAATCTCACCCCAAGCGTCCGCCACCTTGCTGCAATTAGTCGGCTGCTCGTCGATAATTGCAACTTGCAGGTCGTCTCTTACGACCCGGGTATTGGAGCGCTTCGGTTTAGGTTTGACTTTGGCCTCCGCATGCTTAGATGAGTTACCGGAGGCTGAAAACTTCCCCCGCTTTGAGGCGTTAGTTGGCTCATCATGAGACCTACTGCGCTTCACGGTTTCAGACTCTAGCCGCTTTTCCTTGAGTTTGTTGTAGTCTTCAACAATCTTGAGGTATATGTGTTTGTCGCTGTCTTTGGTATGTGCAATACCAGCCGCTTCATTCTTAGCTATCTTACTGAAAATGAAGCAGGCTCTACTGTACTGACTTTTGGTGATGTTCGATACACTCGGTTGTTGGCCATCACAAGCGACCTTAGCCGGAATCGCTTTGGTATTTAATGGCTTAGACGCTGTCGGTGTACTGACTGCACATGTTCCAACGTCTAAGTCGGTTGTTTTAAGCAAGACATTAGATGAAGCGAGTGTACTAACTATACACTGCCCATCGCCTGCGTTTTGTTGGGTGTTAATTGGCTGAGACTCCGCGAGTGTACTAACTATACAATGCGCGTCGCCTGAAGAGGTCTCTAGAGATACCACAGACGTCGTGGGAATACTACTTGTATCCTTCACAACGCCTGTAACCGTCTCTTGAGAGGAGGCTAGTAACTCCTCTTCCGAAGAGGTACCGACCTGCTTATCCTCAAGTTTATTTATTTTTTTTTTGTATTTTTTTATTAATTTGTTTTTTTATTTTTGTTTGGTTCATTTGAAAATTTTGGACCCACGAGTAGAACGGAAAGGAGGTCCACTCCGGCAGAGCCGATATACCGGAGTAAGGCAAAAGATACGACAGACCATGCCTGTGCATCTGAAGAAGCTCGTTAGCGGCTGGTTTAACCCCCAGCCTTGCATTCTTGGGCACGGTTTGCATTAAGTGCGCTTACACCACCACTGAAATCAGGTACCTCTAGTCCTATGGTCAAAAGGCATAAAAACGGGATATTTTACTATTGAGAAGTAGAGTAACATCACCGCAATGCCCTCTGACCTTAGCTGATTGCCGTCTTGACAACGTACAAGAACACTGTAGCAATCATTTCCGGCCGGCACCCACTGGGAGGGTTTGGATGAGGATTTTCGCCGGCCAGTGATATAATCTCCACTTTTTTTTTTATTTACGATCATCGATTTTTATTAAGACGATCACGAAAATAAAAATAGCATTTTTCATAATTTTTCAAACATAATGGTGAAAACTTTGAAATATAGGAAAATACAGTCGTACATTACATTTTCCTACTCTGATGTAGTGGCCGGGTTGCTTGATTTTCAAAAATTGCGAAGTTTCGTTTGGGACAATGTCTAACATTGATAGCATTGATCTTATTCCGGCATATAGGATGATTTCAATATATTAAGCTTTCACTATTTGTCCCCCAAAAAACAACACTTAACGTTTGTTTTTTGTTCCCATTTCGCGCAGAAGTCTGCCAATAGTTAATGAAGAACCACTCCTGCAAAAGTTCGACAGACATCGGTGATTTAAAAAAATGTTTCAATTCTTTTGTGCCAAAAAAATTACTTTGTACTTCATAATTAATAGAGGAGTTAGGGGAAGGCCTTGCGAAATGAATCAATATTTATAAATATGAATCGATATTTTGTAGTTGGCGTCTGTAGAACGAGGGTAGACTCTGATTGGCGTTAACTTGGCAATGCCCAGTGTTGCAACTCTGACTACACATCAAATGTGCTTATCTTTTACCTCCAAGTGGTAACCATCGGGTACTGGTCTCATCCAACCGGATTTGACTTGCTAAACGATAAGTGCGAGTGTTGATAACACGACGAAAAACAGCAACACTATAAACACCCTGGTGAGAATGGCACGGAAGAATACCCGGCCTGCTGTCCCAGGCGAACCTAGATGAGCTGCTCTGACATATTCGGACAACAGGTTGTCTAGGAATTTCAAGGGTTAGCCAGGCCCCTTGAACAGAGATGGTGGCGGATGAACCGAAAGGCCAACGGCAGCGCTCAATCCCGTAGTGGATACTGATGGCCCCGTGTCCTAGGGGTATCTAATAAATTGGAACTGGCCCTCCAGGTTGGGGGTTGTGCTTTGGGTTAACTACCCACCCACAGAAAAAAAACATGGTTACGAAGCAACCAATAGCCTCGGAAAGGACGGATTTTATTGTTGACGACCCTGCTAAACGAAAAAAGGACAACGACGTTCGTATCTGCACCTGGAATGTGAGAACATTAAACAGGAGAGGTGCAGGCGAACAACTAGCGGAAGCCCTAAACTGCTACAAAGCAGACATTACTGCCATCCAGGAAATACGATGGGATGGGCCGGGCAAAAAGAGGATGAAAAACTGTGACATATACTACGGACCGTGTTATAGTGAGCAGAAACAGCGACTATTCGGATGCGGATTTGTTATAAGTGCCAGACTTAGGCAAGAAGTCTTATGTTTCCAAGACATTAGCGAACGCATAGTAACAATCCGCATCAAGGCCAAATTCGCCAACATAAGCCTTATATGCGCTCACGCTCCGACGGAAGAAAAAGATGATATAGCTAAGGATTGCTTCTACGAGCTTCTCGACAAAACCTATGAGCGACTACCGAAGTACGATGTTAAAATCGTGCTGGGAGATTTTAACGCAAAGGTAGGAAGAGAAGACATCTTTAGAAGTATTGTCGGAAAACAAAGCCTACACGACAACACGTCTGGTAACGGACTTAGGCTAATTGATTTCGCTACGGAACGAAATGCCACTATAGCCAGCACACGGTTTCCTCACCTCGATATCCATAAGGGGACATGGCGGTCTCCAGATCAACGAACGGTCAACCAAATTGATCACATTGCGATAGATAAAAGGCACGCATCCAGTATCTTGGATGTCCGAACATTCCGAGGAGCTAACATCGACTCGGATCACTACCTTGTAGCAGCCAAGGTAAGAATGCGGATATCCACCACGCCACAACAATCCAGAAATACTGTGAAAAAATTTAATGTCGGAAGACTGCAATCGCAAGAGACCGCCAAGACCTTCGCACAACGCGTATCCCTTAACCTCTCGACTAACACCATACCACCAGCATCGAATGTCGAAGAGCAATGGCAATGATGCCAACAGGCCATTAGATCAGCCGCAACTGATGTGCTAGGTTTCTCGCGCCCACCAGCAAGAAACCCCTGGTTTGATGAGGAATGCCGACAGATGCTCGCAGCCAAGAACGAGGCCTACAAGGCTAAGCTGCAGGTGAAGACGAGAGCTGCCATTGAGCTCTATAGGCAATGAAGGAGGGAAGAACATCGGCTTTTCAGCAAGAAGAAAAAAGAGCAAGAAAAGCGCGCGATCGAGGATATAGAGAGGTGCCACTCCAGGAACGATGTTCGCAAGTTTTACCAAAGTGTAAAGCGTCAAAGCCAAGGATACAAGGCTCGAACAGAATCCTGTCGAGATGAACAAGGAAATATTGTAGTTGAGACACAGTCGATGCTGAGGATATGGAAGAACCACTTCTGCAGACTGTTAAACGGCGATGACGAACAACATTCCGCTGTCAGGCAGAACGAACCATTCAATATTGGCAACGACAGCGAAAACTGCCAACCACCCGACCTGAGTGAAGTGAGGATAGCAATATCTAAACTCAAGCTTAATAAGGCTGCCGGAAATGACGGCCTTCCCGCTGAGCTCTATAAGGCCGGCGGAGATGACTTGGTAAGTAACATCCACCAACTCATAAGCCAAATCTGGTCGGATGAAAATATGCCTGAAGAATGGAACCTCAGCATCGTTTGCCCGATCCACAAAAAAGGAGACCCTCTGAACTGCGCCAACTACAGAGGCATAAGTCTCCTCAACATCGCCTACAAGATCCTATCTGCCGTAATATGTGAACGCCTGAAACCGTTTACCAACAACCTGATTGGCCCTTATCAGTGTGGTTTTAGGCCAGGAAAGTCCACAACCGATCAAATTTTCACACTTCGGCAGATCCTGGAAAAAACTCAAGAAGTCCAAATCGATACCCACCACCTATTCATCGATTTCAAAGCCGCATATGACAGCATTTATAGAGACGAACTGTACAGAGCCATGTCTAGTTTTGGTATACCGCCCAAACTCGTCCGTTTGTGTAGGATGACGATGGAGAATTCTCGGTGCTCCATCAGGGTCGGAAACGACCTCACCGACACATTCGATACCAAAAAAGGATTTAGGCAAGGCGATGCGCTGTCATGTGACTTCTTTAATCTGATTCTTGAGAGAATTGTGCAAAACTCCAAAGCCAACACCAGAGGCACAATTTTCCAAAAGTCGGTGCAACTACTAGCATACGCTGACGATATTGACATCATTGGTAGGACTCAACGTGATGTCATAGCCACGTTTGCTAGTATAGAGAAGGAAACGGCGAAAATGGGTTTAGCAGTAAATGAGGGTAAGACTAAGTATATGCTGTCAACACGAAAGGACACACAACATCGACGAATTGGACAGAACGTCACCATTGACAGATATAACTTTGAGGTAGTACGGGACTTTGTCTACCTCGGCTCCGCTATTAACTCTGACAACAACATCTCGTCAGAAATTAAACGAAGAATTACTCTTGCCAACCGCTGTTTCTTCGGGCTAAGAAGGCAATTTAGTAGTAAAGCCCTCACTCGAACTACTAAGGAGATCCTATATAAGACCCTGATCATCCCAGTCCTGCTCTACGGCGCTGAAGCATGGACCGTATCAAAAGCGGATGAAGAAATCCTTGGTAGATTCGAGAGGAAAATTCTTCGGAAAATCTTCGGTCCCGTTTGCGTTGACGGGCTATGGAGACGAAGTTTCAACCAAGAACTATACGAGCTGGACGTTTAAGATGGCTAGGACATGTAGAACGAATGGACACCAATACTCCGGCTCGCAGAGTCTTCGATTCCCAGCCAGACGTCGGACGCAGTAGAGGAAGACCTCGCCTTAAGTGGCGCGCACAAGTGGAAACCGACCTCAACCAACTTGGAGTGCGCAACTGGAGGCAGTTAGCTAAGGACCGGGCTAATTGGAGAGGCATGTTGGTTGAGGCCCAGGTTCATTCCGGACTGTAGCGCCACTTAAGTAAGTAAGTAAGTCTTAACTCTAAATCAGCAGGTCCAATTTGACATTTGAATTTTTCAAATGTTCGCAATATTTTAAGGTTTTTATTTTTGCATTCTGCCGCTGGAATTTAACAAAATGTTGATATCATTGATTTTTTCAATAATTTGATCGCAGTTGCATTTGCACTTCCTTCTTCGGATGTGGATGTGGTAAATGGTCGAACAGTTCACTTGGCACTCAAGTTGACATTTAACATGCAAATGAATGAAACTCCAACTTGATCGTTTCAAAAAATCTGCGATGACGAAAGTGTTAGAGCAATACAAATTCATCGTTTTTAATAAAATATACAATGGTACTCAACATTACTTTGGAGGCACGATGCAAGACTTACGAAACAATAAAAACCGGTTTGGTAGTGCGATGATTCTGTTGGCAGGTGATTTCCGTCAAACATTTCTAGTGATTCAAAGATAACCTCCAGCCGATGAACTCAATGCATGTTTGAAATGGTCGGGCTTTATAAAAAAACGTCAAAACAATGTTGACACTTCTTCTGAGCGCAATATATTCGCTGCCGATTTCCGTCAATTAACCTAACCGAATCAAAGACCGAACTCATCGAGAAGGTGTTCCCAAACATTAATAACAATTACAAAAATCATGTTTGGTTAAGCGAACTTGCTGCAAACATTGATGACATATGAATCGGTTACTATCCAACGGAATTTGTAATGGTATGCACTTGGTTGCGGTGTAGAAACAAACGAACGAAGTCATGGATGCTGAAATTCTAAAAGGAAAATACAACGGAGAAGACGTTTTGATCCCACGCCTTCGCATAATTCCGACCCACAGCTAGTTTTCATTAAAAACAATTAAAATGCCCAGTGCGGCTTGCATTCGCAATATCAATAAACAAATCTCAAGGGAAGTCGTGTCTTCAAAAATCAACAGACTTATAAAGAGTGGTTTTTTAAAGGTATAGAACTTTGAAATGGAATAAAACTAAGATGATTTCTTTAAATTGACATGAAATTTACTTTATTTGAAAGTCACTAGTCTACGCCGATAAGCGCGAAACGTTTGATTACTTGGAGGACAACATTTTTGAAATTCCTTACGGTTTGTCTTAAAACTACGTTTTTCTAAAAAGGGGCGTGGCAGTGGGCGGATTTCAAAAATGTTTACACTTGTTCTGATTCGTCGGCCAGAGAGTCTATATACCAAATTTCAACACTCAAGCTCAAAATGTAAGGCCCGAAAATCGGTGACACACAGACGGACGGACAGACAGACATGGCTTAATCGACTCAGCTAGCGATTCTGAATCGATCCATATACTTTGAGGTATATGTAGCTAAATTATTTCTCTATGTTACAAACTTAATGTCAAAACTAATATACCCCTATGGGATAGGGTATAAAAATTGGCATTGGCATAGATTTTTTAATGCCAATGAAATTGTAGTAATTATAAAAGAAAACTATTTTCATTGCGTGGTAAGGAATTTTTTTTTTAAACAAACATTGCTTTTATTAGCACAAGTTTCTCAAAATGTTCGTCACTTAAATTTTGACGCCGGTGATAGTCATTCCAGGTAATGAAAAAAGTTTCTCAACTGGAGCTGAAGACGGTAATGGCGTGTTAAATTTATAAAACATATGTTGTATAATTGGGTAATCGCTGAGTGAATTCATGGCGCTGTTATCATCATCAAGAAAATTCCTTAACTCTTTATTCACCTCCATGTTTCAGTCAGTCTGTAGATGAGCCGACTCTGAAATTAAAGAATTTTGTTTTTAATGTATCGCAAAGGAAAGGACAAACGTAAAGTGTACCATCGTCATCGCTGTCATCGAAAGAAAAAAAATCCATAGGAGTAGGAAAACATATTTCTATTTTCCAAACAGAGGTCTGTGCATTAGATTGAATCAGAAAATCACACATCAGTATATTATTGGACAGTCGAGCAGCCTTTAAAGCTCTCATGTCTTTAAACTTTGAGTCTTAACTGGGTTGGGGCTGTCCCCTGATTCTATTTATTTCGCATAATATAATCACTATATAATATAGCTCCCTGGACACAAAGCCATCTCTGATAATGAAACAGCAGATGAACTTGAAAGGTTATGTGCCAACACCCTTTCATTTGACTTGATACTTTTTGTGGTTTACCAATTAACCATATAAAGAATGAATTATCCCAGCGGCAACGCCAAGGAAAACCTGGGCCTCAACCAACATGCCTCTCCAATTAGCCCGGTCCTTAGCTTACTGCCTCCAGCTGCGTACTCCAAGTTGGTTGAGGTCGCTTTCTACTTGTGCGCGCGCGCCACTTAAGGCGAGGTTTTCCTCTACTGCGTCCGACGTCTGGCTGCGAATCGAAGACTCTGCGAGCCGGAGTATTGGTGTCCATTCCTTCTACATGTCCAAGCCATCCTAAACGTCCAATACGGAGTTTTTTTTTACTAGGGGTATGTCGCTGTACAGCTCGTATAGTTCTTGGTTGAATCTTCGTCTCCATAGCCCGTCAACGCAAACGGGACCGAAGATTTTTCGAAGAATTTTTCTCTCGAATCGACCAAGGATTTCTTCATCCGCTTTTGATACGGTCCATGCTTCAGCGCCGTAGAGCAGGACTGGGATGATCAGGGTCTTATAGAGGATCTCCTTAGTAGTTCGAGTGAGGGCTTTACTACAAAATTGCCTTCTTAGCCCGAATAAACAGCGATTGGCAAGATTAATTCTTCGTTTGATTTCTGACGAGATGTTGTTGTCAGAGTTAATAGCGGAGCCGAGGTAGAAAAGTCCCATACTACCTCAATGTAATATCTGTCAATGGTGACGTTCTGTCCAATTCGTCGATGTTGTGTGTCCTTTCGTGTTGACAGCATATACTTCTTCTTACCCTCATTTACTGCTAAACCTATTATTGCCGCTTCCTTCTCTATACTAGCAAACGTGGCTATGCTACCAATGATGTCAATATCGTCGGCGTATGCTAGTAGTTTCACCGATTTTTGGAAAATCGTGCCTCTGGTGTTGGCTCGGGAGTTTTGCACAATCCTCTCAAGAATCAAATTGAAGAAGTATACTTCGTCTCTATAAATGCGGCTTTGAAATCGATAAATAGGTGGTGGGTATCGATTTGGACTTCTTGGGTTTCTTCCAGGATCTGCCGAAGTGTGAAAATTTGATCGGTTATGGACTTTCCTGGCCTAAAACCACACTGATAAGGGCCGATCAGGTTGTTGGTAAACGGTTTCAGGCAAACACATATTACGGCAGATAGGATCTTGTAGGTGATGTTGAGCAGACTTATGCCTCTGTAGTTGGTGCAGTTCAGAGGGTCTCCTCTTTTGTGGATCGGGCAAACGATGCTGAGGTTTCATTCTTCAGGCATACTTTCATCAGACCAGATTTGGCTTATGAGTTGGTGGATGTTACTTACCAAGTCATCTCCGCCAGCTTTATAAAGCTCAGCGGGAAGGCCGTCATAAGCTTGAGTTTAGATATAGCTATCCCGACTTCACTTAGGTTGGGTGGGTGGCAGTCTTCGCTCTCAATATTAAATGGTTTGTTCTGCCTGACAGCGGGATGTTATTCGTCATCGCCGTTTAACAGTCTGCAGAAATGGTTCTTCCATATTCTCAGCATCGACTGTGTCTCAACTATGATAAATCCTTGTTTATCTCGACATGATTCTGTTCGAGCCTTGTATCCTTGGCTTTGACGTTTTACACTTTGGTAAAATTGGCGAACATTGTTCCTGGAGTGGCACCTCTCTATATCCTCGATCATGCGCTTTTCTTGCTCTTTTTTCTTCTTTCTGAAAAGCCGATGTTCTTCCCTTCTTCTGTGCATATAGAGCTCATCCCAATACCATTAAAAAAGGAACGAAATTGGGTACTTTATTTTTTTCATACTCTTTGCCAAATGCTTATGAAAATTGAATGCATTGAAAATGTTCAATGGAAATAAAATAAAAATCCTTGGCATTGCGTTTCTCAATGCTAATGAAATTTTTTTCATTGCCATTACTTTCACTCAATGCTAATGCTGTTTTTAAGTTCATTAGTGTAGTAATGCATTACTCCCATGTCTGATTTTGACGACAAATCCCAAAGTCCTTTTTGTGAGTTTCATTGTGAATATTTATTACAAATAAACTCTCATTACTACTACTCAGAACTCAGAAGTCATTCATAAAAATATGTATTAAAAAACGTCAAGCTACAGACAATGAGACATGCCATAGAAATGCATCACCACATTTCTCAGAGATATCAAAGCGTTGCATATATTTTATATAGACACATACGTATACATGTCACGTTAGTATACCTACAGCTGCTATTAACTGCTATAGAATTACACTTCATACAATTAGAGAAATGATTCACCAACGCATCATCGAAACCTAACACTAATTGCAATCTCAATTTAAACTCCGATAACTCGGGTTAATGCAACTGAAATTGCAATTGCGTTTCACTTTTGCTGTAGGCTATACAAACCTAATTAGGAGTTCCCAATTTCGTGGTACTTATGAACCTACAAATATCTTCTTTCCTTGCACAGCTTATTTTCTCCTAACAAACTGGGATGACCCACATGAAATCAAAAATCGATTTTACTTTTATTTTGCAACAGTAAACAAAATGCAAATAAAAAAAAAAAAAACAATCTTGGAAAGCCGCCCCCAAAATGCTAACAACCCGAATATGGAGGTATGAATATCCATTTGTTGTTTGTTTCCCTGACTCTGGCTTTTGCTTGTGTTAACTTAAATATTTGTTCGATATTTTCCTTTATTCCTAGGGGTGTAACTCTTGCTCTATCGTGCAAGTTACAAAACGTTCCAACTGAATATTTGCAGAACGGAGGGTGAAGCAAAAGCTAAAGTCTGCCCCGCACGCAGGAGGTCGGCGCTCAATAAATTCATACATTGAGTTGCTTCATAATTCCCTTGCTATGTTGGCTGAATTCAAAGTGAATTGTTTCACTTTCCGGGGTACAAGCAGTTAAATGTGTTCAAATAAATATTAAGGCTAATTCCAGGTTAGGCGGCGTCAGCATCGTTGTGCGTCCAAGATAATTGAATTAGACATTTAGATGCAGCACTGTATAGAGTTAATGGCTTGGGTGGTGAATGTGTGCATAGAGTGTTTGTTTGGAGTGTTATAGATATACCGATAGCCTAAACAGGAATATCTGTATACATGTCCTCCCATGAATGTGCATGCGGTTTAAAAAAAAACCTACTTGAGACTAAGAACACTTTAATTATATAGGAATCTATTTGAGTGGTTTTTTGTGTTCTTAAACATCACTTGACTTATTTAGATAAAATTGAAATGCAATTTGTTGCTTTTGATAAGATGAATTCCTTGGTCTTTTAAGTTGGTGGGCGGTGATGTTGTCATGGGTTCGCCTGTTGCGTCGACTGAAAGGATGTTCATTCAATTCCAGCCAAAATCAATAAAACAATAAGTTTCAGTGGATACTTGGTAGCACTAACATACGAAATCGTTGGGGTACTAACCACCCATTAGCTAACTCTTTATTTTACCAACATTTTATCTATATCTTTCTTTCTTATTATTTTCATCAAAACGGTAGTGCTGTGCCAAATACTATTATGATAATTATTCAAAACATTTTGAGCTCGAACGATACTTGACCTTTTGAACAGAGACGACAATAGAGGCTCAACATCGCCTATAAGATCCTATCTGCGTTATATTCGAATTACTAAAACCACCAACAATCTGATCGGCATCTATTTATGTGGTTTTCGACCAGAAAAGTCCAGAACTGATCATATCTTCACACTTGGGGAGATCTCAAAAAAAAAAAAAAAAAACGGGTCAGGTTAGGTTAGACCAAGAAGGTCTGTGTGGAACCACATGGATCAAACATCTTTTCCTATGGGTCGTCTGCCTAGTTGAACCAACCCGAGCTACAAATAAAACGACGGAGGTTCCTGATGTCAATGTTAATCAGGTCACCTAGGTTGTCGAAGAAGTAGTCTCCCAGGTGGAGTCTTCTTTTGTTGGAGAGCGCTGAACATGAACAAAGAAGATGAGTGATCCTTTCCTCCTCCTCCTCGTCCATGCAGCTTCTGCAGAAGTCGTTGCTATAAAGGCCAAGTCTTTTAGCATGTAGGCTTATGGGGCAGTGTCCTGTAAGGACACCAATGGCGCTGATGGTGGATCTGTTCAGAATTATTAAACTGAGGGAGCGTTTCTGGCTACATATGGGGGGCAGATTTGCCGGGATATAAGACACGTTGAGCCGTTTGTCAATCTACAGCGAGGGGCATGCCTAACGTTTCTACATGTGGTAGAATATCAAGCGTGGTACCCCCTCTGACAAGCTCGTCCGCCCTACAATTCCCTGGGACATCAATGTGCCCTGGCACCCAAAATAGGTGAATAGTAAATAGCTCTGCCATCTCGTTAAGAGACAGTCGGCATTCGTGGGCTGATTTTGAAGTGAATGCGGTAGATCTCAAGGATTTGATTGCCGCTTGGGTGTCTCTGAAGATGCTAATATTCTTCGCGGATATTACATTACACCTCAGCCAGGACAGGGCTTCTTTGATTGCCATGATTTCCGCCTGGAAAACGCTACAATGACTGGGAAGGCGAAAGGATATGCTCAGGTTGAGCATCTAGGAGAAGACACCTCCACCTACTCCCGCTTCAGTTTTAGACCCATCTGTGTAGATGTGAATCGAGTTGTCCAATCCAACCGAGTCTTGTTCCCAATCGAGTCGGCTGGGAATTGTTGACTGGAAATTACGATCGAAGCTGAATTGGGTAGTGATGTGGTCGGTGTTTTCTGTAATGTTTAGATGAATTAATATCTTTGTGTGTACACCCTGACTGGGTGTCCATTGTGACAAGGGTCTTAGTCGCACAGCTGCACAAGCTGCGGTCTGTTTGCCGAAGATGTCTAAGGACTAGATGTAGAATAGCATCTGGAGCTGCGCATGGGGTGGTTCTTAGAGCGCCACTTATGCAGATGCAGGCCGATTTTTGAACTTCCCCCAGAAGGTTGCGGTTTGAGGCTGTTTCAAGAGCAGTCCACCAGACCAGCACACCATACAGAAGTATGGGTCTAACGATAAGCACGTAAAGCCAGAATGTGATATGGGGTTGCATTCCTCATTTTTTTTGATAGCCTTTTTACATGAGTATAGGGCTACGGTGGATTTTTTAACGCGTTCTAGGATGTTGGATTCCTAGTTCAGTTTCTTGTCCAAGACCAGACCCAGGTACTTGGCTGATTCAAAGAAGTCGAAATCGAAAACCAACTTATATTCATCGGTTTCAAAGTTACATATGACAGCATTTGTAGAGACGAACTATGAAATATATAGCGCTATGAACTATAGATCGCCCAACTCCGTGTACAGGATGTCGATGGAGAATACTCGCTGCTTTATCAAGGTAGGCAACGAACTCAACGAAATATTCGAAACCCAAAAAGGATTTAGAAGGGATTATGCATTGCCAAATAGTTTTTTTTAAACATCATTCGTCAAAGAAGCCAATACCAGGGGCCATAAAAGTTACGATGATGATATTGACATCATAGATCCGACTTAACGAGATGTCATCGCCGCGTTTGATAGTATAGAGAAGGAAGCGTCTAAAGTTGGTTTAGTAGTAAACGAAGGTAATGCTAAGTTTGTACATATGCTGTGAACCATGAAAGGATACAAAATCGAGGAATTGCGCTGAAAGCTAATTTTGAGGTAGTAAGAGACTTTATCTCAAACCGCTCTGCTATTAACTCTGACAACGACATCTCGTCAGAAATAAAATGAATAATCACTCTTACCAAGCGCTTTTTTTCATTACGAAGGCAAATAAATAATAAGGCCCTCACTCGAACTACCAAAAAACATAGAATGTGTATATATCTCATCCTGATCTATGGCGTTCATGCATGGACTGCATTAAATGCGAATGAATTGGGCGTTTTGAGAGAAAAATATTAAGATCTTTGTTCCTGATTGCGTTTACGAGCTCTTCAGCAACATAAACCTGGTAAAATTCTTCGCATTCGATATTTAAGAACTTGTAGAGCGAAATTACACCGTTCCGGTCTGAAGAGTCTTTGATTCGCAGCCAGACCTCAGACGCAGTGTAGAGGTAAACCTCGTGTAAGTGGTGCATAAAAGTCCAATCCATTAAGTCCAATCCATTCTTAATAAACTTGAAGTCCGGCACTGTAGGCGGTCAGCTAAGGGCTAGTTAATGGTCATGTTTTCAGGTTTACCCCGAACTGTTGTGCCACTTAAGCGATGTTAATTGTTTAATTATTCCGCAAAAAGTCGAAACAATAATTATAGGAGGCGTACAAGACATGAGTCGCGAAATAATTGTTTAAATATTTTTTTTTTCAGAAAATTATAAAACAATTTCAGCCAAAGAACATCAACCTTTGCGCCGCATTTTTTTTTTTAAAGAGATTGTAATAAAGTATTTGCCAACGTTGGCATGTAGGTACAGTCCAATTATACTGGACAAAGTGAAAACCTCTGACAAATTAGCACAACAGGTCATGAAGGATTTTTGATTAGGTGAAGTGAATCATAATTTTTGAGAAGTAAAAGGAAGTTGATTTCAAAATTTTTATTTTTATAAGAAGGAGGGATATATTTACCTTAAAAAAGGATGATCTTCCCGATGGAATACTACAATTCCAGGACGATATCACATTGTCATAGTTAAATGGTATTAGAATTAAAAATTAAAGCAACTTTATTCTTACGTAACAAGACCGCCACTGTACTACAATCGTCTCGACGATGGTCGTTTTTTTTGTTTGAAATTTGCAATTCTAGTTTTGCATTGTCTTTATAAAAGGCCACCAAAAACCGTTCAAGGGTGTTCAACTTGTAATAGCAAAGAACTCCTGAGGAAGTGCCAACTATACGCCAAGCTAATTGTTTTGATTTTTTAACTTTATCCAGTTATGTTTTATTTACTCCTTAGAACACAGGATTGTTCAAAACTTCTCAAAAACCCTCCTCTCTCATATACCAGATTAAAAATTTACTCAGTGTACACCTTAATCTGAGACGACTACATATTCAAGTGAAAATCCAGGAATGAAGCGATGTTTAGACAAAGTTGGTGGTTGTTCTGTTATTTGGCTCACAGTGTGGACTTTTACAACAGAAGGCTTCAGAATTTTTTTTATCGCAGTCGTTTATAGCTTTTCTATTGCATACTCCTAGTGTTTAAGTACAAAAGCCAAGGAGGCATAAATGTCACACCACCCCACTTAGAATCCCAAAGGACGGCTGCGATTCTGCACCCCATCGTTATTTTCTCCATTGCAAATACCTAACAACCCTTCAGTCTGACAGCTAGTCAGTGAGCCATTCAAGTGACTCCTTCCAGTAAACCGGCCGGAAAATGTACATGCGTTTGTGTATGCACAATATAAAAACTGACGAATGCACGTTTTCGTCTGGGGTTGAATGAAAAAAAAAAAAATAGAAATGCATTCTACAAAGGATGTGTTTGTGTATAATTCATGTAGATAGTTGCGAAAACTGGTATTACAGTAATTCTTGCCATGTATGCTCCATAAAAGAGATGTCCGTGTTGGGGTGGCTATTATCTCATTAAATTGATAAATTTTATTCTTCCTCCGATTAAGAAACTAAGGGCTTGCATGTGTCAAATCGGTTTGTTTTCTTTAGGGAAATAAATTAAAAGTGTGTCCTTTTTTGTTCATTTCCTGTGATTTTACCTACAAAAGGTGTATAATTCGCATACGGAAAAAACAAGGAACGGTTGGTGGGTGTGATGGATTTGGTATGTTGTACTGCCTTCCAAGTGTACCCGAATGTTGTTTTATTTCTGCACGCCATTGCTGAAAAATCAATAGAGAAATGAGGTTATTCACTTAAAAGAGTAGTGGTATATCCTCAGTAATATCAGGGGCATATATATTGTTGTAGGAGTGTGTATGTAGTAGAGTAAAGGAGCCAGCTATTGTAAATCAATTAATTAGAGAAAAATCGCGTTGGTTTTAAAAATAAAACCTGGGTTGGGCAACTTTGTATCGTATCGTATAAGAGTATATTGACCCTGCTATTCGGAGTACAATTTATTGGTACGAATATCTAACAGATTTATAATTATTTTTCTGAAATATACTGTTTTACATAAATCATAATGATTTGGTGAGGTTTGTTTAAACACCCTCAACGTTGGTTAAAAAAGTGGGAAAAAAATATATACTAAATCCGGTGCTGCCATATTTAAGACGTCTGTTCTTGTAAAGGGTCCGCCAAATAACATTTTTTTTGAAAATGCTATTAAAAAAAAACTACTGAATATTTTCTCAAATTTCTTTTTTTATTTGAATGTACAATCCTTCCGGTTAATAATGGAAAATAATTTCATTCAAATGGCTGCCAAATTTTAAGCACATTATCGATTGTGTGCAGCTGTATTTCACCAATGGCTTCACGAATATTGTCCTTTAAAGCGTCAATTGTCTCTGGCTTGTCGGCGTAACACTTATCTTTTACGGCACCCCACAAATAATAGTCCAACGGTGTCAAATTGCAGCTCCAAGGTGGCCAAATGACATCAGCTCTGCGGCTGATAATGCGATCTTCAAAAACAGGGCGCAAAACATCGAGTGTAGCTTCGGCTGTGTGGCACGTAGCGCGCGCCGCCCTGTTGAAACCAAATGTTGCCAATATCCTCCTCTTCAATTTTTGTGAACAAAAATTTGTTCAACATGGCCCGATAACGATCGCCATTGACTGTAACGGCCACTCCTTGCTCATTTTCGAAGAAAAATGGCCCAATTATGCCTCTGGACCAAAATCCGCACCAAACAGTGACTCGTTTTGGGTGTATCGGCTTTTCAATGTATGCGTGCGGGTTTTCTGTGCCCCAAATGCGACAATTTTGCTTGTTTACATACCCGCCAAGATCAAAATCGGCATCTTCTCTAAGTCGATCGCAGGCCCACTTAGCGAAGCGAAAACGCATTGGATGGTCAGTTGGGTTCAACTCCTGAACCAATTGGATTTGTATGGCGTCATACCAAGGTCTTTATGCAAAATTCGTCTCAATGATGTCTCAGAAATGTTCAATTGTTGAGAACGACGGTGAATTGATGTTGATGGCGCTTCACGCACACTTTCTGCCACAGCAGCAATATTCTCGGGTCTACGCACTGTTTTTGGCTTTTCACGCTTTGGTTTATCGATGAGGATGCCAGTTTCTTTCACTTTTTTCACAAGATAACGAACATACGGAGCTGACGGTGCTTCTCTTCTTCCAAAATCCGTACGCAATTTTCGCACACATTCTGCAACATTACCATGATTTTCAAAGTAATGTCGCAATATTTCCCAGCGTTGTTCAAGCGTATACACAACCATATTCGTTTAGCGGAAGGATTATTAATTATTGTAATTAATAACTAATTATCTGTCAAATCAGACATGAGCAAAGTGTTACCATTCACGAAATAAGCACTAGTTGAAAAAAAAAAACGTTAGATGGTGGACCCGTTACAATATTATTTTTAACTTTCTCTTACAAAGAGAAAGATATTGTTTTCGTGAAAATTCTCGACCTCGAGATTTTAATTGATTCTTACATTACTATGATAGCGGAGCCTAAAAAAGTGGTTTTTGGAATTCCGTCCGTCGGTCCGTCGGTCCGTCTGGCCGTAATGGTCTCCCCAGCCTAAACGGCTAGACCGATTTTCTTCAAACTTCGTATCCAAGCTTATTTTAGTCATAATTCTAGGACATTTTTTTTGTTTGCTTTTAGCCATGTTAATAACGGTACCTACCATATAAAAATTACACATAACCTCTTTTTTCTCGAAAACGGCTCTAACGATTTTGATTAAACTTTATATATACTATAACCATATTACCTCCAACAAAACTGCATACCCAGTTTTTCGAGAAAATCCATATAACGGATTTCGTCATTTAGGCCATATAAGGAAAATTGACAATTTCTCGCAAACTATTATGTCAAATTAAATGAAATTTAATATATATACTACTATTACTACTTGAAGCAATTTCACATATTTAGTTTTAGCCCAACTATCACTAAACGGAATTTTCAGTTTTGGCCAATAACGAAAAATCATTATTATTCCCGTAGACACCGATTCCTTCAAATTTCGTAGTAAACGTTCGTATAATCATATTTCGACATTATTCATATCATTTTAAGCATTAACAATCAAAATGCGTTCTATTTGATCTAACACCCAACTCGCTGTGAAAGAGAAAGTTGCGTACAACCCAGTCGTGCACCCACCACTCGTTTAGTTTATGGAATAGGAAAATCATTTAGATAGACATATTTTAAAATATATGAATCGAGTTAGAATCGGTAAGTGACAGGAACAAGCCATGCCTGTTTGTCTGTCAGTATGTCTGTCACCGACTTTAGGCCTAGGATAATGAAATTTTCTAAATATGCTCATTATTCATGCCACTGATCAATACTCAATCAATACTATTCCATAGTAACGGGTGATTTTTGACGAGTTAAGTTTTTACGTTGGCAGAACTGGTTAGTAATGGCGTCCAAACTTTATCTATCAAAGTGAAACGTTTTCAGTATGCTCTGCAATTTAATCATGGAAAGAATTACAAACGAGCAACGATTCCATATTATTGAAATTTATTATCAAAATTCGTGCTCTGAAAAATGTCAAAATGAAAAATTGTGTCCAGCGATGAGGCTAATTTTTTGGCTCAACGGATACGTAAATTAGCAAAACTGTCGAATCTGGAGTGATGAACAGCCACATACCATACAAGAATTACCGCTTCACAAAAAAAAAAAAAAAAAAGGGGGGGGGGTTTGGTTTGGTTTATGGGCTGGTGGCATCATCGGTCCATTTTTCTTCAAAGACGACCGTAGAAGAAACGTTACATTCATGCAAACGATATCGAGCCATGATACGCGACTTTTTTTTTTGCTCCAGTTGGCTGAGTTGAACTTGGTTGATGTTAGAGGGAGATAACATTAATATTAGCGACAAACACCAAAACAATATTTGTAATTTGCAGCGACATCTGTAACTCGCTCTTCAGTTGATTATTACCCGCCGAGCGACACAGACCTGAAAAAAATACATAAAGAAACGAGCCAACCATTTCTTACTTTAAAAGAATTAAATTCACTTCATTTTTATATCTTATTAACCACAAAATAAAATTACATACTTATATATTAAAAAGTGAAGTGTTTATATTTTGCAAAAGACAAAAATTTTCTTAGCTAAATACGCCATTACATGTTTTCTTTATTACGGTATGTGTCTCTCTCCTTTCGTCGTCGCGAGTAAATAAGTTGGTATTGTTCATAGCCGCCACGCATACATAGCCAACAGCCAATCAAAACAATCGTTCTATGAAAATAAAGTTTTTTCGTCGTCGCGAGTGAATAAGGGTTGGAATTGTTCGCAGCTGCCATGCAAGCAAACCCAACAGGGAATTGATTCTATTCTATCGTTCGATTCACACAGACAGTGAGACACGAAATTCAAAGTGAAATTAACGGTTGATAAATGTCAACTGAGAAAAAAGGTGGATATAATTTGCGAAATAGAGACGCTTCAGAAAGTTCGAGTGATAGTGAAAATAATTCAAGCTTGGACAAAACAATAGTTGAGCAGACAACAATGGAATCCGACCCGATATCGATAATACTCAACAGCCTAAGTGAACTCCGCACTACTGTGCAGGAGCTAAGAAACAGTACTATCGAAAGCCAAAAGGACATTGCGATATTAAACAATAAATTGGAAACCAGTGCGCAATCTGTTGTTCTTACCGCCGCCAACAGCGCTGATGCTGTTAATGTCAACGCCGCCATGCATGCAGTTCAAAATACTCATGACGTCTCATCTCTGTCATCTGGTATAAGCAACACACATTCAGTCGCCACAAATTATCCACAGGCCGCCATGATGAAACTTCACGATCTGCCAACATTCTCAGGAAATGTTGAGGAATGGCCTCTATTTTTGACCAACTTTAATGACTCAACAGAAGATTTTAAATATAACAATCGACAGAATCTCCAGAGGCTCCAGAAATGTTTAGTCGGACCAGCGAGAGAAGCTGTTGCATCTATGCTGATAAACACAGAAGACGTTCCCGATGCAATCGACGAGTTGAATTTTCGTTTTGGACGCCCAGATATTCTTGTGAGACATCAACTAAGCAAAATTCAAAAGTTTCCAGCCATCGCCGAAAATAGAGTAGAGCAAATACTTGCCTTTTCTACACAGGTACGTAACGTCGTTGCTTTCTTAAAATCCTCCAAAAGCGAACATAGTCTGACTAACTCTTCAATTTTGGATGAGTTAGTGTCGAAATTACCGCTGGATAAACAATATGAGTGGGTGAAACATTCATCAGCAATAAAGCCGTCACCGAATATTGCTGATTTCTCCAAATGGTTGTGCCAACTAGCCAGAATCGTGTGCCTGATGCCACCTGCATCCGCTTCTTCAAAGTGTGTAAGACAGCAGCCAACGCCTCGACGCATCATGCACATAAAAGAGAACAACTCAGCCCAACCAGATGTACAACAAACATCCAAGTGTTACCAGTGTGGTGAAAATCATTTCATTTCCAAGTGCAATGTTTTCAACCAGTCACTTAGTGTTGAAGATCGCTGGCAAAAGGTCAAATCACAGCACTTGTGTTTTTCATGTCTGCGTAAAGGCCACAGCACTGCAACCTGTCGCAGTAAGAAAATATGCGGTGTTCATGGTTGTCAACGATTTCATCACAGCAGTCTACATGACACGTCATCTACGGACAGAACACCAACAATGTCCACAAGTGATACTGCCCGACCATTATTAAGTTGCCGAACAACAAAATCCATTGGGCTTCTCTTCAAAATTATTCCTGTTTCTCTGTTCGGGCCCAACGGCAAAATCGACGTGTTTGCTATGTTCGACGAAGGTTCAGCAATTTCAATTTTGGAAGAAGATGTTTCGATCAAATTAGGACTCAAAGGACGAGCACAGCCGTTAACTCTACAGTGGTACGGTCAAAACGTAACAACAGAACCATCCACAGCTGTCAACCTAGAAATTAGAGGTGAAGGTGAGTCAACATCCTTTATAATTAAAAATTGCCACACAGTTCGAAACCTGAATCTGCCCGTCCAAACTTTTAACAAGTCGGAGTTCAAACAATTTGAATTTTTGCCTATAAGAAGCTACAATGATGTGAAGCCAGTCATACTCCTTGGGTTAGACAACGTTCACCTGGGAATATCCTCCACGATTTTACAATCTGGAGATAAAAACCCTCTAGCCGTAAAAACAAAACTAGGCTGGGTAGTCTATGGTCCCAATAACATCAATGTATCATCAACACCAGTAGTATTACATATTCGTGAAAAACAGCCTTACGACGACTTGAACAATTTGGTAAAGGAGTACTTCGCGTCTGACAACTTTGGCATAAACCCATCGCCTACAATTCTGGAGTCAGAGGATAACAAAAGAGCACGTCAAATTATGCAGCAAACAACACGTCGCATCGGGAAACGATTCGAAACTGGCCTACTCTGGAAGACTCCTCAGCCCAGCTTTCCAAATAGCTTTAAGATGGCCGAGAAACGCTTATTCGGTATCGAAAAGAAGATGATCCAAAACGCTGATTTTGCCGACAGATATTCAAGCGAAATGTCTAAATACATCTGCAAAGGGTATGCCAGAAAACTGCAACAACGAGAAATTGAGGATGAGAGGCAGCCAGTGTGGTACCTACCACATTTTGCCGTGCAAAGCCCGCACAAGCCAGAAAAACTCAGAATCGTTTTCGATGCTGCAGCCACAGTCAATGGAGAGAGCCTTAATACTGCTCTGCTTAAAGGACCTGAGCAAGCCAAGTCGCTAATGAGCATTTTATTTAAATTTCGGCAAGGAAGAATTGGAGTAGCCGCGGATATACGGGAAATGTTTTCCCAAGTCCGAATTCGATTAGCCGACCAACAAGCACAACGATTTTTGTGGAGAGACGGAAATACAGCTCAGCCTATCGATCATTATGTAATGGTTTCAATGATCTTCGGAGCTGTCTGTTCGCCATGTAGTGCCGAATATATTAAAAATCTCAACGCCGAAGAATTTAAACATCAATATCCCGAAGCTGCGGTAGCAATTGTCGACAGACACTATGTTGACGACTACGTTGGAAGTTTCCAAAGTGAGGAAGAAGCTATAAGGATCTGCAAGGACGTAGTAAAGGTCAACAGCCAAGCTGGTTTTGTTTTGAGAAACTTCACATCAAACTCAATTAACCTACAGACGTCAATGAACGAGAAAGAAAATTCAGCAAAATGTACCAGTACTGTCAACATGGAGTGTCAAGCCACTTCAGAAAAGGTTCTTGGAATGCACTGGAACACTGCTGCCGATAGTTTCGAGTTCAAAACGAAATTCCATCGGATCCCGAAAGAAGTCTTAGAAGAAAATCGTCCACCAACAAAAAGAGAACTCCTAGGGATTGTGATGGCAATTTTCGATCCCTATGGACTTCTAGCTGAGTTCATTCTACATTTAAAAATATTGGTTCGCGATACTTGGAAAAGTAATATAGCTTGGGATGATCCGCTGCCTATCGACATTAACAATAAATGGCAAGCCTGGTGGAAGGAATTCCAAAGAATCGGTACATTCCAGATTTCACGCTGTTACTCTTTGCATTTGTTCCAAGCAAATGCAATAGAGTTGCACATCTTTGTGGACGCAAGTCAAGTCGCCTTTGCCGCCGCCGGTTACTTCAGAGTCATCCATGCCCAAGGAGCCGATGTTGTTTTTGTTTGCGGAAAAACTCGTGGAGCACCTCAAAAAACAATGTCTGTACCCAGATTGGAATTGCAAGCTGCCGTACTGGGCACCCGCATCAGCAAAATTATAGTTCGTAATCATGACGTCAACATTTCACGAACCACTTTCTGGACAGATTCAAGAACGCTTTTATATTGGATCAATTCAGCCGAAAGGAAATTCAAAGCCTTTGTGGGACATCGTATCTCAGAAATATTATCGACATCACATCCATCACAATGGCGTTGGACTCCAACAGATAAGAACAGCGCAGATGTAGCCACTCGTGCAAATGGTTCTCCAAAGCTTAAAACAAATGGCATGTGGCTCTCCGGTCCAGATTTTCTTCAACAACCAAAAGAATACTGGCCAGTCGAAACAATTCAGCCGCCTACAGATGGTGTGGAGAACGAAGAAGTTAAGCAATGTTTGCTGCTACAACCTCCACAAGGTAATTCTTTGATAAACTTTAATCGATTTTCGTCTTATTTGAAGCTCAGAAGAACCTTGGCATATGTTTTGCGTGCCGCCAGTAAATTCCTATGCCTAGGAAAGGATTCTTTGCCGAGTACAAAACACTGTTTCCTAACAGTAGCCGAGATCAACGATGCTGAGATTCTTTTATGCCGCATGGTCCAACGAGAGAAGTACCATAATGAGATTACCACGCTGAAGTCATCGAAGCCCATTTTGAAAAACAGCCCAATATATTCCTTGACACCGTACCTAGACGAGAAAGATCTTTTGAGAGTTCAAGGTCGTATCGATGAGGCTTGCTACCTACCAATACAAGCTAGGCGCCCAATTTTGATGCCACAAAAACATATTGTTTCTAAACTTATTATGCAACACTATCATGCGAAACTACATCACCAAAATTTAGCAACCATTCTTAACGAAGCTCGCCAGAAATTTTGGTTTCCACATGCCAAAACCCTTCTTAAATCTGTACAAAGTAGTTGTATGGAATGCAAAATCGAAAGAGCCAAGCCAGTTACCCCGCTTATGGGTCAGCTACCAGTCGACCGCATAACGCCATATGTCCGACCATTCACATATACCGGAGTTGACTTATTCGGTCCGTTTAATGTTGCTATTGGCCGACGACGAGAAAAGAGATGGGGAGTCATCTTTACATGTCTGACGGTAAGAGCAGCACATCTAGAACTAGCAGAAAATCTGTCTACGGATGCCTTCATTGTCTGTCTACGCAATTTTATTAATCGAAGAGGTACACCAATCAGAATCCGGAGTGATAATGGCACCAATTTCATCGGCGCGCAACGAGAACTCAAAGAAGAACAGCATTTGTTTGATGTAGATCGCATACGCGATGAAGCCACATGCCGAAATATAGAGTGGATATTCAACTGTCCTTCCAATCCGAGCTCAGGTGGTTGCTGGGAACGCCTTATCCGAATAATTAAACGACTACTTATTAAAACCCTAGCCGAAGATGTTCCGAGAGTGGATACTCTAAGAAGCGTTCTTATAGAAGCCGAGAATATAATAAATTCACGCCCGCTAACAGACATCCCACTAACCATGGAGGACGATGAGCCACTAACGCCAAACCATTTCCTGTTAGGGTGTGTTAACTCAACGCAAACGCCTTATCCTGGGGATGGAAATGTATGTCTTAAAAAGCAATGGAGGATTGCGCAAAATCTCAAAGACCGCTTGTGGAAAAAATGGACAGTTGAGTATTTACCTCAGCTCTTAAAACGCCCCAAGTGGTATGATAAAGTACGGCCACTACAAGTCGATGACTTAGTCATAATTTGTGACTCCAATCAGCCTCGGAGCCAATGGCGTAAAGGACGTGTTACACAAGTTTTTCCCGCTAAGGATGGACAAATCCGCTTCGCCAAAGTTAAAACCTCAAATGGATTTTTCCACCGTCCAGCCTCAAGACTTGCTGTCCTGACAATTGATGGTGAATCCCGAAGTGATTCACTGGGGGAGGAGTGTTAGAGGGAGATAACATTAATATTAGCGACAAACACCAAAACAATATTTGTAATTTGCAGCGACATCTGTAACTCGCTCTTCAGTTGATTATTACCCGCCGAGCGACACAGACCTGAAAAAAATACATAAAGAAACGAGCCAACCATTTCTTACTTTAAAAGAATTAAATTCACTTCATTTTTATATCTTATTAACCACAAAATAAAATTACATACTTATATATTAAAAAGTGAAGTGTTTATATTTTGCAAAAGACAAAAATTTTCTTAGCTAAATACGCCATTACAGTTGACATGTGGTTTCATCAAGACGGTGCCACATGCCACACAGCTCGTGAAACAATGTAAATGTTGAAGGATGAATTTGGTAAGCAGCTTAACTCTCGAAATGGCCCTGTGAGTTGGCCGCCAAGATCATGCGATTTAACGCCTCTTGATTATTTCTTGTGGGGTTATGTAAAGTCCTTAGTCTATGTGGACAAGCCGAACACGATTGAAGCCTTACAGGATAACATAATACGCGTAATTCGTGGAATACAGGCCGAAATGCTCAAAATAGTGACGTAAAATTGGACCTTCTGAATGGACCATTTGAAACGGAGCCGCGGACATCATTTACATGAAGTTGTCTTTAAAACTTAAGTGGCAAAGGACTATTTATCAATTACAACATATATTTTTAAAATTTAATGCAAATTTGAGTGTTTTATTCGATTTAAAAAAACAACACTAAAAAAATCACCCGTTATATGCCATAGAAAAACGTAATTTTGATTGCTGACTATTCGAAGATTATTGTCCAAATTCGAGCCAACTTTTTAATCAGCCCACATTCGTTAATTTTAGCTTGGAGAATTTCGGGTTGAGAAGTCGAGAAGCATATAAAACTGACCTAATCATCTAAACAATCAATCAATTGGGCTACACTCAAGCTTAAACTTTTAAAAATACATAATTGGTTGATTTTTTTAATTTGTAGACATGCAGAATGGTTGGTTTCGTGACGATACAGCTACAAACGAGAAAGTCACTGTTAGGTAGGGATATTGTTCTGCCGGAACCATCGCTCCGTACTTCTCCGAGAACGAAATTGCCATTACCGGAACTTAAACTCCAAAGCTACTTTTGTTAAAGCTTCAGTTCCTGCTGTTAATTTGCCTAATTCATGTCAAAATACTGCGCCATTTGACATCCATGTAGAAGTTATTGGGTAGAAATGCTTACTCCCTCGATAGTGTTTATATCCTATTATATGTGCAAAAAGTAAAACTTAGAATACGTACATGCAGAATTAGACTACACAAGCTTAACCCTTGTGTCTATTTCTACTTAAAAAAAAAAGAAAACGAGGAAATTTCTTCTCTCCAAAGACAAACGAATTATGTGGAATGACGTCGCTTTAACGACACTAGGCTTCATGAATACCGAGGCTTTTTTTTGCGACGAATTTTAACCACATAATCATGAGCCCCCGTGTGCATGCATATCGACTGACATAATGGTGTATTGGAATTGGAAGTACAAAACCGAGTACAGATACCGCTTTCTTTTTTGTGTTTTAGTTTTCCCAGTGAATACACTTTTAACGCAAATCCCAGAACTGGGAATATTCCTAAGCCCATTAAGTAGTCGTCTTATATTTTTTTGTTGCTGGGTCTCTACCGCTGTGTTGGGTCTAGAAATCCTAACGCAGAAATGAAAGGAATGATAATGCGTAGGTAAATTTTACATGGTTTTCACTTGCTCCCGACGACCCAAATATACAGTTTCATTTCCCCCTGTCATGATTTCCTGTTGTTGTTTTTTTTATTTATGTTTCATATTCACTATGTATTCTCATTCTAGATACGTATAGCGACTATTTCTCGGATTATGAATGCAATGCACCGCTGCTCGAAAAAGCAGTACTCACTGCTACATCCTCGCTGCAGGACAGAGGTCCCAACAAAGCAAGACTGAATGGTAAGTTTTTTTTTTTCAATTTTTTTTTTTTATTTTTGAATGCTTTTTGAGTATGGTGTGACTTTTATATTTGAGGTATAAATTGAAGAATGCTTGTTTGGAATGTTTGCGTATCGTATGCTGTTGTTAAACGTGTGAATTATTTAGATGAATGGACAATTATATGTATATCACACGAAAATACACGATAATTCGATTCCCATTTTCGTAACCAACAGTTTTTCTAAATGAATGCATTTACATATAAAGTATGTGCCATCTGCTATTTTTTTTAAATAGTTTTTTTTTTAACGGTTGTTCCTTTTTTTGAAAAATGTTAACTTTTCAATTTATTATGGGATTTTATTTCACTTAAATGACTGCGTTGGCTATCTTGGCAGTAAGCCATCTTGTCAACCTCATGGTTCAATACATTTTCGATGGTTTCGGATTCTATTTTACGAATATCTTGATTAATATTGTAAATCGACTGTGAATTGATCTTCAATAAAACAAAAAAAAAATGCCCACTTGGCGTCAAATACATCTCCGTGTCGGCCAAGCATCATCACCAAAAAAAGATTGCACGGTTGTTAAACTTATTGTGCAATAAATCGTAGCCCCATACTTTTTGGAACAATGTCGGTTATCATGCCTCGGTAGCGTTTCCCACGTACCCTTAAAGTTTTTTCACCGCTCCCTCAAGTGAGAGTGAAACAAAATTCTCACCAGAGAGGAATCTTTACACTAAAACAAAAACTATTTACCTAATATGCCAGTTTGGGTAATTTTTTTGTTTAATTTTGCGAAGTTTGACATCCATGTTTATTCAAATTTACGCTTGATCACGAGTACGCAAGCGGAGCTAATTTTTATGTATTTCTTTTACTTTTAGCACTTTTTAGTACTTTTAGCACAAATTTTGAAAATTATGTTATTTTTCGTTAAATTAGCAAAATTTTTTGTGAATTAAAGAATCTAGAGGATTAGCAGAAAGAGTCCACCCTTTTCGGTAAAATTTTCAAATATTCGAAAAAACTTTTGATGCAAAAACTTTAATAAAATTATTATTAACATTTCGTCCTTAGACCATTTTAACCCAGTTCCTCTTTTTGGGGGCGTTTTCCTATAGAAAAACTTTGTTTTTTGTCGAACCATAAAAGATTTTGATAAACCGTCTGAACAATATGCTGTGACAACGTCATTTTCAATACTTTATGGCCATAAAGACCATATTTCGGGGATAGGGTATTAAATGATCCGCACAGCGGATTGTAGCCTTTATAATCCCGTTTGTTATTATCTCGTTTTTGCAATAGTAACAACATTTTTAAAAATGAAAAAAAAAAAAAAAAAAACTATTTTAACATGCATTAACAAATAAAGGGTGATTAAATTTTAAGGGCCGATGTTGATTTTGAATAAAACAAATTATTTAGGAAATTATTGTCATTTCTTTTTATGATTATAATATTAAAGGTTCCATTATGTATGGAACAAAATATCGTCCAAATGGCCGCCGCGACCTCGGCGGCATACCTCCATCTGATGGTCCACATTTTTAATGACGCTGAGGCATAATTGAGTTTCTATGCCGTTAATGTGCCGAATTATCTCATCTTTTAGCTCTTGAATTGTTGCTGGCTTATCGACGTACACATTTTCTTTCAAATTACCCCAAAGAAAGAAGTCCAACGGTGTCAAATCACATGATGTTGGCGGGCAATCGACATCGCCACCAAGTAGATAACATGGCCATTGAAATTGTCGCACAAAAGAGCCATTGTTTCGTTAGCTGTGTGGCAAGTGGCACCGTCCTGCTGAATCCACATATCGTCCACATCCATATCTTCAAATTCGGGCCATAAAAAGTTCGTTATCATCTCACGAAAGAGAACATCATTCACAGTTACTGCCTGACCGGCCTCATTTTGAACAAAAAAAAAAAAAAAATAAACCGCCCGATGATGCCGCCAGCCCATACCGCACCAAACAGTCACTCTTTGTGGGTGCATTGGTTTTTCGACAATTGCTCTTGGATTATCATTCGCCCAAATGCGGCAATTCTGCTCATTGACGAATCCACTGGTGTGAAAATGTGCCACATCACTGAAGATGACTTTTTTCGAAAATGGATCATCCACTGTTGCCATTTCTTGCCACCACTCTGACCATTGACGACGCTTGAAATGGTCAAGAGGCTTTAGTTCTTGAGTCAATTGCACCTTGTAAATGCAAGTCTTTATGGATAATGTTCATCAACGACGAGCGTGAGAGGTGCAATTGTTGGGCACGACGACGAGTTGAGGTGGACGGCTATTCAGCCACACTTTCGCGAACAGCAGCAATATTTTCTGCAGTACGAGCTGTACGAGCATGCACTGGTGTTTTTTTACATCTCCTACAGACTCAGTTTGCTCAAATTTTTGCAAGATTTTTCCGACTGTACGTACGCCCATTTGGACGATTAAATTGACCGAAAAAATCACGAAGTGCACGATATGCATTTAGATTTGAACGCCCATTTTCATAATAAGCTTGAAAAACTTTAACGCGTTGCTCGATTGAACATCTTTCCATGGTTCGAATTAAGTTAATCTGAAATTGAGAAATGTTAAATGAAATGCAGAAAAAAACTTTACGTTGTGGTGTGGTTCACATTCAACATCGGCCCTTAAAATTTAACCACCCGTTAGTTCAGTCTTTATCCTTACAATAACCTTAAAATAATGAAAACATAACGCAACTAAGAAGGCTCGCCATGAAATACAACAGAGCATGTAAAATCAACAGACACATGCGTAACCACTAACCTTGCAATGAAGATAATCGCAACGGCACAATGTTTGACTCTTGAGCCGACTTAAAGCGATACAACTCTCATTATTGTGTGAACAACAAACATACATATGTTCGTATGTATAGAGAGGAGTGAAAATATGTACGCATTTTAATACATACTCTGTCCGGATTGTAGACGAAACATTTTGAAAGTGTCCGAAATATAGAGACGTCCGGACTACTAAAGTGTCCGGCCTAGAGAATGTCTAGACTAGCGAGGCTGTACTGTACGTCAAATGCTTCCTGAATATCTATGAAAATGGTGATATTATGTTTTGGTATTACAGTCAGAGCATACCATACATAATATTTAAGTCCATACAAAGTGACGAACCAATCAAAACTTCCCATGGAATGGAGAAGCTAGGTTTGAGTCCTGTATGGGCCGTTAATGCCAGATATTTCGTAGTTCATTTATTTATGCGTGTGTATATCTTGCACGTATAGTTGGACTTAACCTTCTATGTATAGTTGATACTCCTCAGAAGATTTATCAAATGAGTGCCAATTAAAAATCAAACAGAGTCATTAAAAGACACTTCATCAAACTAACACATTGATGGCCTTAAAGGCAAAATACCTCTTCAATTATTTAACAAATTCTTGATACGCTGTATTCTTAGAACGCTTGCATGAGGTTATCACATTTGATTCAATTTATTCTTTTGATTATTTGTTTATTTATTTTAAGTTAGGCCAAATCTTCAAATAATCACGTTCGTTCAGTAATTCTCCAAGTCACATTATATTCTAAATTTACCTACTTTTAATGTGCAATGTATTTCCACAATCGGATTTGGAAAAAAATCAAAACCCTCAGATATTTGAAAATACAATTAAACTAGCAAAATACGACTTTTTTACTTGAAAGAAACAAATACCTACGTTTCGAAATTGATTTTCAAACAAAACAAGCGCCTATCGAAATATAAAGTTCAAATTTCATTATTGAGAGGGAAAACATCATCGTTCACACCATATGCCATTGTTCTCATTAAATATAAAATATAGCATTGGTGCGAGAATTGTTGTTGCCTTAATATTCTTGGCTAGAACAAATATTTATGCATTCACTGGCACCAGCACTAAAGAGGCAGGCGAAAGGATCATCGTTCATCAGTGCCATTAATACTCATCGGTATTTTGCATGAGAGGGTGGTGAACTCCACCAATTAATTTAGTAGAAGATGTATTATGTGTGAGATTATTTTTGTTAAGAACTACTCTCAGTTAGTTGATCATCAATAAGGATAATTGGGGGCGATCAATTAGATAAGCAATCCCCGTATTCGACTACAATAAATTATAAAATCCCGAAGTCATTTTGAAAATTCTAAATTTAGACACTTTGTGATTTTATACTTGGCCAGGTGGGTCTTGGGATGCATTCAAAATAAATAATTTATACCACAGGTTAGTGTGTTTGCGTCAATGAAACAACTTTTATTTTCTATTTTCATGTTTTCACTGTTTGAAATATTTAATAAAATTTAAAAGATTTTACAAATTATTTAATTCGAATCGGCGTTACTAATAATAATTTTTAGCAACAACTTAAATTTCAGTCCCACACTTTTCAAAAAACCTTTACCTATAAATAAATTTACATCACAGACTAGCACTAGTTATAGGTTATTATATAACGTACAGAAAGTCGTATCTAATAGCCCGATTCTCCCCATCATCACTGATACCTCACAAGTCACAAGAAGAGGTGAAATTGGTTTTGTGACTTTCTCGTATTCTCCCCCACAGTCACAACTTGTGAGAGTCACAAAAACAATCGAAATTGTGATCTCCTTCAGAGCAGGTCACAACTAGCAAATTATTTGAGATTTGATATTTTGATTGTTGAGTAGTGTAAAAAATGGAAGTTGAAATGAATATGGCGCATATTATTGACGAAGTTTCCTCCGTAAATGAAAAGTAAAAATTTTACAAAAGCACATCATTTGTAACAAACTAATAATATTGATACGATTGCAGCGAAGACGGGTTTTGACTTCCAACTTCCTTGCCTTTTTGTACTTCGAATTTGTATTACATTTTGTTCTTTTCAAGTTCTCATTGCAGTTTTATTAAATTTATTTTGAATAGTTTCTTTCAGTGCTACATTTCCTTGCACATGGCTGTTATCAGAAATTCAGAAGTGTATACGCAATAAATATATACAATACCTCTCAGCCAAGTCACAATTTGTAGAAACGTTGCTTATATATATTCACCTTTGCTGTGGTGAGTTTCGTTGTGACTTTTCTTGTGAGGATAATCGGAGAATCCGACAAATATTATCGAGTCACAATAATCCTCACAAAGAATAGTCACAAGAGCTTGTGACTTTTGTTTCCTCACAAGGGGGAGAATCGGGCTGTAAGTCATAAAGTAATTATAAAATAAAGGCGCTAGTTGTGAATAATACTGCGAAAATGGGTGTGTGTTTTTGCCTTAGTGTTTGCGCATTAAATGAAATAACTTTGTAGGTTTGACAACTTCATTAATGAAAGTGTAGTATATTAAGTCGAAAACTCGAGTTTACTTAGTTATGCGTATTGAGTATTGGTAGAGTTTCTATAAAGCTGAACATTATAAGCTAACCAGGTCACTAACTAATGTCGACAACCTTTTGATTGACCACCCGCTAAAAGGCGTTTACCATATAATTTCACATTTCAAAACTAGGAGTTTGGATGAAATGCAATTTACTGCCAATGAAGACTGCCTCTCATTTTATTAACAAACAAACATCTGTTCTATGTACAGTTTGGAACAGAGAATGATATAAAAATTGAATCGCCTATACAGATTTAAAAAAAATCGTTTTTTGGTGAGATAAAAAAAATGATTTCGTAAAAAAATGATTTTCGGCTCGGTCGGAATGCACTATAACAAAGACTGGTGGCTTACTCCCAAAAGGCGGGTCAATAAAGCCAAGAAGAATAACTCTCTTTCGACCATCTTTGTTTTTGGTCTGGGCGAAAATACTTTTTAGTTTTTTCCATTTTGACTTCCTTATATATTCCATTTATTTTTCGAAAAAATTGACAGCGGCTTTCAGTCGTAAAAGTTTTTTTTTTTAAATTCTGCTCATTCGTTACTCTCTTATGTATAAAATTCGAACCGAATGCAATTCGATAGCTTAATAGTTGCATCAAAGATTATGAATTCTGTACAGATGACGCACTCCATATAAGAAAAATTGTTCTATGGCGGGTCGTGCTGGCACAGCCCGCCATACGTTTTTGTCCTTGTTTTTCATGTGTTTTCATGCACACCGCCCGCCCGTACCATGAAGCTACTGAGCAAAAGTTTCAGATTTTTGTTCTCAATGCGTCATTTGTATAGAATTCATAATCTTTGGTTGAATATACCTATCGCTTTTGAAAACATAAAAATACAAATCTGTCATCTGAAGCTATTCTCTCCGCTTTTGGGAATAAGATATACAAAAAAAAAAAAAAAAAACATTTTTTAAATTTCTTGTTTGTGATCTATTTGTAAAACTCAACCGTTTTTGAAAAACCAAGACACAAAAATTCCAATTCTGACCTATTCCGTTCTTTGTTTTTTATAATACGTAAGTCAATTATTTCGAAATGAATTATTAAAAAAAATAATTAAAATTTCATTGTATAATTGCATTTCAAAATTTATAATTACTGACGCAGTTATTTGAGTATACATTATTATTTGCATAGCTCTATAATTGGCACACGTTTTTTATAAATAGCTTTAACAAATACATTAAGGGTATTCATGCAACGTCGTAATTATATTACTTGCGAAAGATTGTTATTTTACGATGACGTTTCATGAACGACCCTAAAACTGCACCACTAAATAATGCGGTAACCCGCTGAATTCAATCTCATTTTAGTAATTCATTTATTGATTGAATTTTGTTCCTATTGTTCTCATTCCGTTCTCGATAATTTTTTTCAGTTTAGCGCATACATTTGGTGTGTGAAAGTGACTGATTAAATGTCAAAATAGCATTTAAAAAGTTTACAACACTTACCATCTCAGTTTACACACCCAATTCCTGTGAGAAAATTCCGATAGTGTTGGAAAAGATTTCCCATACAACTTTAACAGTTCATTTATCACGTCGTAATTTTATCACGTTTACAACGTTTTTCGACATTCCAACGTTGCATGATTACCCCTATTATGTTGATTGCAATTTGTATGTTGTAGGATTCTTTTTATTTATCACTGTAATAGTAGATATTTAATTATTTATTTTCTTTTCTAAAATCTTAAAAATAATGCAATATAATCAAATAATTTGCAAGCACAAAAATCTACTACCTTCTTCAACACACTCAAACAATAATCTAGTACAATTTTCATAAAAAAAGGGTTTGGCATCACTTAATTTTCTTTGCTTATGTCACTCTATTGACAGCAGCAACACAACTGTCATTCGTGTAGTAAATAAGTTTCCTAAAGAAAACACCCAATCTCAATTAAATTTTATACAATTCCAATAAAATGAGTGTAAAACCGTCATGTTTTCGTTGGGCCGTTGATTTAAGTAATTTTACACCAACTATTGCTCAACTTACAACCGCTTGCTGGTGTATTCAACCCGAAGAAAGAGTACGACTCATGAAATTCCATTTTATCGATGATTTTCTTTCCTCACTTGTCGGACGACTATTAATGAGAAAATTCGTCAGCGAAACTACTTCCATTCCATATAGTGAAATAAATTTCGATCGTGATGTACGGGGGAAACCGTATCTAAAGAATTCCCACCCAGATTCTCAGCGAATCAGTTTCAATGTTTCTCATCACGCTGGTATGGTTGTTCTAGCCGGTGTGGTAGTGGATCAACAACAACCCTTGTCTGACTTTGGAGTGGGTATTGATGTCATGAAAGTGGAATACACTGGTGGCAAACCACTATCGGATTTTTTTCGTTTAATGAGCAAAACATTCTCCGACGTTGAATGGCGCTACATAAACCGCTCCCATCACACAGAAAGCGACAAACTGAAGGCATTCGTACGGCACTGGTGCTTAAAGGAGAGCTATGTGAAAAATATTGGTGTCGGCATAACCGTGGACTTGCAGAAAATTAGTTTCACCATTCGTACAGATGAATTGACGAAAGATAAATCTACTACGAGTGCTACACTGCGTGTGAATGATGTTCCCGCCAGGGAATGTTCCTTCGAGGAGCATATGTTAGATGCGGAGCACTGTGTAGCAATTGCTTTTAAAAATTGCACTCCCGAAGATGTTGGGGTGTTTTCTTTCTTTAAATTTGATGAATTGGTCGTGGAGAAGTGCTCTACTAGGACTGATGAAATGGAGGTGTATTGTCATAGTGTTTTAAAAAAGGAACGCAAGAAACTAAGGTCATAACAGACGATCTAATTTAGTTTAAGTTAAACAATAAAAAAATGTTTTTGTAACTGAAGTGTTGTGCTTAATATTTTTTTGACATGCAATTCGACCATCCCACTGTTCTGTGAAGAGATTTTCCTGAATGACATATGCCCAATAGGGATAGTACGCCTTATCTACCCTCGTCTATCGCAATACCTACTCAAGTAGCGCACTTGCTTTGTCCTAGTTTCCGAAGCGGATAACAGAGACTTGATGAGCATTTTATTGCTGCTACTCTGCCTTTGTTATCCTTTATGGGTGCGGGCCAAGTGTGTGTGCTGTCATTGGAAAGTAAATTAATTTTATCGACTGCCTAGAGTTTTGAAGATGGGTGGGGTATCTATCCTACCAAGAACAGCAATCACGTGACGACAACCAAGGAGTTATTTGTTATTTGTAAAATTAATACAATTAGTTGCATTGGTGGGATGCCGAGATAGTAAATTTAGTAAAAAGGGTCAGGTTTAGTTTTAAAGTATAAATAAAACTGACTTGGGGAGTTCTGCATCATAACAGACGTACATGATGTCGGAAATATTAATGGAACGATAATCAAACATTTCCGGTTTTGATTTTATATTGAAGGTAGTTATTGTAGGGCGATTGGATTCGAAAATTGTATCGACTCACATTTTCGTTTATATGCTCCAAGGATGTCAAATACTTGACTACTTTCTCATCTTTCTGCCTGTTAAGGTGACTCGGTAGTCATTTATTTGTTTATATCATGTACATGGAACTACTAAAGTGTGTTTTTTTAGAGGTTTAGAACTTTGGAATAATGACTACCGACTTCACATATCCCTACAGAAAATAGTCAAGCGGCGTTAAATCACCCGATCTTGAAGACCAATTCACAGGGCCAAAACGCGAAATTATGCGGTCATCGAACATTTCCTTCAACAAATCAATTGTGGCACGAGCTGTGTGACATGTTGCGCCGTCTTGTTAAAACTACAGCTCATACACATCATGAAAAAGTCAGTAATCATGGCTCTATAGTCACATTGACTGTAAAGTTCTGGGCAGCATCGTTTTTAAAGAAGTACGGACCAATTATTTCACCAACCCATAAAGCAGTCAGTTTTTGTAGATGTAACCGTGTCTCAACATACACTTGAGGATTATTATCACTCCAAATACGGCAGTTTTGTTTGTATCTATTCAACCAAAAGCTAGCTTCATCGCTAAACAAAATATTGGGATCAACGGCAATCTTGTTTTGGGCCCATTCACCAAACCTACTGTTGCGGATGTCTAAAATTTGCATGTGGAACTCCTTATCCAACTAACGAACGTACTACTAGCCCTTACATAAAACATTTGTTACAAAAAAAAAAAAAAACATCGTAACAGCGAAAACGGAAGTACAGAAAAGGAGAAAACAAAACCTTACCGCCAACTGGGTATGACGCCTGGTCGTAAGGTTGCAGAGTTCTTTTATATTTCAACTGTGAAGCGAAGTATACTTGTGCTAACTAAAAAAAAAAAGGAAGAAAAGAAAAACTTGGTAAAGTACCAAAAAGAAAAATAAGCTAGTGAATAAGTAATGATAATATTTAATTTGGCGGAAAATAGAAAAGTATACCTAAATTCCGCCGCACTACATAAGTTAAAAGAAAAAGTCCAAGTTGCCACTTTTTGCTTCGCACCTGTTGCCCTACGCACGTTGTGCTTATACATCTTTACATAGACGTTGTAATATCTACTCTCAACGTGCTAAGTAGCACCTATAGACATCTTTAGCTAACAATAACAAAATTGTTTTACCCGTTGTAACCAGTGACGACTCTAGCCAGATCACTCACAAAATCTACCGATAGTGAGCAAGATCGATTGCTTTGGGAATTACTCTGGAAGGGTCCCGTAGACCATTGGCTCGACTTGAGCTAAAGCAAGTGCATGCAGTTAAGCTATACCGATCTAGTGTTTTCGCAGTATTGAATGAAATTCGAGTGTGTCGTAACGTACTGCTACCGTCGCGTGGCGTATCAGCATTTGCACGTGCAGTTATACAAACCTCATACCACAAAAATAAAAAAGTTCAATTGGTAGTCCAAAGATTAATTGCTGGCAATAGGATTGCTTAGACGTCAAAAAAAAAAATAATAAGAAAAAAAGTATAAAAGTATATAAAAGTGTACACATTATGTATAGTGATCCTTGTTTTAAAGTCATTAACAGTGCCTATTTGGGTTATATATATTAGTATATATTTTGATGTGTTAATAACCAGTTTTTTTAGTGTCGCGATAGAAGTTATTTACCTAGAAGAAACATCGAGGATTGTGCGCACAATACTCTAGGACGAGTATCAACATCATCATACCGTTCGTTTCAATTGGATCAAGTGTAAGTTCGTCAAATTTCTTTATTTTTTTTACACGCAAAAGGGTGGTTATAATCACATATTATAGTCACTAAAGTGACTATATAAATATATATATATATATATTCATATATATTGGAAGTCTCAGGACAAATCAAACTGAGATATTTGGGGCAGTTTTTTTTTATGTATAAACATAAGTGATTACTATATATATATATATGTATTCAACACTACTTACTTATAATATAAAGTAATTGTACTTAACGCTAGCTATATATATTCATGATTTAATAGTTGAATTTGCTAATAACACATACGAACATTTCCTAAGAATACAATATAAATACAAAACAAAATTGAATAGTTAACTACCTATCTAATTATATTATAAACAACACATGCATATCTAATAATTAAGCTAAAATTGAACTAAACACATGCATGAACCTAAACTACATTTGAGATGAAATCGTTTAATAGCATACATATAAATAAATGGTTATAATGAGTTCAGTTAAAATGAAATACTAAATTTTGATTTTATGGGGGTGGAGTATTGGTTAGATGTCTCCATGTTGCACTGATCTACTCCGCTAGTTTGATTAGGGACAATTACCTAAATATATGGATGCTTGTAATTGTCAAGGTGATACATCTGTTGGTGTAATGGGAGGGTACAGTGTATCCAAGGAGACACTACATCAGTCTCCCGAAATGTAGTAGTGAGTTATTCAAGTGTTAGCACAACAAGTCCGTCCGTTAACCACCTGTACCTATATTCGACACATAATGTCATAAGTAACAGAAGATAGAGTCTTGGCATGAATATTTTTTTTGTTTTCGAGTGTACCTACTCTTGCTTAAGGAACAAGATCCCACCCTTAACCGGCGAGCTTAGCCGTGCCTTCGCCGCCTGCATGCCAAGTAAGTACTTTAGGCAAGAATCAACTGAAGCAAAATTTTTGTTTGCATTTTATTTATCGAAACACCACGTAACAAAAAAATGGCGCCCAACCAGCGTGTGGCATTAATTACGATTTCGTAAGATATGCGGTTTATTGCTTAGAGTAATAAACAAAACACGTATCTATTTCTTTTCAGTAAGGTTAATATGCAGAATAGTCCTGGTTCGGAAAACAGAATTATGAATCCAAGCTGCGTCTGATAATATTAACTAAGCTGAATTGAATGTTTTTTTTCTTTGTATTAGTCCAACCAATTAGATTTGAATTTAATAGTTGTTGCATGCAAAGTTTACTTTATTTATATATTCTTAAGTAAGTCCCAAGTAATAATTGGCTTAGTCAGACTTGAGTGCTACTAAATAAGGAACTAGTGACAGTTTTAGATAGAACTTTTGTAACATAGTTCAGTGCTCAACTTATTAATAAGCTACTTCATTGTCCGTCCGTTAAGAAAAAGAGAGTGCAAAAAGGAGAAGAAAACCAATGCCGGCCCCCAGTAAAAATAATAAGTTAGAACATACATAAATATTACATTTAGCATTTTTAACAAAACCGTATACCTATTATGGACCCAAAATCAATATTAAACAAAGAATCGAAGAGCAGACATTTTTATAACACGCGACACAATAATTCAAAAACAAGACCTTTAGATAGTAAAACAAAAGATAAGTCGCAAACTGAAGATCGTAAATCTCAGGGTGCAATACCGAAAACCACTCAACCTAAAGTATTAAGAACTCCACCCAATCAAGGAGTTAATCAAAGAATATCCTTACTGCCAGTACCACAGAGTAGTCCTCCAGGTCCTGATATGGCTAACGACGCTAGTAATAATGATGACTTACTTGGTGCTGGTCAAAGTATTCCAAATGCAGAAGTTTTTAATAGACCTGAGGTACCAACAACAAATTTAGACGATAACGTCACGCATGCCCATAACTTAATTAATACCGTCGGTATAGAACCTCAAATCCAAAATACTAATACTAGTAGAAGTCTTGAACCCATTATATCGGCTTTTGAACGTATTTTAGAAGCAAACCAAAGGGTTTACATAAGTGAAATGAAATCCATAAGGGACACCATAGCGTACCAATTTGATAAGCTAAATATCAATAGGCCGAAACCAATACCATCAGAAGAGCGTCCATCTCGTCCTCAACAAAATCGAGTGTCAGAGTTTGAACAATTCCTAAATGCGTCCATGTCAACAGGTCAAACTCCTCAGCTTGACCAACCAAGTCAAAATTCGAATAGCAATCCATCGACTTCAAATCAGTTTGTTAAAATTGAAAAATGGCAAATATCATTTGATGGAAATGATAACGTGGATGACTTTCTCTTTAAGGTGGAAACCCTTAAAGAGAAAACGATGTGCACTTGGGACAATGTCCTCGCCAACTTCCATGTGCTTTTGAAAGGGAAAGCCCAAGACTGGTTCTGGATATTTCTGAAGAATAAGCCATTTGCTTCATACCAACAATTGAAATATGCTATTCTTAAGGAATTTGGAAAAATGGAAAATGACCAAGATATGATAATGAAAATGCTAGTAAGAAGGCAGGGTTACAAAGAAAGTTTTGATGATTTCTATACCGCTATTACAACTATGAATTATAGACTTCGGGTGCAATTACAGGAACAACAATTGATTGAATTACTTAAAAAGAATGTAAAAGAAAATATAGGTGCGTTACTCTTTTCGTGCCACGTAACTACTATAGAGAATCTTCGTGACGTGGCAAGAAAAGCAGAAAAGTTTCTTCATCACCAGGCATATCAAAAATTTCAACAACAAAAGCGTTTTGTTAATGAGCTGGATGATCCCGACATCGAGGCATATAGTGCAAAAGTAAACTCTCAAGAAGAAGAAGTTGCTGCTTTTTCTGAGATTTGCAGATCAAATTCTACAAAGTATCCCATTGACACTTCCAAATTTCGATGTTGGAATTGTGACCAAATGGGACATTCATTTTATGACTGTCCATCAACAGTAAGGAATTTATTTTGCTTCCGATGTGGCGAAAAAAATATCGCGACGCCTAATTGCAAAAAGCATTTGGGAAACAAGTTAGTGAGCGAGATGGCCACCGGGGACTCTCGTTCGAACAACCCATCCCCGAGTTCCTAAATTTAAATAGATCATTAGATAGCCATAGGCTGTCTAATGTTCAAAGCTTAAATGAAACTATGAATTTGAAACCCTTAAAAATTGCTAAAAGAATTATAGAAAATGTAGATCCGTCGGTGCAACATGATTCGAAGAATTTATCTCTTCATCAAAGAATAATTAATTATAACACAACTCGTGCAAAAATATTCGGACCTAACGTCCAGAAAACTATTTCAAAAAAAATTCAAAATTGTAGGGAAAGATACCAGCGACGTAAATATTATAGAAACATTTTAGAGAGCACATTCATTAATGAAAGCACAGACCTAAGACCATTCGTTAATGTCAAATTGGCCTCAGAAACAGTATATGCGTTGCTAGACTCGGGTGCATCTGTAAGTGTTCTTGGCAAAGATTGTTTAGAATTTGTAGAGAGAAATAATATTGAAGTCAAAAATATTAAATCTCATCTAAGCACTGCTGATGGAACCAAACAAAACATTCTTGGGTTTTGCGAGATACCCGTTACATTCAATAATCTAACTAAAATTGTAAGTTTTTATATTGTTCCAAGCTTACAACAAAATGTCTATCTTGGAATAAATTTTTGGAAAGAATTTAAAGTTGCTCCGCAAATAGTATCGGAACTCAGTGTTACCGAAAATATTAAAGTACCTGATGAAACGAAATTTCATAAGTTAACCCCAATCCATCAGTACGAAATGGAAAAAGTTATTTCACTTTTCCCTTCTTTTACAAAAATTGGTCTAGGTAGTACAACTTTGGAAGAACACACAATTGTAACTGGTGATGCAGTGCCCGTAAAATCCAGACACTATCCTCTTTCACCCCCGCGGCAAGAACAGGCGTATAAAGAATTAGATAGGATGCTCAAATTAGGCGTGATAGAGGAAAGCAATAGCCCGTGGTGCTCACCGATAGTTCTGGTGGTTAAGCCGGGTAAAGTAAGACTTTGCCTGGATTTTCGAAAGCTAAATAGCTTAACAAAGAAGGATGCCTATCCGTTGCCACACATTGGTGGATTGTTGAGCAGATTGAAGGACACACATTTTATAAGTGGGATTGATCTGAAAGATGCCTTTTGGCAAATCCCACTTGAAAATACGTCTAGAGAAAAGACGGCCTTTGCTGTGCCGGGTCGGCCACTGTACCAGTTTACAGTAATGCCGTTCGGGCTATGCAATGCCGCACAGAGGATGAGTCGGCTCATGGATCGAGTAATACCTGCTCGTATCCGTGAGAACGTCTTCGTCTATTTAGATGATTTGTTGGTGTGTTCGGCGACGTTTGATGAGCATCTTGCTTTGTTAAGAGAGGTAGCATCATGTTTACATAGAGCCAAGCTGACAATAAATGTAGAAAAGAGCAAATTTTGCCAAAAAGAAATTAAATTTCTTGGATATATAGTCGGTCAGGGATGTTTAAAAACAAATCCGGAAAAGGTCGCAGCGATAACAGATTTCCCAATTCCAAAAACCGCACGTCAAGTACGAAGCTTTATAGGTTTGGCGGGGTGGTATCGTCGTTTTATCCAAAACTTTGCAGATTTAGCTGCGCCGTTAACCGACTGTCTTCGAAAATCCAAAAATTTTGTCCTGACGGATATGGCGATTTCAGCTTTTCATGCTTTAAAGAATGCTTTAACTTCTGCTCCTGTATTAGCTCAGCCAGATTTCAACAAAGAATTTACAATCCAATGTGATGCTTCGACGACAGGCGTAGGGGGTGTTCTCTTTCAAGTGGATACCGAAAACAATGAGAGACCTATAGCGTTTGTTTCCCAAAAATTAAACAGTGCACAGCGAAATTACACAGTATCAGAATTAGAATGCATGGCTGCAATTGTGTGTGTCAATAAATTCAGGCCATATGTCGAGGGGCTCCCATTCAAAGTCATAACAGATCACGCCAGTCTCAAATGGCTTATGACGCAAAAAAATCTCAGCAATCGAAGACTGATTAGATGGAGTCTAGAACTTCAACGCTACGATTTCATTATGGAGCACCGCAAAGGGTCACTGAATATTGTGCCAGATACACTTTCTCGTGTATATATGGAAGAGCTCAACGCTGTAGACGTTACTTACGAGATTGATCTAACATCTTCGCATTTTTATACAGGACAATATGCTAAATTGAAGGGTGAGTTAACAGCTAACCTTTCCAACTTACCTGATATTTGCATAACAGATGACTTGATATACAAACGGGTAAAGTTTCGAGAGGGAATGGAAGATGAAGAGCCATCCCTGTGGAAATTGTGGTTACCAGAGGAATTAACTTTAGAGGCCATCGTTAACGCACATGATAAAATGGGATGTCACGGAGGCTTAGCTAAAACGCTTTATAGGGTGCGACAGAAATACTTTTGGCCTGGAATGGTTAAACAAATTCGATCGTATATCAGAAGTTGCGAAGTTTGCAAAGCGGTTAAAGCACCGAACGTTACCCTCCGACCACCAATGAGTAATCAAATTGTTACCGAAAGACCAATGCAACGTATGTATATTGATTTATTGGGACCATATCCCAGAACTAAACAGGGAAATTCGGTAATTCTAATTGCAATAGATCATTTTACGAAATTTATTTTTCTAAAACCGCTTAAAAAGGCTACTTCGGCCTTGATAGTTAAGTATCTCGAATCAAACATTTTTCACATGTTTGGCACCCCTCAGTATATTCACAGTGACAACGGGAGACAATTCATTTCTCACGAGTTTGCGAAACTAATGGAAACCTATGATATAAAGCATATAAGGACTGGCTTATACAGTCCACAAGCTAACGCTTCCGAGAGAGCTAATCGTGAAATTTTGTCAAAGATACGAGTTTTACTGAAGAAGGAGCACGTAGATTGGGATAGGCACATAACGTTAATAGAATCAATTTTGCGTAGTGATTATCACTCAGCAATTAATGGTTCTCCTTACTATGCGCTTTTCGGTCAGCATATGATACGTAATGGATCGGAATATAAACTGCTAGAAAAATTAAATTGCATAAATGAATCCGATATTCAGACTATTCCAAAAGCAGACAGAATGAATCTAATAAAAGAGCGGATTAATGAAAACCTTCGAGTATCACATTTGAAAGGAAAAAAATTATACGATCGAAGATCAAAACCAGTTTATTTTGTCGTGGGACAAGAAGTTTTTCGCAGAAATTTCGAGCACAGCTCTTTTGCGCAACAAAAAAACTCAAAATTCTTGCCGAAGTTCATCAAGTGTAGAGTTAGAGCAAAGATAGGTACTTGTCTATATGACCTTGAAGACTTAACAGGCAAGTTGATAGGGCGGTATCACGCTAAGGACATCCGACAATGAAATATTAAAAGCTGGACATCTCGTTTTCCATTTTGATTACTGCTTGCGAATTGTAATCCAAATAGGTTTGTTGCGGATGTCTAAAATTTGCATGTGGAACTCCTTATCCAACTAACGAACGTACTACTAGCCCTTACATAAAACATTTGTTACAAAAAAAAAAAAAAACATCGTAACAGCGAAAACGGAAGTACAGAAAAGGAGAAAACAAAACCTTACCGCCAACTGGGTATGACGCCTGGTCGTAAGGTTGCAGAGTTCTTTTATATTTCAACTGTGAAGCGAAGTATACTTGTGCTAACTAAAAAAAAAAAGGAAGAAAAGAAAAACTTGGTAAAGTACCAAAAAGAAAAATAAGCTAGTGAATAAGTAATGATAATATTTAATTTGGCGGAAAATAGAAAAGTATACCTAAATTCCGCCGCACTACATAAGTTAAAAGAAAAAGTCCAAGTTGCCACTTTTTGCTTCGCACCTGTTGCCCTACGCACGTTGTGCTTATACATCTTTACATAGACGTTGTAATATCTACTCTCAACGTGCTAAGTAGCACCTATAGACATCTTTAGCTAACAATAACAAAATTGTTTTACCCGTTGTAACCAGTGACGACTCTAGCCAGATCACTCACAAAATCTACCGATAGTGAGCAAGATCGATTGCTTTGGGAATTACTCTGGAAGGGTCCCGTAGACCATTGGCTCGACTTGAGCTAAAGCAAGTGCATGCAGTTAAGCTATACCGATCTAGTGTTTTCGCAGTATTGAATGAAATTCGAGTGTGTCGTAACGTACTGCTACCGTCGCGTGGCGTATCAGCATTTGCACGTGCAGTTATACAAACCTCATACCACAAAAATAAAAAAGTTCAATTGGTAGTCCAAAGATTAATTGCTGGCAATAGGATTGCTTAGACGTCAAAAAAAAAAATAATAAGAAAAAAAGTATAAAAGTATATAAAAGTGTACACATTATGTATAGTGATCCTTGTTTTAAAGTCATTAACAGTGCCTATTTGGGTTATATATATTAGTATATATTTTGATGTGTTAATAACCAGTTTTTTTAGTGTCGCGATAGAAGTTATTTACCTAGAAGAAACATCGAGGATTGTGCGCACAATACTCTAGGACGAGTATCAACATCATCATACCGTTCGTTTCAATTGGATCAAGTGTAAGTTCGTCAAATTTCTTTATTTTTTTTACACGCAAAAGGGTGGTTATAATCACATATTATAGTCACTAAAGTGACTATATAAATATATATATATATATATTCATATATATTGGAAGTCTCAGGACAAATCAAACTGAGATATTTGGGGCAGTTTTTTTTTATGTATAAACATAAGTGATTACTATATATATATATATGTATTCAACACTACTTACTTATAATATAAAGTAATTGTACTTAACGCTAGCTATATATATTCATGATTTAATAGTTGAATTTGCTAATAACACATACGAACATTTCCTAAGAATACAATATAAATACAAAACAAAATTGAATAGTTAACTACCTATCTAATTATATTATAAACAACACATGCATATCTAATAATTAAGCTAAAATTGAACTAAACACATGCATGAACCTAAACTACATTTGAGATGAAATCGTTTAATAGCATACATATAAATAAATGGTTATAATGAGTTCAGTTAAAATGAAATACTAAATTTTGATTTTATGGGGGTGGAGTATTGGTTAGATGTCTCCATGTTGCACTGATCTACTCCGCTAGTTTGATTAGGGACAATTACCTAAATATATGGATGCTTGTAATTGTCAAGGTGATACATCTGTTGGTGTAATGGGAGGGTACAGTGTATCCAAGGAGACACTACATCAGTCTCCCGAAATGTAGTAGTGAGTTATTCAAGTGTTAGCACAACAAGTCCGTCCGTTAACCACCTGTACCTATATTCGACACATAATGTCATAAGTAACAGAAGATAGAGTCTTGGCATGAATATTTTTTTTGTTTTCGAGTGTACCTACTCTTGCTTAAGGAACAAGATCCCACCCTTAACCGGCGAGCTTAGCCGTGCCTTCGCCGCCTGCATGCCAAGTAAGTACTTTAGGCAAGAATCAACTGAAGCAAAATTTTTGTTTGCATTTTATTTATCGAAACACCACGTAACACTACGCCTTGCTAGGTGATCCTGTGGCTTCAATACTTGCACGAGTTGGAATCTTCCATAAAGTGGACACATCCAATTCCTGTACACGATGGCGGATAGACTGATTCGGGTCTTCCTCTACGCTACGCTCTACAACAGCAATGACTTGTACGCACTATACGATGTTTCTGTGGATGCGTATTATCATTTAAAGTAAAAGTGGTGCGAAAACGTTCCATTCTTAATCAAATTAATTGCTCTGATGGACGATTATGTTGACTGTAAAATGGACTTAGTGCGCGATACGTATTTTGAACAGAACCATGATTTTTACCTTGAGATCTTTGGGCTTTGCTTGATGGATGGAAGGTACTTTTTGTAGTTTTATTTTCGGAACCACTTTCCAGATATAAATTGGGAAATGTGAGGCGAATGAGCAAAAACTTCTAAGTCTGCTCTTGGATTTTTGTAGATTTTTTATAAGTGGAAATATGTCTTCTGGAAATTCGTTCCAATGTCGTTGTTAGATCGATTGTCTGCCTTTGAGTTGCAACTGGGTATTTTGTAGGTCTTTGACATGTAGCAAGTCTAGGGATGATTTCTCTCAGCCCCTATGATCATTGCCGTTATAGAAATGGGTCATTCATTAAGGGCTTGACAACTTATTTTTTAAATAAAATGCCAAGTACTTGATATATCTAAAAAATGCATTGGCTTGAATTACTATCAAAACATTTATGAATTGAATTCGACTTGGTTCATATGTCCAACCACCGAAACGTTAGCAGCGGTCGATATGTCGAATCCAATTTTCAATGACTCGGCCGCACAATGACCGATACGGACTCTATTTCTCGTTCAATATTGGCTCTGAGCTCCTCTAATGTCGTTGGCTTGTTGTTTTTCGCGATAAAATGTTCACCGAACTGAGACCTGCATAGCTCTATTGTTGCTCCCGATGTGTGGCTTGTGGAAACACATATCTCTGATGTCAAATTCATGCGCTTCATAGCTGAAGATGATTTTGCGATGAAATTCTTTATTTTTGATTACGTACGTCGTTGCATATGATCAATTGGCTTTAGTTCATCCAAGATCCTTACGCAATCACAAAATAACGTGACTTGAGAACTTCGTGAAATTGACTGATTTTGGCTCGTTTGCGATGGACGACCGACGGACCAAATGTTTCACTTGAATATGACTTGCTTTTCTACTGGGACGAGAATTACAAATAAACAAATACAAATTTTTGGCGCAACAGGCTCGTTAGTACCCAGGGCCTAGGTTTCTCACAACCATTCATGTGAGCGTTTGTACTTCTTGCACTATGGCGGGACCTCCTGTTTTTATGTCGAATCCGAACGGCTAATGTGAGATAAACTATTCTTGGCAATTGATACTACTCGGATGATTTGTCAGATCATCACGAGAGGAGGGTCAATGAAAAATCATGTTGGTGTTGGAACGGCTGCGAATCGAACCCAGACCTTCTGCGTGGCAGTTCATTGCACTAACCATAGCTCCACGGAGCTCCCGGACGAGAATTACGGCCGAAAATTGGCGTTAACGCTCTTAAAGTTACGACCACCAACTCGGAATTTCGGTAGTAAATTTTAATTTGTTTACGTTGTTTCTTCGTGTACTTCATGATGAAAATATAAATTTTACTAAAGTTTGAAGTTTTCAAGTCGCTAATGAATGACCCTTTACTTGCAACAAAGGGATAGATCTCCTACAAGTCTTCACTGAGTCAAAGGTTGGAGATTCAAGGAAAGGAAAAATCGTCTGTAAGGGAGTAAGTGTTTAGGGACTGAACTCCAAGAGGAGAAGCTGGACTGGTGTTAAATATGTCATAGCTCTAAAAAGGTAACTTGGTTAAGACGACGCCGATGTGTGATTCCTACAAAATACAGTGATTCTTCTGTTTTAAGGATTAAATTCTCCATTTCAATTTGGGGAGCTCGTTCTTTCTTATAAATGGTGTATACTGTGTTTGTTTTCATTTAGTTAGTATTCCCTACAAGATCATTAATGTGCACCAGATTCATCTATTTTTAAGAAAGATTTTCATCGGTCGGTATGCTGCCGATTTAGCTGGCTAACCCATGGACCAAACCGTATCGAAATCTCTGGAAATCTACAGGTTTCTCTCGATTCTCGATGTTTACATCGTAGATGTCTAGAAGGGCTACATTATGTTAGCAGGTCTCAAGTGTAGCGTTTATTTAAGAATCCACATTGCCTATCGCTTGTTAATCAAATCCTTTCTTGAATCAACAAGATTATTATCAACAATCTCTGTGGTAATTGCTTTTTCCATTATCTTTAAATGTATGGAGAATAAAGCAGTGGGTCTGTAGGTTTAAGGCATGCATTTTCCTTATGTGAATCGGTTGGATTCTAGCAATTGTTGAGCAACTGGAGAAAAACCTGTTGATCTTGATTATTTGAAATTCTGTAAAGAACGCAACGGGTGAAAGTAGCTTTCCGTCTGTCCAAATTGTTCAGGGTTTTATTTTTTGAGGGGATCGTTGTATGTACGTGCTCTATCGTTGTTGGCACCGCTTGTTCCGAATTTAATGTTGAATTTTCTGAAAATATTCTAGCGACTAAGTCGGTCTTTTTCTTTTTGTTCTAACTAGCCAACTATCAGTTCTGATTACGGGAGACAATGAGGAGTGGCTAAAATAATTATTAATAACTCCTTTTGCCATTGACGAAAATGTCAGTGGGCCTGAAGTTTGTTATTTTATTGATGACCTTCGACATTGGAAGTGTTTGGATCGCTTGTAAAGTATGATGTCAGTTTCCTAATGGAGCAGAGATTATCGTTTGGAGAGTAATTTTCTACGCAACGCAAATCCAGTCGGAGACTGAATTTTGGTCCACAGTATCCATTTTCCGAAGGTGCAACATCGCATTCATTTGACATCAGCAAAATTCAGCAACCTCTTTGGTGTCCTCTTGTTCTTGGTGAAATTTGGAACATCAACATCAATGCATCAACTTAAGCAAGCGCTCACATTGTTTGCTGCATGTTTTTTCTTTAGAATTTTGCCTAAAACACCAGTTTTCAACAAAAAAACTTAAATAAAATTATTTTATTGCCTACATTTTGTGCACTTACAAATATTTCCGCGAGGAATAAATGTCGGAGACCATCGGAGAGATATTGACGTGTGGCTGTCAAAAACAGGTGCAAAAAATACAACCAATCGCAATGAAACGTAGACGTGTGTTGCGCTTTGTCGGAGAAAAGTTTCGAACAACAGATTGGAACGATTACCATGAAGCAAAATTCTCCGATTCGTACAAAATCGGAGAATTTTTCTTTCGGAACGGATACCATAATAGGGCCGTATAATCTTGCTGTTGTCTGAATCAATTCTGAAAGCTCCCGAAAAGGTGCTGTAGAGCTGTATTAGTTTCCCGAGGAACCTCAAATTTATAAATTGGATTTGAAACATGAAATTATGTCAATCGTTTTGTTTTTGAAAACTTAAACAAAAACTCATATAAACTCTCTATTCTCTATAAACGACCAATTGAATAATAAATCCTCACTTGAAATAAACCCGCAAAATGCATTATATACCTAGCATACCAAATCTGTAAAGCGTGCCAAAGATTTCTCACATGAAGTGGAACAATTGTATCCCCTCGTCTGACCATACTCTCTCCCTAATGGACAATAAGTGTACAAACAACAAAACAAATTTCATCCTCTCTACGCCACCCCCACATATATGTATTGTCATCATGAAAATTACCTACGACGGCCTTCACCAATTCAAGAAATCAATTAAAAATCCACCCCATTCCATTCCCAGCCATGCGAATGCATGTGCACCACAAAGAAACAAAAAAAAAAAAAAAAAAAGGATAACAACCGTGCGTTTTGAATTGCAACAATTTTCATTTATTGGCACTTTAGTTCACGAATAGGTTACCCATGACAATTACATGTCTCCGCCGACCTCGCGGGCACTAAATCGTTTTCCAGCTGATTGATGGATATTCATCCCTGGCACTTTCAAAACCAACAAAACGACCCTCCCCTAGCTGAAAGGCAAACAAAGATGTTATCGGTCGGAGGGGTGTTAGAATTAAATGGCCGCTGCAGTTCGTAAGGGAACCCTAAATAAACAAAAATTCACAATCGATCTTAAGTGTTTAGGTTCCCTAATACAAATGCCCTGACGGCTTACAGCGGAGGGCAAACAATACCATTCATCCGTGAGCCGCACACAAAAACGATCGACTACGGACTGTTCAAGCGTAAATTCTGTTTTAATAGCTCAACATAGCCAGACCACCGATTTTTTTTATTCATTTCTTTGGTTTTGAGTTTCACCTAAATGAACCCTAAAAAGAAGCATAAGAGGTCTAAGCGATTATGAGCCATGGGATATGATTGCATGGTTCCCGGCAGGTGTGACATTGAAAAGCAATAATTTTACCTTTCAATATTTGAGTATAGCACACGCATGTGAGTGCCCTGAAACAATACCAATTAAATAATATTTTTACGGATCCCTAAAAAGGAAAAGGGAATATGAGTACACCATGGTTCCACATCATTTCCGTTCATAGAAAGTGTTTTGTGTCGTTTTTTCCGAACGGTTACCGCAAGCTGCAATTCGTCAGTCAATCGCTGCAGTTTTACGGTTGACAGCGTGCAGACGAACCGATCATTTTCGATTTGAAGTTTTCATCACAAACAATTAATTATTGAGATTATAAATAAACGTGTGCTACTTTTCCCGGAACATATATATCTCACTCAATCCGTTAGGTTTTGTTGAAAAGTAATAGAAGAGGAAAATAAACAAGGGAACTTGTATCGTTCCCAAGATGTTGACATACAATGATGCATGTGCGGAAAAATGAATGAATTTTGCAATGAATCAGTCTAATTATGGCAGTGGGTTGATGGATGGTTTGACAGGTGGAATTTATTGAATTACTATATGTTTATAGGGTGTGATGTTCTCCCGCAGCACTCTGATAACAAATACAACTGCTGAGCAGAAGTTCGATGGCGTATTAGTTGATTGGTAGCCGTGTGTGGTGTTTGTCGCCGTCAAATGATGTCAATATCGTCTGCTTTTCCAGGAGTTGGATGGATTTGTTGAAGATATTGCGTTCCGTATTAACTTCTGCCCTGTAACCACTATCTGTGCGTATCCTTGTCTGAATCCGATACATGTTTGGAAAAGTACAGATGAACTGTTTCTTTTACATCGCGTGTCCTATCATACCGAGTGTCCTTGAAGTCGATGAAGACATTATCTGTCTCGACTTAAAGTTCGTCGGTCTTTTCAAAGATTTGCCTTAGAGTGAAAATTTGGTCTTTTGTCTATCTGTCGGGCTAGAAGCAACACTGTTACATGCCGATAAGTGTGTAGCAAAAAGGCTTCAGACATGTACCCAGTACGTTTTGTAGGATCTTATATATGACATATATTAAAGATATGCCTCGGTAGTTAGTGCAAGTCATGAGATCGTCTGTTTTTCGTAGATGAGCATTTGGAGTTAATATTCCAATCATCGGGCATGCTCTCATCCATCCAGACTTTGTTGATGATTTAGTGCATGCACACTTCTACAAGGTGGGTCAAAAGAAGTCATCCGATGTTGTTTAACCTTTCAGAATATCGGTTGTGGCTCGCGCAGGATGTGCCGTTGCTCCGTCCTGTTGGAACTACATGTCCTCCAGTCCTAGTTCGTCCAATTGCGGCAGAAAAAACTCGGTTAACATGGCCCTATAGCGCGCAACGTCCACTGTTGTCAGCGCACCATGCAGTAACTTTGAGCGGGTGTAATGGCTCCTCGTGCATTACTCGTGGATTTTCGGTACCCCAGAAGCGATAGTTTTGCTTGTTCACGTACCCGCTGAGGTGGAATTGAGCCTCATCGCTCATTATGATTTTGGTCGAAAAATCGTCCACATTGAGGTTGGCTTGGGCGTAGGTTACACGCGTTTGGTGGTCGACAGGCACTGGCTGATGCACGGACTGGACGTTGTACGGCAACATGCGTAAGTCTTTGACTAAAATTCGCCTTAGGGACGACCGGCTGATGGCTAATTGCGAGGCACGGCATCTGGTCGATGTTACCGGCGACAGCTCGACATCCTCGGCAACAGCGGCGATATTATGGCCGGCCCCGGAGCGCCCGTTGTGCCTTTAGCACGCAATAAAGGGTTTATGAATACCCTTATAGTGTTTAGGCACAGCGCGGGCATTAAGGTAATTTGGGAGAAGAAAAGAAGAGATAGCGATGTGCATTGGTTTTAAATTTTTGTAAATTGTAATGCCGAGGAAAGACTGAGTTTGGCAAAGCATTCCATATTCGTGTTGTTCGGTTTAGGATTGAATCTCTATATTTCATAGTACGTCCGAAGATGGGCTTGAGGCTGAATTGATTAGCATTCATGGCATGGCGGGTATAACGGTTGAATGTTTGAAGGGGCGGAATGCAGCTGCCTATTTCGATTAAGCATTTTCTGTTGAAATAGCGGTAAAAAAGTCTAAGGCACGAGATATTCCTACGATGTTCAAGCGAGACTATAGAGTTCGCTACGGTTGGATCTCCTATCAGTTTTATCGCACGCTTTTGTATCCTATCCAGTAGGTGCAATGATTTTTTTTGCTGCACCTGACCAGATGTGGGCGTTGAACTCAAGTTTGGGGCGTACGCTTTATATATTGAGACCAGATCAGAAGGGGTGAACTATTTTTTTGCATCGTTTAAGGAAACCTAGACATTTCGCTGCGTTTTTAGCGATTTCGAATACGTGGTCGTTCCAACGAAGGTCGTTACTAACACACATACCGAGCATGGAAAGTTTTTCGCTTTCGGCGATGCAAGTGCCATGCATGGATAATGGCTGTAAATTTTGGTTTCGCTTATATGACAGAAGAAAGCATTGTGTTTTGGAAGCATTAAATTCCACTCTATTGGATTTACCCCATTTAATTATCATCGTCATCGGCAATGGAATGGATTGGATTAGAAGTTGCAGACAAGAGGTCATTAATAAAAATGAGAAAGAGTGTCGTTACCATGACCTTAGAAAGAAGGGACTTAAGTGCAATTGGTCGGTAGTTGGACAGACAAGAAGATTCGCCTTTTTTAGGGATGGGCTGGACAAATGCTGTTTTCCATCTACTCGGGAAGAGTCCTGATGAATAGGACAGATAGAAAAGCTAACGCAGTGGTTTTGCCAGCGTGGAAGTAGTAACGTGGAACTGGCTGCAAAATGGGCAGCAAGCAGATTGGCTTTGTCTAAAGAGGTGACAGCTGGAATGTCATTGAAAATGACCGTTGGAATGGAAGATTAGGTCGAATTCTAGTAGCATTTTTTGCCTCAGCTTTTGGTCGTGTGAGACACGCTTGATGCGAGCATTACAGACGTTTCTGGCTCGTTTGAACTTAAGTCGGTTTTCTTCAGTAGGATTGGTCATATATAACTGAAAACATAACTCTTTCAGCCTAACATCCTCTTTGCAGCTTGCTCTTGGCAACGTCTCGTGTGGTACCATACTCTTCAAGGTTGGTGGCCAAACCTTGTATGTCAACGTCGTCGTATTGTACTTGTTTGTTTTTACTAACTGTTTTAATACTGGGTGGCAGCGTTACTTCTTCATTGGCCGGAGGTGGGCCGGTTTCTTGCCCTATCTCTATACACATTAGAGCCTATCACTCAGTTGTTGCTACTTTGCTAGTAGACTCTGTCAATCTTCTTCATTAAGACGACCAACGAGAAGTCTCTTTTTTTATACCATTTAGAGCTTTTTCTCTTTGGACAGTCGTGCTCTGAATTTGGATGCGACGAGAAAATGGTCAATGTCGACATATGCCCCTTTGAATGTATGTACATTTAGGATGTTGGATGAGTGCCTCGTTTATAATTTTTGTGACTTGAAGTACTTACTGAAACAAACTTATTTACTCTTACACAAGCTGGGCTTCAGTCCAGGGTTAACCTGTGCCTCAACCAACCTGCCTCTCCCATTAACTTGGTTTGTAGCTATTTGCCTTTAGTTGCGCATTTCAAGGACGTTGAGGTCTGTTTCTACTTGTGCGCGCATTTCTTTACTGCTTTTGATTTCCTCTACTGCGTCTTATGTCTGGCTGGAATTCGAAGACTCTGCGGGCTTTATTAAAAAATCACCTTCTAAGTCCGATGAAACAGTGGCTGGCAAACGTAGATAATTACTCGATTAATTTGTTTTACAGAGTTATACATTATTTAGCTTCTGGTGTTGGCTCGAGAGTTATGCACAATCCTCTCAAGAATGATGTTAAAGAAGTCCCATAACAATGTGCACAGATACTTTTTTCGGTATCGAATATTTCGGAGAGATCTTGGCCGACCCAGAAAGACCAGCGAGAATTCTTTATCGTCATTCTGTACAGATCGACGAGTTTGAGCGGTATATATTGCCAAATATGTAGCTATATACCAAAACAAGACAGGTCTCTGTATAGCTCGTATTGTCGTATGGGACTTTCAAAACGATGAAAAAGTGGTGGATATCGATTTGAATTTTTTAAGGCTTTTTCGAAGTTGATCAATTGTGAAGTTTCCCTACAGAAAGTCGCCGATAAGGTTGTTGGTAAATGATCAAGTCTTTCACATATTTGGACACATATAATCTTGATGGATAATGAGGAAACTTATTTTTCTGGAAGTGGGGTTGCTTAGTAGTTCTCAGTTTTCGTGGACAGGGCAAGCGATGCTGAGGTTCCATTATTAAGGCATACTTTAATAGGCCTCTTACGAATTTATCTCCCAAGGCAGGAAGGCCGCCATTGCCGACTGTGTTAACCTTGAATTTTCATTTTGCTATCCTTATCAGGTTATTTAGTTCGACTGGATAATAGTTTTCCCTGTCGTCGACATTGTTAAATCGTTTGTTTTCCCTAGGTTAGAATGTAGTGGTTTCATGCGATGCGTATGCTCACTTAGACCATAGGTCCGTTGTGGTACCACGTGGATCCATCGACTTTCCTATATTCGTTCGCCTAATTGAACCACATTCAGAGCTAACTGATACCAGCCAGATCACCTAGATTATCGAAGAAGTAGTCTCCCAGATGAAGTTTCCTTTATTCTTAGAGAGCTGGACAAGAGCATAGAAGGTGAGTAATAATTTCCTGCTCTTCCTCGTCCAAGCAGCTTCTACAGAGGTCATTGCTGAAAAGACCTAGTCTTTTTGCGTGTAGGCCTATAGGACAGTGTCCTGTGAGGACATCGATTATGGTTCTGATCTTTGATCTATTCAGCATTGTTCTTCGTTCTTCCTAACAGAGGCATCATTTTTGTCATCACCGTTAAACAGTCTGCAGAAGTGGGCTCAGTGGCGCGATGGTTAGTGCGATGAACTGCCGCGCAGAAGGTCTGGGTTCGATTCCCAGCCGTAGCAACACCTAAATGATTTTTCACTGGCCCTCCTCTCGTGATGAACTGACAAATCATCCGAGTAGTATCAATTGTCAAGAATAGCTTATCTCAAGTTAGCCGTTCGGAGTCGGCAAAAAACAGGAGGTCCCGCCATCAAGAATTACACACGCACACATGAATGGTTGTGAGAAAGCTAGGCCCTGGGTACTAACGAGCCTGTTGCGCCAAAAATTTGTATTTGTAGAAGTGGTTCTACCATAATCTCAGTATCGACTGTGACTCAGTTACGATTTTTCTTGTTTATCTCTATAGGATTCTATTTGGGCTATGTACGTTTTACATTTAGGTAAAATTTCCAAACATATTACCCGGAGTGATACCTCTCTCGCACGCTTTTTTGTTCTATCTTCCCTTTGGAAACTTTGTCAGCAGTTCTCGCCTTCAACTGTAGGCTTTAATATTGGCTGGTAGCATCCGCCTGCTTAATATTTTCAGCTGGTGCTTTTACAAAAAATGGCCGACACTTTGACATTTCGTCCTATTGAAAAACCTACGCCTCTTTAAAATAACAGCAATTAAAAAAACGTATTATCGTGTATTTTTGTGTGAATGTTTAATTTGTTTTTTTTCTGTTTTACAATATTTGCTTATTATTTACTTAACTGAATTTATTTATTTTATTTTCCTTCTAATCTCCAAATTCATTGCACCTTGTCTTATATAAAATGTATAAAATATGTGTCCAAAAATAAAATAAAATAATAATAAAGCTGGAACATCATGGTCTGCCCGTCATTCCGATTTCGATCAAAAACTTATCGTTGACCTGGGTCTCGTGAAGAACGTCACACATATCGCCATTCAAGGTCGGCCGCACAGCAATGAATATGTTACCGAGTATTCCATAAGCTATGGCATAACTGATTTGGAGTTTGCAGACTATAAGGAGCCAGGAGGCAATATCAAGGTAAGCTGATAGGACTTCCATCCGATATGGAGTTGTCATGCGTTGACGTCAAACAAACTAAACTAACAATACTCACAAAATACACACGTCCTGGCTGTCATTGTTGTGTCACAGCAGCAGCATCAGCTGCTGCCCTACATGTATCCATTTATGTTCTTTGTTGGATGAGATTAACAGCAAAAGGTGCGCATGGGATTCTGTGTCTATTCATCCTTAATCAAATCATCGCTCCCTTCCTAACATAACATAATATTGAATCTCCTTATTTTCATCTTGTGTAGATCATTTAATCTCCTCCTCTTCATTGGCATTTATAATTGGCATGTGTGGTATTATAATGGAATTAGAATGGAATACATTAAGACGACAATGGTCTGCTTTGTATCCTGTCATTTTTATGTATCTAGTTACATTTTATTATTACTTTCTTTTTAAGGATTGTTTTTATTTTTTTTAATTAATTATCGGTGTTTGGCTGCTGGTTGCTTGCTATGGGTGAATGGTTATTTTTTGTAGAATTTAGATAAAAACCCATGATCTGTCGGTGAGTTTTTTTATATCATTTGTTTTTAAAAGATTGTGTTTGGCTGGGATTGAACGCACAACAGGCAAACACATTACACTGCAGAAGCCAACGAATCCTGCCTTTTAATCGTATTTAATTGTATGTGTTTTTTAAGCAGCGAATATGATCATGGAAACAACGTTAAAGGACGCGTTTAGAGTTTTTTTTGAAAAAAAAAAAATGGTATAATAACAGTTAGACGATTTCCGAATCGGGCGAATTGTCACAAAAGCCACAAAATAATCGAATCTCCTAATAACGGTGATGTGGTCTAAGCCCCACATTGAATGGTCACTGCGAATCTGATGACCAGAAAAACTTGCATAAAAACACGTTGCTCAAAAATTGATAATTATCAATTAATCAACCAACGTTGAAGCTTTGTTTAATGAAGATGAACTTAGAACAGAACAGAAGCCGTACTCTTTCAGAAAGTCATTCCTATTCGGAAGTTCTTTTCGTTACGTTTTTTATTTGTTTCTCTGTAATATTTACTTTAGGCCCGATTTTTCAATTGTCATTCCACTTTTTATCTACTAGCTAAGTAGGCGTTGGTTTTTCAACAATTGATTAACTCCTAGATTGTAATTGAACGATTTTGTCAAACTCAATTGTGTCTAACCAAACTGAAATTAAAAGAGAGAGATATAATGACAATCTTATATGTTAGAACTTAGAGCTAGCACTCAAGCAGACTAGTTTTCTCACTTCTGACAGTTCATAAACAGTCAGTTCAAGTTTACCCAGCTCACTGAGGAGCAGATAATTTCAGTATCCATATAACTGTTATATACCTAGAATAGTGCTATACGCCTATCGAAAAATGAATTTTTGTGTAATATGAGTGATATGACTGTTAAGTGTTATCTGATTGCTTATCTGGCGATTGAAAAATCGGCCCTTAGAAATGTAAACAACTAGCTAGGTACGTGTTACCAGGCAACAAAATTCAGTTTTCGGGTTTTCATAATCGAAAATCAAGAGTAGTAAATTTTATTAGGCTCCTAAGATAGAGAGTAAAGTTTCGGAAATTTCCATTTTCGGAACGAAATTCAGGGTAGAGCTCCAGAACGGAACAGAGGCTCTAAGTCCAACTTAGTAAAAAGTGTAAGAACACAAAAGTACAAATCCGAGAAAAGGTAGAAATGTTATGAATTAATGTACATATGTTAAATCCTGAGGCACATATCACATCTGAAAGACCTAAGGCATAATTTGTGAGCGGGGGCTTGTTTTCCCATAGGTACATCGAACCTCATACGCCACTTGAATCCAACAGTGAGCACAAGCATACGTATTCAAATTTTGCATACATACAACCTCGTACGCAACCCAAATCCCACAAGTTTTCAAAGTTTGCATATAACGGGCGTTTTTTTAGAGGTTGGTTTTTCGAAGATAAAACTGACATTTTGTGGTCAAATCGGGCAACTCTAATGTCATTTTTGTTCAGTTTGGTTTGCCATTTCATCATGAACAGGTTGACAAATGAACAACGCTTGCAAATCTTGCAAATTTATTTCGAAAATTATGGTTTACCGCAAGCTCCGTCCACTAATAAGCATCCGCAGAGACGTCGAACAGTGCGCACCGAAAAAACAAATGTCGCTGTAGAGCAAAGTGTTGAAGAGGACCCAAATGAATCGATTCGCCACCGTGCACAGCAATTGGAGCTTTGTCCATCAACTTTATGGAAGATTTTGCGCAAAGATCTTGGCTTACGATCTTACAAGATCTAGCTTGTGCAAGAATTAAAGCCGCCAGACCATGCAATGCGTCGTGATTTTGGTGAATGGGCCGAAAATGAGATTGATCTCGATGCTGATTTTCATCGCAAAATTTTGTTCAGTGATGAGGCTCACTATGCAAAATTGCCACATTTGCAGTGAAGAGAATCCACATGACACCCTTGAGAAGCCATTACATCCACAAAAACGGACTGTTTGGTGTACTCTATGGGCTGGTGGAGTCATTGGGCCATACTTCTTCCGAAATTATGCTGGAGAGTCAGTTACCGTTAATGGAGACTGAATAGAGCCATGATAACCGACTATTTTGTTCCCGAATTGGATGGCATGAGTGTGGATAAGATGTGGTTCCAACAAGACGGCGCTACATGCCACACAGCGCACGTCAGAATCGATGTATTGAAGGAAACATTCGATGAGCGCATAATTTCGCGGAATGGACCTGTCAATTGGCCACCAAGATCGTATGATTTGACACCATTGGATTATTTTCTTTGGGGATATGTGAAGTCGCTCGTCTACGTCAACAAACCAGAAACGTTAGGGGACTTGGAAGCCAACATTCGTGGCGTTATTGCCGACATACAGCCCCAAATCCCCGAAATCAATTTTAAACATTAATGGCGTAAAAGTATCCTTCCTTCGAAGTTCTACACCCCTAAAAAAAACACCCCTTACAACCAAACTCGCACTAGGATGTAGGCGTAATTGAGGTTCTATGCCGTTTTGTGCCGAGTTAAATCATCCTTTAGCTCTTGAATTGTTGCTGGCTTATCGACGTACACCTTTTCTTTCAAATAACCCCAAAGAAAGAAGTCCAACGGTGCCAAATCACATGATCTTGGGCGACCAATTGACATCGCCACCACGTGAGATAACACGGCAATGGAATTTGTCGCGCAAAAGAGCCATTGTTTCGTTAGCTGTATGGCAAGTGGCACCGTCCTATTAAAACCACATCCATATCTTCCAATTCGGGCCATAAAAAGTTCGTTATTATCTCACGAAAGCGAACATCATTCACAGTAATTGCTTGGCCGGCCTCATTTTGGAAAAAAATACGGCCCGGTGATGCCGCCAGCCCATAAACCGCACCAAACAGTGACACTTTGTGGGTGCATTGGTTTTTCGACAATCACTCTTGGATTATCATTCGCCCAAATGCGGCAATTCTGCTAATTGACGAATCCACTGAGGTGAAAATGTGCATCACTGAAGATGATTTTCTTCGAAAATTGATCATCCACTGTTGCCATTTCTTCCCACCATTCTGACCATTGACGACGCTTGAAATGGTCAAGAGGCTTTAGTTCATGAGTCAATTGCACCTTGTTAGCGTGTAAATGCAAGTCTTTATGCATAATCTTCATCAACGACGAGACGACGAGTTGAGGTGCACGATATGCATTTTGCTTTGAACGCCCATTTTCATAATAAGCCTGAATAACTTTAACGCGTTGCTCGATTGAGTATCTTTCCATGGTTCAAATTGAGTTAGTCTGAAATTGAGAAATGTCAAATGAAATGCAGAAAAAAGCTTGGCGTTAAGGTGTGGTTCACATTCAACATCGGCCCTTAAAATTTAACCACCCATTACAAATGATAGCTGACAGTTTGTCTAAAGTAATTTTCGTTTTGATTATTATTATTTCGGTTGTGAAAAACTATTATTAATCATTATAACTGTAGCAGTTAAATGTGAAATATAATTTACACCAAAAACAAAGAAAATCTTTGTGACTTGAAATTTGACAGCTACACAAACCTCACAGACAAGAAATTTCAACAATACAGAGACAAAAAAAAAACAATCTGAAATCGTGTTCCCCATTGGCACAAAAAATATCAAATTTTAGATCAAAATCCAGATTTACCAATGGAAAACGCCATTAGTGTGTTGGACTACTAACCATGGGGTTCCTGGTTGAAATCCCGAGAGTGACAGCACCTAAGTTTTTGCATGTCATGAGAAGCTTCTCAAATTTGCATTTCTGATTCGGCTTAAAAAAGATTTCGTTTTTGTTGCAAAAATAATAACTTCGCACACACAAATTAAGGAAGAAGCTGAGATCCTGTATGGGCGGTTAATGCCAGATATTTCATTTCGTTAGGTTTTTTTTTTTTAATATTTTCGTATGTCAAATATGGACCTATTTGCCTGCTACTTGCACGAAGTCAATTGTAAGACTAATTTATAAATTCACCGACAGATCTAAATTATATGTATTCTTTTAACTAACCAAACATAATAAATAACCAATTTTCCATTCTTCCTAATCCTCTCCTCTATCTAAAAAATAAATCATATGGTGCACTGAAACTTAACTAACAAACTAAAGGTGAATCTGCATGGACGCCGGTAGAAAATACTTACAACCATTTTCTAACAGTCGATTTGGGTGAGAAGCGAATGACTCGAAAGGTTGCCACAATGGGCCGACCGAGGACAAGTGAATTCGTCACGGAGTACATTGTTCAGTACTCGGACGATGGAGAATATTGGCGATCTTATGTTAGTCCCACAAGTGAACCGCAGGTAAATTCTTAAATATTCCATGTTGTGTCTTTCTCCTTGTTTTGTTGATTTTACAAATAAAAAATATTTTTTTTTTGTATTCAATTGTATTATTTTACCATTTTCCTAAATGTTTTTAAATTGATGTGATCATTAAGCGGATAGTTTTATTGTTTTAGCTTCCTAATGTATCTATTTGGAATGAAGTCTAGACAGAATGAAAATAATTGTTGTTAATTGTCGAAAAGGATTTATTTTAATTTGAAGGCAGTGTTTTGAGTTTTATGTTTATTTTGATTTATCCAATTCCTAAACCTTGGATTAGATACACAGTTGTTGTAATCCCCTGTGCAATATTGCTGGTATATTTTATTTTACAAGAAAGCCAATAGTTAGCCTTGCTTGATCCAATTGTTGTATTATGGTCAACAATGAACACACCATTGATGAAATTATATTAGTTGCTGGATTATACTTGTCCTGAATTTCCTTGGCTGCAACGCTTTTTAAAATTTGTGAAAAAACTAGCTACCTTTTACTGAAATAAAACGCACGTTGTTTCAGCTCTACGAATGAAGGTAAAAAGGCACCAAAGTAAAGTAAAGTTTTATTGTCGGAAATAGAAAAAGACAAAATATAGATTTTACAATGTTAAAACGTCGTCTAAAAGGAAACCTTTTTGTTAAGTCGGAAATACAATACAAGACGAGGTTTTTCTCTACTGCGTCCGACGTCTGGCTGGGAATCGAGGACTCTGCGAGCCGGGGTATTGGTGTTCATTTGTTCTACATGTCCTAGCCATCTTAAACGTCCAGTGCGGAGTTTTTTTTTTGACCAGGGGTATGTCGCTGTACAGCTTGTATAGTTCGTGGTTGAATCTTCGTCTCCATAGCCCGTCAACGCAAACGGGACCGAAGATTTTTCGAAGATTTTTTCTCACGAATCGACCAAGGATTTCTTCACCCGCTTTTGATACGATCCATGCTTCAGCGCCGTAGAGCAGGACTGGGATGATCAGGGTCTTATTTAGGATCTCCTTAGCAGTTCAGGTGAGGGCTTTACTACTAAATTGCCTTCTTAGCCCGAAGAAACAGCGATTGGCAAGAGTAATTCTTCGTTTGCTTTCTGACGAGATGTTGTTGTCAGAGTTAATAGCGGAGCCGAGGTAGACAAAGTCCCATACCACCTCAAAGTTATATCTGTCAATGGTGACGTTCTGTCCAATTCGTCAATGTTGTGTGTCCTTTCGTGTTGACAGCATGTACTTAGTCTTACCCTCATTTACTGCTAAACCCATTTTTGCCGCTTCCTTCTCTATACTAGCAAACGTGGCTATGACATCACGTTGAGTCCTACCAATGATGTTAATATCGTCGGCGTATGCTAGTAGTTGAGCCGATTTTTGGAAAATTGTGCTGGTGTTGGCTCGGGAGTTTTGAACAATCTTCTCAAGAATCAAATTGAAGAAGTCACATGACAGCGCATCGCCTTACCTAAATCCTTTTTTTGGTATTAAATGTGTCGGTGAGGTTGTTTCCGACCCTGATGGAGCAGCGATAATTCTCCATCGTCATCCTACACAAACGGACGAATTTGGGCGGTATACCAAAACTAGACATGGCTCTGTATAGTTCGTCTCTATAAATGCTGTCTTATGGGGCTTTGCAATCGATAAATAGGTGGTGGGTATCGATTTGGACTTCTTGGGTTTTTTCCAGGATCTGCCGAAGTGTGAAATTTTGATCGGTTGTGGACTTTCCTGGCCTAAAACCACACTGATAAGGGCCGATCAGGTTTTTGTTAAACGGTTTCAGGCGTTCACATATTACGGCAGATAGGATCTCGTATAGGCGATGTTGGGGAGTCTTATGCCTCTGTAGTTGGCGCAGTTCAGAGGGTCTCCTTTTTTGTGCATGGGACAAACAATGCTGAGGTTCCATTCTTTAGGCATGCTTTCATTTTTTCTTTCTTTCATGTTACATTTTAAGTGACGAATACTAACGTTATCATTCCCAAATGGATGCCGCGACCTCGGCGGCACACCTCAATCCGATGGTCCAAATTTTCGATGACGCTGAGGCATAATTGAGGTTATATTCCGGTAATGTGCCGAATTATCTCATCCTTTAGCTCTTGAATTGTTGCTGGCTTATCGACGTACACCTTTTCTTTCAAATAACCTCAAAGAAAGAAGTCCAACGGTGTCAAATCACATGATCTTGGCGGCCAATTGACATCGCAACCACGTGAGATAACACGGCCATTGAATTCGTCACGCAAAAGAGCCATTGTTTCGTTAGCTTCGTTAGCTGTGTGGCAAGTGGCACCGTCCTGTTGAAACCACATATCGTCCACATCCATATCTTCCAATTCGGGCCATAAAAAGTTCGTTATCATCTCACGAAAGCGAACATCATTCACAGTAACTGCCTGACCGGCCTCATTTGAAAAAAAAAAAAAAAAAAACGGCCCGATGATGCTGCCAGCTCATAAACCGCACCAAACAGTCACTCTTTGTGGGTGCATTGGTTTTTCGACAATTACTGTTGGATTATCATTCGCCCAAATGCGACAATTCTGCTTATTGACGAATCCACTGAGGTGAAAATGTGCCTCATCACTGAAGATGATTTTCTTCGAAAATTGGTCAGCCACTGTTGACGAAGCTTAAAGTGGTCAAGAGGCTTTAGTTCGTGAGTCAATTGCAGCTTGTAAGCGTGTAAATGCAAGTCTTTATGCATAATGTTCATCAACGACGAGACGACGAGTTAAGGTGGACGGCTCTTCAGCCACACTATCGCGAACAGCAGCAATATTTTCTGCAGTACGAACTGTACGAGCATGCACTGGTGTTTTCACATCTCCTACAGACCCGGTTTGCTCACATTTTTGCACGATTTTTCCGATTGTACGCACATTTGGACGATTAAATTGACCGAAAAATCACGAAGTGCACGATATGCATTTTGATTTGAACACCCATTTTCATAATTAGCCTGAATAACTTTAACGCGTTGCTCGATTGAGTATCTTTCCATGGTTCAAATTGAGTTAGTCTGAAATTGAGAAATGTCAAATGAAATGCAGATAAAAACATGACGTTTAGGTGTGGTTCACATTCAACATCGGCCCTTAAAATTTAACCACCCTTTATAATACTCCAAAATGTTTTGAACAATAGTTCGGTATAGATGCCTTTGTTTCGTTTAGAGATTCACAATAATATTTTATCAAGCAGTTTCATAATTTACAAGTTTTCGAAAACAGAATATTTATGGGAAAACTTGAGTTTTCAATGAAGGTTTCGGTGTTTTTGCGAAAAGTCAGTTTCCAGATCGATGAGAACGGATTCATATAATTATCGAAATCCTTGATCGATTTCATATGTTTAGAGTTTTTGAAGATTAAGTATAAAATTATATTTTATAGCTTTTTTGAACATCTGATAAATACTCGTCTACGAACATTTCTCATATATAGTGCGTCATATAAATTATGTAACATCTCGGAGTTTGTGCTGAATATCTTAGCAATCATTGAGGTATTTTAAAGCTTTTTGTGAGGTCAATTCAAAGGACATATTGGTATGGATGAATGTAAAACTTTGTCTGTGCAAATGTGAACAATTTTATATAACCACCTTTGAGGAGCTGAGGGATATTTTTTATTTTTACAGAATTTTCATAGGAAAACAAACTTAAAGACGAATATTCAATCGCTGATTTCAGAACATTTTACAAATGGGCAATATAAACATTGAAATGCATTTTATTGTTTTTATAATAACCTCTCGTAATACAGTGGGCACTCGCTAACTTGAACGCATAAGATGTCAGGCCTGTTTAAGTTATTGGATAGTTCAAGTTACTGGACCATCAAAAAAAGTTAAAAAAAAAATTGTTTAATGCGTTTATTTTTACTCTCTTAGATTTCTATTTTAAAACAAAAGAAAAAGAAATGAAAAGTGTTTAAGTTTGCTTAAAAAAAAAAACTTGTAATTTTACATTGTTTAGCTTTACGCTAAACACTTTGAAAGGCATTTTCCCGTGGGCTTTGAAGAACTGTGAAATCTGAAAATATTCTTTCGTTTTGTATAGCCCAATCCATAGCTTTATCAAAATGTTCAACAGCTTCCTTCTCAGTAACAACATTTTGAACGATTACAGCATCACCTGCATTTGATTCCGTTTCTTCTTCAGCTGATTCCACATCTTCAGTCGAGTTCAGAAGAGTTTCATCACGTAACCACACATTTATTTCGTCACACGAGTAATTCTGTAACAATGAACATATTTTTTTAATTCGTGTTTTAGTTTATAAGCAACTTTTTGGAAATTTACCTGATTCTGCACGTTAGCCAGCAAACATTGTAAAGATTCTACAGCTTCAGTGTTAATGCTGTCTCTCCAACGCTGTCTTAGAATGGACAATGGAACATCATCTTCTTCATTGAAAAAGGCATTTTCGTCGTCTTTTAAAATCGGGTTCCAACATTTTTCAAGAATTAGAGGGTTAACTCTATCCCAAGATTTTGAAATCAAAACGATGGCATTGCGTAAATTAAAGTTCTTTAGAGCAGAAATTATATCCTCATTGTCCTTGGATATTATGGACGAAAGCAAACTGGATTTATAATGCAGCTTTGTACTTCGTATCCCATTATGATCCATCGGTTGTATTTTATCCGGCTTGTTGTTATATCCGTCTATCCATTTTCAGATGCGCATCTTTCCAATGTTGAGATTAGTACTGGACGGATTGCTGAACAGCCATTCTTGTTTGGACGGGTGGTCAAATTTAAAGTTTGGGTTACCTTTGAAGTGGGGTGCCGGGAACATTGAGCAATGACTGATAGAGATACCGTATTTGTTTTTGAAGAATTTCTTAATCCAAGAAGCATCAGCGTTTCGAGGGGCACCTTTGATGAGGAGGGTAGTAACCTGATCGTTTTCTGATCGTAGTTTGTCCAACCTTTGCTGCCACTCGGAAGGTGTCCATGTTGTTCCAAAATGTATGATAGGCTGATCTGCAGTTTCCGACTCTTGAATTGGAGAGACATGGTTGACCGTCTGATTCAGACTGGAAAATGGGGCTGAGTCAACTTCAGTTGCAAGTAGTTTGTCGAAAATGGATGTATTGTAGTTAACATTTAGGTTTTGTTGGTTTATTATGGGTAGGTCGTCAATTTTGTTGCTAATTGTTCAGGTGAGATTTTCAATATCAACTAAAATCGTGCGTGTTCATATCAATTCATCTCCAATCCCATTGATTCTGTCGAAAATTATTTCTAGCATGGGATTAGGCTGCTTGGGTGATGGCTGTTTTTTTGAGTTGGATTGGAGAAGGACGTCGAAGTCTTCGCCTCGGGAGATAATTGTATCGAAAATCTTTTTGTTAGAAATTGATTGTTCAGAATAGCTTGGTTTTCGATTTTTATTGATGAATTCAATTGATTCATGGTCGTTTAAAGTTTTGTTGACATATTTATTGTTATCTCGGCCAAGCTGGATATTTGCTTGTCGATACTTTTAAATTTAGATACAATGAAGTCTGTTGTGGAAAATCTGTCCGTAATATTTTTTGTTAGATTTTGTTGATAGAAGTCATTCGAGTCGCTATAGCACTTGATTGCAAGAAGCACATGGGAAAGTGTAATGTTCTTGCATTCTTCACAAAAGTACAGGAGGTTATCCGGAAATTCTTTAATGAAAACAGTGCTTTTATTAAGCCCGACAAAGATGGCATGAAAAGATTTGCCACATATTCTCTTACAAATGACCCAGTCGGCATTTTTATCAACGGTTTGGCAATTGGTTGTTGAGCAAGACATGGTGAGTTGGGGGTAGGGTTCCCAACTGGTTTCTAACTGATTATAGTATTTTCTAAGTATACCTGTAAAAAAATATAGTACAATACCAAAAAATATAGTACTTACTTTATGAAAAAAGTAAGAAAAAGCCAAAGTTATTTTTGCTACATATTATTTTTTATAAATCTGTATTTTTTTGCACTTCTTGCATCATTTAACAATTTTTTGTTAACAATAAAAGTTTCATAAGCCTTATCACATTCAATTTTTAAGTTAATAGAGACCAGGAGTTCATTTTTGACTAACGAGAGACTCGCTATGTTTCTTTCTTCACGCCATTTTGAGTTCATGATTGAAAAAATCCTTTCCGTGAACGCCGAAGTGGCAGGAATGGAGAATAGGAATGATATTAGTTTAAAAATATTTGGTAGGTTATTTTCGGTATTTTGAAAAATATAGAGCCATTTTTGATCTGTAGTTCTGTCAGTAAACTCCCTTGAATTCTTAATTTTTGCAAAAATTTCACTGAGAATTGTTATTTCACAGTAAAGTTCGTCCATCTTGATTTTCATTCTTTCTTGTACTTTAAGATCTTCTAATGCCATCTCAAAGTCATCAAAAGAAAGCTCCTGTTTCAAATTGAATCTTTGAATTTTGTATAACCAATTGTCTTCTTTAAAATTAAACCATTTATTAAGGTATTCCAGACATTTATCAGCGAATGCTATAAAATTCTTTTTGATTTTATCTGTTTCTTCTGGAGATTTAGCTTCTAAGTATTGCAACAATTTTTTGGTTTCAAAACCAAAGAAACAATCTCTCTTACGTTGTTCAAGTGCAAACTTTAAGGTGGACACAATGTTATACAAATCTAAGATGGTGATGTTATTACCTTCAAGTTGTTTGACAGCTTTATTAAAGTTATGCAAGAAATGGCTGGCGAAGTTCAAAAAGATTTGAACTTTAACTTTTCCATCAGCTTCATGCATACACAAAACATTTTTGATATGGGTAGGGCATTCTTCCCCTAAACTAGTAAAATAATCAGTCAAAGGCTTCCAATTCAAAAGTATATTGTCCACACAAGGCAGCAATGAGAGCCACCTAGTGCCAACATGTCGTTTTAGCTCATGCCATTCACCTTCAACAGCCGCAACAAATTTTTTCAGTTCTTCTCTTCGAACTGCGGAAGAAGAGAAATGGCTGTAGGTTTTTAAAATTACATTTTCAACATCAATTTGTAAAAAAGTCATTGCATATTTGACTGTGTTATGAACTATGCGGGCATGTCAATTGCCCTTCACTAAGTTGGGAACTAGATGTTGAATTTTTTATATAGAGAATGGTGAATGCCAAAGTTTGCATTGGTATTGTCGGCGCTCAGACCAGACACTCTTTCAAAGGGAGATTATGTTGGGACAATGAATTATTAATAGCGTCAAAAATCCCATCAGCCGATTCATCGCAATTTTCGTAAAAATCTAACATTTTGTTCTGAATACCATTTTCAATGTCAAAGTATTGAATAACTAATGGAAATAGTTTTATATTCTTTCGGTTACTTGCATCAGTTTGCAAGCAAAAATATAAGTCTGGGTTATTTAAGTCACTTATTAAAGTCTTCAGGGCATATGGTCCTAAAACCTCCTCAACTAAAGCTTCCATTTTCGTTCGCCCTAACTTTTGGTTTAAGGCAGTTTTAGAATCGACATATAAAATCTTGTTAAGTTTCACAGTGCAATCCATGCTTTTATACGAAAGGTTGTGCTTGATAGTATGGTAAGTTAGAGCAAGTTCACTTGCTGTTATCTTGTCATCACAGGTGTTCGTGTGGGAAACAGAAGAAGAAGCGTCCGATGAACCAAAAAAGCGATCTAGTGTTGCAGTTTTCTTGTTTAGTTCAATTTTTAATTTATGTTGCTTTGTTTCGCAATGTTGTTTAATCTGTAACAGTTTATAAACATTCATAAATCACCACAATTATTCAAGTACATTTTCATTAAAATTTCATGCAATAGAATCAATTCAAAATAAACAGCAAAGGAGGATGGAAATACCTAGCTTGACATCAAGGCACTCACCTGGCCAATACCACTTTTTCCGATAGACATTATTATGTTGCATGGTATGCACTTTGCATTGAATAAATTTTGGGGATCTTTTGTTATAAAACCATATTGTTTTTCCCATTCTGGTTTATATTTCTGTAGTCTTTTTTTAATTTTTCGCTTTTTAGTGGGCGTTTGTGGTGCAATTGTACTATTTGTACTTGACCCATTTTCGGTGTCACTTCCCTTTTCCATTACACAACAATTAAAACTTTAAAGACACTTTTGTGAATGAAATTCCGATCAAAAAAATAAACAAAGTTTAAATATTACACGAACACGTATCAGTTGCAATTTCAAATGATAAAAATATCTCATGGCTGTCAACTTTGACATTGACAGCAAGACTTAGGTGAGTTCGATTCATGTATGATGAAGGAAACCTTAAGGTGCAATCAAAATGGAAGATCTGTTTGCTATTGATTCAACGGATTGAAATATAGTATTTTTGCGTACTATATATTTCTTCAACAGTATATAGAACGCAAAGCCAAAATATAGTACAATACTATATATTATAGTACGGTTGGGAACCCTAGTTGGGGGTTAATGAACGAGAATGTAAACAAAAACGGCAGAGGCGAAAAATGTAGGTCGATTAATTTAAGGGCGCGTCAGCGAAAAATGGGTAATTTTATGTGAAATATGCAGTGGGTTACTAAATTGATTATTAGGCAATAATAAATTTAAAATGTACTTGGGGAGCGAAAAGAAAAAGCGACTGAACATGGCGACGGACAACTATCATTTAAAAATGTGCTTTGTCATCTTAGCATTTGCCGAACACTTTTGTATTCCACTGGCATTTGGAAATTTTTTAATGATCGTGGATTTTTAGACTTCCCTATAATCATAGGAATGATTTTATGTGTTCCTGTGGCGTTGGAGCCAAGAGAAAAGTTACCCTTTGCTTTGCGCTTTTCCCCCCAGGAGCATTTTTGTCGTTAAATGACACGTAGGTTTTTTTCGGCAGCATTTTCCAAAACAATGCAGTTTCATCTACCTAGTAAAGTTGCTGCGTTGTAAGTCCAAGTGCTGCAATTTTATTACGAAGCATTTCTTTGAATGGTTCGATTGAATGGTTCTCCACTTATGGTCAATAATCTTATACCAAACCTGTTTTTCCATTTTTAAAACCACCCATAGCGTGCGTTGAAGGAGCCACCTTCTTGACCTTCATGTTTTCTGAAAAAATTGTTTAACCTGTTCTCTTTTAATCCCTCCACTTATTGACAAATTTCGTTTCCGTTGACTGATAAACCATCGGTACAGGGCTTTCTCCGTTCGTGGATTTTCCGCTTTATTCATCGTGCACATCTTACCTGGCCCAGCAAAGGTTTTCCCAATCCTTTCAGTAATTTTTTGTTTGCTTAATATTGCAGATTGTGTCTTTTGAAACATTAAACTCACAAGACGTGACACTTACTCCGATTTTAATTTTTTTTTTTAATAATTTCTGCTTTTGTTTTAGCGTCAGCATTCTTATTTTTTGTCCTTTTTTATACCCTAACCCATAGGGGTATATTAGTTTTGATACTTAGTTTGTAACATATGGACTCAGAATCGCTAGCTGTCTGTCCGTACGTCCGTCCGTCCGTCTGTCTGTTCGTCACCGATTTTTGGGCCTTAAATTTTGAGCTAGGACAATGAAATTTGGTATATAGGATCCTCGTCCGTGCCACCAGAACAAGTGTAAACATTTTTGAAATCCTTTCACTGCCACGCCCCGTTTTTAGTAAAATGTGTTTTTTGGCCAAACCGTAAGGAATTTTAAAAAAGTGTCTGAGCAGCATATTTAGAGAATCGTAATATCTATATTTCGTCGATATAAAGTTTTTTGCCACGCCCACTTTTTGGGGGCGTTTTTTTTTATAAAAATCATTTTCTGGTCAAATTTTAAAATTTTCAAAAAAAAAATTTGATGCGCAATCATTGGTAGTATTAATATGAACATTTCGTCTATAGACCATTTTAACCCACGCCCACTTTTTGGGGGCGTTTTCTTACAAAAACCGTTTGTATACCCTACCCCATAGCATATGCAGGAGAAAAACGATGTTTTTTGTCAAACAACAAAAGATTCTGATAAACTGTTTGAACAATATGTTGTGACAATGTCATTTTCTATATTATAGGCCCATAAAGCCCACTTTTTGGAGATATTAATTTTAAGGATGGGATGGGATAGGGTATACAACGATCCGCACAGCGGATTGTAGCCTTATCATATGTTTTTAACCCCATCTTAAATTTTTCACAAAACTTCGGCCAAAACCGCACCTTTCACAGATAAAAACACACAAGAAATGAAGAATTTCTTACGTCCCGAATACAAAAAAGCGGCCCGGGGGATTCCCCGTACTATATCTGGCTTGTCAACATGCTCTGTTCTTACAACAGCGCCCATAACTGAAATTCAAACTATCAAATACCTTTAGGGTCAAATAAAATTTGTTAAAGTTACAGAGCCCTCTGGAGTATTCAAATTGTTCAACTTACAGAGTACCTAATCCAAAATTTCAAGATATCGAGCCTTAGAAAATACGTGTTCAAGCTATAAGATACTTATGGGATAGATTTTACAGGTTCGGGATATTGGATTGTTCAAGTAATCGTATGTTCAAGTTAGCGAGCGTCCACTGTATATGGAATGAAGCGTTTTAATTAAAATTTTGATAAGAAAACGTGATTATAATTTGTTGCTACTTTTCTATACAAATAGCGAAATTTTTATGGCTAATAGAAAGAAATGGAATACGAGCACCTGCATTAAAATATGTTGCCTTCAGTCGTCTATAGTTATTATTTTAAATTTGTTTAGATTGTTATCCACTAAGGTAATCTTATATCATTAACATAGATAAAGTTAAGGTCAGTTGCATTCGAAATTCTCACTTTCGGTTGTCCTTAGCATGAAAATGGATTTTAAAAAAATTGTAGAAAATAGAAACTAACTGATCCAGCTTAGTCGGTGTAAAGTTTAAATTTTAATTTACTCCACATAACAGCTTTTCATGGTTTTTTTTTATTAACTATTAACAAACAATTCACACACACATTTTTTCAAAAATTCACCTTTTTATAAAATTAACACAATAATCCTTCTTTCTCATTACTTAAAATAAAAATAGATGTTCAAAGGTAACTCCGATGGCAATGCAGTGCACTTCAATGTTTTCGAAGTTCCAATTATTGCGCAATGGATTCGCATCAATCCCACTAGATGGCATGACCGAATATCTATGCGTGTTGAGCTCTTTGGTTGTGATTACCGTGAGTATAGTCGAATTATTTCAATTTCTTAAATTTTTAACGCAATAACTATGTCTGTATAGTGTCTGAAAATCTCTATTTTAACGGAACGAGTTTGGTCAAGTATGACTTACTTCGAGAACCGATTGCATCAACTCGCGAGTCGATACGTTTTCGTTTCAAAACCGCCCAAGCAAATGGTATTTTGCTGTACTCTCGAGGCACACAGGGGGACTATCTTGCCTTACAGTTAAAGGATAACAAAATGCTGTTGAATATGGATTTGGGATCGAAGATCATGACTTCATTGTCGGTTGGAAGTTTGTTAGACGATAATGTATGGCATGACGTGGTGCTGTCAAGAAATCGTCGTGATATCATATTCTCTGTGGATCGTGTTATAGTGAAGGGGCGCGTCAAGGGCGAATACAGTCGATTGAATCTTAATCGAAATGTAAGTTGTTGTTGGTCGATGGTGTTGTTAAATGTTGTTTAATATGGATTCTATATTTGCAGCTATATCTCGGTGGTGTACCGAACGTTCAAGAAGGCATGATAGTGACACAGAATTTCAGTGGTTGTATGGAGAATTTGTTCCTGAATTCGTCAAATTTTATTCGGGAAATGAAAGATAACTACGAGTACGGCGAAGCCTTCCGCTATCAACGAGTCAACACAATCTATGCCTGTCCATCACCTCCAATATACCCAGTGACGTTCTTAACCAGAACATCCTATGCTCGTCTCAAGGGATACGAGGGTCAGAAGCAGCTAAATGTATCGTTCTATTTCCGTACTTACGAGGATCGTGGTGTAATGCTTTACCATGAATTTGGTTCGGGTGGTTTTATAAAAGTGTTCTTAGAGTATGGCAAAGTAAAGATCGACCTAAAGCTCGGCGAGAAGCCTCGAATCATTTTGGACAACTACGTGGAGCAGTTCAACGATGGCAAGTGGCATTCGTTGGTGTTGACGATTGGAAAGAACAAGCTGGTGCTAGACATTGATCAACGGCCAATGACGACGACAAAGAATATTCAGATATCCACAGGTCGAGTGTACAATATTGCAGGTGGATTTGATAAGAATGGATTTGTTGGATGTATGCGCTTGATATTAGTGGACGGTAACTACAAGCTTCCAAAGGATTGGGTGCAGGGCGAGGAGGTATGCTGTGACAATGAGGTAGTGGTGGATGCTTGCCAAATGATTGATCGTTGCAACCCGAATCCGTGTCGCCATAGTGGAACATGTCATCAGAATTCGATGGAGTTCTTCTGCGACTGCAGTCAGACTGGATATGCTGGAGCCGTCTGCCATACATGTAAGTATAGGGCGTTTAAATAGTGTGAAAATAATTTAAATTTGTTTCGTTTGCAGCGAAATATCCCCTCTCCTGTTTGGCATTAAAGAATGTCCAAAGCGTCCAACAGAAGGTCAGTATCCACATCGATGTGGATGGCAGTGGACCACTTAAACCTTTCCCAGTTGTTTGCGAGTTCTATTGTAGGTCTTTATTTGTAGCACATATTCGATGTCTTACTTACAGCGTTTACTTTCAGCTGATGGCAGAGTCATCACAACACTGGGCCACAGTCAGGAGCACACAACAACAGTCGATGGCTTCCAAGAGCCAGGCTCCTTCGAACAGACAATAATGTATGAAGCGGATTTGATGCAAATCGAAGCCCTGCTAAATCGTTCACACTCTTGCTGGCAACGTCTGAGCTACTCGTGCAGAGCTGCCAGACTATTGAACTCTCCCAGCGAATCGAATGCTTTCCGTCCGTTCTCATGGTGGGTGTCACGACACAATCAACCTATGGACTACTGGGCTGGTGCCTTGCCAGGTTCCCGCAAGTGCGAGTGTGGTATTTTGGGCAAGTGTGTAGATCCAACAAAATGGTGTAATTGTGACGCAGAAAAAATGGAATGGACTGAAGATGGTGGTGATATTCGGGAGAAGGAATATCTACCAGTACGTGCGGTGCGATTCGGAGACACTGGAACACCCTTAGACGAGAAACAAGGAAGATATACACTAGGACCCTTGCGCTGTGAAGGTGATGATTTGTTCAGCAACGTGGTTACATTCCGCATTGCGGATGCAACAATCAATTTGCCGCCTTTTGACATGGGACATTCTGGAGATATTTATCTCGAATTCAAGACAACCACAGAGAATTCAGTGCTTTTCCATGCAATCGGTCCAACAGACTACATAAAATTAAGCATCATTGGAGGCACAAAACTGCAGTTCCAGTATCAAGCTGGCAGTGGACCATTGGGTGTAAATGTCGAGACGAGTTACCATTTGAATGACAACCGCTGGCATACAGTCAGTGTGGAAAGAAATCGGTAAGTAAGAGCGGAGTCACAGATCGATGCGATACTTTTACAACTTGAGAGATACTCATGCCATCTTAACTAACAAACCTAATATTTTTCTTCATGGTTTAGGAAAGAAGCTCGCTTAGTAGTAGACGGTTCCCTGAAAGCCGAAGTACGTGAGCCACCAGGTCCAGTCCGGGCACTCCACCTTACATCAGATCTCGTTATCGGCGCTACTACAGAATACCGCGATGGATATGTCGGATGCATTCGTGCATTGTTACTCAACGGTAAAATGGTCGATTTAAAATCATATGCCATCAGAGGTATATATGGAATTAGTGCCGACTGTGTAGGTCGTTGCGAATCAAGTCCGTGCCTTAATAATGGAACCTGCTTCGAGAGGTACGATGGTTACTCATGTGACTGCCGTTGGAGTGCGTTTAAGGGTCCAATTTGTGCGGACGGTAAGAGATTCATATACCTGAACCACTGAACCGCGGTTACAAAATACTTTCTTTTTTCTTTTAGAAATCGGTGTTAATCTCCGCTCAAGTTCAATCATTCGTTACGCATTTGAAGGCTCCTTCCGTTCGACAATTTCCGAAAATATTCGGGTGGGCTTCACCACAACAAACCCCAAGGGCTTCCTGCTTGGCTTCTCTTCCAATTTAACCGGAGAATATCTGACTATACAAATTTCCAATTCTGGTGAGGTTTTTATATAATTATTCTTATGTGGAACATATGTAGAACGTAACCAATTATTTTACAGGTCACTTGCGATGTGTGTTTGACTTTGGCTTCGAACGTCAGGAGATCATTTTCCCGAAAAAACATTTCGGCTTGGGACAATATCACGATGTTAGATTTTCGCGAAAGAACAGTGGGTCGACAGTTGTACTACGGGTAGACAACTACGAACCTGTCGAATATCATTTCGACATTAAAGCGTCCGCTGACGCACAGTTCAATAACATACAGTACATGTACATTGGCAAGAACGAATCCATGTCGGATGGGTTCATTGGTTGTGTGTCAAGAGTGCAGTTTGATGATATCTATCCACTTAAACTTATGTTCCAACAGAATCCACCACAAAATGTCAAGTCCCTGGGCTGTAAGTTCCAAATATAAAAATGTGCTTTTGAACAGAGAATATTAAATGTTATGTTTTCAGCTCAACTTACCGAAGACTTTTGCGGCGTAGAACCTGTTACTCATCCACCCATTGAAGTCGAAACCAGACCACCACCTTTAGTCGATGAAGAGAAGCTGAGAAAGGCATACAATGAAGTAAACTCTGCGCTATTGGGCAGTAAGTCTAAATGTGTGTGGATTTTTTTAGAATATCCATTGTAAATGGGATTTCGTTTTAGGTCTTCTGGCGATCCTGTTCATATTGATCATTGTTATGGTCGTCCTGATTGGACGGTATCTTCACCGACATAAGGGAGACTATTTAACACACGAAGACAAGGGCGCCGACAATGCTGACGATCCGGACGAAGCTGTTGTCCAATCAACGACTGGACATCAAGTAACAAAGCGAAAAGAGTGGTTTATTTAAGTTGTACGAAGAAGAGAGAGGGGAACAAAGAGAGATGTATTTTATTTTTGTTTGTTTTCTCATATTTTTAGTTGTATTTTAGTTCGAAAACGATTAGTCTTAGATAGGTCAACTGTAAACGAAACGATTTATAGAGATAAATTGAATATCCAAAGAACACTGCCAGTCGATGCGCAAAAGGCCTTAATTCCATTTTTTTTACATGTTTTCCTTGCACAAAATTGATGTGGAATGTATTCTTTGTATCTCTGTGACATCGCAAAGGTAGTGAAGATGGACAGTCAAGTCTCTGAGTAATCTAAAATTAAAACTCCGTATAACCTCACTTTCATCTATTGTGATGGTCTTTTGTAGTTCGTGGAAAGATTTCCAATGCTTTCAAAATTAAGGCTGTGTGTAGCCAAATTGACATCGTTAGTTATTTGTTTGTAACTTGCTGCTACGCTCATCTCGGTCGATGAATCTCAAACTTTTTTTTTTGATAAGTGTGACCCCAGATGTAGATTTAATTTGTGCGCAGAGGCATATCCTAAAATTTCTAAGTGTGTCCTTGCAGCCTATATAATAGGCAATCTAAGGAAATTTCGAAAATAAAATATATTAAAAAGTTGATACTCCTCAATGAATCATATATTCACAGAACTACAAAATGTATTCACTGCTCTGAAAGAAGTTTTCCAACGAGTTATAGAATACAGATGCCCAAACTGTCTGTTTCATTGTCTGATGTTAATGACCGTAGACAAAGCGTCTATATTTCTTTAAGTTTTACACAAAAACCAAACTTAAGTTAACAAACAAATGTCTAAGCAAAAATAATAAAAAAAACGAAATGTTAACGATATTATTTCATCCCGTCCATTTTTGTACTTTAAGTTACGTATTTTTTGTTCGTAATTATTTTTATTTTATTATTTTACTCTCTTATTTATTTTTTTATATAAAAAAAAAAGAAACTATAGCATTTGTAAACGGAAGCAGCTCAAGGCATTTTTTTTTGTTCTCTTATTAAAAGCAAATTCCCATAGCTTTTTATAGATTTGTCGATTTTTTTTTGTAAATAAAATTAAATAAAAGAAAACATAAACTAATACAAAAGATGGTGAAATATAATTTCATTGCTTGCATTTAAAAAAAAAAACAAATTGAATATTTTCTAAACAAAGAGACAAATATACAAATTTATAAATTCAGCCTTGGATTGACTTCTGTCAGAAAATTTCAAATCTCCGTCTCAAATCTCTTTGTCGATTTTTGTTTAAATGTTTGTGAATTTTTTTTTGTTTGTTTAAGAAATATTCATTAAAAAAAGAAACAAATCATCACAGTGTTTTTTCGTGGTAATTTACATTCCATTAAGCTTAATTTAAAGAAGAACAGTTTATGTAGAATTTATTTGTTATAATACGTTTTTTTTTCGTTCGTAAAGAATATATATAAATAAAGAAAATTCATATTAATACCAGAGAGAACTATGAAAACATAATGAAAATAATTATAAATGAAATAATTTAAAAACAAAACAAAAAATAATAAATTGAATTTTTATCTTAAGATACATTGAGATATTGTTTTAATTTAATAACTAGCTGACCCGGCAAACGTTGTTTTGCCATATAAATTATTTGAAGTGAACATTTTGTTTACTTACTTACTTAAGTGGCGCTACAGTCCGGAATGAACCTGGGCCTCAACCAACAGGCCTCTCCAATTAGCCCGGTCCTTAGCTAACTGCCTCCAGTTGCGCACTCCAATTTGGTTGAGGTCGGTTTCCACTTGTACGCGCCACTTAAGGCGAGGTCTTCCTCTACTGCGTCCGACGTCTGGCTGGGAATCGAAGACTCTGCGAGCCGGAGTATTGGTGTCCATTCGTTCTACATGTCCTAGCCATCTTAAACGTCCAATGCGGAGTTTTTTGACCAGGGGCATGTCGCTGTACAGCTCGTATAGTTCTTGGTTGAATCTTCGTCTACATAGCCCGTCAACGCAAACGGGACCAAAGATTTTTCGAAGAATTTTTCTCTCGAATCTACCAAGGATTTCTTCATCCGCTTTTGATACGGTCCATGCTTCAGCGCCGTAGAGCAGGACTGGGATGATCAGGGTCTTATATAGGATCTCCTTAGTAGTTCGAGTGAGGGCTTTACTACTAAATTGCCTTCTTAGCCCAAAGAAACAGCGGTTGGCAAGAGTAATTCTTCGTTTAATTTCTGACGAGATGTTGTTGTCAGAGTTAATAGCGGAGCCGAGGTAGACAAAGTCCCGTACTACCTCAAAGTTATATCTGTCAATGGTGACGTTCTGTCCAATTCGTCGATGTTGTGAGTCCTTTCGTGATGACAGCATATACTTAGTCTTACCCTCATTTACTGCTAAACCCATTTTTGCCGCTTCCTTCTCTATACTGGCAAACGTGGCTATGACATCACGTTGAGTCCTACCAATGATGTCAATATCGTCAGCGTATGCTAGTAGTTGCACCGACTTTTGGAAAATTGTGCCTCTGGTGTTGGCTTTGGAGTTTTGCACAATTCTCTCAAGAATCAGATTAAAGAAGTCACATGACAGCGCATCGCCTTGCCTAAATCCTTTTTTGGTATCGAATGTGTCGGTGAGGTCGTTTCCGACCCTGATGGAGCAGCGAGAATTCTCTATCGTCATCCTACACAAACGGACGAGTTTGGGCGGTATACCAAAACTAGACATGGCTCTGTACAGTTCGTCTCTATAATTGCTGTCATATGCGGCTTTGAAATCGATGAATAGGTGGTGGGTATCGATTTGGACTTCTTGAGTTTTTTCCAGGATCTGCCGAAGTGTAAAAATTTGATCGGTTGTGGACTTTCCTGGCCTAAAACCACACTGAGAAGGGCCAATCAGGTTGTTGTTAAACGGTTTCAGGCGTTCACATATTACGGCAGATAGGATCTTGTAGGCGATGTTGAGGAGACTTATGCCTCTGTAGTTGGCGCAGTTCAGAGGGTCTCCTTTTTTGTGGATCGGGCAAACGATGCTGAGGTTCCATTCTTCAGGCATATTTTCATCCGACCAGATTTGGCTTATGAGTTGGTGGATGTTACTAACCAAGTCATCTCCGCCGGCCTTATAAAGCTCAGCGGGAAGGCCGTCATTTCCGGCAGCCTTATTAAGCTTGAGTTTAGATATTGCTATCCTCACTTCACTCAGGTCGGGTGGTTGGCAGTTTTCGCTGTCGTTGCAAATATTGAATGGTTCGTTCTGCCTGACAGCGTGTTCGAGCCTTGTATCCTTGGCTTTGACGTTTTACACTTTGGTAAAACTTGCGAACATCGTTCCTGGAGTGGCACCTCTCTATATCCTCAATCGCGCGCTTTTCTTGCTCTTTTTTCTTCTTGCTGAAAAGCCGATGTTCTTCCCTTCTTCTTTGCCTATAGAGCTCAATGGCATATAAATATTTTACGGTTAGTAAAAAAAGGTTTTTAAAAAAGGCATATATTTTATATTAATTGCTTTTCATTGAAGTGTAAACATTTGTAAATACTAAATGTTAGCATTTAAGAAGAACATTTAGAATTATAGTCTCGTAATGTGGTATCGACCTAAGGGTCCCCACTCGGGTAACCAGCGCTACCTCTACGGAAGAAAAAGTATTCATCCATCGCCCATCTAGACGGTGAGACATGTAAGAAGAACGACCATCTTGTTTGAATGTGGCATTCTTTGACAACTTGGCGTGCAAATCGACCACGTTTTTAGATTAATAAAGAAAAGCTATACAAAACGATAAAAGTCTTTGTGTTTTTACAGAAACAAAGTTGTATTTATGAAATTTGATTAAAAAATACTCGGGAATCAATTAAAAAAATGTTAAATAAGAATGTTTTTAAATTGATTGATTAATTTCAGAAAAAACAGGTTCGACTATACATACCCTGCAATTATGTGGTTCTCGAGCTAGAATAGTGGCGATATACCGTGAGCGTCAAAAAAAAGTTTACACTTCCTTGTTTCATGTTTCGATTTCAATTACATTTATTATTAATGGTTGTACTTACATCTAGTTTAACGTATTCTTTCAAATTTTAATTCTCAATCGAACGACATATAAGAGTTAACAAAAAAATCAATAACAAGTATTTTATAAACAAAAAACATAAAATACTTTACATTTTAGGCGTCAAAAGAAAGTTTACACCCTGTGATTTATGATTTGCGGAATGCGGATATTACCGTTACTTGTATTTTACCGCTTTGGTTTATTTAATTTGTTGATTCTAATGACAAAGGACGTGTTTTGATCTCATTCGTTTTTCTTTGTTTGTAAAAGTAGTATCGTTAACATTAAAATAAAGTGCGTTATAAAAATTGGTAAGCAAACGGCTATAGAAACAAGAAAGAAGGAAAATCCTTAAGAGAAATTGCCAAAATAATTGGCAGAACCCATCAAGGTGTTAAAAAAATTATTGACAAATACACAAATTTTAAACAAGTTGAAGATCGTCCACGCACTGGCAGACCAAAGCGACTTACCAAATCTGAAGTAAGATCCCTTGTGCGAGAAGTGAAGAAAAATCCATCTGCTAGTGCTGTTAAAATTTCAGAGGACATTGAAAGAGAGTCAGGTGTTCCCGTTAGTGCAAGTTCTATTCGAAGAGTACTTCATGATAACGGACTACATGTCAGAGTACCACGAAAAAAACCATTTATATCAGCAGTTAATCAAAAACGGCGACTTCAAAAAGTACGAGGAAAAAGATATTTCGTTTTGGAAAAATGTTTTATGTAGTGACGAGAGTAAATTTGATGTTTTAAAATCAAGACAACCACCAAAAATTTGGAGAGCCAAAAATAAGGCGTTCGATGAAAAAAACATTACCCTCACAGTTAAGCATGGAGGAGGTTCGGTTATGGTCTGGGGTTGCATGGCGGCAACAGGTGTGGGAAACCTAGTGTTTGTTGAGTCCACAATGAATAAAATGGATTACTTAAACATTTTGAGGGAAAATTACAGCCTAGCGTCGCAAAATTAAATTTGGATCAGACATGGGTATTCCAACAGGACAATGACCCTAAGCACACGGCCAAAATTGTAAAGGAATGGTTATTGTACAGAACGCCGAAGATATTGGACTATTCACCGCAATCCCCAGATCTTAACTCCATCGAACATTTGTGGGAGTATCTCGACAGGCAAGTTCGAAAAAGGGTTATAACAAATAGAGACACACTAAAGTCCGTGTTGTTGGAAGAGTGGGAAAAAATTGGTGGAATCCATGCCCAGGAGGTTGGAGGCCGTTATTAAAGCCAAAGGAAAACAGACAAAATATTAAATTCACTTCTAATCGCCATATTTTGTTATTTTTCTTTGTACTGTAAACTTTCTTTTGACGCCTAAAATGTGAAGTATTTTTTATTTATAAAAATACTTGTTATTGATTTTTTTGTTAACTTTTATATGTCGTTCGATTGAGAATTAAAATTTAAACGAATATGTTAAACTAGATGTAAGTGAAACCATTAATAAAAAATGTAATTGAAATCGAAACATGAAACAAGAAGGTGTAAACTTTTTTTTGACGCTCACAGTATATAATATCGTTACGCTTACCGCAAGAGATCTTTATCAAACCAATATTGGTTTTGATGAATAAATTTCGTTATCATCAAAACTACTTTATAGGGGTATGCAACGTCGGAAAGTCGTCGTAAACGTTGTTAACATTATAAAATTACGACGCGATAAATGAACTGTCAAAATTTGTATGGGAAATCTTTTCCAACAATATCGGAATTTTCTCACAGGAATTGGGTGCGTAAACTGAGATGGTAGATAAACGTTGTAAACTTTTGAAATGTTATTTTGACATTTAATCAATCACTTTCACATATCAAACGTTTGCGCTAAACTGAAAAAAAATTATCGAGAACGGAAAGAGAACAATAGGAACAAAATTCTATCAATAAATAAATTACTAAAATGAGATTGAATTCAGTAAGTTACCGCATTATTTAGTGGTGCAGGTTTAGGGTCGTTCATGAAACGTCGTCGTAAAATTATAATCTTTCTCACTTAGTAAAATTACGACGTTACATAAATACCCTTTACGTTTTTTTTTATAAACTAGCTGCCCGGCCCGGCTTCGCCCGGGTACTGTTTCGTTTTAGGGTCCGTAATAGTATTTTAGTGTTAGTAGTATTTATTTTCTCAAAGCTGACCCGGGGAACTTCGTACCGCCTTAGCGCAGCTTTGATGCACTACTTTATTTTGTATAGCTGATTTATCTTATGTATGAGTACCTATTCAATTTGAACTGGAATCTATAATATCCTCCATATAAAAATGAATCCTTATTTCCCTGGTCTCGCCATACCTGAGGACTTTACTAATTTTTATTAAATAAAAAACAACATATATATTTTCATAATAGTGTTTATTCCATAGGGTTCAATTTTACTCATATTTTTACAAATCGCTATTGAACAACTTTGCATTTTGAAGTAAACACTGAGCTCAACACCACGCGCGCTCTAGAAAGCAACTAATAGCCTCTATACCCTTCACTGCTTCTCTCTATTCTAATGCTTTTTGATAAACTATATTTTTAGTTTTATGTTCTGGCGCGTAAATAAATAATGTTTATGGTTTTCCGACACGGGAACAGGCGACATATAATTGGCCATGTGAAAAACATGGATTTCTAGGTTGATGCCACATACACTTAGCGACTGCCCTTGCGATTTATTTATTGACATTGCAAATGCAAGCCGCACTGGAAACTGTAAACGTTTAAAGCTGAATGGCATGTCGTTCGGTATCATAGGGATGCGTGGGATTAAAACATCTTCGCCTTTATACTTCCCTTTCAAAATTGTGGCTTCGATGACGTTGTTCAATAATTTCTTCACCGCAAGCCGGGTGCCATTACACAGACGTGGCTGGTTTATGTTCCGTTACATAATAATTACTGATCCGATTTTTAATTGCAGATTATGAGGTGGTAAGCCGGGCAATTCCAGCGAATTTAAAAATTCTGTTGGATAATTGACAACTTCATCTTCATTAGTAATGGAATCAACTGATTTGTAATTCTTCAATTCGCCAGCTAACTATTTTCTCTTGAATCTGAAAATTCATTTCATTCACATCAACATTTTTTGCTGCCAATATAACACGTTCGCTTAACCAAACGTGATTTACGTTATTTTGAGCAATGTTTGGGAAAACCATCTCCATGAGTTCGGTCTTTGATTCACAAAAGTTACAAAAATTGGTAGGGAATGTAATGTATCCAGATGATGTATCAACAGCAATAATACCATTACCAATATCGAGCAGTTGTTTGGAAAACACTTCTCCAGACTGGTCTTCCTGCAATTCGACTCTCATGTTTATACTCAATTTAAGTGTTTTAATGTATTTCCATAAAATGGACGACTTCAAACATGCATTCAGTTCATCAGCAGGCGTTGAGCGTGGAACAACTGGCAATATTTGTCGAAAATCACCTGCCAATAGTATCATTGCACCACCAAACCGTTTTTTGTTATTTCGTAAATCTTGCATCGAGCGATCTAATGCCTCCAAAGATTTTTTGTGTGCCATCGTACATTCATCCCAAATGATCAATCTGGTTTGCTGCAGCACTTTGGCCATCGCAGAATTCCTCGAAAGGTTGCAAGTTGGAGTCTCATTAATTTGAAGGTTCAACGGCAGCTTGAGAGCTGAATGAGCTGTTCGACCGCCTTCCAACAACGTAGCTGCAACACCTGATGAAGCTAGGGCTAGTGCAATTCCATTTTGCGATCGAATCGTTGCCAAAATCAATGATAACAAAAAAGTTTTCCCAGTTCCACCGGGAGCATCTAAAAAATAAAATCCGCCAGATCCATCGTTCACTACTTTCATGAGCGTATCGTAGGCATTTTTTTGTTGTTGATTTAAAAGGGGAACTGTTCTATCAACCATTTCTCGTAATGTTTCGGAATCGTATTGGGCTTCGCGTCTCAATTCTTGATCAAATGAGTCGTGCATTGGGCGATTGGGTGCTATCATTCCTATTTGTGTTAATACTTTGTTGGTAAGCATCAAGCACATGTCCTCAATTAAAATTAATGCTTCATTGTGAATTTCTTCGTTCATTTGCAAATTTGCATTCGATGTTCTAAGACGAATCTGATGCAATATATCTTCCGCCATATGATCTTTGTTTTTATACCATAAATCAGTCGGTGTTGATGGGAAGCATGTAGACAAAATTATAGAAAATAATGTTCGTATTTGTTTAGCATTTGACGAAATCACAGCATCTTCGAGAGTGTGGTCCCAATGAGTGTCATTCTCTAACAATCCCAAATGTTGACAGGCTTCTCTGTATGTGCCACACAATACACCATTAGCAGTTCGCAGATGTTGGAATGATGTTGGACCACGAACATTGACTAACAGTAAACGCAAATAAAAACACTCGTCTTGACTGGGATGGACTGCATAAAGACGGCCTAGTGCATCGGTGGAAAATACTCGTGGGTAACCTGGAACTGGCTGTCCTCGTTTTCGTCGTTCAAATTTTTTTGATGATTGATTCCAGGTATAATTTCGGAGTAAAGTAACGTTCTGGCAAAATCATCATTCTGGCACATTTCAAAGAAGCTGGTTAATTTTGTCGATGGTGGCCTGTCAACTCGTTGTAATACGTTTGCATCTGTAAAATACAACCGTTGACCATTTTCCAAATGTACGGACAAGTGAACAACAGTAGGGTGTCGTTCATGTATAGGAAACGAAAATATACGCCACATGCCTTGGTTACTACTAACATAGCGGCCCATTTGATATTGAGTGACTTCATCATTTGAATTTTCGGCAGCAACTCCGAAGACAGCCATGTCACTACCTTTGTTCACATACTTGCAAATGTATTTAATAGATTTTACGGAATGGCAATATTCGACGTTTATGTGTGCTTTATATGCCTTGCAGAGTAAAATTGTCTCGAAAAACTTTTGTTGCGCCAAATGACGTCATTTGAAAGCAATTATTGTATTGCTGGATATGAGTCAAAAAATGATTAGAATCTGGCCCATTTCCGGAAACCAATGAATGTAGTGGCTCTGGTGGTGGTACCAATGGCGTCAATTTGACTTGGACGCTCGCGCAACACAATCCAGGGGCTTCTTTTTTGAATTTCAATGCATTGCAATGTGGACACACAATATTCATTTGTCCAATAGCAACAATTTGCTCTGAACTGTAATCAATTGCCACATTATAACTGAATGCAGCTCTGTGGGGATTAAACACAACATTTCTATGTTGATTTCGATTCCGTTGAAGTTCATTTCGCGCTTCGCGTTGCTCATCAGTTTGATTTGCTCTTATATTTCTTTGACTTGCCGTATTTCGAGTTCTGCGGCCTAAGTTTGTACGTCTGGTTGGTGGCATTGTTAAAAACGAAAATCCAACTGAAAATAAAAAGATCTCATATATTTTCTGTATAACCATATTAAATTGTAATATTGTGTAGTCACCAAAAGTTACCAAAAATCGATATGAAGTGAAGTGAACTTACCGTGATTAACAAACACTTATTAGCAAACAAAAAACTTCTTAGTCTTTAAAACAAAACGAACTTTATCAAAAACTTAATAAAATTATTGTTAGCGCGGATGTGTTGTCACAGATTACCACAGATTTTTTTGTTTTAAATTGATTAATATTTTGTTATAACAACGTTGTTTCAAAACTGTTTTATTTACTTACCCTCTTTGATAATAACAATTAGATGAAATAAAACAATCGCTTAAGATATTTTTGAAGGTGTTATTTTTATTTTTATTTCGTTTTTTGTTTTATTTTTTTTATAATAAAAATAAGGTGTAAATAATTATCAAAATCTGTACGTATTCCTTTTCGGTTTTATTTTGTATGTGTATTTTTTTTGTTGGTTTATCATTAATACAAAAGGAAAACTGTAAACTATATTATCGTATTGTCATTATTAATTTCCTTTTTCACTATATGATGCTAAAAAATATATATATAAAAAGAAAACAACTTAAATATTTCCATGCAGCTAATTATGAAGTAAGAACATAATAAACTGATGTTCTATATTCTAATTACTGTAAATGTGGAGAATTTGTTTCTGATTTTTTGTTTTGCTTTAAGATATTTGTTGTTATTTTAAACAATTGAGTTTAACAATTATCATGTAGTTTAAATGTTGAATAAACTTTTATTCTATATAATCTATTGATGTATATGTATGCTTTATTTTTTTATTTAATTTAGTTTTCGTTCAAAATCTTGTAAGTGGAAGTCTTTTCATAATGGTCACACTATATGTGAACAATAGTAGTAAAAAAATGGAAAAGATTGAGTTAATTTTGAAACAAATTTTCTAATACTAAGACTACGTTTAAAATAGGTACACTGGATGTTAAATAAACACAAACGTAGATACGTATACCCTGATATCTTCCCTTAACTGACCTTTATATGTAAATGTTTTCTTAAGAGTTTTTTTTTGTTTGCAATCATTTTTGTTTTATGGTTTGTTTTGGACTGTTTAAGGAAATTTGAGCAGTTTGTCAATTGGCGCACACTTTGCTATAATTTATCAATTTGTATTGTTTAATATGGACAGTACTTGATTGGGACCATAACCCACCTATTTTTAGCCCATATAAAAATATAAAACGGTTTCGATACAATAAATACTACAATACGCCAAAAATCCTTAAGGCAAAAGTCTGTATGTCTTTGGCAAGTAGTAACTGAGGTGTGCTTGTCGTCATGTACTTTCACTTACTTAAGGGACATTTTGGGAAAATCACAAGTCTTTTGTTAATATTAGCCGTTCCCTTATTAACTTTTTTATTTAGAGAAGATGGTTAACAAATTGCAACAGAAAAGTAAGAGGTTAAGTTTTTGGCCAGAATGTGTTAAAAATTGATGGTTGGGTAAACTCTGATTGGCTTTAACTTGGCAATGCCCAGTGCTCGCAACTCTGACTACACATCAAATGTGCTTATTTTTTACCTCCAAACTCATCTAACCGGATTTGACTTGTCAAACGGTAAGTGCGAGTGTTGATAACAAGACGTAAAACAGCAACACTGTAATCACCTTGGTCAGAATGGCGCGGAATTAGTACCCGGCTAACCTAGATAAGTTGCTTCGACATATTCGGACAACAGGTTATCTAGGAATTTCAAGGGTTAGTTAGGCCCCTTGAACAGAGATAGTGGCGGATGAACAGAAAGGTTAACGGTAGCGCTCAATCCCGTAGTGGATCCTGTGGCCCGTGTTCTAGGGGTATCTAATAAATTGGAACTGGCCCTCCAGGTTGGGGGTTGTGCTTTGGGTTAACTACCCACCCATGGAAAAAAAAAACTATTGTTACGAAGCAACCAATAGCCTCGGAAAGGACTGATATTACTGTTGACGACCCTGCTAAATGAAAAAAGGACAACGACGTTCGTATTTGAAATGTGAGAACAGCGACTATTTGGATGCAAATTTGTTATAAGTGCCAGACTTAGGCAAGAAGTCTTATGTTTTCAAGACATCAGCGAACGCATTGTAACAGAATCCTGTCGAGATGAACAAGGAAATATCGTAGTTGAGACACAGTCGATGCTGAGAATATGAAAGAACCACTTCTGTACATTGTTAAACGGCGATGACGAACAAAATTCCGCTGTCAGGCAGAACGAACCATTTAATATTGGCAAGGGCAGCGAAAACTGCCAACCACCCGAACTAAGTGAAGTGAGGATAGCAATATCCAAACTCAAGCTTAATAAGGCCGCCGGAAATGACGGCCTTCCCGCTGAGCTTTACAAAGCTGGAGGAGGTGACTTGGTAAGTAACATCCACCAACTCATAAGCCAAATCTGGCCAGATGAAAGTATGCCTGAAGAATGGAACCTCAGCATCGTTTTCCCGATCCTCTGAACTCCGCCAACTACAGAGGCATAGGTCTCCCCAACATCGCCTACAAGATCCTATTCGTAATATGTGATCGCCTGAAACCGTTTACCAACATCCTGATCGGCCCGTATCAGTGTGGTTTTAAACCAGGAAAGTCCACAACCGATCAAATTTTCACACTTCGGCAGTTCCTGGAAAAACCCAAGAAGTCCAAATCGATAACCACCACCTATTTATCGATTTCAAAGCCGCATACGACAGCATTTAGACAGACGAACTTTACAGAGCCATGTCTAGTTTAAGTATACCGCCCAAACTCGTCCGTTTGTGTAGGATGACGATGGAGAATTCTCGCTGCTCCATCAGGGTCGGAAACCACCTCACCGACACATTCATTACCAAAAACGGATTTAGGCAAGGCGATGCGCTGTCATGTGACTTCTTCAATTTGATTCTTGAGAGGATTGTGCAAAACTCCCGAGCCAACACCGGAGGCACAATTTTCCAAAAATCGGTGCAACTACTAGCATACGCCGACAATATTGACATCATTGGTAGTATGGAGAAGGAAGCGGCAAAAATGGGTTTAGCAGTAAATGAGGGTACGACTAAGTATATGCTGTCAACACGAAAGGACAGACAACATCGACGAATTGGACAGAACGTCACCATTGACAGATATAACTTTGAGGTAGTAGGGGACTTTGTCTACCTCGGCTCTGCTATTAACTCTCACAAAAACATCCCGTCAGAAATAAATTCTTCGGACTAAGAAGGCAATTTTGTAGTGAAGCCCTCACTCGAACTACTAAGGAGATCCTATATAAGACCCTGATCATCCCAGTCCTGCTCAACGGCGCTGAATCATGGACCGTATCATAAGCGGATGAAGAAATCCTTGGTCGATTCGAGAGAAAAATTCTTCGAAAATCTTCGGTCCCGTTTTCGTTGACGGGCTTTGGAGACGAAGATTCAACCACGAACTATACGAGCTGTACAGCGACATACATCTGGTCAAAAAACTCCGCATTGGACGTTAAAGATGGCTAGGACATGTAGAACGAATGGACACCAATACCCCGAACCAACCTCAACCAACTTGAAGTGCGCAACTGGAGGCAGTTTCTAAGGACCGGGCTAATTAAAGAGGCATGTTGGTTGAGGCCCAGGTTCATCCTGGACTGTAGCGCCACTTTAGTAAGTAGTTAATGTAATTACATCAACTTTTGAAAACCCCACCTCTATGGATTTTCTGTGGTTCTGGTTAGTAAACTAACATTTTTGATATGTAGAATTTTGTTTGGTCTCTGTATAATCAACTCAATTTGCGGTACATTCGACTTCTAAGAAAACATTCACAATGGCCGTGCTGGATAAGTAAAATTTGTCAGACTTCAAAATGGAAGTATACATCAATTGGACTTAACAAAAACTAAAAATTTTACCAATTTACCATACCTAGTGCTAATACCTACCACTCAATTCGAAGTATTCACTACATTTGTTGGTGTAAAGAGTTGTTTTTGTCTTGTTTGTTAATTTCAGATATGTCTACTCTTAAATAACGTTCATTTAGAGAACTCTACATTAGAAAATGATAAAATATAGCCCATTGGGCAAACATCACATACACATTTATGTAAAAAAAATTAAAAATAAACAATCAACTATCCTTTGATATGTATTCTAAACTAATAGAAAACGGAGATTTGTTGTCCGATTATTTTATTTTCCTAAGGAATTAACTAAATCTCCATTCAATTGGTGGAGACGACAACGGCAACAAATCCCTTAACAATCACCCATTCTACATTTTTATTGTATAATATATCCCCATATCTCCATTCAACTGGAAGCTACAACACGTTCAAACAGCAAACAAATAATTTGAAAGGACATCAATGAGACTATATAAACTTACATCACACTTTTCTCTTTTTGCGATCCACGACATTGTGTACATCCTCATCTGGATCGTCAGTATCGGAGTGTCGTCAATGATGTGCCATCTCATCCCATCACAGTATCGAACATATAGCAAACAGGGCGAACACGAAGAACATCATAGCGACAATGTCCTTGTGGAGAGTTCGATCCCGATAGAATGGTCGTGTCGTATAGGACTCCTTGCGAATTTGTTGGAACAACCATAATGGGATGACCAGCTGTAGGATGTCGGGTATCATAAATCCAATATCGCGCACCACTTGGTGGGCATATCCTTCACCACGAATCACATTCATTATGAATTGATCGAAGCTGCTGGCTGCTATGTGCAGGAGAGCGATGCCAACGATGCAGAAGACCTTTTTCGATGTGACGGTGTTATTGGTGCTGGCTAAGTGCATCACCATCACAGTTGATATCAGTTCAGTTATCTGCAATTTAAATGGGAGTAAGGATTTATTTTTTTTTGTATTTTTATTTGCATAAAAGGATATGATTATGAATGAAAACCGGAAAACAATGGAAGAGTTTTGAATGGGGTGGGTATGTGACAATGGAAGGAAGTCTGTCATTGTTGTCATGAAGCAAATGGGTTGGATTGTGCTGTGATGGGAGTAGTTGGTGATACTTGTTCCATCAAATGCACAAGAGGGATTTGAGTAGGTGAGAACATGGTAAATAATTGTCTTGTTGGAGTAGGAGTAGACATTAACAATTTGGTGAGTTAATTATATTTAAAAAAAAAAGTGTACTGTGATGGAAGTTCTATGATTTTTTCATTTTGAAAGGAAATGTTTGGTAATAGTGATGACCTCTGGCTAGTGGTTTTGAAAAAGAGGTCTGTTCCAACTGTTGCTGGACCAAAAATGAGTTTTTGATGAAATTCCATTGACGATTTGGTAATGTGTTTGCCTGATGAGTGGCAGGTTGTTATTCAAGGCAAAATCCATGAAACCATAATCCAGTAAAAATGGTTCAGTGGATACTCGATATTAAACTCAAGACAAGCGATGCCCCCAACGAATGCCTAAACTGGAATTTCGACGTGAAGTAATTAGACGCATCCTGAATTTGGATGGATCTAACGGAATTGTACTTATGAAATTTGGCCAGAACATGCACCCATTCTTTGCATGCTTTTTTCTATGGCTACGTTTACACCATTGACTATATTTGGTCCGGCACTTAATAATTTAGTCTCAGAAATTTTCTGTTTACACCGTACATGACTAAATGTTTTTTTCCCAAGATCAGCCCCAATGGCTACGTTTTCACCGTGGAAAATAACATATTATAACAGTTGGTATACCACTTCATATGAATTTATGGTGACATCTATGCGCGAGGTAGAATAAGTGGACTGACCTAAACAATTTAGTTCTTGTTCGAGGGATGTAGGCTTAGGCCCGGTTTGTTCTCTGCCGGTTAAATCGACGTTTAGGTTACCGCAGTTTTTATTTAACCCACGATTAAGAATCTGCGGTCACCGAAGAGTGTTTGTTCACTAGATTTTTTGCTTCGGTTACCTAACCGTGGATGTGCGATAAATCGTTACATTTTCCAGTTTATCTGTCAAACTCATTCTGTGAGTTATCTTTCTTATTGTCTGTGGTGTGTTATTGTGTTTATTTATGTAAGAACTAGGGGTGAGATCAGCGATATCAGATAAATTTTTTTAAACATGCTAAAGGTAGGACGAAAAACTGCAAAACCTGCTAGACAGAAGTGTAAAAAAACAGCGATCGATTTTTCCTTGAGAAATACGTTTTTTTTTAGTCCAAAAAATACATAAACAGTTACATTTGTTATTATAACGGGTGATTTTTTAAGAGGTTTAGAACTTTTTTAAAAAAAAAAAACACAAAAAATTCGAAAAAATGAATTAAATATTTATTTGAATCGATAGTTTGAACCTTGCAATTTAATGTTTAAAGATAATTTCATGCAAATGTTGACCGCGGCTGCGTCTCAGGTAGCCCATCCGCTGAGTCCAATTTTGGCATACTCTTTCACACATATCGGCCGGTATCTCACGAATGAATGCATGGATGTTGGCTTCCAGTGCGTCGATCGAAGCGGGCTTGTCCCTATAGACATTAGCCTTGACATACCCCCACAAAAAATAATCTAATGGTGTCAAATCGCACGATCTAGGCGGCCAATTGACCGGCCCGAAACGTGAAATTAACTGTTCACCAAACTCGCCTCGCAATTGCGCCATTGTTTCGCGTGCTGTGTGGCATGTGGCACCGTCTTGTTGAAACCACATATCATGCAAGTCAAGAACTTCCATTTCGGGCAAAAAAAAGTTTGTTATCATAGCTCGGTAGCGTTCACCATTGACAGTAACGCTGCGATTCGCATCATCTTTGAAGAAATATGGCCCAATAATGCCGCCGGCCCATAAACCGCACCAAACAGTGGCTTTTTCGGGATGCATTGGTAGCTGTTGCAATGCTTCTGGCTGATCTTCACTCCAAATGCGGCAATTTTGCTTATTTACGTACCCATTCAACCAAAAATGAGCCTCATCGCTGAACACAATTTTTCGATAAAAAAGCGGATCCTCGGCCAGCTTTCCAAGAGCCCATTCACCAAAAATTCGGCGTTGTGGTAGGTCGGCTGGCTTTAGTTCTTGCACCAGCTGTATCTTAAAAGGCTTTACGCCCAAATCCTTCCGCAAAATTTTCCACGTAGTGCTGTAACAAAGGCCTAACTGCTGGGAACGGCGCCGAATCGACATTTCGCGGTCTTCTGTCACACTAGCTGATACGGCCGCAATATTTTCTTCACTACGCACAGTACGTAAACGTGTTGGTGGTTTAATGTCCAACAAAGTAAATTTGGTGCGAAATTTGGTCACAATCTTCCGAATAGACTGCTCAGAAGGTCGAGAATGCCGATCATAAAATGGAAGCAGCGCGCGATGAACATTTCGAACCGAGCACGAATTTTGATAGTAAAATTCAATAATTTGCAAGCGTTGTTCATTTGAACTGAAGCTGTTTGACAGTGACACAAGGAACTAAACACACGTCAGCTGTCAAAACCAGTGTTGCCAAAACCAAACCAGCTAAAAAATCACCCGTTATTATATGATAATTTATAAAAGATGATAATTTTTTAAATTAAATATGTACAAAGTTAGATATTAAATTACAGCGTTCGGAATCTTTATAGAGAATCATTGAATTTATTGAAGTTACCATTTTATTTGCTGGAACAAAGTTCTAACAGCCTTCACATTAAGAAACCCTCGGCTTTACTTGCAAAGCAACATTTTCGTTACTGAAGCGATTACGGTTTTTAGTTTTTAACAAATTTACCTGCGAAAATATTGTTTCACAAGCAGTATTAGATGTCGGTAAGCATAAATATTGCAAATTTAGCTATTGTTGGATACATACTTATTGTTGTTAAACTGACATTTCCTTTTATTTTTTTTTATCAAAATAGTCAATATTGGCAAAATCGCTTAGAAATATAATGTTGAATTTGTTTACCATAGGTAAAATGTAATCCATAACATAAAAAGTATTATTATACTGTCATTCAAACTATTATAAATAAATTCGTTTGGGACAGAATTTGTTGTTAAATATTCAACTTGGAAATACAGTTTTAATGCACTCCATTGTTCTATAATTTGATTGACGCAAGCATGTAGCGATAGCCATCTAATAGGTCTGTTCCCGTACTTTTTCAGTAAAAATTAGTAAATTCTCAAATTTCTTGGAGTTGGGGTAAATTATCTCAGAAAGAGACAAAATTACCAAAAAGTACGGGAACGCGTTTAAGTAAAAAACAGTAAAATTATATATTTTGTATGCCTTGTATGACATAAATCACCTGTCAAAACAAGCGAGTTGTCACTGTCAACAGAAATTTCTGCAGTAAATTTTTTTTACAGATTTTTATAGAGGGGTAGTTTTTTGCTCTCTCGTGAGCTGTCTCTTTGACTTATTTTTGCGTACGGGAACGGCAATAAGTAAAAATGAGTAAAAATCAGTAAGAATCAGTAAATATTATTTTGTACTGGAACAGACCTAATGTCTTAGTGGCGCAAAATCCTATGCTCTTCTGTTTCAAAAAACTCTTGGAATTCTAAAAATTATCGTTGTCTTTTACTACTTTGAAAAAAGTATGATTAGACATCTTTGACCAATTGCTCAATGGATCTTTGCAATTTCTTACTGTCATGACTGGCAGCTAGAGCAACCGAGTGACATACGCATTTAATAAATATACAATTTGGATTGAGTGTCGTTGTCCAAAAAATGCCTATGTAAATAATATAATAACTATCTGCACCCTTTCCTTTTGGAAATGCTACGCAGTTACATCAATAGGTAATCACCACACCGACACTACCCATAAACAGCTGTGATTGCTTTCTGACCCTAACTCTGCGTATTTTCATTTCTTCTTTGGGATCATTTTTCTTGAAGATGATCGTGTATCCGTGTTTACCGTCACCCAAACAATTAAAAACATGTATACATTTTTTTGTTTGAAAACTACTAAAATTAAGGAAAATGCTAAAAAAAATAAATGCTGCAGGTCATTTTCATGATCAAAAACTGCTAAAATTGCAGGAAACTGCTAAATCTGGTAACGCTGGGTGGGATTGAAATATATGTTCCTAGTTGGTTCCGGCATGCTCGACGTAAATCGAAAATGACTTCTGGAGTAATAAAAATGAAAAAAATTCAGAAAACAAAAACCGTTTGAATATTCCATTAATACAAAAATCACAAAAACAATGTGTGGAAAAAGGATATGAGTTTTATTAAATATATCCGGCTTATAACAGACCGTCACTAAATCATAAAAGAAAACAACAGGTAGATTGTATTTTATGTGTTTTGGACTTCGGCTGCCGTAAATAAGCAAATGGCTGATATTTAACATATGTGCAGATTTTCGAAAAATTAATAACCCTTTTTTTCTTTTTTTTTTTCAAAATCAATATAAAAACATATCCCATCCTATCCATAAAATTAAAATCCCCAAAAAAAAAGTGGACATGGCTTAAAACACGATGTGAATAAAATAGAAAATGATATAGTGACCACAAATTCTTCAGACTGCTTACAAAACACTTTTACGGTTCTACAAAATTCGAGGTTTCCTCCTGCATATGTTATGGGGTAGTGTATAAAAATGGTTTTTATATAAAAACGCCCGTATGGCGTCATACCAAGGTCTTTATGCAAAATTCGTCCTAATGATGTCTCCGAAATGTTCAATTGGTTCAGGAGTTGAAGCCAACGGACCACCCAATGCGTTTTCGCTTCGCTAAGTGGGCCTGCGATCGACTTAGAGAAGATGCTGATTTTGCCAAAAAAAAACATTTTTTCAGATGAAGTTCATTTTGATCTTGGCGGGTATGTAAACAAGCAAAATTGTCGCATTTGGGGCACAGAAAACCCGCACGCATACATTGAAAAGCCGATACACCCAAAACGAGTCACTGTTTGGTGCGGATTGGATTTTGGTCCAGAGGCATAATTGGGCCATTTTTCTTCGAAAATGAGCAAGGAGTGGCCGTTACAGTCAATGGCGATCGTTATCGGGCCATGTTGAACGAATTTTTGTTCACAAAAATTGAACAGGAGGATATTGGCAACATTTGATTTCAAAAGGACGGCGCTACGTGCCACACAGCCGAAGCTACACTCGATGTTTTGCACCCTGTTTTTGAAGATCGCATTATCAGCCGCAGAGCTGATGTCGGTTGGCCATCTCGGAGCTGCGATTTGACACCGTTGGACTATTATTTGTGGGGTGCCGTAAAAGACAAGTGTTACGCCGACAAGCCAGAGACAATTGACGCTTTAAAGGACAAACTTCGTGAAGCCATTGGTGAAATACAGCTGCACACAATCGATAATGTGCTTAAAAATTGGACCGATCGTGTAGGCTACTGCATGGCCAGCAGTAATTTTCTATTATTAACCGGAAGGATTGTACTTTCAAATAAAAAAAGAAATTTGAAAAAATATTCAGTAGTTTTTTTTATAGCATTTTCAAAAAAAAAAGTTATTTGGCGGACCCTTTACTTTGAGATATATGAAGCTAAATTATTTCTCTATGTTACAAACTAAGTATCAAAACTAATATACCCTTATGGGATAGAGTATAAAAATATTTGTATTAACATAGTAAGAACACACGAATGTTCTGTGAATGACACGTCAAAAGTAATACACACTTTCGAAACCAAGCATGAACAAACAAAATTCCAGAAAAACATCGGTTAAATGCCATTAACCGAACAAAATCGGGCGGTTACAGATTTATCCGGTTAACTAACCTAACTGTGGATTCTCCGGTTAAATTTTTGGTGAACAAACGCATTCATCGGTTATCGGCTGGAATAACCGTCCGTTAAAGTTAACCGACAGTGAACAAACCGGCCCTTAGTCCCGGTTATTGTCCACGGTGTAAAGGTAGCCTATGTCGTATAAGATCAACAAGTTTCTCTAGTTGCCATAAATTGTTCGAGTCTAACCGATTCCCGAAATAGGAAAAACATGCATGCCACAAAACTACAGACTCATTTCATGCATTTAAAGATAACGATAAAATCAATAAATACTGAAACTGTTGATGATCAGCATATTGGTTCAAAAGAATCACTCAACTGGAGGTCTGGAAAATTATTTAATCCATTTATATAGAGGAAGATGGGTTGCGTTGGATTATTTCAAGGACTTCGATTGATTTTTATGCAGAGCTTTTCTAGCCAAAAAGGCAGTATTTGGACTGCCTGCAATAATGAGAATGAGATAGATCTTGTTGCGGTACAATTTACCGCAACAACGTTTACACTCTTTCCTAATAATCCATTAATTTCCTCTTTTCTTTCTAGTCCCAAGCCCAGAATATGGATCTTTGGAGCCTGGAGATGTAACCTATGTGCGATGGTGGTCCACTTGGTGCTTTGGGGAGTGTGGGAAGATTCATGAAGGAGCAACGACAAACTAAACATGCGCATGGTGGTCTGTTAAAATACATTTTCGTCGAACCTTAGCGGATTTTGAGAGACTCACGATGGGCAGCATCAGATAGTAGCGTTCTGAATGGAACGATAGGTGAGGGAGGACGATCCCTGCTCAACTACAACATCATGATAAATGGTGGGAAAGACGATTCCTGGAATCTTCTCCCCAATGAATCAATTGCACCATCGCCAAATATACACAAAGAAGGAACAAGGGCAGCAGGTTCTTAACACGGGCGTCCTAAAAGGCACCTTTTCAATAAAGACTTATCACGGTTAGTCATGTTCGATGACCAATAGAATGGGGCAGCGAAGGAGAGTAATTCATGAAACACGCCGAGCGGGCGGCCTGCTAAGAACACTCGCCACAAAACAAGTACGAATAAATAAGTACACCAAACAGAAGAGGAATCAGCCAACCAACATGGAAGACACAAGGTGATGTCGCTAAGACTATTGAGACAGATTACCACCAACTATCAACATTACGCATTCATTTTGGTTAAGTTAGGTATTTGCGCTATTTTTATTAAGGCGAAAAGTTATAAAAATTCGCAGTTAGGCTTCCAAGTGGAAAATACATTTCTGAAAACGAAACGGGATCGATTCTAGACAACATTATCTATCGAACAAATAAAAGTATGCACTTCTTGAATATAAAAAAAAAACATATGAGAGGCTACAATCCGCTATGCGGATCGTTGAATACCCTATCCCATCCCATCCTTTAAATTAATATCCTCAAAATATAGGCCTTATGGCGATGAAATACAGAAAATGACATTGTCACAATATATTGCTCAGACAGTTTCTCAAAATCTTGTGTGGTTCGACAAAAAACAACGTATTTCTATTGCTAATGCCTTGGGATTGGGTATACAAATGGTTTTTGTAAGAAAACGCCCCCAAAATGTGGGCGTTGGTGAAAATGATCTATGGACAAAATGTTTATATTACCATTTCGGAAGTATTTGCATCAACATTTTTTTCGAAAGTTTTAAAATTTGGACAAAAAACGTTTTTTACTAAAAACGCCCCCAAAAAGTGGGCGTGGCACAAAACTTTGTATGGACGAAATATAGATATTAGGATTGCCTAAATATGTTGCAAACACACTTTTTTGAAATTCCTTACGGTTTGGCCTAAAACTACGTTTTTTTCTAAAAGGGGGCGTGGCAGTGGGCGGATTTCAAAAATTTTTAAACTTGTTCTGGTGACTCGGCCAAGGATCCTATATACCAAATTTCATTATCCAAGCTCAAAATTTAAGGCCCAAAAATCTGTGACGAACAGACAGACGGACGGACGGACACACGGACGGACGGACGGACAGACAGACATGGCTAATTCGACTCAGCTAGCGATTCTGAGTCGATCCATATACTTTGAGGTATATGTAGCTAAATTATTTCTCTATGTTACAAACTAAGTATCAAAACTAATATACCCCTATGGGATAGGGTATAGAAATGAAGAACACTTTTTTTCTATAAATGGCGTAAAGCGCATCTTGCACGATTTTACCATTCTATGTCGGTTCATTGGTCGCTCATAAGTTTTTCAATAAGATCTTAACTACACAGTCCTTAGTGATGCCATCCTCCATATAGTGCTTTAATATTTTCCGACAACAGGCAGCAGACAGTATAGTCATCGAAATAATTATACATATTTGCAAGCTACGTTTCCTGAAGCTCCTAAGTGGGCTTAATGTCACCAAATTAAAAGAAAAAGAAAACCGCCAACTCGTAGTGGATGAAGAGGGAGGGTTATCTTTCCAGTTCAAAAGAGTTTAGCACCATAGATGTCCACTTTGGGCGTTCCCTCAATGGCGTTGCATAGCCGTTTACTTAAATTGGTGAACAGGGTAAACGCGTCTTGTAGTTAACGAGAAAATACTATGACACAATAGTGGAGATCCGACTTATAGCATTTTCGATTGGGATGCAAAAAGCACTCTTTTTTTTGAACTAGAGCACTTTTTTGCTTTAGATCAATTTTTTTCGTTTTCGATTGGGAACAAAAAGCACTACTTTTTTTATGAATTTTAGAACATGATTATCCAAAATTAAAAATTAATACAAATTAAAATATATTTTTAATTATAGTTTTCGCGGAAAATCACTTTTAATGTCACTGATCAAGATTTATTTTCAGTAATCTGTGAATGTTAAAAAGTGATTTTCTGGGGAAACTATAATTTGTAATTAACATATTTTTGGATAATCTAAAATTCATAAGCTTTGTTTTGACACCAACTCGTCAATGGTTGAATTTATAAAAAAAAGCCGCCAGTCACTGATAAACAGTGACTGGAAAATAATTGTCTATTATGACATGATCAATTATTGGAGAGAATTTGAAGGATTCCAGGACCTTGTGGAGGATATGAACGACTTTTGCAGTAGAAAGAGGTCTCATGGATTGACTCACAACATAGTTCATCAATTCAACCATCCACTAACGATTATAAAAAGCAACAACGACTTGCTGCATGCGCAAGGTGCTAGAAATTCTCTCAAGGTTAGACCAAAATGATCCCCTTTCGACTTTGTTGGTACAGTGGCAAACAAGCTGTTTGGGGTATTGGATGAGTCGTATGCTGATCACTATGAGCAACAAATTCAGCAAACACGGGCGAATGAGAATCACCTACTTGAGTTGATAAAAAATCAGACCTCAGCAGCAGAAGCAACAAGTAATATATTACAGAAAAATACTAAAACAATTACAGCACAACTGCAAGCATTTCAAACCGACCTAGAGAACCTTAAGAACATGACAGCTAAATCAATCAACCAGAACACAGCAGAACAGACATTTTTAGCAGTGGCAACATATGCGACGTTAGCTATGATGAATTATCAACAGACACAGAATTCCCTTATGAATGTTTTGACAGATCTTCATCACACCAAAATTAATCCTCTGGTGATAACACCAGACCAACTTAGATCACAGCTGATGTTGATAAAGAGCCACTTGCCTCCACAGCTGTCTGTAGCAGGTGAGGAAACGCAATCGAGCTTGCTAGGACTGTACAAAATGTTCACAGTAAAGGCGAGAATAACTGATCGGAATCTCATATTCGACTTGAGAGTGCCTTTAGTTAACACAGAAGACTTTGATTTATTCAAGGTCATACCCGTTCCGACTCCCCATAACAATGAATACGTTTTTAATGAACCATCGTTGGATTATCTGACAGTCAATCTGTTACGAGAAGCTTACTACAGACTGACAAGGGAGGAGCTAGCTGGCTGCATCAGAACCAGCGGAAAATATCTATGCAAGCAATAGCACCCGATGTTCAACCGCCGGTCCAATGTCAACAGGTGTGAAATGGATCTACTTACGCATGCTAAGGAATTGTCATCCCACTGTAAATTGCACAGCAACGAACCATCTCCTATATGAATTCAGCTAACCAACGGCAACAGTTGGATCTACGTCCTGGACAGGATGTATACCTTTAACGTGATTTGTGGCACACAGATCGTGGAGATATCCTTGCAAAATGACGGGATATTGACACTACAGCCAAACTGTATATTCAAACACGATTCGATGACCATCACATCATATAGCAGTAGTTCCAGCAGCATCAACGCTGCATTCATTCCGTTGGCAAACCTAACAGAGCTGCTGTCTGAAAGCCCAAGGAAGATATCCAAGCCGCTAGTTATCCCACAAGTCATACTCCAATCGGACAATGAAGACATCAAAATGATAGATAAACAAATGGATATCGGACATCAAAAATAAGGAGCATTTACCCGTCCCCAACACATCAACAGTACATCCGATTCACCATCGAATGACGTATAGCTTGATCACAGCCCTATTTATTTTAATGATCTCCTATATCTTATGGAGATACTGTTAGACCAGAAGACACATCCAGATAGAGGTCCAGGCTCATGAACTACCCCCAATACCTGCAAATAGGCGATTTACTGACGCCGATTTCTCCGTGGCTTAAAGGGTGGCCCCAGCATGTCATGGTGACCACACCAGACAGCTTATTAATTCTCGTATTAACTCACTCATATTATATTTCAATTTAGTTCCCAGCACAGTCAGCAAAATAAAAATTCTCATTATTACTGACCTTGCTGATTATAGTTTGTAATTTAAGTTGTACATTTTTGTAACATAGACAATGTTTTAGTATATAAGGCAATTAAATAAACGAAACTGATTCATTCGTAAAAGATTAATTAGAGAGTTTTACTTCTAGACTCCCCCCCACCAGCGGTAAGGGGTCTTTAACTTTCTAAACTTTACAGAGTAAAAGAAAATTTCCAATGATGGTTTTTAATGATGACTATAATTGCGGCCTAAAGATAAACAATAAGCTTCCGATTGGGTCGGGAAAAATCTAAAATCTGAGAGCAAATCTAAAAATCCCAATCGAAAAGGCTATTTGATTGACAATTGAAAGCCGCGGCTACTTTGGTTTGGCGGCACCGAATGCTGGTCGATAACTAGCAAGGCACTTTGAATGAAAAGTTATTCGTCGGAAATAAAAAATGAATGCATGGAGACGAAGATATATCTGCAAACTTATTAAGCTGATCCAAGGGGTAATAAATAGCTGTCGAAAAGGTAACAGAACATGATCAATAGAAAAACCAAATCACCGATTTATGTATCAAGCGAACCACATTACCAATTACAATACAAAATGGATTTTTATTAGAGGCTCTAAGCGCCAAGAAGGATAACAGGTAATTGAGTATGTAAAGTAAATAAGATATATCTATCGGGAACAAAGAAGGTATTAATAGGACTCAACAATCAATGTCTACCTCATCGCAGCAGTATAATAGTCGAGTAATGTTGAGTGCTCAAAGAATGTATTTACTTTCTATACCATACATTGAAGTAATAATATATGAAAGGCCCAACAAAACTGAGAAATATTCTAAGCCACAAAGATGAATCATCAATTGATTAAATCACCAAACAACCACGCATCGTTAAACTGTTTGAGACACAAACTGGCGCACCTATGGAAATACACTATTCCTGGAATTCAACTTGAATAATCCTGTTAGTGATGAAATATGAGCATTTATTCAGTGATCGAATTACTTCGCTAGTGGATACATTTTCCTTAACTTACCGTAAAAAAAAGTTGATGATTCCACTGGTGGTAATAGTCATCGTTATAGTAGTTTATGTACGCCCACCACGCGTAATAGTGCGAGAATATCGACAACGAGAATAGCAATACCATTGAGTAGCGCACCCGATTTTGCAGAATCAAGACTATCAACTGCTTTATGCATTCGTACAATCCGATCACAGCTAGCACGGTCAGAATCCACATTTTCATGGAATTCTGCGTTGCATTGAAGTACATGTGCTTGTACGAGGCAATGCCCGACTCGTAGGGTCCCTTGAAAACAGTGTCCCAACAGGAGCACGAACAAAACCGTTTGTCCACAAACCGAGCATAGTTCTGCCAGAAATACCAGAGCACGGCTATATGAGCGGGTGGTATTAAGGCCGGTGCTAAGCTGCCACATGCCGCTGGCAGCCACTGTGTATTAAACATTTTCTATCTGCCGCTATTGGCTGAAATGGTATAATAAGTTTTAAATTCAAATCTGAAACAGTAAATTGACTTTGACATACCCGTTGAAAATGTGCAATTAAATGCAAGCCAATATCTTCACCAGAACAAATGTCCTTCACATTCTTATGGACGAAACGTTTGAATGGATTTTAGCTTCGTTGATGCTCCAATGCACTTTATATATGATGGGGCTGAAAATGCAAAAAAAATAATAATAATTAAAATGACAACAGCTTTTGACACACTCTGACAGAACAAAGTACAATTACAAATGACTCTTTGTGGTTATGTGCAGACGCATTTACCTCTCTGTGCAAATGTATTCAAATTGGCCTAGCAACGATGCGGAGCGAATAAACACCACCGCACCTAGGGCTAGGAGTGCGAGTGGCGCCCTGATTTCATCGAATCGATAACAAAGTTTGATCGAACATTTATAGTGAGTGACAATAAAAAGAGGAATTTCTCTCCTGAATGGCATAAATAGAATTATATCCTTGATTGGATGTGAATCAGTGTGGATGTTTTTTATCGTAATTTTTGCTGCTTGGAGGACAACGAAAAATAAACTTGGAAATACACATACTATGTGTAAGGTAAGAAAAGGTAAGATTCGATAGTGACACAAGGTATCTCTAATGGCGTTTTTCATTGGGAAAAAAATCAACTTGTTTTTATCTGAATCCGTCAGAAGACCGATTTTGACAGTTGTTGTGTTCCATTGGGCAGCAAATTGATTTTTTGATCTCAGATCAATTTTGAAAATCTGTATTTTTCGGCAGAGTTATTTTCATTTTGATTTAATTCATCGGCTGTGAAAAACAAGAGTGCTTTGCGTTTAGATTTATTAATGGATATAGAAATAGAAAATAAAGTTATTCGTGAAACGTGAACTATTAAGTTCATCTAGTTCGTCTTCGTCATCGAAAAGTGATGAAGATTATTTCTGTTTTTTTTTTTTTTTTTTTCAATTTTTAACTTTCTCTTACAAAGAGAAATTTATTGTTTTCGTGAAAATTTTCGACCTCGAGATTTTGATTGATTCTTACATTACGATGATAGCGGAATGGTCTCCCCAGCCTAAGCGGCTTGATCGATTTTCTTCAAATTTCGTATCCAAGTTTCTTTTGGTCATAATTCTAGGCCATTTTTTTTTGCTTTTAGCCATGATATTAACGGCACCTGCCACATAATTAGTTTTAGCCCAACTATCACTAAACGAAATTTTTAGTTTTGGCCAATAACGAAAAATAGTTATTATTCACATAGACACCGATTCCTTCAAATTTCGGAGTAAACGTTCGTATAATCACATTTCGACATTATTTTTATAATTTTAAGCATTAACAATCAAAATGCGTACTATTTGATCCCACGCCTAACTCGCTGTGAAAGAGAAAGTTGCGTACGACTCAGTCGTGCACCCACCACTCGTTTTTTTTTAATGAAAAAAACAGCATCGTGTCAACAATTTTGTGGTGGATGTAATTAATTTGTTATGTTTTAAATTTTGACAGCTAAACCGACGCTAACTTCACAGACACGATATGACACTAATACAATGAGAAAAAAAAAAACGTGTTCCATTGACACTCAAAAATATCAAAATCTAGATTTCCCAATTAAAAACGTCATAAATAAAGTTTATATTCAAAGGATCGACTTAAAAAATGTAAACCATCTATCGAACAAAAAAATATATTATTTTTTAAAAATTATATGTAAAGCTTAGTACGCAGCCCGCGCTAAATTTTATCTCCCATACAAAAATCTCTACAGAGATAAAATTTAGCGAGCAAATTTATCAGTTTAGTACGCAGCTCGCGAAATAAATTCTTAACTTCATAAAGATGGGACACACAAAATGTATGTAGGCCAGGGTATAACAATATTATGTGTTATACTCGGCGGATGACAGGTCTCCACATCGGCGAAATTTTAATAAAAAATAAAATCAAAATGGAAAAAATTGAAGAAGAATATTTGATGGAAGAATTTTTTTTGCTTCAAATGGTAAACAAAATTTATTGACGCTACTGATAATCTGACATTTACTGACATCTGTGAATGTATGACATTTCCCTGACTCATCTATACGCTGTGTACAAATTTAGCGAGCATTTGTCTTTGGATTGGAGAAAACAAGTGGAGAGAGGTAAAGATAAAATTTAGCTCGAGCTGCGTACTAAGCTTAAGCCTTCGAGTTCGCAGCACTCATTTAATCGAACTGTAAAATGGCAACTCTTTAGGTAGACAGGTAGTAATGGCTGCCAGTTCTTGATAAATATTTTATTTCAAATGTGCCAGGGGAGTTGCTTTATTAGCGTACAATTTAGACTTGATATAACCACACAGGAATATATCTACAGAAATTAAATCAATGAATAAAAATCAATTGCAATTGCCAATTGCGAATGAAGTGATTTTGGATTCGTTGCATCAACTGGCCCTCCAGGTTGGGGGTTATGCTTTAAGATAACTACCCACCCATGGAAAAAAACAATTGTTTCGAAGGAACCAATAGCCTCGGAAAGGACTGATATAACAGTTGACGACCCTGCTAAACGAAAAAAGGACAACGAAGTTCATATCTGCCCCTAGAATGTGAGAACATTAAACAGGAGAGGTGCAGGCGAACAACTAGCCGAAGCCCTAAACTGCTACAAAGCAGACATTACTGCCATCCAGGAAATACGATGGGATGGGCCGAGCAAAATGAGGATGAAAAACTGTGACATCTACTATGGACCGTGTTATTGTGAGCAGAAACAGCGACTATTCGGATGCGGATTTGTTATAAGTGTCAGACTAAGGCAAGAAGTCTTCTGTTTCCAAGGCCAAATTCGCCAACATAAGCCTTATATGCGCTTATGCTCCGATGGAGGAAAGAGATTATATAGCGTATCCCTTAACCTCTCGATTCACACCTTACCACCAGCATCTAATATCGAAGAACAATGGCAACGATGCCAACAAGCCATTAGATCAGCCGCAACTGATGTGCTAGGTTTCTCGCGGCCACCAGCAAGAAACCCCTGGTTTGATGAGGAATGCCGACAGATGCTCGCAGCCAAGAACGAGGCCTACAAGGCTAAGCTGCAGGCGAAGACGAGAGCTGCCATTGAGCTCTATAGGCAAAGAAGAAGGGAAGAACACCGGCTTTTCAGAAAGAAGAAAAAAGAGCAAGAAAAGCGCGCGATCGAGGATATAGAGAGGTGCCACTCCAGGAACGGTGTTCGCAAATTTTACCAAAGTGTAAAACGTCAATGCCAAGGATACAAGGCTCGAACGGAATCCTATCGAGATGAACAAGAAAATATCGTAGTTCAGACACAGTCGATGCTGAGGATATGCAAGAAGCACTTCTGCAGACTGTTAAACGGCGATGACGAACAACATTCCGCTTGCAGGCAGAACGAACCATTTAATATTGGCAACGGCAGCGAAAACTGCCAACCACCCGACCTGAGTGAAGTGAGGATAGCAATATCTAAATTCAAGCTTAATAAGGCTGCCGGAAATGACGGCCTTCCCGCTGAGCTTTATAAGGCCGGCGGAGATGACTTGGTAAGTAACATCCACCAACTCATAAGCCAAATATGGTCGGATGAAAGTATGCCTGAAGAATGGAACCTCAGCTTCGTTTGCCCGACCCACAAAAAAAGAAACCCTCTGAACTGCGCCAACTACAGAGGCATAAGTCTCCTCAACATCGCCTACAAGATCCTATCTGCAGTAATATGTGAACGCCTGATACCGTTTACCAATAACCTGATCGGCCCTTATCAGTGTGGTTTCAGGCCAGGGAAGTCCACAACCGATAAAATTTTTACACCTCGGCAGATCCTGGAAAAAACCCAAGAAGTCCAAATCGATACCCACCACCTATTTATCGATTTCAAAGCCGCATACGACAGCATTTATAGAGACGAACTATACAGAGCCATGTCTTTTGGTATACCGTCCAAACTCGTCTGTTTGTGTAGGATGACGATGGAGAATTCTCGCTGCACCATCAGGGTCGGAAACGACCTCACCGACACATTCGATGCGCTGCGCTGTCATGTGACTTCAATTTGATTCTGGAGAGGATTGTGCAAAACTCCCGAGCCAACACTAGAGGCACAATTTTTCAAAAATCGGTGCAACTACTAGCATACGCCGACGATATTGACATCATTGGTAGGACTCAACGTGATGTCATAGCCACGTTTGCTAGTAAAGATAAGGAAGCGGCAAAAATGGGTTTAGCAGTAAATGAGGGTACGACTAAGTATATGCTGTCATCACGAAAGGACTCACAACATCGACGAATTGGACAGAACGTCACCATTGACAGATATAACTTTGAGGTAGTACGGGACTTTGTCTACCTCAACTCCGCTATTAACTCCGACAACAACATCTCGTCAGAAATCAATTCTTCGGACTAAGAAGGCAATTTAGTTGTAAGGCCCTCACTCGAACTACTAAGGAAATCCTATATAAGACCCTGGTTATCCCAGTCCTGCTCTACGGCGCTGAAGCATGGACCGTATCAAAAGCGGATGAAGAAATCCTTGGTCGATTTGAGAGAAAATTTCTTCGAAAAATCTTCGGTCCCGTTTGCGTTGACGGGCTATGGAGACCAAAAACTATACGAGCTGTACAGTGACATACCCCTGGTCAAAAAACTCCGCATTGGACGTTTAAGATGGCTAGGACATGTAGAACAAATGGACACCAATACTCCGGCTCGCAGAGTCTTCGATAGCCAGCCAGACGTCGGACGCAGTAGAGGAAGACCTCGCCTTAAGCGGCGCGCACAAGTAGAAACCGACCTCAACCAACATGGAGTGCGCAACTCTGAAGGCAGTTAGCTAAGGACCGGGCTAATTGGAGAGGCATGTTGGTAGAAGTCCATTCAATGTTTTATCCAAGGAATGTCCACTAATGATCAAATATTCACAATTTGGCAGATACTGGCAAAATCCAAAAAGTCCAAACCGAGACATTGAATTAAAAGCCGAAAAGCTGTTAACACGAAAAGACTCACAACATCGAGTTAGCTAAAATCGGGACAATTGATGAGGCATGTTGGTTGAAGCCCAGGTTTATTTTGCACTGTAATATACCCCTATGGTGTAAGGTATAACACATTGAAGACTGATGATAACATCCCAAGTGTTGTTCTTTAAACGAATGGGAACAATTTTTTTTTCACCTTTTCATACGTGTAGTGTTGTATTTACTTCTTCTAAAGTGATTACAATTATTACTCAGTGAAAAAAAAAACACAACCAGCCAATAAAACAAATCACATGCACTTCCCGCCATGATGGTACGAGCTCTTAAATCTTGAATGTGGTTCTCTAGCACAATTCTCGAAAAGCCCGGCGCGCATGGTTTTCAGATATCCAAACAAATTATACTCAATCTGCTGGATTTTGTTCTTATAGTTTCAGAAATCAACACTCAGTAATTAAACAGATATTTTACGATATCCAATCGATTACGTCAATGGGAACCACTTTACGTGGATTCTCTACACAACATCATACTCCTTTTTTTCTATTTTTATAGTTTTGACGGATGGTAGGTATTGTATTTGTTTTGAAATTATATTTCGTGTTCTCTTGGGTGTGTGTATTTCAGAAAAGGATTGAGATATACGACGGATGGGTACCCCTTTGTCGATTGGATAATCGCATGCTCGCAGTGCCAACAAGTGTAATCGAAATGAACTCTCCTCATCATCATCGCCGGCGGTGGTTGAGGTATTTTCATTTTATTTGCACAATTACCCATGTGCGCTATAAATAAACGTTTGTTCACCTCTGCGAGGAAGATGAATTAAATATACGCGCACACACAGCTACATTCCATTGTAATTATAGAAACCGAAGAAATGATTTTATTTATTGCAAGAGTAGGTTTACGAAAATAATGTACATTCAAAAATAACGAAACATGGCCGTGCATCGTTATTGCACGTGCAGCAGGAAATTGCTAGTTGCGTCTCGACATTTAAAAGCCCAGAACACAAAATATGTAAAATTTTGTTATAGATATACATGGCGTATACGCTACATTGCTTTCTTTTAATCCTAATAACGCATGAATTGGTTTTGTAAATTTAAGATTTATAAAATCCATTCATACTATCTTAGCTTTGAATTTTAATATATATAACGGGTCCGCCATCTAACGTTTTTTTTCTTCAAATAGTGCTTATTTCGTGAATGGTAACACTTAGCTCATGTCTGATTTGACAGATAATTAGTTTTATCCTTCCGCTGAACGAATATGGTTGTGTATACGCTTGAACAACGCTGGGAAATATTGCGACATTACTTTGAAAATCATGGTAATGTTGCAGAATGTGTGCGAAAATTGCGTACGGATTTTGGAAGAAGAGAAGCACCGTCAGCTCCGTATGTTCGTTATCTTGTGAAAAAAGTGAAAGAAACTCACATCCCCATCGATAAACCAAAGCGTGAAAAGCCAAAAACAGTGCGTAGACCCGAGAATATTGCTGCTGTGGCAGAAAGTGTGCGTGAAGCGCCATCAACATCGATTCACCGTCGTTCTCAACAATTGAACATTTCGGAGACATCATTGAGACAAATTTTGCATAAAGACCTTGATATGACGCCATACAAAGTCCTATTGGTTCAGGAGTTGAAGCCAACTAACCATCCAATGCGTTTTCGCTTCGCTAAGTGGGCCTGCGATCGAGTTAGAGAAGATGCCGATTTTGCCAAAAAAAATCATCTTTTCAGATGAAGCTCATTTTGATCTTGGCGGGTATGTAAACAAGCAAAATTGTCGCATTTGGGGCACAGAAAATCCGCACGCATACATTGAAAAGCCGATACGTCCAGAGGCATAATAGGGCCTTTTTTCTTCGAAAATGAGCAAGGAGTGGCCGTTACAGTCTATGGCGATCATTATCGGGCCATGTTGAACAAATTTTGTTCACAAAAATTGAAGAGGAGGATATTGGCAACATTTGGTTTCAACAGGACGGGGCTACGTGCCATACATCTGAAGCTACACTCGATGTTTTACGCCCTGTTTTTGAAGATCGCATTATCTGCCGCAGAGCTGATGTCGTTTGGTCACCTCGGAGCTGCGATTTGACACCGTTGGACTATTATTTTTGGGGTGCCGTAAAAGATAAGTGTTACGCCGACAAGCCAGAGGCAATTGACGCCTTAAAGGACAATATTCGTGAAGCCATTGGTGAAATACAGCTGCACACAATCGATAATGTGCTTAAAAATTGGACCGATCGTGTAGGCTACTGCATGTCCAGCCGAGGCAGCCATTTGAATGAAATTATTTTCCAGTATTAACCGGAAGGATTGTACTTTCAAATAAAAAAAGAAATTTGAGAAAAAATTCAGTAGTTTTTTTTATAGCATTTTAAAAAAAAAAATTTGGCGGACCCTTTATTAAAAATTAAGGACTTGACAACTTTTTTTTTTAATAAAATGCAAACTACTTGAGATATCTCAAAAAATGTATTGGCTTGAATTAATATCATATGTCGTTCATATCAGAGTAGGGACACTCTCGACGATTTAATAATTTGAAGTACCTACCAGTGTTGCCATCCTGTAGATTATTGAGCGCAGTATCTATTAGCAAAAAACGCAGAAGATTGCAATTTAACGCAGTAGATCTAACAGTATACCAAAAACGAAAATTCAATTCATTTAAAATAAATTTTATTTACGAATAAAAACAGGAGAACCTAAAGTAACAAAAAATGACATTACATTCGGAAAATTCATATATACAAGGTGGCGCAAAAATAACCTTCCGTTGACATTAGGGGCCAATCGCAAAATTTATAGCATTTTCTGATAGGAGGATTACTTTACTACATACATAATAAATATTTTCGGCTTACTTTCTTTTATATTCGCAAATAAATAAATTTAAACAACTCAGTTATACCTGCTGAATCTGAGACCAACAATCTTCTTTCGGCTTTAGCTCTTTGGCTAAAATAATATTTTGAAGGGAATTAGTGTTAATTCCGTTCCAAGTATCTGTTTTTACCAAGTTGACTAGCGAAAATTTCCTTAAAGCAGATGTGTTGCTATGGTAATGAGCATAACTAACCATCCCATCTATCCTCCTTTTTGGACAAAAAGTTCAATCATAAATCAAAAATCCTCCCCAAAAGGTAGAGGTCGAATTTACAAGATTAAATAAATGGTGGCATCTACGAAGTAAGAAACTTACATGAGCAAGTCTGATATTTTTGGACAATAGGACGTACACTATATAGATGAATTGAAGACATCATATAACAGGGGTAATATTAGTAGTTGAACACCAGCACCTAAACTAGCTAAAGTATAAATTCAAGCTGAAACTCTTGTAATTATCATTTGAGCGGCAAGCCTCACCTTCTTATTTTTAAAATTATTTGGAAAAATGTGCTCATCTGTCAATTTGGGAGCCATTCTAAGGCCGTGTGCCAATTTCGTTAAAAAGGGGGTTAAATTTTACGCACCGGCAAATTTTTGACATTTCTGTTGGGCTAAACAAAATTTGGCTTTTTTCTGTCGCCAGACCATGCAATGCTACGTGATTTGTTGTATGGGCCGAAATGAGATTAATCTCGATGCTGATTTTTATCGCAAAATTTTTTACAATGATGAGGTTCTTTTTTGGTTGAATGGCTACGTCAACAAGCAAAATTGCCGCATTTGGAGTGAAGAGAATCCACATGAGACCATTGAGACGCCATTACATCCACAAAAACTGACTTTTTGGTGTGCTCTACGGACTGGTTGAGTCATTAGACCATACTTCTTCCGAAATGATGCTGGAGAGTCAATTACCGTTAATGGAGACCTGAATAGAGCCATGATAACCGACTATTTTGTTCCCGAATTGGATGGCATGAGTGTTGATAAGATGTGGTTCTAACAAGACGGCGCTACATGCCACACAGCGCACGTCACAATCGATTTATTGAAGGGTGCATAATTTCGTGGAACAGACCTGTCAATTGGCCACCAAGATCGTGTTGACACCATTGGATTATTTTCTTTGGGGATATGTGAAGTCTACGTCAACAAAACAGAAACGTTAGGAGACTTGGAAGCCAACATTCGTGGCGTTATTGCCGACATACGGCCCTAAATGCTTGAAAATGTGGTTGACAATTGGACATCTAGAAGTGGCTTTATCGGAACCAGCCACCGCGACCACATGGCCGAAATCATATTTAATGGCATAAAATTATCCTTCCAATAGAGCCAAATTGATGGACATTAAAATGATTTTCTTGTGTTTAATTTCAATTCGAAGTTCTATACCTCTAAGAAAAACACCATTTACAATGGAACGAAACCAAAAAACAGTGCATGTCTGCGTTTGATTTGGAGAAGGCTTTCGACAACGATTGGTTAGGGGGCCTCTATCTAAAGATAACTAGACTTGGCATAAGTAAACCACTGCTACATATGCTTCATAACATGTTGACTGGTAGAACGTTTGTTGTCAAAAGTGGCAATGTAACTTCTACCACCGAATTTTTTTATTTAAAATAGTCTGCAACAGGGAGCGGTAAATTCGCCGATACTCTTCAGCATTTACACCATCGATATGATAGGTAATCAGGCAATTGCGTATGCGGACGATCTTATCGCGTACAGAAAAGCGCCTACTGTCGAGGTCATTCGAACTGTTTTGCAGCGGGACTTTGACAAGATCCAGAGATATTGTGATGATCGGAAACTATTCTGTTTAGGACATCGTTGTCTAGCGATACGAGAAAGAACTGGCACAACTGGAGATCGTTGGACCAAACGGACAGCCACTGGCGAGCTAAAGTACAGTACCTTGGCATCTGGCTGGATCAGTATCTATATTTCGGAAGACATGTAGATTCTGCTCTGTGGAGAGCTTAGGGAGCGATTGCCCTGCCAAGACAATTGTTTTATAGTAGTCGTCTTGACATCTGACTACACAAAATATTATTCCAACCAGGTCCTTAACACCGGGGCCAACATAAACAGGATAGGCAAGAGCGATGACCACGAGCAATAGTCTCATCTTTGGGTTCTTCTACCCCAATGATGAATATTTTAAAAGTTCGCGTTTAAGCGGCTTTATTCCGATTGAAGCTTTCATATATTTGGATAGTCGAGTTTTTCCGCTAGTTTTTCATTAATTTTTGTCTAGCATGTAAGTTAGTTTTAAGATTAAGAAAAATTACCACACATTTCGACCGATACGGCCGCTATTTCTCGTTCAATATTTGCTCTATACTTCTCTCCTCTAACTTCGTCGTTTTGTTGGCATAGACCAATGATTTAATATAGCCCCATAAAAAGTCTTGAGGTGTTAAATCATACGATCATACGGCAGCCAATCGATAGGTCCGTTTCTCAAGATAACAAGTTCACCAAACTGAGACTTCAATAACTCGATTCTTGCACCCGCTGTGTGGCTTGTGGCACCGTCTTGTTGGAAACACATATCACTGATATCCAATTGATACAATTGCTCAAAGAAATATCGTTCCAACATGTCTGTGTTGCGATACCATTTACCGTACCTGACGGTCATTTTCATTGACGAAAAAAAACCGGTCCAATGACGCCACGCAGCGGCATGAAAACTGCACCAAACAGTGACTATTTGCGGTGCTGTTTCATGAAGCACATGATGGTTCTCACTCGTGCAGTCACGCATATTTTGCTTATTGACGAAGCCGTTGAAGATACGCTTCCTCGCTGAAATTGATTTTGTGATGAAATTCTTCATTTTCTTCCATTATGGCTAGAGCGCAAATCGAGAACGTACGTAGCTTCATATAATCAAAAGTGGGTTTTGTGATTAATTGGTCTAAAGGTAGACTGACGCCTCTACGGAATATTCACCACACTTCGGGCAAAACGGAGTCTCACTGGAACGGCAACATCAAGTAACAAATATTTTGACTTAATTTTTTTCACTAGACCTTGAGTAAATGGTGTTCACACTAAAAGCTTGAAGTTGCCAAGTCGCTTACCAATGACCCTTTGTAATCACTCATAGGTCCAAGTAAGTTTTTTCTGCACAAATCGCTCCGTTCGTTTTCGTAAAAAATACCTCATTTTATTTCGTAGTTTTGACAAGTTTGAAATATACCCAGAAACAATGCTTCAACTAAACATACTTACTTAAGTGGTGCTACAGTCCGGCATGAACCTGGGCCTCAACCAACATGCCTCTCCAATTAGCCCGGTCTTTAGCTAACTGCCTCCAGTTGCGCATTCCAAGTTGGTTGAGGACGGTTTCTAATTGTGCGCGTCACTTCAGGCGAGGTTTTCCTCTACTGCGTCCGACGTCTGGCTGGGAATCAAAGACACTGCGAGCCATTCGTTCTACATGTCCTAGCCATCTTAAACGTCCAATGCGGAGTTTTTTTGAACAGAGGTATGTCGCTGTACAGCTCGTTTAGTTCTTGGTTAAATCTTCGTCTCCATAACCCGTCAACGCAAACGGAACCGAAGATTTTTCGAAGAATTTTTCTCTCGAATCAACCAAGGATTTCCAAATTGAATGATTTGTCGATATGGTATCTTTTTCTGATTTGTGTGACGAATCATTATCACAACACTCCACATTTGTCCCGCTATCAGATAACAATTCGAATGTCCTTAATTGAATTTCCAGGTTCTTAATCACATGCAATGTTTTTTTCCTGTTTTGTCTAGCCATCGCGTGACCATGTACAAGTTGTCAACATGTGCATATTATGGGGAAAATATCGCCCTATAATTCCTATTTAAATGCCAAAGCCTAGGTCTGCCCAGCAGAAATTATTTCCCTCCAATGATGGAGGCAAGAATTGTAGTGGAGAAGTGTTAACAGCATACCCCCTTCATAGTTAGTCTTGAAAAACTTATATGAAGCGTTATAATGTGGAAATGGCTTTAATTCGATTTGGCACATCAATGAACATTGTTTTTGTGTGCATGTATCTTGAGGATAGCATAATGTGGGATACGTACAGGTACATACCAGTGATGAAAAATGGCTTGCAGCAATGTTTTGAAAGTTACAAAAAAAATAGTATTGAATCTGTATTATTTGATGTTTTATTATTATTTGGTGTTTTATTATTGTATGTATTATATGTATTGTATTATAAGCCACCAATTTTATACAATTACTTACTGATCCAGTTTCTTCTTTAAGATCCTTGAAAATATGTAGGTACATTCTGAAATATTTAAGACAGTTGGGAGGTTCTATGTATTTTCAGTGCAAAATGTGTGATTAAAATCGACAAAAACAATTGCTTGCTTAACCTAATCATATAATTTCGCCTTCCCGATCATTTTAGCGTTTTCCAGGCGGAAATCATGGCAATAAATTAAGCTTTGTCCTCGCTGAAAAGGAATGTAATATCCACGAAATATATTAACATCTTCATTGACAGCCTAGCGGCAATCAAATCCCTGGAATCCACCTCGTTTAAATCAAAATCAGCTTAAGAATGAAGATTATCTCTTAATGAGATGGCAAATCTTTTCATCATTCACCTCTTCTGGGTACCAGGCCACTACCCTTGATATTCTACCGCCAGTAGATATGTTAGGTATGCCCCTCGCAACATATAAATTAAAGATCAAACTGGATGCGATCAAGAAAGCAAACCGCAGATGGATAAACGGCACAACGCCACAGTGGTTCCGCTCCCGAACAAAGGCGGCCATAATTACTTACTCACTTCAAGGAATTTTGGGCTCTCTGATTACAAATCTGAAATCAGTTTTTATATATTATGTCACGATTTTGAGATACATTCTGTAGAAAGGTTCAAGATCGGTTTACTCCAGTTATACCATTGGGACTTAACATGATTCTGATATAGGGAACATATTATATGTATTTGAAAAGTTAAGAAAATTTAAAAAAAAAATGTTTTCAATAATTTAGGAAGATTTCATTAAGTTCGTTTTATGTTTTAAGAAATTTCTTGGGTCTGAGAAACTGCAATAATTTTTGTAAACTTGTAATCAAAGGATCTTCTTGAATAATGAGTCTGGCTGTTTCCAATGTGCATTTTTTTTTAATTTTTTGGCAATTTATATCGAAGCCAGAATATAAGGTGACGTTACTTTCCATTCCAAAAGCATTTAACCAATGCTGCAGCAGAAACATTCTCGTAAATGTCAAATAAAATAAATAAGTGTACGGCGAGTATTACGTTTGAATTGTTGAAGGAGCGGAATGCATTTGTTGTTGTAATAGCGGTAAAGGAGTGTAAGACAGGAGACATTCCTACGATGTTCAAGCGAAACTATGGAGTTCGCTACGGTTGAATCTCCTATCAATTTTATCGCACGCTTTTGTATCCTATCTAGTAGGTGCAATGATGTTTTGGCTGCACCTGACCATATGTGGGCGTTGAACTCAAGTTTGGGGCGTATGTACGCTTTATTTATTGAGGCCAGATCGGAAGGGGTCAAGTATTTCTTACATCGATTGAGGAAACCTAGACATTTTACTGCATTTTTGGCGATTTCGAATATGTGGTCGTTCCAACGAAGGTCGTTACTAACACACATACCGAGCATGAAAGTTTTTCGGTTTCGACGATGCAAGTGCCATTCATGGATGGTGGCTGTAAAATTTGGTTTCGCTTGGATGACAGAAGACAGCATTGCGTTTTGGAAGAATAAAATTCCACTCTATTAGATTTACCCCTTTTAATTATGCTGTCGAGGCCGGAATTTAATGAACTTAACATATTTTGTTGTTTTTCTTCCACATCCGAAGGTGAAGGGCGTGAATTTGAGAACGAATATGAAAAGCTGAGGGTACTGTCATCAGCGAAGGAATGGATTGGATTAGAAGTTGCAGACAATAGGTCATTAATAAAAATGAGAAAGAGTGTCGGAGACAAAGCTGATCCTTGGGGAACACAAGCATTTATTTGGTGAGTAGCAGACTTGAAACCGCCCAGAACTACTTGAATTGAACGTTTCGAGAGGTAGATTCTAATCCATTGAAGAAGAGTATCATCGATACCAAAAGCACGCATTTTCGACAAAAGGGCTTGATGCCAAACCCTGTCAAATGTCTTTGAAATATCAAGTGCAACGATCTTGTTTTCGCCACCAAGGTGGATTGATTGGTTACACTTTCGGTGAGATATGACATCAAATCACCAGTGGACCTGTTGCTACGAAAACCATATTGTCGTTCATTGAGGAGTAGTTTTCGTGATTCAAGATATTTCATTAGCTGAGCGTTTCCATGACCATAGAAAGAAGGGAGGTAAGTGCAATTGGTCGGTAGTTGGAGAGAGAAAATGATTCGCCTTTTTTGGGGACGGGCTGGACAAATGCAGTTTTCCATCGACTCGGAAAGAGTCCTGACGAATAGGACAGAAGGAAAAGCTTACGCAGTGGTTTTGCCAGCGCTGAAGAACACCTCTTCAGAATTATGGGGTACGAAAGTGGTCCCATAGAATGTTCTACGTTCTCTAGTACAGGAGGAGCAGGAGACTGGACACAATCTGGCAGCGTGGAATTGGCTGCAAAATGAGCAGCGAGCAGATTGGCTTTGTCTGGAGAGGTGACAGCTGAAATGTCATTGTAAATGAGCGTTGGGATGGAAGATGAGGTCAATTCTTAATGTTTTTTACAAACGACCTAAAGTGTTTACTACCTTTGGGACATAGTAGAATTTTTTGCCTCAACTTTTGGCCGTGGAAGAATTTGACACGCTTAATGTGGGCATTGCAGTCATTTCTGACTCGTTTGAATTTTAAACGGTTTTCCTCAGTTGGGTTGGCTTTATATGACCGAAACATAACTCTTTCACCCTAACAACCTCTTTACAGCTCGTGTCATACCACCCGTTTACCTTCGGTTTGATACTCTTTACCCGGTGAGGGATGCAGGATTTCATACCCAGAAGAATGGTGTTAGTTATCGCATCAGCCGTAGCATCCACGTCATTATCGAGGAAGCATCATGCCCAGTTAAAATTCTTAAAGAAACCGTTTAGAGCTTCCCAGTTGGCTTTCTCGTAATGCCATACAGTTCTTTTAGGAATTTGCTCTTTAACTATGTGGTTGGAGTACGAGAAATAAGCTGATACGATACAGTGGTCTGACGTGCCTAGAGGCGGTAATACATTTATGGTGTATTTATCGGAGTGAGATATTAAAAACAAGTCCAGGGTGTTGGCGGCTTGACTATCAATATCCGGAATGCGCGTTGGCTCATTTACAAGCTTAGTTAAGTTGTTTATGTCAGAAAATCTCGACATACCTTCCTTCGGGTGTTGACTGTCCAGTATGTCGAAGCCACGAAGAATTGCGTACATTGAAATCGCCCGTAATGACGATTTCAGTGCGAGGGTGTAGGGATACAATTCTTGAGATGTAGTCAGATAGCGCATCAAACTCGTTAAAAGTAGATTTGCTATCCAGGTTCGGGCTTCTATAAATGAGAGAGTAGTGAATTAATTCTAAGATTATTTAAATAGTTTTTGATTTATAACCGTTACAATTATTTTTTTTTGAATTTTGGCCTACGTTGAACGTGCCAAGTATTGACAATGATGTCCTTTACACTACACTCAAAAATACTAGGCCTCTTCAGCAATGACTTCTGTAGAAACTGCTTGTACGAAGAAGAGGAGGAATATTTTACTCACCTTCTATGCTCTTGTCCAGCTCTCTCAGATGAATCTCTCTTCTCATTGGTCAACATGTTCGATTGACCAATGAGAGCAGAGCTTAAGTTGAGTTATCTTACGAAATCTGAAATCCGGAACACGGCCAATGTGCTAAACTTCGAGTAAAGTCTTTGAAATTAATAACGGTTAACAACAGGGGGCGGTCAACTCCCCGATATTGTTTAACATTTATACAAGATCACTTGTTCTCTCAGACATGCTATAGCGTACGCAGATGATCTAGTGGCGTACAGATCAGGTCTGAGAATCGAGGTCATCAACATACTTTTGCAACGTGACTTCGATCACATTAAAGGATATTGCGATGATTCCGAATGCGAACATTCCGAGGGGTTAATATCGACTCGGACCACTACCTTGTTGTAGCCAAGGTACGAATGCGGATATCCACCACGCCACAAAAAAACAGAAATACTGTGAAAAATTTTAATGTCGAAAGACTGCAATCGCCAGAGACCGCCAAGACCTTCGCGCAACGCGTATCCCTTAACCTCTCGACTCACAACACACTACCAGCACCTAATCTTGAAGAACAATGGCAACGATGCCAACAAGCCATTAGATCAGCCGAAACTGATGTGCTAGGTTTCTCGGCCACCAGCAAGAAACCCCTGGTTTGATGAGGAATGCCGACAGATGCTCGCAGCCAAGAACGAGGCTTACAAGGCTAAGCTGCAGGTGAAGTCGAGAGCTGCTATTGGGCTCTATAGGCAAGGAAGAAGGGAAGAACATCGGCTTTTCAGAAAGAAGAAAAAAGAGCAAGAAAAGCGCGCGATCGAGGATATAGAGAGGTGCAACGCCAGGAACGATGTTCGCAAGTTTTACCAAAGTGTAAAACGTCAAAGCCAATGATACAAGGCTCGAACAGAATCCTGTCGAGATGAACAAGGAAATATCGTTGTTGAGACACAGTCGATGCTGAGGATATGGAAGAACCACTTCTGCAGACTGTTGAACGGCGATGACGAACAACATTCCGCTGTCAGGCAGAACGAACCATTTAATATTGGCAACGGCAGCGAAAACTGCCAACCAACCGCCGGAAATGACGGCCTTCCCGCTGAGCTTTATAGGGCTGGCGGAGATGACTTGGTAAGTAACATCCACCAACTCATAAGCCAAATCTGGTCGGATGAAAGCATGCCTGAAGAATGGAACCTCAGCATCGTTTGCCCGATCCACAAAAAAGGAAACCCTCTGAACTGCGCCAACTACAGAGGCATAAGTCTACTCAACATCGCCTACAAGATCCTATCTGCCGTAATATGTGAACACCTGAAAGCGTTTGCCAACAACCTGATCGGCCCTTATCAGTGTGGTTTTAGGCCAGGAAAGTCCACAACCGATCAAATGTTCACACATCGGCAGATCCTGGAAAAAACCCAAGCTGTCCAAATCGATACCCCCCACCTATTTATCGATTTCAAAGCTGCATACGACTGCATTTATAGAGACGAACTATACAGAGCCATGTCTAGTTTTGGTATACCGCCCAAACTCGTCCGTTTGTGTAGGATGACGATGGAGAATTCTCTCTGCACCATCAGGGTCGGAAACGACCTCACCGACACATTCGATACCAAAAAGGATTTAGGCAAGGCGATGCGCTGCGCTGTCATGTGACTTCTTCAATTTGATTCTGGAGAGGATTGTGCAAAACTCCCGAGCCAACACTAGAGGCACAATTTTTCAAAAATCGGTGCAACTACTAGCATACGCCGACGATATTGACATCATTGGTAGGACTCAACGTGATGTCATAGCCACGTTTGCTAGTAACGATAAGGAAGCGGCAAAAATGGGTTAAGCAGTAAATGAGGGTACGACTAAGTATATGCTGTCAACACGAAAGGACACACAACATCGACGAATTGGACAGAACGTCACCATTGATAGATATAACTTTGGGGTAGTACGGGACTTTGTCTACATCGGCTCCGCTATTAACTCTGAAAACAACATCTCGTCAGAAATCAATTCTTCGGACTAACAGGCAATTTTGTAGTAAAGCCCTCACTCGAACTACTAAGGTGATCCTATATAAGACCCTGATCATCCCAGTCCTGCTCTACGGCGCTGAAGCATGGACCGTATCAGCGGATGAAGAAATCCTTGGTCGATTCGAGAGAAAAATTCTTCGAAAAATCTTCGGTCCCGTTTGCGTTGACGGGCTATGGAGACGAAGATTCAACTACGAACTATACGAGCTGTACAGCGGCATACCCTGGTCAAAAAACTCCGCATTGGACGTTTCATATGGCTAGGATATGTAGAACGAATGGACACCAATACTCCGGCTCACAGAGTCTTCGATTCCCAGCCAGACGTCGGACGCAGTAGAGGAAGTCGTCGCCTTAAGTGGCGCGCACAAGTAGAAACCGACCTCAACCAACTTGGAGTGCACAACTGGAGGCAGTTAGCTAAGGACCGCGCTAATTGGAGAGGCATGTTGGTTGAGGTCCAGGTTCATACCGGACTGTGGCGCCACTTAAGTAAGTAAGTAGCTTTGCAGCTATAAACAAATAAAAAGTCGACACTGACGCCCCGTACGTGGCCTCAAATCAAAGATTATGAATTCTATACAGATGACTCATTGAGAACAAAAAACAGAAACTTTTGCTCAGTAGCTTCAAGGTACGGGCGGGCGGTGTGCGCGAAAACACATGAAAAACAAGAACAAAAACATATGGCGGGCTGTGCCAGCACGACCCGCCATAGAACAATTTTTCTTATATGGAGTGCGTCATCTGTATAGAATTCATAATCTTTGCCTCAAATCTTCTCCATTCAATTGAGTGTGCGAAGTTATATTTTAGGCACACAAAATGCAAAATTTACTTTAACGCCCATTTTAAAGCCATTTTGTAAAACTTCTCCTGACAGTTGTAACGGGTGCTCCAAGTAGAGATACTTTTTTCAATAGCCTTTTTTGACAGATCACGTGTGAGTCGTGTCATGCTGTCATGTTATTTTTGTTTAGTATTGTTTGGCATTTCATAATGGAAAGACAAATTGTTCAACTTTATTATGAAAATTCACGTTCTGTGAGGAATGTGTTTCGTGCACTTCGCTCAACTTATGGTCAACATAATCGGCCTACTGAGCGTACTATTCGCAACACCATCACCCATTTTGAGACCCAGCATTCATTATTGGATAATATTCGACCGAATAGACCACGTCCAGCACGCTGTGAAGAAAATATAGCGGCCGTAGCTGAGAGTGTGTAAATTATGCCGGTGCGAACGTAACCGTCAATGGCGACCGTTATCGTGCCATGTTAACCGACTATTTGATGCCTGAAATTGAAGCTCGTGATCTCGGCGACATTTGGTTTCAGCAAGACCCACTTCCCACACATCGCATCAATCAATGGACTTATTGAGAGAACATTTCGGTGAGCACATAATTTCACGTTTTGGGAAGGTCGATTGGCCACCAAGATCGTGTGATAAGTAGGGAACCTCGAAATGGATCACCCTTTATAAGTCGTGGATGTTTGGCACGCTTTGTAGCCCAATGCACTAACCACCTGGCCACTGCACTCACATTTCCTTGGTCTCTTGCAGTTGGTCCTATAAAAATCTACTTCTCCCATGCGGTGCATCCATTAAAAAGTAAGCTAAAACCTTTGAGATGTCACACCAAATTGGCTTTACAAATGTCATTCTCTCTACGTGATAACGACATACAAGTGCAAGCGTTCATTCCGTTTTTATGCTTTTGTGCATGTACTTACAAATAAAACAAAAGGCGAGTATTTTTTTAACACCGGCACCTGATGGCAGATATACAGTATATGAGTAGATTTTATCATCCCCTAATTCACCCATTTACATCGCTTTATATACACATCGCACACACACACACACTGAAATCCGTCTCGACAACAATGATGAAATAGAAAAACAAACACAAATCATGATCATAATCGTAGAAAAACAGTCACGTCAAAAAAATTGAAAAGCAAATAAAAATCGCAAGTGTTATTTTGACATCTGAATTCACAATGGAGACTGCATTCTTGCATTTGCCAGCATGAAACGTGCAAAACAATGCATAACAGCACTACTACCCCCACCCCCATTATTTTTTATTATCATGTTCCCTAACGACGTTGATGTCGAGACTACGTAGATGTGTGTGTGTGTCAGTGAGTTGTTGCCCTGTAAAAATAAACAAAAGGGCGCACACTCTTACAAAGTGAGGTAGTCTCATAAGGCTTTGGGTGGCTTTAGCAAACCCCCTCTCGCAGGGTAGACGTGAAACCCTTGATAATTACAATAAAATAAAAATTATCGCACTCAGAAGAGGGTGCGATTTTGTTCGCCCCTATTTGCTTTATATGAAAAGTTGGGCACTGATTTCGAAATAAATTGCAAAGGTGGTAACATCCCTACCATCCATCACTCCTTGTATATATAACCGATTTGCGTAACAGCGTTTTGCTGCAGAAAAGTGATTGCTTACCGTTGTCAGATGCTTTCAGATATCCTTTTTTCTTGTCTATCCCTTTGATATCCTTTAAATTATGATTTGATCATTAGATATGTATCTTAACTAGCTCACAAAAGAAGACCGTATCTTCAACTTGGAGTACCACAGACCGGTGTTGGCACTTGGTATCGACACGAACTTGTATATATATTTCGCACTACTTCAACCAACTAACGGGAAAAATGATTTGCACTCTATAGATATGGTATGTTGCACGATTGAATATGTTTTTATTTTAAATGAATTTTTCTTTTAGCGATGCGATGATGGCGACCGCGGCGACACAGATGATGGCACTTGAAATTTGGTGGATGGGGAACTAAAAAAGAATCCTAAACACCACCGCGGCGTAGAGTACAGCTCAGTACATCTTCTCGATGTTGGGAAAATGTATGCACTGCTCATCAGAGGTCGGGAACATTGTGCGACTACATCGTCAGACTTCAGAGGAAATTGTATCCATGGCAATGTGTTGGAGTTTGGATACATTTTTCGTCGCTAGGCGAGAGAGACTCTCGCAAAGCACAAGTGTGTGGGTTTTGTTTATGCGCGAAATAAGGCATTTTTGCGGCGCAGAAAACCATATGATTGGTTATGTAGGTACAGAGGTGATAATGATGATTTGACATCTATCTGATGTTGGGTAGACATGTGTCTGACGGTATGTCTGGCAAATGCGGACCACCGTCCACCTTGATACAATGGAATAGGGAATGGCTATTGGCAATACGTTCCATTTCCATTAGATCAAGTTGGACCGCATCACAATTTGCGGGTAGGTAGGTTTATTCTGAGCTGGGCATGAATTTGATTGCACCTGTTGGGAAATTTATGCTGGGAAAGCTGACTTTTGTGTGAGCCATGCGCGTTAAGAAAAGCTTTCTGATTTCGAAAAAGTCGTTAAAATTTCAATTTGAATTTTAATTTGAATGCTATAAGAAACCTAGTTGCACAATGTTTCAAACACGTTATCGATTTACCAGAGATTTTATTTTGGTGGAGCTTAGGTTAGGTTTGTGGGTTGATGAGGCAGACGGTGTGCGTCTTCCCTCATCGCACTCAGTCAATATAGACCCATTGTGATGCCCGTTGGGGGTCGACTTGTGTGGTTGGTTCATTCATTGTCCCGTTACTGTCCATTGTTGTTAGCCTCTTTCCAGCCATCCAGATGTTGTTTGCAAAACTGAAAAGATTAGGGAGAGGGATTTCGGATAGATCCGTGAGGTCATAGAAAAAGTATTTTCCTAAGGTTATCATTCTTAATTGACTGAGGCCTGGGCAGTGGCACAGAAAGTGGAGGGTATCCTCGTGTATTTCTTCATCACCGCAGCCTCTACAGAGGTCATCATCTATGAGATGCATTTTCAGTTTGTGGCTTTTTAGTAAGTTGTATCCAGTAAGAATCCCAACTAAAGTAGAGACAGATTTCCTGTTTCTAAGAAGTAGTTTATGGGTTCTGGCTTTGTCATACTCAGGCAACATCCTTTTGGAAGTTTCACAGGTGGGAAGGGAGTTCCACCTGTTTTTGGCAGTAATCAGTATTTTCTGTCCCACCCGAGATTTGAGGTCACATAGTGGTGGTATGACAGACTGGTCTGCTTGGTCAATGCTTGAGGCAGATCCTTTTCTCGCCAGTTCAGCGATTTCATTGCCCTGTATGCCTCTGTGTCGGGGACCCAGCAGAGCATAACATTATGTTGGACGCCAAGAACCTTTAGCTCTTCACTGGTGGAGTTAACAAGATCGCCTACTAGGTGCGTTTTATGTTCCAGGTCGATGGTTTTCGTTAATAACTTTTACAATGAAATATAATTTTATTATTTACACTTTTTTTTTGATTGATTTAATGGTCTTTAACATTAGGTCTGTTCCCGTACAAAATAATATTTACTGATTCTTACTGGTTTAGGTACAACATTTAAGACGACTTTCCAACGTTGCATGATTACCTCTATTCTATGTTTTATAAATCGATTTGTTCATCTCCAAAATTAAAATGGACACATTTCGAAAACTAGGGCTCCATATTGAAGGCCGATGTATGTTCTATCATCACACATTACCTACAGTGATCTTGAAACTCAGCCGAGCAGAAACTAAATAGAAACTAAATTGAATCGCACATATTATTATTCATAAAACATTTTCCCAGCCATATTAGTTAAAAAGGGATGGGTCAAATATAGGAAAAAATGAGAATCGTTCAATATCCTATCCCATTACATTCTTAAATTATACATCCCCAAAAAAATGTGCGTGGATATGGATAAACTGACTTTTATGGATAAACTGACTTTATATGGATAAACTGTAGAAAATGACATTGTCTGAATATCCCTATTGGATACCTCGTCAAAATTTCATGTCGTTTAACCAAAATAAATATAAAAATGAAGATATAGATATGGAGATTGTCCAAATATCTTGTTCAGACACAAAAACAATTGAACACTGCAGATAGCGATACAAAGTCAATCCATATATTAGCTAAGGACCGGGCTAATTGGGTAGGCATGTTGGTTGAGGCCCAGGTTCATCCCGGACTGTAGCGCCACTTTAGTAAGTAAGTAAAACCCAGAAGGCTTTGTCGAGATGTCCATACAATAGTTAAAATTCACTCATGATTTCTGACTTCTTCGTTCCTTAGTTGAATGACATTGATTTGGTTTCAAAAAGATGGCGCAAAATGCAACATGGCGAGCGACACCATCAATTTATTAAGGGAAACATTTGCTAAGGGCATAATGGACCAGTGAACTGGCTTCCACGATCCTGTGATCTCACACCATTAGATTACTTTCTATGCCGATAAACCAGAGACGTTGGACGAATTGGAAATCAACATTCGCCGTGTTATAAATGATATACGGCCACAGTTGCTTGATAAAGTTATCAAAAGAATATTAAAACGCTAATGGCATATAATTATCTATTAAATAAAGCTAATGTCACAGACATTAACATTAGCATCAAGTGTATTATTTCATATTGAATTTGTATACCTTAAAATATAGTCCCAGCCTCTCGCGATGGTCTGACAAATCGTCCGAGTAGTAATATCAATTGTCTACAAAATCTAATCTCAAACTCGAGTTCGGGTTCGCCATAAAACAGGTCCTGCCATAATGCAAGAAATATAGACCAACATGTTTGACATGGATCAAATTATAAATGCGGCAATCAGATTAGAATACATACCAAGACAGTAGAAAGTCGCGGAAGTAATGATGGTCCTAAAACCAGGAAAATCACCGAATGAACTAAAATCTTACAGGCCTATTTTACTTCTTCCAATAATTTCAAAAGTTTTTGAACGGATATTACCCGGTCGCTTACACCCCATAATTGACCAGAAACGTCTTTTACCTGACCATCAGTTTGGGTTTAGAAGTAAACATTCAACGGTGGACCACGATTCGATTTTTCTATCTAAATTATTTCTCTGCTTAATGCAACGTCGTAAGTTTACAACGTGCGAAAAATTGTAAGTTTACGACGACGTTTCATGAATGCACCTAAAACTGCACCATAAATAATGTCATAATATCCGAATTTTTCCTTTTGGTTTTTTTCATTCTCAATCATTTTTTTTTCAGTTTACCGCACATGATTGATATGTGAAAGCAGCTGAATAAATGTCAAAATATCGTTTCAAAAGTTTACAACGTTTACCATCTCAGGTTACACACCCAATTCGTGTCAGTTGTAAAAGATTTCCCATACAAATTTTGACAGTTTCATTTTATCACGTTTACAAGGCTTACGACGACTTTCCGACGTTCCATGAATACCCCTAATATAAAAACTAATATACCCCTATGGGATAGGGAATACACATTGTTTAGGTAGTGTTGCAAATCACAAAACCAAAAGGATTTACGGTTACTCATCGACGGATAGGACGCCATTCGTATAGTAGAATAAACGAGTGGTGGGTTTACGACTGGGTCGTATGCAACTTTCTCTTTCACAATGAGTTGGGCGTAAGCCCAAACATGAGAGAATTTGATGATTTTCATAATTTGCTAAAAATGAAATAAAGAATGTCGAATTGTGATTATACGAACGTTTATTCCAGAATTTGAAGGAATCGGTGTCTATTTTCTATTATTTATTGGTCAAAACTGAAATTTTTGTGAAGGAATAATTGGGCCAAAAATAAATACTTGGAATTGTTACAGATAGTAATAACGGGCGATTTTTTAATAGTTAAGTTTTTCAGGTTGGGTGCACTGGGTAGTAATGGTGTCCAAACGTCGTCTGTCAAATTGAAAAGTTTTCAGTATACTCTGCCATTTAATCATGGAAAGTGCTCGTTTGCAACGATTGCAAATTATTGAAATTTATAATCAAATTGTTAGAACAGTTCCATGAAAATCGGCTGTTTTAACGAAAAATTGTGTTCAGCGATGAGGCTCATTTCTGGCTCAACGGATACGTAAATAAGCAAAACTGTCGCATCTGGAGTGATGAACAGCCACATGACATACAAGAATTACCGATGCATCCTGAAAAACGACAGTTTGGTGTAGTTTATGGGCTGGTGGCATCATCGGTCCATTTTTCTTCAAAGACGACCGTGGAAGAAAGTTGGCTGAGTTGAACTTGGTTGACATGTGGTTTCATCAAGACAGTGCCGCATGCCACACAGCTCGTGAAATTACCTTGTGAGTTGGCCGCCAAGATCATGCGATTTAACGCCTCTTGATTATTTCTTGTGGGGTTATGTAAATTCATTAGTCTATGTGGACAAGCCGAACACGATTGAATTTCGTGGAATACAGGCCGAAATGCTTGAAAAAGTGACGCAAAATTGGACCCTCCGAATGGACCATTTAAAACGGAACCGCGGACAACATTTACATGAAGTTATCTTTAAAGCTTGAATAGCAAAGGCCTTTTTATCGATTAGTAGTTTATAAATTAAATTTCATTCAATTTGACCAAAAAGTTTGAGAGATATTGATGATTTTCTTTATATGGCCTATATGACTGTAATAAAAATTCGTTATATGTAGTTTTGTTGGAACTAATAAGCTTAGCTTATAGTATATAAAACGTTTAATCAAAATCGTTAGAGCCGTTTTCGAGAAAATTGAGGTTATGTATATTTTTTTATATGGCAGCTACCGTTAATATAATGGCTATAAGCCCTCTATTCAGTATACAACTACAAGAGTGCGCATCTCATGCAACGAAAATTTACTATGAGGAGTACTGGACACTGGTATTGATACCCCAGTGTGCAAATTCCCCTTCGCACTTAACGCCCGCGTCTGAAACAGCTACAACATTTTTAGCAGTGATGTGTACTCTATAGTCATATACCTCTTTGCTATAAGTAACAAAAATGGCCTGAAATTATGACCAAAAAACTCTGGGTACGAAGTTTGAAGAAAATCGGTCAAGCCGTTTAGCTGGAAAGACAATTACGGACAGACGGAATTCCAAAAACCACTTTGTTTGGTTTCGCTATCATTGTAATTCTTAAGGCCTTCCCACAATGCATATCTGAAGCTATCTTGCAACGCTGTTCAAAGAGATATATATTTCTTGCATGAAGTTGCCCTCTATTCAACTTCAAGCTACAGATTCACGAAGATAAACATTGTGTAAGTGCTTACGGGTTGCCTTGTTTTTAATTTTTCACTCAGCTACAGATACGCATTCTGGTCGGCCCTTTAATTTTAGAATCAATCAAAATCTCGAGGTCGAACATTTTCTCTTTGTAAGAGAAAGTTAAAGCAGCGTATAATTTCTACCAGTATGTGGTTGTGTGTGGTGTGGTGCGTGGTGGAGGTGGAAAAATAGGTGATGGTGGTGAACCTAACTAATATTCTCAGCGGAACGACATCTAGCTGCCAAACAAAAAAGTAATTCCAGTGATGGCTGATCGCGAAGACATCTAGCGGCAATCAATAGGTTTTTTTAAGATAATTTGAAAAATTATCTGAAGTTACAACCATGTAGTCTACGACACCTGTAGGGTGTTAGTGTAATATATTTCTCGTTGTTAACGACAGAAGGCAAACACCTGGTGGCAAATTTTCGCATCGGTCGAGTGCTAAGCATTTTGAAAGCTAACCCATATTTCTATTGATAATCATCAAGTGAATGATTCAAATAAGGGAAAAATATTTTGTAATAAAATTTATTCAGTGGATTAAAGCTGAATTCATTTTACAATTATACAAACAATATAAAAATAATAATAATTAATTAAGTGGCGCTACAGTCCGGGATGAACCTGGGCCTCAACCAACATGCCTCTCCAATTAGCCCGGTCCTTAGCTAACTGCCTCCAGTTGCGCACTCCAAGTTGGTTGAGGTCGGTTTCTACTTGTGAGCGCCACTTAAGGCGAGGTCTTCCTCTACTGCGACCGACGTCTGGCTGGGAATCAAAGACTCTGCGAGCCGGAGTATTGGTGTCCATTCGTTCTACATGTCCTTGCCATCTTAAACGTCAAATGCGGAGTTTTTTGACCAGGGGTATGGCGCTATACAGCTCGTATAGTTCTTGGTTGAATCTTCGTCTCCATAGCCCGTCAACGCAAACGGGACCGAAGATTATTCGAAGAATTTTTCTCTCGAATCGACCAAGAATTTCTTCATCCGCTTTTGATACGGTCCATGCTTCAGCGCCATAGAGCAGGACTGGGATGTTCAGGGTCTTATATAGGATCTCCTTAGTAGTTCGAGTGAGGGCTTAACTACTAAATTGCCTTCTTAGCCCGAAGAAACAGCGATTGGCATGATTAATTCTTCGTTTGATTTCTGACGAGATGTTGTTGTCAGAGTTAATAGCGGAGCCGAGGTAGACAAAGTCCCGTACTACCTCAAAGTTATATCTGTCAATAGTGAAGTTCTGTCCAATTCGTCGATGTTGTGTGTCTTTTCGTGTTGACAGCATATACTTAGTCTTACCCTCATTTACTGCTAAATCCATTTTTACCGCTTCCTTCTCTATACTAGCAAACGTGGCTATGACATCACGTTGAGTCCTACCAATGATGTCAATATCGTCGGCGTATGCTAGTAGTTGCACCGATTTTTGTAGAATTGTGCCTCTGGTGTTGGCTCGGGAGTTTTGCACAATCCTCTCAAGAATCAAATTGAAGAAGTTACATGACAGCGCATCGCCTTGCCTAAATCCTAAATCCAACATTTTAAAAGGTACCGAAAAACGTTTTTTTTTACTGAAAAATTGGGAGTGGCAAAAATTGCATGTACATGAAATATAGATATTTTGATTGTCTAAATATCTTGTTTAGATAGATTTTTAAAATTCTTATATTCATGCACCAATAAAAACATTTGAGAAGACTTCAATCCGCTGTGCGGATCGTTTAATACCCTATCCCATCCCATCCTTAAAATTAATATCCCCAAAATGTGGGCTTTATGAATGAAATATAGAAAATGACTTTTTCACGACATATTGTTCAGACAGTTCAACAAAAAACAACGTTTTTCTCCTGTATATGCTATGGGGTAGGGACTTGGGTATATAATTAGTTTTTGTATGAAAACGCCCCCAAAAAGTTGGCGTGCGTTAAAATAATCTAGAGACGAATTACTCATTTTATCATAACCAATTATATTGCATCGAAAGTTTTTTTCAAATATTTTAAAATGTAGCAAAAAAAAGAGATTTTTTTTTAAAGAAAACGCCCCCAAAAAATGGGCTTTCCAAAAAACTTTAAATAGACGAAATATGGATATTAGAATCTCTAAATATGTTGTTCAGACACTATTTCAAAATGCCTTACGGTGTCGCCAAAAAACTACGTTTTTCTTAAAACAGGGCGTGGCAGTGGGCGTATTTCAATTTTTTTTTTACACTTGTTCTGCTGCGAGCAACAAAGAGTACGTTTACTAAATTTCATCATTCTAGCTCAAAATTTAAGGCCTAAAAACTGGTGACATACGGGCGCTATCGATTCTGAGTCCATCCATACACTTTAAGGTATATCCATCTAAGTTATATCTCTATGTTACAAACTATGTATCAAAACTAGTATACCCCTATGGGATAGGGTATAAGGATTTTTTTTCGAAACATTAAATCAATATTTGTGATATATAATTGTTTCTCTATTTTGTTTAAAAAGAAGGGGTGGGATCGATTAATTTGCGAAAAAGACAGAAGAGTCTTTTATATTTGCTCAATGGCAAATATATGTCAAAGTATGCTGAATAATATAATTTGGGCTGACTTAATATATTGGTCGCTAACGACAATGACAATCTGTCGACCATTGTAGACTCTTCTACAAAATAAGTCCGGCCCAAAATATCACTGTATATACACCAAACTCCTTCATAAATCTTCCAATTTGGCGAAACTAACAAGATTTTTATTGCATATTCAATGAATAGACCGATTAATCATAGCTTGCGGATGAATTTCGTAAATACAAGGTGGGCCAAAAGACATTACCCTATTGGAAGATGCTCTTATTTTTGCAAATGGCCGCCAATGTCAAATCTGTTTTGAAATTTGTAAACTAGACAGTGGTAGAATACAAGTGAACAAGCCATAGAGCGATACACTCCCCAAGAACGCGGAATAATCGTGTCTAATTTTTTAGCATAACAATTCGTCTCCAGTGTTGGCGCTGCGCAAATTCCGTCGTCGATTCCCCGGCCGTCCGACACCGACTGCGTAAACACTGCGCCATTTTTGCCACCAACCTTGAAGAGTATGGAACCATATACGAGATATTGCCAAGAGTGGCCAGCCCCGGAGCGCCGCTGTTGCCGAGGATGTCGAGCTGTCGCCGGACACATCGACCAGACGCCGTGCCTCGCAATTAGCCATTAGCCGTCCATAAGGCGAATTTTGGTCAAAGAATTGCGCATGTTCCCGTACAAAGTCCAGTCCGTTCATCAGCTGCTGCCTGTCGACTGCCAAACGCGTGTAACCTACGCCCAAGCCATCCTCTCGAGGACGAAGTGAAGGATTTTTCGACTAAAATCATAAGCGATGAGGCTCATTTCCACCTTAGCGGGTACGTGAACAAGCAAAACTTTCGCTTCTGGGGCACCGAAAATCCACAAGTAATGCCCGATTAGCCATTACAACCGCTCAAAGTTACTGCATAATGCTCTGTTCGCGCTGGAGGAGTCATCGGGCCATTTTTCAAGAAAGCCGCTGGTTAAATGACAACAATGGAAGGTGCACGCTATAGGGCCATGTTAACCGAGTTTTTTCTGTCGCAATTGGACGAATTAGGATTGGAGGACATGACGGAGCAACGGCACACAATGCGCCAGCCACAACCGATATTCTGAAGCTGGAGTTCCCGGGTAGCCTCATCTCTCATTTTGGCGATTTGCACTGGTCCGCAAGATCGCCCGATTTAACCGTTCCAGACTTTTTTTGTGTTTTTTTTTGTAGTCCCGTGTTTACGTGAATAAGTCCGAGACATTAGAACCCCTTAAGGAAAACATTCGACACGAGCGCGAGAATCTGTCGCCCGAAGTTCCCGCCGAAGTGATGAAAAATGTCATAAAACGAGCCCGTATGGCAATCAATTTTGACGGCACAGATTTGGCCGGTATCATCTTCTCGATTTAACCAATAAAATTCTAAAGGTTCAAATAAACATAATCGAAGTTTTTCATTCAGAAAAAAATGAGAGCCAAACAACATAGGATGACTTCTTTTGGCCCACCTTGTACAATGATGTGAGTGATGTATTACACAGTTAAACTTAAAGACAGTGATCCCTGCTAACACAAAGAAATAGTTAAATAAATTCTTATCTCCCAATCTAATCTTAATCTCTCACTTTATTATATTAAAGCAATAATTAGTTTAATGTTTAAATTTCCTCATAACACCACACAGTAGTCTTTCATAAACTCAAAATAATAAACAGCATACAAGATTTAAAGTTCATACCACTCATCATTTGTCAAACACCAAAATTTTATCATCACCATACAAACACGATTCAGAAAACGAAAATATGTGAATAATAACGTTTGTTTCCTTTTACAGCTACCATAAAGACATATACTAGCCAATTGTAGATTATTAATTTATAATTAGTTTAACTCTTTCTGGTTTTTTACACGAGTTCTTAGCAGGCAACTGCAGGGCTTTCGTCATATCGCATCTATAAATTTTTATTACCTCCGAGTAATCTACTCGCATTAAGATAAAAACATAAAATCCACACGACTTTAATTCAGCGGATTGTTAATTTAGTTAGTACCATTTTGATTTTTTGCAAAGTATATCGTACCTTGAGGAGCACCGTGAAGTTAGTAAAAAGAACGTAGTTAGCCCAATTGGGCGTGTTATTTATTTTTGTATAACACATTTGTAATTTATATTAATTTAATTGAAGCCAGTCTTTAGTGTGAAAAAAATATACACATATGAAGAATTTCTAAAAAAGTTAAACTAAAAATGTTTTCTGTTTTTTTTGACACTTGTGTTTTTTTTTACATAATCATTGGATCATAATTCCGAATAATTTAAATTAATGAAAATAATTTGAGGCTCTTTCGCGTAATCATCTGCTAGACTAAATTTGAATAAACATGGATGTGAAACTCTGCGAAAGCGTTTGTGTGCTAAGAGAGTTGCAAACAAAGTAAAAAGTTAATTTGGATTTATTCGTTTGTACGTTTGTTTTTCAAAATGAATTTCGGCTGATGAGAGAATTAAAACTGTCAAAAAATACAACCAATGAGTTCAACAACATCAAAACTTGATGTACGATTATTCTGTGCTTGTAACGGGTGATTTTTTAAGCGTAGTTTTTTTTTAAATCGAATAAAACACTCAAATTTAAATCAAATATTCAAGAATTTTATTGTAATCGATAACCCTTTCAGGACAGCTCTTGACCTAGTAGTGCTAAATGTACAAAATTTGGTGGGTGTTATTTTTAAGACCTAAAAAACCTCTATAAAAAGTTTGAAACCCACATGTCCGTCCTACGAAGCCCTGAAGAAAGTTGGTTAAAAGCAACACTTGTCCATAGTGGTAAATAAAACGAGGACATAATAACGGAAGATAGGGGTATATTAGTTTTGATACTTAGTTTGTAACATAGAAAAATAATTTAGCTGGATATACCTCAAAGTATATGGATCGACTCAGAATCGATAGCTGAGTCTATTTAGCAATGTTTGTCCGTCCGTCACCAGTTTTTGGGCCTTAAATTTTCAGCTAGAACTATGAAATTTGGTACACGTGCTCTTTGTTGCTCCCAGCAGAACAAGTGTAAACTTTTTTGAAAATCGCCCACTGCCACGCCCTCTATCTAGAAAAACGTAGTTTTTGGCCAAACCGTAGGGACTTTTAAAAAAGTGTCATATTTAGAGAATCTCGATATCTATATTTTGTTCTTATAAAGTTTTTTGCCACGCCCACATTTTTGGTGCGTTTTCATTAAAAAAACGTTTTATCGTAAATTTTTAAGATATTTGAAAAAAACTTTGGATGCATTGGCTATGATAATACGAATAATTCGTCCCAAGATTATTATAACCAACGCGCCCTTTTTTGGGCGTTTTTATAGAAAACCCATTTGTATACCCTACACCATAGCATATTGAAGTATTGCATTCTGTTTTGAATGAGCCACTTAAGGCGAGGTCTTCCTCTACTGCGTCCGACGTCTGGCTGGGAATCGAAGACTCTGCGAGCCGGAATATTGGTGTCCATTCGTTCTACATGTCCTAGCCATCTGAAACGTCCAATGCGGAGTTTTTTGACCAGGGGTAAGTCGCTGTACAGCTCGTATAGTTCGTGGTTGAATCTTCGTCTCCATAGCCCGTCAACGCAAACGGGACCGAAGATTTTTCGAAGAATTTTTCTCTCGAATCGACCAAGGATTTCTTCATCCGCTTTTGATACGGTCCATGCTTCAGCGCCGTAGAGCAGGACTGGGATGATCAGGGTCTTATATAGGATCTCCTTAGTAGTTCGAGTGAGGGCTTTACTACTAAATTGCTTTCTTAGCCAGAAGAAACAGCGATTGGCGAGTAATTTTTCGTTTGGTTTCTGACGATATGTTGTTGTCAGAGTTAATAGCGGAGCCGAGGTAGAGAAAGTCCCGTACTACCTCAAAGTTATATCTGTCAATGGTGGCGTTCTATCCAATTCGTCGATGTTGTGTGTTCTTTCGTGTTGACAGCATATACTTAGTCTTACCCTCATTTACTGCTAAACCCATTTTTGCTGCTTCCTTCTCTATACTAGCAAAGGTGGCTATGACATCACGCTGAGTCCTACCAATGATGTCAATATCGTCGGCGTATGCTAGTAGTTGCACCGATTTTTGGAAAATTGTGCCTCTGGTGTTGGCTCGGGAGTCCTCTCAAGAATCAAATTGAAGAAGTCACAGCGCATCGCCATACCTAAATCCTTTTTTGGTATTGCATGTGTCGGTGAGGTCGTTTCCGACCCTGATGGAGCAGTGAGAATTCTCCATCGTCATTCTACACAGACGGACGAGTTTGGGCGGTATACCAAAACTAGACATGGCTCTGTATAGTTCGTCTCTATAAATGCTGTCGTATGCGGCTTTGAAATCGATAAATAGGTGGTGGGTATCGATTTGGACTTCTTGGGTTTTTTTAAAGGATCTGCCGAAGTGTGAAACTTTTGATCAGTTGTGGAATTTCCTGGCCCAAAATTGCACTGATATGTGCCGATCAGGTAAACGGTGTAAGGTGTTCACATGTTACAGCAGATAGGATCTTGTCGACGATGTTGAGGAGAGTTATGCATCATACACGTGCGTATAGTGGCGGCATACGAACGACGGAAACTCCCCTTCGCACTTACCGCCCGCGTCTGAAAAGGCTACACAATTTTTAGCTGGGATGCATACTCTATGTAGTTCTATACTCTTTGATGTTACTTACCAAGTCAACTCCGCCTGCTTTATAAAGCTCAATGGGAAGGCGGTCATTCCCTATACCCTATCCAATAAGGGCATATTAGTTTTGATACATAGTGTGCAACATAGAGAAATAATTTAGCTACATATACCTCAAAGTATATGGATCGACTCAGAATCGCTAGCTGAGTCGATTTAGCCTGCCTGTCCGTCCGTCCGTTCATCCGCACGTCACCAATTTTTGGGCCTTTTTAGAAAAACGTAGTTTTTGGCCAAACCGTAAGGAATTTTAAAAAAGTATCTGAGCAACATATTTAGAGAATCAGAATATCTATATTTCGACCATATAAAGTTTTTGCTACGTCCACTTTTTGGGGGCGTTTTCAGTAAAAAAACCTTTTTCGGTACAACTTTAAAATATTTGAAAAAAACTTTTGATGCACAACCATTGGTTATGATAAAATAATTATTTCGTTTTTAGATCATTTTAACCCACGCCCACTTTTTAGGGGCATTTTCTTACAAAAACAATTTGTATACCCTACCCCATAGCATATGCAGGAGAAACGCGTTGTTTTTTTTTGGCGAACTATAAAAGATTTTGATAAACTGTCTGAACAATATATTGTCATTTTCAATATCTCATCTTCATAATTTTTGGGGATATTCATTTTAAGGATAGGATGGGATAGGGTATTCAACGATCCGCACAGCTGATTGTAGCCTTCTCCTGTGTTGTGTTGTATGGTTTCTAAAAGTTTTCAAAAAGTTTTAGGTTACGACGTAACCGGCTTAAAACCGGTTGCAGACGTCATTTTATAAAAAGGTTGTTTGAGAGAACGCACATTTTAATACAACATACAAACTTTATTATCAAACACAATTGTTCACCTTGTGATGTTTGCTCGAACCGTATCGTAACGTGATTTTTTGTTTTATGTGGTTTTCACAACGTACAAACGTCTTAAAAGTGAGAATATTATATTTTTCTGCATCTCCATGTAAGGAAGTGCTAACCATTATTAATTTGTTTTTAGCAGATCAACCAGTTTTGTGAAACAAAAAATTCTTTGAACTCAAGCAAAGGTCAAATATCGCGTATTTTTATTCAACTCACTTGATTAGGTCGCAAAATTGTTGGTTCTTTTTAGTTCGTGTTAAAGGTGCTTTCAGCTAATAACAAATTCTGTAGGTCAAACCATATATATCTTTGGTCTAATTTGATCTAGAACAAAACATTTATAAATTTCAATAAACAGACAATCGATGAGTTTAGAATAATAAGTTCAATTAATCGATAGTGATTTCCCTTGAGTGGGGTAAAGTGTATACCAATCAATCAACCAATCAACCAATCAAAAAAAAAAATCTGAAAAAAGGTGCACGCATTAAAAATGTTAAAAAAAATACTGTGAGAATGAACGATTGCTTAAAAATAGAATTAAAGTGTGATAACAATTTAAAAAAAAATCATTAAAAATAAAATTAGAGAGTATCTACGCAGTTGTTAACTAAATGCTGCGCAGTTTCATTGCACCCACTTTTTAAGTTTAAAAAACATTGACTGGAGGTTTTTCAGTTCCTGAAACGGATGAGCTAACAAACAGAGAGACTTTCGGGTTTGTTTGATTTGTACGAGATGACATTTTGTTGGATTCGTTTCGGGAGAGCAACACAAAACTAACAGTTTGACAGATAAATACTACAGTGAACATTGGAAAACGTGAACTAATTAAGTACGTTTATGTCGCTTTGGTCAACACCTTCCTCTGCACACCATTCCAAAGCCTTGTTAAATATTTCAACTGCTTCAGTTGCGCTTACTCTTTGAACATCTTCTTTCTCAACATAGGCATCGTCGTCTTCCTCCTGTTCATGTTCATGGTTCTGAGACGGATCAAATTCAAAATTGTCTTCATTCCATTCATCAACAACTGATAACGGATAGTCAATCTGCAGTTAAATTTGAAGCTGGTAATTTGATTAAAGTTTAATCAAATCTATAACAAACCTGAGGATTCAAACTTTGAAGAAGTAGTATTGTAGATGTTATCAATGGCTTAAGCTCTGAGTCCCACTTTTCCTTCAAAACACTCAATGGAATATTGTCCTCATCATCCTTCTAATTTACTAAAAAACTTAGAACATTGGCCCAGCATTTAGCTAAAGTCTCTGCGCTGACTCTATTCCATGAGTATTCTAAGAGAATAACAGCTTCTTTCAAGGTCAAGCGTTTCATGCACTCAATAAGATTTGAGTCCTTTGCTGCGATCGATGCTAGCAAACTGTTTCTGTAGTACAGTTTCGTTATTTTTATGGCATTCTGATCCATAGGTTGGATCAGCGGAGTTACATTAGGTGGCATGAACTTACTTACTTAAGTGGCGCTACAGTCCGGGATGAACCTGGGCCTCAACCAACATGCCTCTCCAATTAGCCCGGTCCTTAGCTAACTGCCTCCAGTTGCGCACTCCAAGTTGGTTGAGGTCGGTTTCCACTTGTGCGCGCCACTTAAGGCGAGGTCTTCCTCTACTGCGTCCGACGTCTGGCTGGGAATCGAAGACTCTGCCAGCCGGAGTATTGGTGTCCATTCGTTCTACATGTCCTAGCCATCTTAAACGTCCAATGCGGATTTTTTTGACCAGGGGAATGTCGCTGTACAGCTCGTATAGTTCTTGGTTGAATCTTCGTCTCCATAGCCCGTCAACGCAAACGGGACCGAAGATTTTTCGAAGAATTTTCCTCTCGAATCTACCAAGGATTTCTTCATCCGCTTTTGATACGGTCCATGCTTCAGCGCCGTAGAGCAGGACTGGGATGATCAGGGTCTTATATAGGATCTCCTTAGTAGTTCGAGTGAGGGCTTTACTACTAAATTGCCTTCTTAGCCCGAAGAAACAGCGGTTGGCAAGAGTAATTCTTCGTTTAATTTCTGACGAGATGTTGTTGTCAGAGTTAATAGCGGAGCCGAGGTAGACAAAGTCCCGTACTACCTCAAAGTTATATCTGTCAATGGTGACGTTCTGTCCAATTCGTCGATGTTGTGTGTCCTTTCGTGTTGACAGCATATACTTAGTCTTACCCTCATTTACTGCTAAACCCATTACTGCCGCTTCCTTTTCTATGCCAGCAAACGTGGCTATTACATCACGTTGAGTCCTACCAATGATGTCAATGTCGTCGGCGTATGCTAGTAGTTGCACCGATTTTTGGAAAATTGTGCCTCTGGTGTTGGCTCGGGAGTTTTGCACAGTCCTCTCAAGAATCAAATTGAAGAAGTCCCATGACAGCGCATCGCCATACCTAAATCCTTTTTTGGTATCGAATGTGTCGGTGGGGTCAGGGTCGACCCTGATGATGCAGCGAGAATTCTCCATCGTCATCCTACACAAACGGACGAGTTTGGGCGGTATACCAAAACTAGACATGTCGCTGCTTTGAAATCGATAAATAGGTGGTGGGTATCGATTTGGACTTCTTGGGTTTTTTCCAGGATCTGCCGAAATGTGAAAATTTGATCGGTTGTAGACTTTCCTGACCCAAAACCAGACTGATAAGGGTTGATCAGGTTGTTGGTAAACGGTTTCAGGCGTTCACATATTACGGCAGATAGGATCTTGTAGTTGGCGCAGTTCAGAGGGTCTCCTTTTTTGTGGATCGGGCAAACGATGCTGAGGTTCCATTCTTCAGGCATACTTTCATCCGACCAGATTTGGCTTATGAGTTATTGGATGTTACTTACCAAGTCATCTCCGCCGGCCTTATAAAGCTCAGCGGGAAGGCCGTCATTTCCGGCAACCTTATTAAGCTTGAGTTTAGATATTGCTATCCTCACTTCACTTAGGTCGGGTGGTTGGCAGTTTTCGATGTCGTTGCCAATATGAAATGGTTCGTTCTGTCTGACAGCGGAATGTTGTTCGTCATCGCCGTCTAACAGTCTGCAGAAGTGGTTTTTCCATATCCTCATTATCGACTGTGTCTCAACTACGATATTTCCTTGTTCATCTCGACAGGATTCTATTCGAGCCTTGTATCCTTGGCTTTGACGTTTTTTCCTTATTGAATACAAACGATTTAAAACATAGAATCTGTTTTTGATTTTAGAATTTAGTAATACTTTTTCAATAAGCATTAACTAAAAATGTCATCAAGTTATTTCCGAATAAATGCCCAGTAAACAAGATTGCACTTTACAAATCGTCGGCTAGATAGCATCTAGTTAGGTTTGCAGTCTTCATAATCATATCAAACGAAATCACGTTGTTGCATTTGATTTCCGCATACTCATCCAGTAGATTTTCGGTTGTATGATTTTTTATTCGTTTTTTTTTTTTCGAAAAAAGTGTTTTTTTATTGCATGATAAATGTAGCAAATTAAGATTCTATTATATCAAAATTTCATGCTTCAGAAGCAGCTCCATTTGTACAAGAAATCGCTGAGCGATCATTGGAAAATGAGATATGAGAATCTGATCAAAAGCCAGAATTTTCACCAAAAAAAAAAAACCATTACGTGGATCGGGTTAGAAAAAGTACAACTCTCTCTTTATTGAAAGTAACGTTAAAAAAGAAATTACACCAGATTGGACACATCATATGTGCAAAAAATGTAAAATTCAACTTTCACCCAGTTGCAACATTACTTGCAGTCATGATTATTATACAACCTTTTTGGACGAAGATCGCGAACGAATATTTAATGTATTTTGGAAATTGAATGACACCGAAAAGGCTACCAAAACGAAAATGAACAAAAAACATATGAGAAGGTTACAATCCCCTGTGCGGATCGATGAACACCCTATGCAATCCCATCGTTAAAATAAATATCCCCAAAATATGGGCTTTATGGCGATAGAAATTTTTTCAAATATTTTAAAAATGTTCCAAAAAAGTTTTTGTTTTTTTATATAAAACGTCTTCAAAAAGTGGGCGTCGCAAAAAACTTTGTATAGAAGAAATATAGATATTACGATTTTCTAAATATGTTTCTCACTTTTTTTTTAAATTTCTTACCGTTTGGCTAAAAACTACGTTTTTCTAAAAAGGGGCCGTGGCAGTGGGCGGATTTCAAAATTTGTTTACACTTGTTCTGCTTCGTCGGCTAGAGAGTCTATATTCCAAATTTCAACTTTCTAGCTCAAAATTTAAGGCCTAAAAATCGGCGACACACAGACGGACAGACAGACATGGCTAGATCGACTCAGCTAGCGATTCTGAATCGATCCATATACTTTTGGGTATATTTATAGAAATTATTTCTCTATGTTACAAATTTAATGCCAAAACTAATATACCCCTATGGGATAGGGTATAATCAATACCAATATAAAATTGTATGACGTAGGCAAAAATTTTCAATCTGAACTTTAAAAATCGATTTCCCAACATTTTGAAAAATGGACATTGAACAAGATAGCATCTAGCCGAAGAAATGCCAAATGTTCAATCCCTTTTAGCATTTATTCTATAGAGCTTCCCTAATACCTGTGCGTGGAAGCTTGACAGTAATATCTCGATCAAGAACTTTTTTGCACGTAATCTCTGTAAAACTTTCATTCAGTTTCCGGAGATGTGTGAACCTACACTTGAAGTATAACATAACCTTACTTAGGAGGACTAATGGCAATCCTTTCATATATTATCGTGAAAATTATAACATCTCTCCTGTCATCAACTCTTTTTCGTGTACAATCTCTCTTCTTACACGATATCCATCATGTATTCTGTTACTCTTTTTGTTAATTTCCACCCGTTTTTGTAAAATAATTCGTTTGTGACAGAGCTATCAGGGATGGTGTGCGATTTTTGGAGATGATATGGCTGATTTATTTAAGCATTGCTTAGGTTCATGGCATTGCATGTGGTGATTAATACCTCAAATGAATCGTTGTGAACTTTATTAAAAGTTAAAGCTATCGCTTTGAAATAATGAAAATAATCATCAAAGCTCCTTGTTTTAAAACATAGATTTCAATTTTTTTTCCGTGGGCTTTTGGAAATCTTAATAGACACTATGAGGACCATCAGAGCATGCTCACAGTAGTGTGAGATTCTTACTCACTAAAAGTTTTATTGCAACAAATTATTCGAATTATCTAGCAATGTTTTAGTCACGAGTATATATAAATCTTCGGAAGGTAACTTTCCTTTGAGAGTTCCCTTTCCGTAATTTATAGGTCGTTTTGTGATTACCAGGCTAAATCCAAGGGTTTAGTTATTTGACCGTTATCTAATAAACGTTTTATATGTTTTCGTAGACAATTTTTGTTGCGTCTTTAACCGCGTTAACACCCAAACCTCTTCGGAGATCTTCGTTTCTTATGTACCACGATGGATCGACGAATGGTCTAAGCATTTTTGTTTTCAAAAGATTGTGAAATGTTAAATTTTTTTTCACTCGTACAACCCCAGAGTTATATGCCAGCACATGTTTGTGTAATAGCAGCTTGTTATCAAATTTGAAATTCGAATATTTTCCAAGCAACCAGTACAGTTCTCTGTATTTATTTTAAATTTCTTTGCTTTTCCTTTTACATGCGATAAAATATTTAAAATATTAAATGTGCCAACTTACTTACTTACTTACTTTTCGGGCTCCCGACCCGTGGAGAGTCTCTGTCTGAGACGCTGCAGCCTTCCATCCTCTACAATCCCTGCCTCGCTGCTTCCAGTTGTCTGGCATCCGCGATGGCTTGGTCTTTCGAAGGAGCGTCTTTTCTTTCGAAGGAGCCCATTATCATCACTCCCTTCTTGCTTATAAAGTCCAGCACTTGGTATCATAAAGCAGAACTGGCAGGATAAGGGTTTTGTAGAGCACACATTTCGTCCTTCCAGTTAGGATATTTGAAACCGTTGTTTCGCCAAACCGAAGTAGCAACGGTTTCCTAGGGTAATTCTTTTTGACCGATCCCCACTAGAGTATCATTCGTGGAGTTTATGTTAACTCCGAGGTAGGTGAACTCCTTAACTACCTCGAAATTGCTGCTATCAATAGTGACGTTTTGTCCTAAGCGGTGGACAGATGCTTGTTTGTTTGTTGATAACATGTTCTTAGTCTTGTCCTCATTTACTTCAAGGCCACTGGATTTCGCCTATTCTTCAATCTCCGTGAATGCTTTTATCACGGCATGTTGGGAGCGACCGATGATGTCAATATCGTCCGCAAATAGCCCAGCAGCTGGACGGACCTGTTGAAAATAATGCCATCCGTGTGACCGTGTTAACACCTGCCCTGCGCACTACCTGCTCCAGTACGAGATTGAAGAAGTCACATGATAGCGTGTCTCCATGTTTGGAAAAGATCTGAAGAGCTACTTCCAAACTGCACGTTGCAGCGCGTGTTTTCCGGCGTCACGCGACACAGCTGAATCAGTTTTGCCGGGATTCCGAATTCGGCCATCGCCATATAGAGCTCCTGACGATGTATGCTATCATACGCGGCTTACGTCGATTAATAGGTGGTGAGTTTCGACTTGAAATTCGTTAATCTTTTCCAGGATTTGCCTCAGTGTGAAAATTTCGTCTATAGTCGATCTGCCGGGCCGAAAGCCACACTGGTACGTGCCAATTAGTGTGTTGCAGAACGGTTTTAGACGTTCACACAGTACGTTGGATAGGATCTTGTATGCGACATTAAGGAGGGATATGCCTCGATAGTTCTTGCAAGACATAGGATCGCTTTTTTGCAGATGGGGCATATGGAGCTGATAGTCCAGTCATCGGGCATGTTTTCTTCCACCCATACTTGGTTGATGATTCGGTGCATGTCCCCTTCCAAAACATCACCACCGTACTTAAAAAGCTCTGCTGGTAAGCCATCAGAACCTGCGGCCTTGTTGTTCTTAAGCTTTTTTATAACTAGGCCAACTTCTTCTACACTAGGTGGTGGAACTAGTTCTTCGTTGGCTGGACGTGGGTTCTCTTCTTGCCCTATAACTCTCTCTACATGATGTCCATTTAGCAGCTGTTGGAAATGCTACTTTAACACATCTACTATTCCCTGCGCTTCGGTGACTAGGTTTCCTTCGCTGTCTCGAAGAGCCTGCGTTCGATTTTGTAGCCAGCAGCCAGTTGCTTGGCTTTTTTTTTTATAAAACCTCCGGATGTTGTTATTAACGTGCGACTCTTCTATCTCCTTGAGCTGGGAGAATGCGTTAGCTCTTTTCTTTCTACGCAGGGTCTTCTTTTAATCCCTTCTCCTTGCTCGATACACTTCTCTCGCAGCCCTTGTTTTGCGCTGCAGCGCTTTCTTGTGTGCAACTTCTGTCACATGTTTCTTGTACTCGTGAATACGTCGGGCTCTTTCTCGAGGGTGGCTGTGCCAACTGCTAGTCAGTAAACGTGGAAACTATTGTATATTTTGTTTGTAGGATATTACGTGTAAATAAAAGGTAAAAGAGTGGTCCAAGGACGCTTCCTTGCGGTACACCTGCAATTATTTCTATGAACAAAATTTTAAAATTTTTAAAAATTCTATAGTCACAGTTATTTTTGTAAAGTGCTTGTATTACAATGAATTAGCGCAGGCGCTGCTGTCTTAAGTAGATGTATTTAAACTCCACTTACATACTTTAGGGTAAGTATTGGTCAACTCATAAACTCTCCATCTAAATTTCTAATCAAACAAACACTTGAATTCGCAATGCTCTTAAAGTGCGAATCGTTTTATTATATCCTCATTTATTATTTACATGATAACCTTTGGAATCCAATCACTTTTAGCTAAGCAAAATAAACTAATTTGATGTCATTTTGTTTTCTTTTTAAATACGTATAACTCCTGTCACAAGAAAACCCTATTCTTTTGATAAAAAATTGGAAAACAACTACAACGACATCATATCATTCATAGTATTATCTATTTATGAATAACCTGAGTACGATGTAAAAGCTGTTGAAGAAGTTGTTGTCGAACTACACATTTTATGGTACCACATTGTAAATCGTTTTATCTTATTCAAAGCCTTTAAGTTCGCTTATACAAATATGACTTACACTTGAAACGGATAATCGATTTATGAGGTTAAGGTTATCAATTGTCACATGCCATGCATTTTTCTGTTTCCCAGATAACTTTCTGACGTATATAGAAATTACATGCAACCCTTCTAAAGACATGCTGAGATAACTATCTCTATCAGCCGTTTTGTCACGCCAAGTTGATGTTTGGGCAGAAAATTGCGTGTTTACCGTTAATCTATTCACAATTTACTAGCACGTCAGTACATGTATATGTCACCAACTTTTGTTCACATAATTTTTTGAATGCACCCTAGTATCATGAGTTAGTCTGAAAGGTTTACTCGAACATTGTGGCGTATACGTACTATTTTATATCCAATTCTGTTTATCAACCAACAAAGTAAGATACTTAAGGGCTAACATACGATAATATTAATACACGCGATAATAATATCAAAGAGATAAATATTATCATTATTTTCTGTTTTGTAAATCTTTTCAGAGCTTTTCTAAAAAGTTAAATCACAACGCGTCGATTCTAGGACGCGGCATAGTCTTTCATAATGACAGTTAGGGTTGAAGGGTGAGTAGACAAGACTTTCTGTTTGTAAATATTATATTTAAAATAAATTTGACCTTTTCAGAAACAATAAATCTCAGAATAATGAGTACGATCCACATGAACACAGATGTGTCAAAAATGCAACAACGTGAGTAGTGTTAATTTTTAGTTAATTATAAACAAATATTTGATAATGACTCGCATTCAACTTGCCAAACAATTTTACGTACTCGTGTTTAATTTTACCACTGATTTTGATTGAGAAAACAAATTATTTTCAACATGTAATACATCCAAAAAATTTATTCATAGAACGTTTTCAACGTTAAATTGAGACTTCAAAAACTGAACGTTATATAGTGGCTGGATCAGTCATTTTCAAATTGTATTTTACTAATTTGTTTTTGCTAGATGAAACTATAACCTATAACGCCGAAGGAGCCCCCCTGAGATGATACCGTCAGATATTTATTGACCCTGCTCTTGTCACAAATTGAGTTTCATCGGTAGATATTACAAATTTGAAAAGTCAAAAACCACACAGAGATAAAAACAGGGGTCTACTTATGTTTCTGTTTAGGTATTATTGTAAAATATTTATTTGAACATAATAATCTTCTAAATCTACAAAGCTGAATGTGTAAATAGTGTTATTCAGCCGAATTGCTACAAAAGGAATGTTGAATAAAAAGTGTGCAGCCAGAAGAACAATGTTCATTGGAAACTATGTTGGGTTGTGTTAATTGTATACAGTTATGCACTTCTTAAAATAACTGATGATTAAAAAGTGCCGTTGTTTAAGTTACTAATGACACACTACTTAGTTAAGTGGCGCTATAGTCCGGGATGAACCTGGGCATCAACCAACATGCCTCTCCAATTTGCCCGGTCCTTAGCTAACTGCCTCCAGTTGTGCACTCCATGTTGGTTGAGGTCAGTTTCTACTTGTGCTCGGCATTTAAGGCGAGGTCTTCCTCCACTGTGTCCGACGTCTGCTTGGGAATCGAATACTCTGCGAACCGGAGTATTGGTGTCCATTCGTTCTACATGTCCTAGCCATCTTAGACGTCCAATGCGGATTTTTTTGACTAGGGGTATGTCGCTGTACAGCTCGTATAGTTCGTGGTTGAATCTTCGTCTCCATAGCCCTTCAACGCAAACGGGACCGAAGATTTTTCGAAGAATTTTTCTCTCGAATCGCTTTTGATATGGTCCATGCTTCAGCGCCGTAGAGCAGGAATGGGGGTCTTATATAGGATCTCCTTAGTAGTTCGAGTGAAGGCTTAACTACTAAATTGCCTTCTTAACCCGAAAAAAACAGCAATTGGCAAGAGTAATTCTTCGTTTGATTTCTGACGAGATGTTGTTGTCAGGGTTAATAGCGGAGTTGAGGTAGACAAAGTCCCGAACTACCTCAAAGTTATATCTGTCAATGGTATCGTTCTGTCCAATTCGTCGATGTTGTGTGTCCTTTCGTGTTGACAGCATATACTTAGTCTTAACCTCATTTACTGCTATACCCATTTTTGCCGCTTCCTTCTCTATGGCTATGACATCACGCTGAGTCCTACCAATGATATCAATATTGTCGGCGTATGCTAGTAGTTGCACCGTGTTTGTTTGCTCGGGAGTTTTGAACAATTCTCTCAAGAATCAAATTTATGAAGTCACACGACAGCGCATCCCTTTGCCTAGGTGAGGTTCCGACCCTGATGGAGCAGCGAGAATCCTCCATCGTCATCCTACACAAACGGACGAGTTTGGGCGGTATACAAAAGCTAAACAAGGCTCTTTACAGTTCGTCTCTATAAATGCTGTCGTATGCTGCTTTGAAATCGATAAATAGGTGGTGGGTATCGATTTCGACTTTTTGGGTTTTTTCCAGGGTCTGCCGAAGTGTGAAAATTTGATCAGTTGTGGACTTTCCTGGCCTAAAACCACACTGATAAGGGCCGATCAGGTTGTTGGTAAACGGTTTCAGCTATGTCGGAAGCCGATAAGTGTCTTGCAGGAAGTCTTCAGACGTTCAATTAATACGTTGTACAGGAATTTATATTCGACATTTAACAGGGATACGCCTCGGAAGTTGTTGCAGAACATATGGGATTGCATTTCTTGTAGATGCAGACATATGGAGTAGTTGTTCCATTCATCGGTTTGGGGGATGGTTACTTCTATGGTAACACCATACCTGGGCGTCTTTCATTTAGAGTTTTCTTCTAAACTATATTTATATCCGGTTTTCTTCATTATTTGAAGCTTTCGTTAGACAGTCGAAATATGACTTTAGCTGCGACGTGCATCGCATCCTTGAGCACATTTTCGATTTGATTGGCGGTTCGTCAGGAGATCAGGTTGCTTGATAGATTCGAAGTCATATAAACCTAGTGCTGCTAATAACTGTCTTAGCTACACCCTGCGTTAAAGTCAATTAACTGTCGTTACGTGGAGGCTGTAATTTCCAACAAACCCGACTTCTTTTCTGTCCCAATTCTTGCATTGAAGTAGCGAATTATATTCCTAACATCCAATTCAGGATAGACTCCAGGTACTTAAATGTTCAACCTTTGCTGACAACTGTAAGTAAAGCCGACTTTATTTTTTATATTCACTATCCTATCAATCGTATTCCCTGACTCGAGGTAATAACCACACTGAGCCCAAGTGGACAGATTCATTATCCTAGGGTGTTACTTACTTACATACTTAAGTTGCGCTACAGTCAGATATGAACCTGGGCCTCAACCAAAATGCCTCTTCAATTAGCCTAGTCCTTAGTTAACTGCCTCCATTTTCGCTCTCCAAGTTGGTAGAGGATGCTGTCTACTTTTGTGCGAGACTTAAGGCAAGGTCTTTCTCCACACCGTCCAACTTCTTGCTGGAAATCAAGGTCTCTGCGAACCATTTTAAACATCCAATGCAGAGTTTTTTGTTGACTATTTGACTAGGGATAACTCTCTGTACATACGTATAGTTTGTAGTATAATATTCGTCTCCATAGCACGTCCATGCAAACGGGACCGAAGCTTTTTTCGAAGAATTTTACGATCAAAACGTCCAAGTATTTCTTCATCCGATCGTCGATGTTTTGTGTCGTTTCGTGCTGACAGCATATAAATGATCTAACCCTCATTTACTGCTAATCCTATTATTCCCGCTTCCATATCTACACTAGCAAACGTGGGTATGACATCAGGGATGGATCAGGTTGAGTCCGATAAATGATGATGCCTCTGGTGTTGGCATGGCAGTTTTGCACAATCCTCGTCTTGCCTAAATCATTTTTTTAGTATCGGGTGGGTCGCTAAGGTCGTTTCCGACCTTGATGGAGCAGCGAGAATTCTCAATTGTCATTCTACACAGACGGACCAATTTGGGCGGTATACTAAAAGTAGACATGGCTGTGTCTAGTTCGTCTCTATAAATGGTCTCCTATGCCCTTGGGTTTTTTTCCCAGAAGTGTGAAGGATGCTGAAGTGTTAAGATTTGATCAGTTATGGATGTTCCTGGCATGAAAAAGCACTGAAAATAATGTCGATTAGCTTGTTTAACGGGATTAGTGTGGTTCGATTATAAGCCGTAGCAACAACAAAATGATTTTTCACTGCGCCTTATCTCGAGATGATCTGACAAATCATCCGGGCATTATCAATCGTCAAGAATAGATTATCTCAACTTAGCCGTTTTGAGTCGGCATAAAACAGTAGGTACCGCCATCGTTTACATACACACACATAAGTGGTTGTGAGAAAGCTGGGCCCTGGGTACTACCGAGTCTATTGAGGATTCAGGCTTTAACATTGTACGGCAAATAGGATCTTGTAGGCGATGTTGAGGAGCCTCTGTAGTTGCTGCTTAGCCTTAGGCCTCGTTATTGACTACGAGCATCTATCGGGATATTTTGACATCCAAAATACTGGATGCGTGCCTCTTGTCTATCGCAATACGATGAATTTGATCTAACGCTCGTTAATATGAAGACCGCCACGTCCCCTTATGGATATCGAGGTGAGGAAATCGTGTGCTGACTATAGTGGCATTTTGTTCCACAAAGAAGTCTCCTTACTTCATTGTCATACTAGTTTTCGTGTAGGCTGTATTTTCCGACAATACTGCTAAAGATGTCCTCTTTCCCTACCTTTGCGTTAAAATCACCGAGCACGATTTTAACATAGTACTTCGGTAGTCGTTCATAAGTTTTGGTCAGGAGCTCGTAGAAACAGTCTTTTTTCCTCCACCGGGATGTTAGCGCATATACGGCTTATGTTGGCGAATTTGGCCTTGATGGGGATTGTTACAATGCGTTCGTTTATGTCTTCAAAGCATAAGACATCTTGTCTAAGTCTGGCATTTAAAACATATCTACATCCGAGTAGTCGCTATTTCTTGTCAATACAACACAGTTTTTCATCTTCCATTTGCCCGATAGTGTTGACTCTTTCTAGATATATTTTTAAGGAAATATATCTGAAGGTATATATATATCTTCACTAGAACATTCGGCCTTCTCATGCGTCAATATCTATATTCAACGACCTTGAATAAGTCTTAATATTCTTAAACTGCCTCTTGTCGATTCTAAATAGGAAAGTAAACGGCAACATTGTCTCCGTATTGTGAATTCTTCCGCTGCCATCTTCGAAAAGCAAGAGATATCTTAAAGCAAGGTGTTGCCTCGAAGAGGCTGAGATTTAGAGCTGGTATGCTACGAAAATGCTCAACTATCGCATTGCCTACCATTTGGCCGAACAGAAAAAAGGTCAAATCCGAAGTATAAAATCTTAAGTCCTCAGTAATGTATAGCACAGTTTTAAAAAGTTTAACCTTATACTCAGCTAAACCGATACTTAAGCCCGCATTGGGAAATCGGTCATAAGTACCTTTTTAATACTAAGATTTTTAAGTTTTCTTCTAGGAATACGGAAACCTTTATTCACTTTTTGAAGGCATCTATTGGAACAGGTGTCCTGGCGATGCCAAATGCATTCAGCAATTCTGGCTATGCGAATGGTGTTATTTTAACCCTAATCATCGGAATAATTGCGGTCTACTGCTTGCATATTGTGGTAGGTAATTTCAATGTGATAGGTTTGGTTCATAAACGACTTATGAAGCTCTATCTGACAGATAAATTCAATGTACGAGTTGTGTAAACGCAAACAAGTGCCCTACCTGACGTATCCTGAAGCGATGACAATTGGATTGCAGGATGGACCACCATGTCTACGATGTTTGTCTAAAATCGCAACGTAAGTACAAGTTATGTTACGTAACCAGGATCTAGTTTATATCCCACTCTATTTTGATAGGGCCTTTGTTGATGGTTTTCTGGCGTTCTACCACTTTGGGATCTGCTGTGTGTACGTTGTCTTCATCGCGGAAAGTATCAAACAAATTGTCGATGAGCATCTGATTGTATTGGATATAAGGTTACACATGTGCTTCGTGTTGGTGCCACTCTTCCTGATTTACAGCATCAGACATTTAAAGCATCTTGTTCCGTTTTCATCGGTTGCCAATATTTTGATGTTTGCTGGTAGGTTACATTCAAAAAAATCCTATTATTTAGCCCAGTTAAACCGGAATCACTTAAATTTAGGTTTTGGTGCCGTTTTGTACTACATTTTCGATGACTTGCCACCGCTATCAACTCGAGTTGCATTCCAGAGCCCCTCAAAGTTACCACTGTTCTTTGGAACTGTCCTATTCGCTTTGGAAGCTGTTGGAGTTGTAAGTTCACTTAATTAATTTATAAATTGAACAATATATATATATATAAATATTCCTTCTCGCAAAAAGGTCCTTGCCATCGAACAGAATATGCAAACACCTAAAGCCTATGTGGGTAAGTTTGGAATTATGAACCGTGGTATGACCATAGTACTCACCTTGTATATGGTCTTGGGATTCTTTGGCTATTGGCAGTATGGTGAAGATGCAAAAGGGAGTGTCACCTTAAATATACCCCAGGCTGAGATGTAAGTTGCATCCAACAACAAGTGACATTTTGGAAATAATTGTTTTCCTTTGGATATAGCCTCGCGCAAGTGGTGAAAATCCTCTTTGCAATTACAACTTTAATTTCGTATGCCCTGCAAGGATATGTGACAGCAGATATTATATGGAATCACTATCTGAAAAAGAAGACCAAAGACTCACGGCATGTCCTGTATGAGCTGCTTATCCGAGCTGTTATCGTTTTGTTAACATGTAAGTGGCTTAGAGGGTTTGCATCGGGGGAACTATTCCGCTAGAACTTGTCAAGGAATAACATTTGCTTCCTTTTAGTTTTATGTGCTGTAGCGATACCTGATTTATCATTGTTCCTGTCGTTGGTGGGCGCTTTTTGTCTATCAATTCTGGGCATCATTTTCCCAGCATTGATGGAGCTATGTGTGAAATATGTATCAGGTTATGGCAAGTGGAATTTCCATTTAATAAAAGATATTCTACTCATCACATTCGGAGTGTTTGGGGGAGCTATTGGAACCTATGTTAGTATATCAGAAATTGTTACAAAATTCACGAGTTAATGTAATTTTAAGACTGAGGTATGTAATTAATATATGTAAATAGAAAATTGCAACGCATCTAGTTTAATGACAAATAAATATTTTTTTAAGAACCGAAGTGTTCTGATTTTGTTTCCCATTATGGTATTTTCAACAGTGACGGGGCCTTGGATTCTGCAGGCTAAAACAATCAGGGTATGTTAAAATATTTTTTTTTTGAAAGAAGTAGACGATCTTATTTTTAAGTAACGTAGAGGACTGATATGTTTAAAGTCCTAAAAAGTAAGTTTTTGGCCTGCATATTCCCTTGCGAATGTCTGGCAAATATATATAAAACTGTTATGAGAAGCTTTATAAATATGCTGTTTGAAATCGGAGGCAAACTGAAGATCTAAAAATAAAACATCGTACAGTCAAACTAATGAAAAAGCTGAGTTTAAAGCAACGATTTTTTTTAATGCCAGATATGTATAGAATAAGGCAAGCATTTGAACTTATTTGTTTCTTCGACGATTTGTCATTATTTGTGGGGTTTAACTCCTAAACTATCGCAAAGATATTTATATAAAAAAGTAACGTTTCGTTCAAGGTTGTAAGTCCACAATGTTTTTTTGTTGATTTTTGACTAAGTCCTCATTTTTCTAAAAATGGATCATCCAATGATATTGCTATCGTCTGGGTGTCCTAGTAGCTGGGCAAGGGGTTCTGTGTAAGGGGTTCTTGCTACTTATCCAGAAACGAATTCTACTTTAGTCGTCCTGTGCTGAATTCCTTATTTTCTTATTGATACTCTCCACGCGGTTGAATTCTGTTGTTGAGCGAGAATGTCAATTTTTAGGCATCCATAATCAACACGAGCTCCTAAGTACTTACTTACTTAAGTGGTGCTACTGAACCTAGGCCTCAACCAACATTCCACTCCAATTAGCTCGGTCCTTAGCTAACTGCCTCCAGTTGCGCACTCCAAGTTGGTTGAGGTCGGTTTCTACTTGTGCGCGCCACTTAAGGCGAGGTCTTCCTCTACTGGGTCCGACGTCTGGCTGGGAATCGAAGGCTCTGCGAGCCGGAGTATTGGTGTCCATTCGTTCTACATGTCCCAGCCATCTTAGACGTCCAATGCGGATTTTTTTGACTAGGGGTATGTCGCTGTACAGCTCGTATAGTTCGTGGTTGAATCTTCGTCTCCATAGCCCGTCAACGCAAACGGGACCGAAGATTTTTCGAAGAATTTTTCTCTCGAATCGACCAAGGATTTCTTCATCCGCTTTTGATAAGGTTAAATGCTTTTCAGCGCCGTAGAGCAGGACTGGGATGATCAGGGTCTTATATAGGATATCCTTAGTAGTTCGAGTTAGGGCTTTACTACTAAATTGCCTTCTTAGCCCGTAGAAAGAGTAATTCTTCGTTTGATTTCTGAAGAGATGTTGTTGTCAGAGTCAATAGCGGAGCCGAGGTAGACAAAGTCCCGTACTACCTCAAAGCTATATCTATCAATGGTGAAGTTCTGTCCAATTCGTCGATGTTGTGTGTCTTTTCGTGTTGACAGCACATACCCTCTTACCCTCCCTTCAGGTAAATCCATTTTTGCCGCTTTCTTCGTTTTACTAGCAAACTTGGCTATCATCACGTTGAGTCCTACCAATGATGTCAATATCGTCGGCGCATGCTAGTAGTTGCACCGATTTTTGGAAAATTGTGCCTCTGGTGTTGGCTCGGGAGTTTTGCACAATCGTCTCAAGAATCAAATTGAAGAAGTCACACGACAGAACATCGCCTTGCCTAAATCCTTTTTCGGTATCGAATGTGTCGTTGAGGTCGTTTCAGACCCTGATGGAGCAGCGAGAATTTTCCCTCGTCATCCCACACAAACGGACGAGTTTGGGCGGTATACCAAAACTAGACATGGCTCTGTATAATTCGTCTCTACAAATGCTATCGCATGCGGCTTTGAAATTGATGGTGGGAATCGATTTGGACTTCTTGGGTTTTTTTCCAGGATCTGCCGAAGTGCGAAAATTGGATCGGTTGTGGACTTTCTATGCCTATAACCACACTGATAATCGCTGATCAGGTTGTTGGGAAACGGCGTTCACATATTACGGCAGATAGGATCTTGTAGATGATGTTGAGGAGACTTATGCCTCTGTAGTTCAGAGGGTCCCCATTTTCTGGATTTGGCAAACGATGCTGAGGTTTCTTTCATCAGGCATACTTTCATCCGACCATATTTGGCTTATGAGTTGGTACTTACCAAGTCATCATATTCGCCAGCCTTATTAAGCTTGAGCTTAGATATTGCTATCCTCACTTCACTTAGGTCGGGTGGTTGGCAGTTTTCGCTGTCGTTGCCAATATTTAATGGTTCGTTCTGCCTAACAGTGGAATGTTGTTCGTCATCGCCGTTTAACAGTCTGCAGAACTGGTTCTTCCATATCCTCGCATCGACTGTGTCTCAACTACGATATTTCCTTGTTCATCTCGACAGGATTCTGTTCGAGCCTTGTATCCTTGGCTTTGACGTTTTACACTTTGGTAAAACTTGCGAACATCGTTCCTGGAGTGGCACCTCTCTATATCCTCGATCGCGCGCTTTTCTTGCTCTTTTTTCTTCTTTCTGAAAAGCCGGTGTTCTTCCCTTCTTCTTTGCCTATAGAGCTCAATGGCAGCTCTCGTCTTCACCTGCAGCTTAGCCTTGTAGGCCTCGTTCTTGGCTGCGAGCGTTTGTCGGCATTCCTCATCAAACCAGGGGTTTCTGGCTTTAGGGCGCGAGAAACCTAGCAAATCAGTTGTGGCTGATCTAATGGCTTGTTGGCATTGTTTTCATTGTTCTTCGACATTCGATCCTAGTGGTATGGTGTGATTCGAGACGTTAAGGAATACGCGTTGTACGAAGGTCTTGGTGGTCTCTTACGATTCCGAGATTAATTTTTTCACAGTATTTCTGGTTTGTTGTGGAGTGGTGGATATACGCATTCTTACCTTTCCTACAACAAGGTAGTGGTCCAAGTCGATGTTAGCCCCTCGGAATGTTCGGACATCCAAAATACTGGATGCGTGCCTCTTGTCTATCGCAATGTGATCAATTTTGTTGACTGTTCGTTGATCTGGAGACATCCATGTCCCCTTATGGATATCGAGGTTAGGAAACCGTGTGCTGGCTATAGTGTCATTTTGTTCCGTATTGAAGATATTAGCTTAAGTCCGTTACCAGACGTGTTGTCGTGTAGGCAATGTTTTTCGACAATACTTTTCCTGGATGGCAGTAATGTCTGCTTTGTAGGAGTTTAGGGCTTCCGCTAGTTGTTCGCCTACGCATCTCCTGTTTAATGTTTTCACATTCCAGGTACAGATACGAACGTCGTTGTCCTTTTTTTTTGTTTAGCAGGGTCGTCAGCAATAAGATCAGTATTCTGATTTTCTGATCTAAGTTCACCACAAGAAAAATCTTTAAAGCTACTAAACAGTCAGCCGTTTGGTAGACGTGACTGAATGCATTCGAAATAGTAACGGATCGTTCCCGAAAGTTGTTTATATGAAAATAACAGGTTTATCAGAGTACACCCGTTAAAACAGTGTTACATAACACCTAAGACTTCATTTGCAAAAGGTTGGCACTGCTATCGAATCAAAGCACAGACAGTCAAATAATAAAATAAGCTAAATCTAGTTAGCTTCAACTCTATTAAAAGCCCGTTACACATATAAAAACTTCTTAAAATAAAGATGTCGGTAATACTGCTGCTATGTGCATTTCCGCTTTAGAAACAAAACTGGAAATGAATCGTAAACGTCTTCGATAGGATCTCTGTCACTTTGGCGTGGTGTATTTCTGACAGGTGGATTTCACTTTCTATATTTATATATATACACCCACATATTATGTGTATAAAAGCCCATTTAAAAAAACAACTCTTCTTGTTAATAATTTTATTTAAATCGTTAAAACTTAGACATAAACTCATGTTGCAATATATGATTAAAATTAAACTGCATCTTCCTATTCAATAGGAACAGCAACCAATCAATAAAATAAAATAAAAATTGTACATCAAACAATTCTTAACAAATGATGAATTTCTTAAAACTCATGGAAACATGGCATTTAACACAACCTTAACATCTAAAAGAGAATGGCTTTAAATAAAAAAAATTAAAATAAAAATAAAAACAAAGTTAACAACTAAAAAAAAAATGTCACAACATAACAAAGTCGGGTGAATGAATTAATAATACAATCGGATCTAAATCACAAGCAAAAGGAAGTTAATAACAAAAATAAAAAATAAAAACTGTCTTACGGCGTGTATCACATGTTTCGTAATTAAAAAAAAATAACACTATAACATCATCCAGCTTCGAATAATACTTTGTATTAACAGGAATGTCTCATTTTGTATTCGTTTATTTAAAAAAAATAACTTGTTGTCCCTCTGCACCAGCAGAGAGCACTTATAGCCTAAATTTTGTCTATGACTACTTGGTTGTCAATTCAAGTGTTCCTAGTGTTCCTCTTTAAAGAAGGTGTGTATGATTTCTGAGAGCGAAGTGTAGGTACCAATGACGAGTCCCAGAATACCAACAATCACCAGGAAGAAGTTGCTTATTAACAGCCATACCTTAGCGATGCCCTTGCGGTGGTGCCAGTACGTGCAGACTTGAATCAACGCTGGGAAGGCAAGACCTAAGGCAGACAAGCAAAGAGCACCAAACAAAGAGATGAACAGCTCCAAGTTTGGAATGGCAACTGCTAGGAGGACTATAAATAAAATTGGGGTTAGTACAATTTAAAAACCTAACAACTGGTGTCTGTACTTACATGTGACTAAAACCAAGCCGGTCCTTACGAAGTATTCCCAGAAGATTTTCTTGCGTTGTGGCCCCAATTTCTTGGCGACATAGTCATTCCATGTGATGTCGATGGCAACATAGCAGGCCAGACCGTGAGTGATGAAGATTGCGAATGCCAGCATTGCCTTCACACACTGCGCCAAGCTGTAAGATGGTAGAAGGTACGTTTTAAACGAATTTTCAATTATGATTCAGTTATGAACTTACATATCTTTGTCGGGTAAGTTAAGAGTAATTGATCCTTCAACAATAGCGCCATAGTTCAGATAACCGAACAGTCCCATTCCAACGTATAGGAAGACAATCAAGACCATTGCAATGTTGAGGACGCCACAGTTCCCACCAAAGGATTTTGGGGTCTTCATCTCATTTTCAAGCGGTAAGATCTGAAATTAGATTTGAAAGTGAGAATATAAGAAGGAAATAAGGATGGTGGTCGCAATTTTAGAACATACGCCTAACTGCAGGAAAATAAATGGGAAACTGCAGATATACATCTCAAGCTCATCGAAGAGGCACGCGACAGTGAAGGATTATCTCACTACTGCTTTGGGTCTCAGGGTAAGCAGGGATTATCTGATAGAATTTAGGAAGCCAACAACCACATTGTACAAGCGGCTTTTCTACCAACCAATACAAATAATAATTTGTATGAGAACGACCCGTGCAAAGAAAACCACAACAACATCGAGAATGTGCAGCAAAAACTATTGGAAGGGTTAGTGGGCTTAACTGATGCAAAATTGATATAAGAAGGGATTATCAAGTTCTAAACAGATATATTGATTTAGCTGTATCTTCTGAGTAACTACATGTTAATTCTTGCACGATTACGGGTCCTCCTGTTTTGTGCCAAATCCGAACGTCTGAGTTGAGAAATTGACAATTGATACTCCTCAGATGATTTGTTAGATCACCACGAGAGCAGGGCATGAAAAAAAATCAATAAGGTGTTTCCTGTGGATGGAAACCCATAGCAATCCCCGGTCCTTAGCTAACTGCCTCCAGTTGCGCACCCCATGTTGTTTGAGGTCGGTTTCTACTTGTGCGCGCCACTGAAGGCGAGGTCTACCTCTACTGCGTCCGACGCGACGTCTGGCTGGGAATCAAAGACTCTGCGAGCCGGGGTATTGGTGTCCATTCGTGTCCTAGCCATCTTAAACCTCCAATAAGGAGTTTTTTGACCAGGGGTATGTCGCTGTACAGTTCGTGGTTAAATTTTCGTCTCCATAGCCCATCAACGCAAACGGAACCGAAGATTTTCCGCAGAATTTTTCTCTCGTCGGTCCATGCTCTTAGAGCTGGGAGGACTGGGATAATCAGGGTCTTATATATGATCACCTTAGTAGTTCGAGTGAGGGTTTTACTACTAAATTGCCTTCTTAGCTCGAAGAAACAACGATTGGCAAGAGTAATTCTTCGTTTGATTTCTGACGAGATGTTGTTGTCAGAGTTATTAGCGGAGTCGAGGTAGACAATGGTCGTACTACCTCTGTCAATGGTGACATTCTGTCCAATTCGTCAATGTTGTGTGTCCTTTCGTGTTGACAGCATATACTTAGTCTTACCCTCATTTACTGCTAAACCCATTTTTGCCGCTTCCTTCTCTATACTAGCAAACGTGGCTATGACATCACGTTGAGTCCTACCAATGATGTCAATGCCGTCGGCGCATGCTAGTAGTTGCACTGATTTTTGGAAAATTATGCCTTTTGTGTTGGCTCGGGAGTTTTGTACAACCCTCTCAAGAATCAAATTGAAGAAGTCACATGACAGGGCATCGCCTTGCCTGATAGAGCAGCGAGAATTCTCCATCGTCATCTTACACAAACGGACGAGTTTGGACGGTATACCAAAACTAGACATGGCTCTGTATAGTTCGTCTCTATAAATGCTGTCGTATGCCGCTTTGAAATCAATAAATAGGTGTTGGTTATCGATTTGGACTTCTTGGGTTTTTTCCAGGATCTGCCGAAGTGTGAAAATTTGATCGGTTGTGGACTTTCCTGACCCAAAACCAGACTGATAAGGGCCGATCAGGTTGTTGGTAAACGGTTTCAGGCGTTCACATATTATGGCAGATGTTGAGGATACTTATGCCTCTGTAGTTGGCGCAGTTCAGAGGGTTTCCTTTTTTGTGGATCGGGCAAACGATGCTGAGGTTCCATTCTTCAGGCATACTTTCATCCGACCAGATTTGGCTTATGAGTTGGTGGATGTTACTTACCAAATTATCTCCGCCAGCTTTATAAAGCTCTGCGGGAAGGCCGTCATTTCCGGCGGTCTTATTAAGCTTGAGTTTAGATATTGCTATCCTCACTTCACTTAGGTCGGGTGGTTGGCAGTATTCGCTGTCGTTGCCAATATTGAATGATTCATTCTGCCTGACAGCGGAATGTTGTTCGTCATCGTCGTTCAACAGTCTGCAGAAGTGGTTCTTCCATATCCTCAGCATCGACTGTGTCGAAACTACGATATTCATCTCGACAGGATTCTGTTCGAGCCTTGTATCATCGTTCCTGGAGTGGCACCACTCTATATCCTCGATCGCGCGCTTTTCTTGTTTTTTTTTCTTCTTCCTGAAAAGCCGGTGTTCTTCCCATCTTTTTTGCCTATAGAACTCAATGGCAGTTCTCGTCTTCACCTGCAGCTGAGCCTTGTAGGCCCCGTTCTTGGCTGCGAGCAACTGTCGGCATTCCTCATCAAACCAGGGGTTTCTTGTTGGTGGCCGCGAGAAACCTAGTTCATCAGTTGCAGCTGATCTAGTGGCTTGTTGGCATCGTTGTCATTGTTCTTCGACATTCGATGCTGATGGTATGGTGTGAATCGAGAGGTTGAGGGATACGCGTTGGCGGTCTTTGGCGATTGCAGTCTTTCGACATTAATTTTTTATAGTATTTCTGGATTGTTGTGGCTTGGTGGATATCCGCATCCTTACCTTGGCCGACCACACAACGGATAACATGGGTGACAACTATCTCATTAATACGATAGTGTGCAGGGAAAAATTGCATGGGCCATTAATTCATTCAAGCCCCATAAATCTGCCGGCTCTGACGGCATAACCCCTATCATGCTCCAAAAAACTGCTAATCACATAATGCCGACACTGCTCACCATCTTCCGGGGATGTCTAAAACTAAACCACATACCACAAGTGTGGCGTGAAGTTAAAGTTATATTCATACCGAAGGCAGGTAAATGCAGCCACACCGTAGCGAAAGATTTCAGGCACATAAGCCTGTCCTCCTTCCTACTGAAAACGATGGAACGATTACTCGACATCCAAATACGTAGCAACCTGAATCCAGGTTACCTATCTGTAAGCCAACACGCCTATATAAAGGGTAAATCGGTGGAAACGGCTCTACACGAAGCAGTTCGCACAGTAGAAAATTCACTGCACTACAAAGAATATACGTTAGCAGCCTTTCTAGATATAGAAGGAGCCTTCAACAACGTTACAACTGAAGCAATTGCTGAGGCACTTACCAAAGCTGAAATAGGAACGGTTTCTAGCAATTGGATCTTAACCATGCTCAATAACCGGATCATTTCGTCAACACTAGGCGATTGTACCAAAAGGATCACAACATCAAGAGGTACCCCCCAGGGAGGCGTACTATCCCCACTCCTCTGGCTATTAGTAGTCAACCAGGCACTTAAGAAGCTGGATATCACTGCAATAAAAACAGTGGCATACGCTGATGACGTAGTCCTCAAGGCGAACGGAAAATTCCCATCGACACTGAGTGAAATAATGCAAAGAAGTTTCAATATACTCAGCAAGTGGGCAAAGTCTTGCGGGCTGGGTGTAAATCCAAACAAAACAGAACTGGTTCTCTTTACTAACAGGAGATCGATCCCAGCATTTCCGCCACCGTCTTTGGAAGATTCGACTATCTCATTATCAGCAAGCGCGAAATATCTGGGGGTGATAGTAAACTGAAGTGGAATCCAAACGTTGAAGATAGAGTAAAGAAAGCAAATATTGCCCTCTATAGCTGCAACAGAATCTGCGGCAAAAAATGGGGCCCATCCCCGAAGGTCACAAAATGGCTATACACAGCCATTGTCAGACCAATCCTAACATACGGCTGCTTAGTCTGGTGGAATGCTATGAAAAAAGCAAAACATATGACCAAGCTTACGAAAGTTCAAAGGACAGCATGCATACTCACGACAGGAGCCATGCGCACTAGCCCCACAGTAGGGTTAGAAACAATCCTAAACATAACACCAATTGACTTACAAATCAATGACACAGCAGTAAAAAGCGCAGCAAGACTCAATGAAACGGGCAATCTACTTACGAAGCCTTTTGGCCACAGCTCAATATTAAACTCAATGGCATATGCGGATGTAGCATCTGACTACATGATCCCATATCACGACTTTGATACTAATTACTCCATCAGAATACCAAGCAGAGACGAATCAATGTGTTGTCTAACATTGAAATAGCAATCTATACCGACGGATCCAAAATGGAAGTCGGAGTTGGCTCTGGTGGCTACTCTAAAAAGATCGGGCTAGCTACATCCTTGAGATTAGCAAACTCGTGTAGTGTATTCCAAGCTGAGATCCTGGCCATACTCGAAGCTGCCGAAACGGCTAGGGTATTGGACATATATGAGGATATCTCCATCTACGTGGGTCGTGGATAGTCAAGCGGCCATTAAAGCTCTGGCATCCAATATAGTAAAAACAGGGGTAGTTGGACGCTGCCGCGAAGAGCCGCCAGGGTGCCAGGACATAATGACATTATAGGAAATGAGAAAGCAGACGAGCTAGCCAGACTAGGATTGTCCAGTTACATTTCCCTAGCTGATAAAAGGGTCAATCCCCCGCTGGCTTCTAAAAAACATGTAATAACCAAGCACACTCAAAAAGCAACCATAACAAGATGGCAAAATACAATAACTTGTACACACACCAAATCTCTCTGGCCGGAACTAAGCGGCAGCAAATCAAACAAGCTATTAGCTTTGAATAGAGCATCCATTTCTATAGCGGTGAAAGTGATAACAGGTCACAACCTGTTGGGTAAGCACTCAAATAAGATAAAACTGACTGGTGCGAACCAACTTTGCAGGAAATGCAGCGACCCTGACGTCGAAGAAGAGGTCTCACACCTACTATGCCACTGCCCTGTGATCAGTGGCAGTCGTTTTCAAATACTAGGCAGCCTTTACTTCGATGACCTAAGTGACCTAACGACTATCCCAATAGCGCTGATAGTCCATTTTTGTAGCAGATCAGGATGGAGCAACTACCTCTTTGAGGCTGAAGGAGCAACACAGATCAGCACCGCATAAGTATCACTAGCGAACTTAACCAGGTATCCTCTTTCTCTATTTCAGGATACTTTCTTCGGAGGGTATCGCTATGGGCCCACGTAGACCTATGCGAGCTTGACGACTCACCCGAGCGTCAACAGCCCATCTAACCTAACCTAACCTAACTTGGCTTTAAGAAGGTAGTGGTCCGGAGTCGATGTTCTAAGCTTTAAGAATATCTTAGCCTAAAAATATATGAGAAGGCTTCAATCCGTGTGAATCATTGAATACCCTATCCCAATCCATCCTTTACAAATGGTCCCCAAAAGTAGGAGTGTCTTAAATTTGAATGGGATGAAATATAGAAGATGACATTGTCACTACATCTTCTTCAAACAGATTATCTTAATCTTTGGTGGTCCGACAAAAAGCAATGTTTTTCTATTGCAGATACTATGGGTAGGGTATACAAATCGTTTTCTAAAATGCCCCAAAAAGTATTTAAGTTTTTTTTTTATATTTCCTTCAAATTTTACCGAAAACCGTTTTTTATATGAAACCAGAAAGAATGTTTTTCTAAAAAGTGGGCGGATCCCATATACGAAAATAATCCTATTTCAAAATTTAAGGCCTAAACATCGATGACGTACATACGGACGGACAGACAGATATGTCTTCGTCGTGTCAGCTAGCGATCGTGTCAGCTGATTCCATTCGTATACGTTGCTGTATATCTGGATATTATTTTTCTATGTTACAAATTATGAGTCAAAACTAATATACCTCTATGTCATAGGGTATACAAAAATCTTCGGGAATTACTATTTCCACAATCGTTTTCATTTTGAGGTTTGTTCAAATTTCCATGAATGTATGTAGCTATAAGCTGATTAAATGGGCCTCCAATCTCCACGTTAATCGTACCTAACCAAAAAACCTAGCCAAAAAAAATGCCAGTTTCTACATAGAAGTTACTTTTTGCAATAAAACATTTTTAATCTTTGATTTAAATTGAACTCCTAATTAAAAAAAAAAATTTAGCATTGATTCCTACCAAATAGTTCATCTATCTCCTGTCAATCATCAAATTTGATGAAATTTTAATCAATTGATCTTTAAACATTTGTTTACCTAATTTTAAAAAGCGGTATTCGGCTAAAAATCAATTGATAACATTATCAGCTTAAACTAAAAATCTAATCGCAGACTGATGCTTAACTGCAATTTCATATTAAAACAAATTATCAGCAGGTAATCTTGTCACCATTTTAGTTGTTAGGATTTTTATTGGAATTATAACGTCACGTAACGCACTGGTTTTCAGATCAACAACAAAGTGGCAAGATTTTCGAACACGATTGTGATGTCTCATTACATAAACTGATATATCACATCATTAAGACTGCCATTACTATATCTCATTCGATCTACAATTTTCTTAATGGTTTTATAATTCAAGCTCAGTAAACACTTTTAATCATTCCCAAACGTCAAGATTAAAATAAAAATTAACTTGCAATAGCCTTCACCGAGATACTTGACATTCGAGATACCGATTTAATGACTAAGTGTATGTACCTCGGTCATTATTTTTTTTTATCTTAACATCATTTCTCTGTAACTTACCACGCCAATTGCCTCCAGGGCAAACAGAACCGTACCAAAGAACAGTGGGAAGTTGTAGTATTCACCGAATGCATCCTTACCCTCGGTTGAGACTGGTTCACGGAAGATGTAGTAGCAAATGATGCCAAAGGACACCATTGTAATGAAATTGGCAAGAGTAGAAAACGGAGCTAGGTACTTGAGGTTTCTAACCTGCAATTTCAAAATTTATTGTTTAGTCATCTTGTTGGGTAGGGTTTAACTTTATTCACTCACCCAATTGATCAGAATTAACGGTAGCAGAATGAAAACCATATACAGGCGAACATCTGTCGGTTCGTCCATGTAATAATCCGCCACAGACTTAATGTTAGACGACACAAAGACCACGTATACGCAACATGTTCCCAGCTGATAGATTAACAGAAATGTGTTCACTGTATGCCTGCAAAAAAAAAAATTATATATTCTCAGAAATTTAATCAAAAGCAACGGTCAACACTTACCCTATGTATGGAGCTAATCTCTTGAAGAACGTAGGTCCCTCAGAAAATCCTGCCTCTGCGACGGCTGGATAATTCATACTTGGTACTCTTTTCCGCCGGCACAACTCATATTCGGCTTTGATCAGCTGATGGATGCAATATGTGCAGATAAATCCAATGATAATTGTTCCAACTGTACCCGTCACGTAGCCGGCGTTTTTGAAGGCATTTGGCATAGCTAGGATGCCGGTACCCAGGGAACCCTTCAGCAAATGAAACATTGTCTCGGAATTTCTTTAAAAAAACAGAATACGAGGATATTTTTGAAAGTTTCAATGATGGGGTTAATTTTCATGAACTTACGTTGTAGGGTGTTCCACCTCTCGGTGCTGGTATGGAATATAGTCGCCATCTAAAGGGACTTTTCCCTTTTCCGTCAGCTCTAGGCTAAACCGAGGCTTGTCGCTTGACTGTATTGATTTGTCATTGTCGTTCACGAAACCGGCATTATGATGCCCGTTGATATTTTTAGTCATCACGTTAGTGAGGTCGTCTTAGTAGAACTAAGAGGTCTGAAAGTAAAAAAAGATATTGAATAATTGAATTGATTTAGAGAGGGAAGGTTGACATTAAAAAATCGAAGCATTTCGGGATAGCGATAGAGATGTAATTTCGAAAACATTGATTAAAAACGTCTGATTTACATTTTATTGTTAAAGAGAAAGGCTTGCAAGGTCACGAAGAAGTTGTCACCAGATGTTCTTTGGCTGTTATTTGTTTAATTATTCCGAAAGCTTTTAACTTGGTCTAAATACTTTGTAAAAGCTCTTTTTTTTATCAACGAATAATAGAGTCGTTTCATAATTTAAGAAATGTATTATATGCGTTAACGTGAAGCGGTTGCGCTCCAAATTCAATAACAGACTACAACCGTATCCTAGGGGTATCTAATAAATTGGATCTAGATCTGTAGGTTGGGAGTTGACTAACAGGGTAACCTCCTTATCATAGTTAGTTATAAAAGAAACAACAGCCTCGGATAACAGATATCCCCAACAATAGCGATGTCAAAATTTAACTTGGGGACTTCAATGGTGGTAGCCGAATTCACCAGTAGAGAAAAAGTTAGAGCAGACTTAAAAAAAGGAAGAACAAGAGCGATGTGAAAATTGAACTTTGTGACTTCGATGGTGGTAGCCGAATTCACCAGTTGAGAAGAAGTTAGAGCAACCATAAAAAAGGAAGACCAAGAAAGGGCGCGGTTCGGATGGATTACCAGAAAAACTCGCCAAATACGGAGGTGTTGCAATGGAAGTGTGCAAACACCAAACCGTCAACAAAGTCTAAATGTATGAAAACAAGCCCGATGACTGGTATATTAGGTCCATAGGTCCTATATATAAAAGCAGAAATCCCATGTATTGCCCCAACTATTAGGTAGGTAAATGTCGCATATGAGATCCTACCCAAAGTGCTGTGCGAACTTCTGAAGTCTTTCTGTAACACACTCATCGGACTATCAGTGTTGGCCTATTGTCAGGGCACTTATTCAAATATATTGAGATACTTTTCAAATTTTTGTAGGGACTCAGCTTTCAATTTTGAATTGATAATCAAAATTATAGGTTATAAATAATGTATAGGTTAGAAATAACACAATGGGCTCTAGCCCGCAGTGTCTTTGATTCTAAGGCGGGAGGTCGTGGGAGAAGAAAATACCTTGGTTTAAGTAAAGTGCACAAGTAGTGACCTGTAGCTAAGGTCACCGTGTGATTCCGCCGTGCGTAAGATCTGAATGGTTGGGAGCTCTAATCCCAACCGCTAACGGTAGAACTCCGTATAACGGGCGCCCTCCGGTTTTAATTAATGCCTTATCCACGTAACGCGGAGCTCTGCGTGGACGGACCGTCTTTCTCGCGCTACTCGTGGGATCTCAACATGAACAATTTAAACATAAAACAAAAAAAAAATAAAACAAAAAAAAACATAAAAAAAAAACACAAAAAACAAAACAGTACGTCCGGAAGGAAACCAAGCCAATCGTACTGAGGAGGAAAACTTTCTCTTCAGTGTGAGTGGGCTATTGGAATCCGGCACGGACAAGTCGGGATCTGAGGATGAAGCTGCGATCAGATTGAGGGAGGATGAACTCCTGAAAGACGATCGCAGTTCCATCTCCAGTAAATTCGCAAGCGCGGAATCGGGCGAAGCGAACGCGACCAAGAGCGGGATTGCCGTCTCTGTGGCGTCGCGCGGGGTATGTGTGCTTCCGGTGGATTTGAGGGAGGGGTGTTTTGCTCCAGATCGTCAGACCCTACCGGTATCCAATAGGACCTGCGCATTGACCAAGTCAACGTCATCTGTTAACTCAAGGGATAAATCCCTTGCGGAAAAGATGGCGGAAGTGACAGTCTCTGCAATGGATACAGGCTTACATGCCTCGTGCGACGCCGCAGAGACGTTATCGGTCACCGCGACTCAATCCAGTGCCGCGGCGGGTGTCAAGTCATCACTGGCTGGCGACCCAAGGAAGCTTCTCCCTGCGGTTAAGTCGGGGGTGGAAACGACGCCGGCCATGGAACTGGATCTGAACGACTCGTTCGTCACCGTGGACTCAGCCAACACCACCGCCGAAACATGTCTCAACACGACAGTGAGACACATAAGAGGGGACGTAGACACGCTATCTTTAGCCTCGGGGCTAAGCGGTAAGAGCAGACGCAACGCGAGACGTGTAATCAGACGTAACAACCGACGACGCGAGTTAGCCAACGCTACTGCCTCTTTAAGTCTGCCCCCCCCATCGGTATCGCGCGCGTACGATATGACTATGGTCACTAATACTGGCAACCATGAGGTTAGATCGGCCGCTCTTGAGGGCAATCCGGAAGCATCGTCGGGACTACCCACGGTCGCGGAAGGTGGATCAGCTAGAGTGGCGGGCGATACCAAAAGGAAGCCAACAACTATCAGCAAAGGCAACCATGAGGCAAGATCGGCCGCTCCAGAGGGCGACCCTAAAGCACCGTTGGGAATATCCACGGCCGCTAAAGGAAGATCAGCTGGGGTGGCGGGCGACGCCAAAGGGAAACCTGTTAGCGCAAAAATAGTAGCTAACCAAGCGTCGAAACTGACCGTATCAGAGGGAGAGTCCAAGGAACCGATGGGATTACCCAAAGGAACCAAGGCAGTATCAGCTGAGATGGCGAGGTTTGACGTGAGGCAAGCTGGCCCTAGCATGCCGACTACTGCGAGACCGCCGCAAGGTGCAGTTAAGCGGAGTCGGTTGGACATCAGCGGTCCAATGGACATGGTCTGGTGGAATGCTATGAAAAAAGCAAAACATACGACCAAGCTTACGAAAGTTCAAAGAACAGCATGCATACTCACGACAGGAGCCATGCGCACTAGCCCCACAGTAGGGTTAGAAACAATACTAAACATAACACCAATTGACTTACAAATCAATGACACAGCAGCAAAAAGCGCAGCAAGACTCAAAGAAACGGGCAATCTACTTACGAAGCCTTTTGGCCACAGCTCAATATTAAGCTCAATGGCATATGAGGATGTAGCATGTGACTACATGATCCCATATCACGACTTTGATATTGATTACTCCATCAGAATACCAAGTAGAGACGAGTGGTCTTCAAACAATGTGTTATCTAACACAGAAATAGCAATCTACACCGACGGATCCAAAATGGAAGTCGGAGTGGGCTCTGGTGTCAACTCTGAAAAAATCGGGCTAGCTACATCCTTAAGATTAGCAAACTCGTGTAGTGTTTTCCAAGCTGAGATCCTGGCCATACTCGAAGCTGCCGAATCGGCTAGGGTATTGGACATATCACATGAGGATATCTCCATCTACGTGGATAGTCAAGCGGCCATTAAAGCTCTGGCATCCAATATAGTAAAATCACGGGTAGTTGGACGCTGCCGCGAAGAGCTGAAGGCTCTTTGTAACCAGAACAAAGTCCAAATTATCTGGGTGCCAGGACATAATGACATTTTAGGAAATGAGAAAGCAGACGAACTAGCCAGATTAGGATCGTCCAGTTGCATTTCCCTAGCTGATAAAAGAGTCAATCCCCCGCTAGCATCTAAAAAACTTGAATTAACTAAGCACACTCAAAAAGCAACCATAACAAGATGGCTAAATACAATAAACTGTACACACACTAAATCTCTCTGGCCAGAATTAAGTGGCAGCAAATCAAACAAGCTATTAGCTTTGAATAGAACTTCCATTTCCATAGCGGTGAGAGTGATAACAGGTCACAATCTGTTGGGTAAGCACTCTAATAAGATGAGACTGACTGGTGCAAACCAACTCTGCAGGAAATGCAGCGACCCTGACGTCGAGGAAGATGTCCCACACCTGCTATGCCACTGCCCGGCGATCAGTGACAGTCGATTTAAAATTTTAGGCAACTTTTACTTCAATGACCTAAGTGACCTAAGGACTATCCCAATAACGCTGATAGTCCGTTTTTGTTGCAAATCAGGATGGAGCAACTACCTCTTTGAGGCTGAAGGAGCAACACAGACCAGCACTGCATAAGTATCACAAGCGAACTTAACCAGGTATCCTCTTTCTCTTTTTTTCAGGACTTTTTTTTCTTCGAAGGGTATCGCTATGGGCCCACGTAGGCCTATGCGTGTTTGACGACTCGCCCGAGCGTCAACAGCCCACCTAACCTAACCTAACCTAAAGTGCACAAGTAGGGACAGAAAAAACCCGTATTCAGTGCGCTATTGTGGTAGGTAAATAACGAATCGGAGCTATATTTGGAGAGACATTTTGGTTAAGGCGGCCTGTTTCTCCAAATAGGGCCTTGACTATGATATGAGAATAGGCACCTGGAATGTACGAACACTCTACACCTCGGGTGCTACTTAAAAACTTGAATCTGTCCTCACGCGGTACAAGGCAGATATAGCCGCAGTCTAGGAGATACGATGGATAGGATCAGGTATAATGAAGAGAAAACATTGCGACATTTATTACTGCAACAAAAGATTGCATGTATTAGGATGCGCATTCGTCGTGGGAAATCGGCTTAGGACGAAAGTCATTGACTTCAAGTCGATAAGTGATCGTCTTTCTGTGATCCGCATCAAAGCTACGTTCCAAAACATAAGCCTAATATGTGCACATGCCCCTACCGACGAGGCCGACGATCTCATAAAGGAGGAGTTTTATGACCTCCTGGATGGAGCCTACGGAGCCTGTCCGGAGTATTATGTAAAAGTTGTACTCAGGGATTTCAATGCTAAAGTCGGAAAGGAAAACAACGGCTACCGACTAATCGATTTTGCAGCAGCTCGTAATACGGTGATAAGTAGCACTAGTAGCGCTCTCCAGACGGTCGAACCGCCAACCAAATCGACCAAGTACTAATCGATGCGAGGCACGCATCTAACATCCAAGACGTGCATACATTCCGAGGGGCAAACGTCGACTCTGATCATTTTCTTGTCGCGGATAAATTCAGATCTCGACTGTCCAACGAGAAGAAGCTGCGAACTGCCCAGAAGAAGAAATTCGACGTTGGACGCCTTATCACACCTGGAGTAGCCAGAGCCTATAGTGAGCGCCTGAGTATGAAACTCTCCCATGTGCACTCACCTACCACAGACTCGAACTATCAAAGGTGCCAGTATCGCGACATCATCAAGGAGGTAGCCGAAGCCACTGTAGGGTACCAGCCACCCCCGAGAAAGAGCCCGTGGTATGATGATGAATGCGTTTACAAGAAAAAGGTGACAGAAGATGCACACAAGAAAGAGTTGCAGCGCAAAACAAGGGCAGCGAGAGAAGTGTATCGAGCCAGGAGAAGGGAGGAAAAGAAGACCCTGCGTAAAAAGAAGAGAGCTTACATCTTGAGGTTTTATAAAAAAAAGCCAAGCAACTGGCTGCTGGCTACAAAACCGGAACGCAGGCTCTTCGAGACAGCGAAGGAAACCTAGTCACCGAAGCGCAGGGAATAGTAGATGTGTTTAAGCAGCATTTCCAACAGCTGCTAAATGGGCATCATGTAGAGAGATAGTGATAGCGCAAGAAGAGAACCCATGTCCAGTCAATGAAGAACTAGTTCCAAGTGGGCCCAGCTATTAAAAAGCTTAAGGACAACAAGGCCGCAGGTTCTGATGGCTTACCAGCGGAGCTTTTTAAATACGGTGGTGATGTTTTGGTAGGGAGCATGCACCGAATCATCATCATATGCCCCATCTACAAAAAAGGAGATCCTATGACTTGCAAGAACTATCGAGGCATATCCCTGGTAAATGTCGCATCTTGTATGCAACGTACTGTGTTAGGCGTTCACACAGTACGTTGCATACAAGATGCGACATTTACCAGGGATATGCCTCGTTCTGCAACAGACTAATAGGCTCGTACCAGTGTGGCTTACGGCCCGGTCTATAGTCGATCTGACTATAGACCAAATTTTCACGCTGAGGCAAATCCTGGAAAAGACCAATGAATTTTAAGTCGAAACTCACCACCTACTCATCGACTTCAAAGCCGCGTATGATAGCATACATCGTCAGGAGCTCTACTGATTCAGCTGTATCGCGTGACGCTGAGAAAACACGCGCTGCAACGTGCAGATTGAAAGTAGCTCCTCCGAACCATTCCAAGCATGCACCGGATTTTGGCAAGGAGACGCGCTATCATGTGACTGCTTCAATCTCGTACTGGAGCAGATAGTGCAAAGGGCAGGTGTTAACACGGAAGGCACTATTTTCAACAGGTCCGTCCAGCTGCTGGGCTATAAGGACGATATTGACACCATCGTTCGCTCTGAACATGCCGTGATAAAAGCGTTCACGGAGATTGAAGAACAGGCGAAATCCGTTGGCCTTGAAGTAAATGAGGACAAGACTAAATACATGCTAACAAACAAACAAGCATCTGTCCACCGCCTCGGACAAAACGTCACTATTGATAGCAGCAATTCGGAGGTAGTTAAGGAGTTCACCTACCTCGGAGTTAGAATAAACTCCACGAATGACCCAAGTGGGGATCCGTCGAAAAATTACCCTAGGAAACCGTTGCTATACTTAGGTTTGGCGAAACAACTGGGTTCAAAACTCCTAACTCGAAGGACGAAATGTGTGCTCTACAAAATACTTCGGTGGATTTTTGGTCCTCTGCACGAGGAGGGAGGAGAAGATACAACCGCGAACTCTATGAGCTGTATCAAGATGTGGATGTAGTCCAAAAACAAAAACACGTGGAGTACATTGGCTCGACCACATCGAGCGAATGGATAATAATGCTCCAGCTAAGAGGATCTTCGAATCCCAGCCCCCAGGTTCGAGAAGGCAAGGAAGACTGAACCTCCGTTTCAAAGACCAAGCCATCGCGGATGCCAGAGCGCCTGGTCTAGACAACTGGAAGCAGCGAGCCAGAGATCGTAGAGGATAGAAGGCTGCAGTGTCTCAGGAAGAGACTCTTCACGGGTCGGGAGCCCGATAAGTAAGTAAGTAAGTTGGTTAAGGCCTAGGTTAGTCAGTCCTTTAACTCGAGGCCAACAGTACACAAACAAACATGTTTTTACAATCTTCTCTTCTCAGAAGAAAATTATCAAAATACAATTATAAGTACACACCTCAAAGATGCTAACGAATCAGCCGAATATTGTTAAGTAGTAGAGTCAATATTTTGAAATACGTTTGTCTGCCTAGACCTAGAAGTAAATACTACCCAATTCACACCAATTTATTGTCAAGTTCATTTGAGTAAAATGTATGGGATGCATCCCTAGTTATAGCAATCTTTTGCATGTCTTGGCATTTTTACTAACAATGTCAATTCGCACCTTCCTTCAACAAATTTCTGAATAAGATCAACAAAATTAAGACCACGTGCGTATGCATTCTTCGTTCACAATCCCTGGTTTTCATTATATGCGCCGCGTTTGACCTTCCAACAGGCGTAAAACACAGACAAGCAAAACGAAAAAAGCTCTCAGCATTAAAACGGCAAAATGTGCAACTATGCGCATAGCAAATACAAAGCAATGATAGAATGCACTCAATACCTCCCCTACATCTCGCAGCTGTCAAAACTCCGCCAAACTGTCAATGAAATTCGATACCGAAAACAAAAGAAAACTGTGAACGTGACATCGCGATGACGTGAGCAGAATTCCTAAACGGAAGAAAGATACGACTAAACTTACTTTGTCCAACAACTGGTAAATTATCAATTACGAAGTGTTAATTAGCCACAAAATTAACCAAAATGCCATTAGTGTCATCATATGAATACGTTTATGATGTTCGAAAACACGAACGAGTTCGCGCCCACTCTAATAACATTCAGCGCGCTATTCGATTAAGCTCGTAACCCGAGGTCAGATCAGAGTCATACATTGTTCTCTCTTATTCTGGCGCGAATACAAGCGGCTCAGTACTATATGACCAAACGGAATAATCAAAACCATTTCAATTACATAAATTAAATGAAGCTCTGGCATATCCGTGTTGCTGTTGGATCTATCCCGCACATCTTTCTCTGATTAATGACAATTTCCGATGCCACTGGTATTGTGTCATATGGCGCACGAGATTAAAGCCATAACAATGACACAAAATTGACATTGAGTGTTTGGCGTGTAAATGATAATAAGATGACTACCCCGGGTTTGTCAAATGAAATGCATGATAGATACATGACTGTATGAGAGATAACATCATGATAGATGGTACAGGTACTTTTCTATTAATCGATACATTGTAGGTATGTCGATCATTGGCAAAGTGCCATAACTGTCAAGAGGTATACGTTATTTGCACTCGAGTGTATCCATTTGATAGTACAAACGGCGAATCCAATTATTCATCTAAACTACTAGTGTTGGGAAAATAATTACATAAACTATTGTTTGAAATAAAACAATGATAAATGTGATTCATTGTTTGGGTGACTGACCTTGTTTACCTTATTAATAAAAACTAGGAAAGCGAACCAACAAAAATGTTCATTTAAGCTCACAGACAAGCTGTTCATCTAACAACGACACGACCAACGCAATATCAAAATTATGTGATGAGCTGATAGCGTTCAATAACTTAGTGTACTCTATGTCGTCAGGATAATTTTTTTTATTCCGTTCAACTATCTTGTTATAAGAGTGACAACAGCTTTGGATAATGAATCATTCTAATATTTAGCAGAGTGGGAACAAACACGATACAACGACTTACAAGTATGCTCCTGGATCATACGCAGGTGTTACTGAAAAAATTGTATCTGACCTCGAGCAGCACAGGGAGAGAGTCGTTGAATTAAAGCAGTTTGGTGATCTTCTAAGGTTGATCAAAGCAATATTAGCCTATTTTGTGAAAACTCTTTAACCGACGAGACTGAAGACCATATAAAGGATTCATTTTATGATCTTATGGACGTAGCATATCTGAAAATCAGGTGATTATAATGCAAAACTATGGAATGAAAATCAGAGTTTGTAATTGCAACGAGAATTAGCAACCAATGGAACATACAAATAGATTAAGCGTTGGCCTTCGCGCAACGCGTATCCCTTAACCGCTCGATTCACATTACACCACCAGCATCTAATGTCGAAGAACAATGGCAACGATGCCACCAAGCCATTAGATCAGCCGCAACTGATGTTCTAGGTGTCTCGCGGCCATCAGCAAGAAACCCCTGGTTTGATGAGGAATGTCGACAGATGCTCGCAGCCAAGAACAAGGCCTACAAGACTAAGCTGCAGGTGAAGACGAGAGCTGCCATTGAGCTCTATAGTCAAAGAAGAAGGCAAGAACACAGGCTTTTCAGAAAGCGGATATCGAGGATATAGAGAGCTGCCACTCCAGGAACGATGTTAGCAAGTTTTACAAAAGTTTAAAACGTCAAAGACAAGGATACAAGGCTCGAACAGAATCCTGTCGAGATGAACAAGGAAATATCGTAGTTGAGACACAGTCGATGCTGAGGACATGTAAGAACCACTTCTGCAGACTGTTAAACGGCGATGACGAAGAACATTCCGCTGTCAGACAGAACGAACCATTTAATATTGGCAACGGCAGCTAAAACTGCCAACCACCCGACCTAAGTGAAATGAGGATGGCAATATCTAAGCTCAAGCTTAATAAGGCCGCTGGAAATGACGACTTTCCCACTAAGCTTGATGACTTGGTAAGTAAGTAAATAAATAAATAACATCCACCAACTCATAAGCCAAATATGGCCGGATGAAAGTATGCCTGAAGAATGGAACCTCAGCATGGTTTGCCCAATCCACAAAAAAAAGACCCTCTGAACTGCGCCAACTACAGACATCGCCTACAAGATCCTATCTGCCGTAATATGTGAACGTCTGAAACAGTTTACCAACAACCTGATCTGCCCTTACAGTGTGGTTTGAGGCCAGGAAAGTCCACAATCGATTAGATTTTCACACTTCGGCAGATCCTGGAAAAAAACCCAAGAAGTCCAAATCGATACCCACCACCTATTCATCGATTTTAAAGCCGCATACGAAAGCATTTGTAGAGGCGAATTATACAGAGCCTTGTCTAGTTTTGGTATAACGCCCAAACTCGTCCGTTAGTGTAGGATGACGATGGAAAATTCTCGCTGCTCCATCAGGGTCGGAAACGACCTCACCGACACATTCTATACCAAAAAAGGATTTAGGCAAGGCGATGCGCTGTCGTGTGACTTCTTCAATTAGATTCTTGAGACGATTGTGCAAAACTCCCGAGGCAACACCAGAGGCACAATTTTTCAAAAATTGGTGCAACTACTAGCATACGCCGACGATATTGACATCATTGGTAGGACTCAACGTGATGTCATAGCCACGTTTGCCAGCAAAGAGATGAAATCGGCAAAAATGGGTTAAGCAGTAAATGAGGGTAAGACTAAGTGTATGCTATCAACACGAAAGGACACATTACATCGACGAATTGGACAAAACATCACCATTGACAGAAATAACTTTGAGGTAGTACGGGACTTTGTCTACCTCGGCTCCGCTATTAACTCTGAGAACAACATCTCGTCAGAAATCAAACGAGGAATTACTCCTGCCAACCGCTGTTTTTTCGGGCTAAGAAGGCAATTTAGTAGTAAAGTCCTCACTCGAACTTAATACTAAGGAGATCCTATAAAACACCCTGATTATCCCTGCTCTACGGCGCTGAAACATTTAACCTTATCAAAAGGAGATGAAGAAATCCTTGGTAGATTCGAGAGAAAAATTCTTCGAAAAATCTTCGGTCCCGTTTGCATTGACGGGCTATGGAGACGAAGATTCAACCAAGAACTATAGGAGCTGTACAGCTACATACCCTTGGTCAAAAAACTCCATATTGGACGTTTAAGATGGCTAGGACATGTACATAGAACAAATTGACACCAATTCTCCGGCTCGCAGAGTCTTCGATTCCCAGCCAGACGTCGGACGCAGTAGAGGTAGACCTCGCCTTAAGTGTCGGGCACAAGTTGAAACCGACCTCAACCAACTTGGAGTGCGCAACTGGAGGCAGTTAGCTAAGGACCGGGCTAATTGGAGAGGAGTGTTGGTTGAGGCCCAGCTTCATCCCGGACTGTAGTGCCACTTAAGTAGGCAAGTAAGTAAGTAAGTAAGTTGGTCGAATTAGAGAACCGGGACTGAGAGAGATAGACTTTTTGCTGAGACTCAATCCTCCTCTTGTAGCAGTGGTTGTAGCACAAAGAAAATAAAAAAAAGCGTCGCAACAGGCTCGTTATTAACCAGGGCCTGTATTTCATACAACTATTCATGTGTGCGTGTGCACTTTTTGCACGATGGCGGGACTTCCTGTTCTATGCCGAATACGTACGGCCAAGTTTTCTTGACAATTGGTACTACTCGGACTACGAAATCAGATCATCACGAGAGAAGGGCCAGTGAAAATTCATTTAGGTATTTGTACGGCTAAAAATCGAACCCAGACCTTTGCGCCAGAGTCCATCGCACTAACCATCGCGCCACTGAGCAGCACAAAAGCAATAATAAAGCGATAGCTGAATGCAATCTAGACTGACAGCCACCTTCACATATATATCCGTTTATAATGAAAAGAGATGACAGAATACTAACACAAACTCTTAGATACGTAGAAGGGGAAAATAGCTAGAAGAAGGATAGATAAAGTTATCCAACCAGCAGGTTAATGAAATCATTGAGTCTTGCTCCAAGTCAGCAACATTAGATAGCACCAAACCTTTATCCATGATTTGCATGATCAAAATATTTCCAATGCCTGATATATCTGCTCCATATGATGTAACTTACAAAAAAAAGGCGAAACAAATTCTTCAATTTAGGTACTTTAGAGGCCAGAAAATCCATCAAATCGACTATTGATCAAATATTCACATGAATGCAAATTCTTGACCAATGAATTTACTTCGAGCTTTATATGTTTTATTGACTTTAAACCGGGTATGATAGGATCCATCACCACCATGGACTTCCAAGAGCAATGACCAAAATCGGTTTGTCATCAATATTAGAACAGCCTTACTAGTTGATGCATATTAGAGTTTTGCGTCGAAAGGCTTGATTCCGATACCATGGACTAATTCGTATACCAAGCTCTATAGAAACTTACATTTTTCAGACATCAACTCAGTAACTACGCAGGTTTCATTAAACAAATCCCGTCTCACGCCTCTATACAACTTGTACAATATTTTTCCAACAGCGTTAAGGAAGCTATTACTAAATGTTAAAGGGCTTCAAGCCTGCTTCTTTTTTTATTTGTGTGTGCTAACACAAAGACGAGGTGGTCAATTTCAGAAGCTTCTCAGGACAGTTTTTTACTTTTGATGTTTATCGCAACTGGTGGGACAACAACTAAGGTGTTGTTACCCTCGGGATATGAACCATTCACCAAGCCAAGCAACCCCCATTACTAAATGTAATTCATTGCAACATGATTGATAATACAAAATGGTCTTCTGAGAACACTATAGGAGTAGCTTATCAAATGAAAAAAATGGTCCACACATGAGTAAAATTTTGGGGTATTTCATAGGAATATTAGATCTGTTCCGTTTACTTATCATGCAAAGTTATGGACTAATAGTCAATTCCGAACGAATGGATGTGGCAAGTGATCAAATACGGACACCTTGCGGACAACATAGGACTATTATCTGTGGTAGGGTGATAAAATGTCTAAAAAAAGGATTGTTACAAACTGTGGTGATAGGATTTTGAAATCCGGAGCACAGCAAGATTCAACCTTTCCTCCCATACTATTTGTAAAGATAATCATGCATCACAAAAATCATTGCAATGGTTAAAGTGTAGATTTTTATGAATTTTTTGCATGGTTATGTGTTTGTAATATTTATCCAACTGTTCCGAAAAAAAGGCTCAATACCCCTGTTTAAGTGAAGTTAATCAAACCGATTTTCGAAAATTAAAATGAAAACCATCCGCATCTGCTAATATTTTGAAGGTTAGTACTGACGTTTAATAACAGTGACATTTGGTGCAAAAGCAATTAAAAAAAAAAAGAAAATAACAAAAATATTTGCTCTAAATGACATAATTTGCAAGAAGTGATAGGCAAATACGACGCTTGAGTCTCGAAAAATTATCCAGACTTGAATCCCACTGAGAAACTTATTGGCAATAGAATATTTCACCAGATTTACAATTTATTTTCACTTCACTTAGCTATGGCAAAAACCGACATTATGCTTGTCTTTAGCAAAACTGTATATCTTGTCTTTATGAAAATTGTATAGACCTGGGACTCTACTCCAAAAAATAATTTCATATTGAGATTGTTTTTCGTAAAAATAACTATTACCATTCCGTTCTTATTTCACTTCCAAAATAGTTCATGAAAGATGTATTTTTTTTGGGAAAATATCACCTTCGGAACGAAACAGAAGGCACACAGTGGCCGAATTAGTTTCCCAATCCCTTAAACGTTCATATGTATGTATTTTCAGTCTTGTTAGGCTAATATGCTCTTCAGATTGCATTGTACTTCCCTTAGACTGTGCAATTTTCAAAGCATATTTGTATAGCAGATAGGTGTCTACATTTTTATCGGAGAGGCATGCAAATCGACTCAATTTCTTCTGCACGGCTTTATTCATTGAAACATTTTTCTCGTGCTTCAATAGAGACTTGTTGCCTTAGCAAACTGACGATGAGAAGATGCAAACCAGATGAAAACCGCAGGCAAGCTAAATAAAAACCAACTGAACCTTGCGCAGTTTCATACGCTTATCGCGAATGGAGCAATTAACTTGTCCGTCCTCCAACTAAAGCAATACACTTTAACTGTCAGGTCCGTTCCCATCTACAACCACCGATAGCATTTTTTCATGTTTAATCCATACAACTACTAGATTTTAAGCACCTAAAGCTAAAAGACTACAAAATATCGACGTTCGCTATTCTAAATATTTACATCTACGATCACAACTATAGATTGACAAATTTATGTAAATTAATTACCATAATCCAATCTCCACTCAACATCCTAGGACTGATCACCGTCAACAGCTTAAAGGCCAAACCCAACGACACTTAGCCTTAGAGCGCTTTGTAATAACCAGTCATTTGTGACCCAATTTTCACGCATGCAACCCGCCGCACTGCCCGCATGCGCACTCAGTACCGCCTATGGGTAAATTATCTCACGATCAGTCTGATCTTCATTCTGGTTTAGAACCAGTCACTTGTCCATATTTATCAATCGTAGTTTCTGCGTGAGTTTGTCAGCAGAAGAAAAAAAGATAAAAATTGGGAACACTCGCCTTTCACTTTTTCAGAGAACTGCGCCATATCACCACCACAACCTCTGAAACCACTACAAACCAATGACCTTTTCAAGAGAACCGAGTGTGTGTCTCTGAACTTAGAAAAATATGACACAAGCCGTCGGCGCGGCGGCTGGCGCGCGGCGGCATCCGTTTATCTATTTCACATGCAGTTAAGATGACGAAGAGGCGCATTTCATTTGCGCCATCTGGCATCGATCCAGGTAGTTTTCCTACACGACTGTCATAATAATTCCCGAAAAATAGAAGATTTTCGCCAGCCAACGATAAAACTAAATCACATAGGAAAGTCGGGACATATATATGGAAAAGCCCCTTGAGTTGACATCCTTTGCAATCCTCTCGAGCGATAAATAAGATTATGTTCTATTTCTGTGTCGCCAAATAGCTTGAGTTAGTCTGAACAAAAGCTTTTTCTCGTGGCAAATACCCAGATGGATATCTCTCCGATGCACGATCATGACTTTGGCGTCTTCCGCCAAACCGCGACACGCCACCGTGCCATTTCGACGTCCGTCTCCGTGGGTCGTCTGATGAAGATCTGAAATCTCGTGAGACTACGACACGTCCGAGTTGGATCGTCAAGATGTGTGCCAACAATTAAGTAATTCGCCAAGAATACATTTATCTTGAGTCTTGTCGTGTGTCATTTAGGAGGCATTCATTAAATCTTGTAATTATACTTTTAAGACTTTTTGAATTAAAAAAGAAAAAAAACGTACTGGCATCACGAGGCGATAGTGGCTACTGGGAGGTTTAGATTCGTCTTTAATTCGTGTGCACTTGACGTAGAACCGAGGTATTTTAAATGGAAGAGATTGCAGATGAAGGCCGCATATAGTCGGTTAGCTAAGCTAATGCAAGGTAATGGGCATTTCATTAGTTCAATGTCAATGATGGGGAATCTGGCATTTAGCTGAAGAAGAGGATTACTGAATCCAGAATACTTTGTATGAATATCGCTGATTTTTATTTCCGAGCTTTATATAGGCATGGACCATGCACATACAACTAGATTAGGTTAGGGTACCTGTCAGCTGTTTGCTAGAACACAATTTTGGTTGATATTGCAGATTTAATTTAAACGTTTAAAATGAAGGAAACTTGGCGCTTCGGTTTTTTGATTGGAAAAAGCAAAGAGATCGAAGCAATACGCTTACAGGTTGAGGGTTCAGTAACGCGGAGATTAATGCGATAAACTGCCAAGCAGAGGTTATCGGCTCGATTCCCAGTCGCAACAAAACTTTGGCGGTACCGTAGGGGCTTACAGGACATAGTATGGGAGACGTTTCAGCCACATATTCATGGAATCCAGCATAAGTCATGTGCTACATAGTATCCAAAAATAACTCACCCAGTATATCAAAAAATGCAAGATACTTGAAGCCATATATAGTATTACAAGGATATTCTGCTATTACCTACAATACCTAGAAGTTCGTCCAATTTGGCCCGGTTCTTACCTATTTACAAGGTGGGCCAAGAGAGATCAACCTATTGGAAGATGCGCTTTTTTTGCAAATGGCCGTCAATGTCAAATCTGTTTTGACATTTGTGGACTAGACAGATGTAGAATACAAGTGAACAAGCCATACACTCCCCAAGAACGCGGAATACTCGAGTCCTTTTTTTTTTTTGGTAACAATTGGTATGTAGTGTTGGCGCAGCGCGAATTCCGTCGCCGATTCCCGGCCGTCCGACACCGACTGCGCAAACATTGCGCCGTTTGGCCACCAACCTTGAAAAGTATGGGACCACACAAGACGTTGCCAAGAGTGGCCGGCCCGGAGTGCCGTGAATATCGCCGCTGTTGCCGAGGATGTCAAGCTGTCGCCGGAAACATCGAACAGACGCCGTGCCTCGCAATAAGCCATCAGCCGGTCGTCCCTAAGGCGAATTTTGGTCAAAGACTTGCGCATGTTCCCGTACAAAGTCAAGTCCGTGCATCAGCTGCTGACTATCGACCGCCTAACACGTGTAACCTACGCCCAAGCCATTCTCAATCTCGAGGACGAAGTGGATGATTTTTCGACCAAAACCATAATGAGTGATGAGGCTCATTTCCACCTCAGCGAGTACGTGAAGAAGCAAAACTATCGCTTCTGGGGCACCGAAAATCCACGAGTAATGCCCGATTAGCCATTACAACCGCTCAAAGTTACAAAGGAGTGTTCACGCTGGAGGAGTCATCGGGCCATTTTTTTTTTTCGAGAACGCCGCTGGTCAAACGACAACAGTGGACGGTGCGCGCTATAGGGCCATGTTAGCCGAGTTTTTTTTGTCACAAGTGCACGAATTAGGACTGGAGGACATGTAGATCCGACAAGACGAAGGTCTGAGTTCGATTCTTAGTTGCAATCCCTAAATGATTTTTCACTGACCCTTCTCTCGTGATGATCTGACAAATCATTCGAGTAGTATAAATTGTCAAGAATAGTTTATCTCAATTCGTAGTCGGCATAAAATAGGAGGTTCCTCCATCGCGCAAGAAAAACACACGCACACATGAATGGTTTAGAGAAAGCTATGCCCTGGGTAGGGTACAAACGATCCGGTTGCGCCAAAAATTTGCATTTTTTTTATCGCAAGAGTAGGTCTAATCTCATTTTTGTTATAAGCATATTTGTCATACGAAATATCCCCACCTTCATACCTACCCCATTATATCCACAGCCCCATAAAACTTTCATACCTTCGTTAACAAATTTAGGGAGAATTAAATAAATCTCGATCTTGATCTCGATGTCGATCTCTGAATGGTCTCCCAAAATGCTTATTTTCAAATCATTTGAAGATAATAATCACTTTTGATTTTGATGTGCTTAAAGAACCTCCGTTTTAGGAAGTCAGTTAGGTTGACTAGACAACTTGGACTACTTTATACCACAGGTTAGTTGTCGAGCGAAGCACATGACAAGGAAACGTCGACAGGTAACTTGTCGAACAAGACACAGGTCAACGGCACGGTCAACATATTCTTACAAGACAACTAATTAAGTAATTAACTATTACTAGGCCCCAAAAAAAAGAGATGTAACTCGACTCAAAAATGCGACTTCTCAGGACAAAATGAATGCAATTTTGTTATAAAGCCGAACTGATAAAAATCGAGCAGATAGTGAGCTCAAAAATCAGGACAGCTAAAAGAACAATCTGTGCAAGCCCCTGCTTTGACATTGAATACACTATAAAGGCGAATAAACTTTTAAAAATCCTAGCCATAAGGTTTTAAAAGAAAATCTTGTAAGGTTTATGGACATTCCTTTAAGGAAAAATCTCCCTTTTATGTACTGCATTTAGAAAAATGGACAAGTCTACAGTTCCACAAATCGAAAGAATCCATGCATAACAATTGCGTCAGCAAAATTTCAATACCAACATGCCACGGAGCAGATTTTTAAAATGCTACAATAGAAAAAGAAAATTTCCATTGATAGCTATAACTAGAATCATTTGCTCCTGTCACTCATCTGACAGTTAGCAATCTTAAAAGAGTTCTGCTATGTAATAGTATTTGATAAATATCTTGCGATAGGTTAGGTTCGGTTTACGGGTTGGTGGAGTAGAGCATCCTCTATTCCGCCACACTTAGATCCATGTGGGCCCATTGTGATACCCTTGGTGGGATTACGTCCTTCCTTATCCACTCTATCCAGCCATCCTGATGTTCGTAGGATAGGGTAAAGTTAGGGTAATGGGATATTGAAAAGTTCTTGGATGTCTTGGAAGTAGTAGCTTCCAAGTGTTCTGTTCCTCAGGTGATAGAGACTCGGGCAGTGACAGAGGAAATGAGGTGTATCCTCGTGTGTTTCTTCATCACCACAGCCTCTACAGATGTCGTCATACTTGAGATTTAGTTTCATTGTGTGGGTTCTGAGAAAGTTGTCACCAGTGAGAGCTCCTACCAGTTTAGACAAGGAGATTCTGTCGTACCGCAAAAGTTTTTTGGTCCGGTTCCCGTTGTATTCTGCCCAGAGCTTCCGAGATATGTCGCAGGTGGTCAATGACTTCCATACCTGATATTGGCTTTCATTCGGGTCTTGAGGTTGCAGAGGGGTGGTTCGACGGTTTGTAGTGCCTGGTCATGATCTGTAGCAGATCTATTTCTTGCCAGTTCGTCGGTCATCTCGTTGTCGTCTATGTACCCAGCAGAGATCAGTATTATGCTGTGAGCAGAGAACCTTGAGCTCTTCGCTACAGATACTGCTTGGCTGTCAATGAATATGGTGATATCACTGTGTGGTATTGCCATTATTGACACCAAATGAGACGCTTCAGCGATTGCTAGCACCTCAGCCTGGAACGCACTACTATGATCAGGAAGCCTGATTGATTTGTGTATTACTAATTCCTCTGAGAATATGCCAGCACCTGTTCCACAGTCCATCTTTGATCCATCTGTGAAGGTGAATATCGATTTCCTTTTAGTGTTTAGTGTCTCTGCTCGGAAACGAGCAGGAGAAGGGTCGATCAAAGTCTTGATAGGGAGATAAATAGTCAGAGTTTACTACGTTCCCTACGTATTTCTTCAGGACCTGCGCATGCCCAGCGAGGCTCGGGATCCAGCTGATCCTCGGCAGCTGATTCCTGCATGTATAGATCTAAGGGCAGCAGATTCAGAATCACCTCCAATCCAGAGGTTGGGGTAGTCCTCATCGCACTGGTTTTCCCTATACATGCTAGTCTTTGTAATTTTGTCATTTGCTTCAAGTTGGTTGCTCTGTCTGTGGCTTGCCACCAGACTATACTGCCATATGTGAGTATTGGTTGCACGATAGCCGTATACATCCACAGGATTATTTTGGGGTTAGGTCCCCACTTTCTGCCGAAGATTCGGTTGCATGCGTAGAATGCATTTGCTGCTTTCTTAACTCTTTCATTGACATTTAGTTTCCAATTAAGCTTTCTGTCTAGAATTATTCCCAGATATTTCGCACTTTCAGCTATTTTAAGGGGTATTCCCTCTATAGCTGGTGGTTCGAAGTGTGGTATTGTTCTGTTATTTGTGAACAGCACAAGCTCGGTTTTTTGGGGGTTGCGATACAGGAGATTGGTGTACAACGTGGTAGTTCACTTTAATGACAACATAACTAAGCCTTAATAAATGAAAATATAACTGCTGCATCAGTACCATCCCTGTGTTTCATTTGCTCTTATATCTTGTGATACATGAGTTCGTTGTGTAATTTTCCTAGTTCACTTCAAAGCCAATTCAATTTAAGAAAATACCAATTTTTATCCACCTACGTTATAAGGTTGTACTATAAATTGATTTCAAATGAATCACTCATTCAGATACATGTAGGTAAGATCCAAATCCGCTCTAAAACTTTCCGCTCATTCACGTTGCATGCAGTTTAAGTGTGATAAATAAATAAGGAATAAATGTCTGAATGAAAAGCAAAGACTTTCCACCCCCTCTTTGACGTTAGTGTCTCTTTAAATTGAGATAAATGTAAAAATCGTATTTTTAGACAATCAAGACATTCTTAGACAATTATTTTTATGTCGTACACGTTTGATCCCGGTAGTGAATACAATTATTCGTTCTTATGCCAAAAAAGCAGTGCATTCGCCAATGTAAGGATTGTGACGTTAAGATGGGACGATACACAAAAATGTGCCATAACAATTTGTAAAATAGTTCAAACATGATGTTTTCTTAAAGGGGCACTGAATGGGTTGAGGGTCTTGTTAAATGAGGTCAGGTAATTGCTTTGAGGTGACGGATGAGAGTGTTTTAAATTCTTAAATCAACTGTCAAGTGGCTTAACAAATGATTTTCATTCCTTGGTCTTTTTTTGACAAGCTTTTACTAAAATTAATTATATTGGAATTGCCAATGTTACAGGCTTTGGGACGTTTATCATTTTTTAGATTTTGTTAAACTACATGTCCACTTTTACATGGAAATGCTTCTCGTCTTCTGCAAACAAAACGAATAAATTTACTGTATCTTGTTGCTATGTATATCTATTTTGATAAATTTATCTCTCGCTGAGAGAATTTACTCTCATTCCAAGAAATTTGAGAGATTTTTAATGTGTACTGTAATAGTACGGAAACGGACCTAATGTGAATTGGCTGTCATTCTTTGGGTGGGTTTTTATATGCTCATTGTAGGTTAAAAACTTGTTCAAATGAACATCAAAATTCTCACAATTGTCACTCGACAAAATAACATTTTTTCTGAGCTTTCTTCATTTGATTCTCGAATTCTCCAATTCTCAAATGAATCTGAATAATTAAATTAAAGCTTCCAATCAGTATCAGAATAATTGAAATTTGTATAATTGCTTTGAAACTTAGTTTGAATGTCATCGATTTTTGAGCAGCTTGCATGCAAAGTAACACCGTCGGCTCATTTTAGTAAACAATTGAGTTCCTGCTTTGCGGAAGAATTGAACGTTTTCCCGTCTACGTTACACCGAATTTGGAAATAAGATTTGTCCCTACATTCTTACAAAATTGAATTAAAGCATAGATTAAGAATTAACTCCTGGTTATTATTTATATTGGAAATATGTGAAAGACCAATCAATATGTAGTTCCCCCTTCGGGATAGGGTGGTGTAGAATATTCCCGAGGTGCCTGTCGTAAAAGGCGACTTAAATCCAAAAAGTTTAAACTTTTCAAAAAAAAGTTAAAAAGAAAAGAACATGCAATGAACAAAACAAATGATTTTAATACTCCAGGTGGTAGGCCAGTTACACTGGTAAATCCACCCTCTTCGGAGGTCGGTCCCATGGATTCTGGGGGGGACCATTTATTGCCTAGTAGCGACCGTTTCGGAAGATGTAAAAGGGTCGAAAAAACATCTCCATCTAAAAAGGTAGATAACAATGCAAACCTTAAGGCTAAATTTTCAAAAGCCTGTGAAGAAAAAGATGGATTTAAGCAACTCAATGAGGCACTACTGAGAGAAATAAATAATCTGAAGCAGGAGTTGCAATTGTTGAAAGAACAAATCAACGGCCAAAAAAAAGAAAATGCTCAGACTGTCAAGTTCTCAACCGATAAAGAAGAACTTAAAAAAGAGACGGAAGAGCATCGTCACATGGGGAATAAAAATAAAAAGCGTAAGATGAGTACATCCCCGAAAATCGCATCCCAAATGGAAAGCTGTCAAAATATTGAGATTGATCCTGGTAAAGGAAACCAAAATTAAAAAAATAATCAAACTTCCACCAATCATAGCGCTTCAAATAAACAACTATGAAAGCCTAACCAAATTATTGGAGGAAAATAAAATAAAAGCAAGCACAACCCTTATTAATAATAATGATATAAAAATTAATGTGGTTGAAGAGGCAACGTACAGAAACCTCACCAAAATACTAAACCAAAAAAAAGTGCAATGGTACTCTTATGAAAGTAAGCAATCCAGGCCTATAAAGGTAGTAGTAAAAAAATTACACTACTCATGCTCGCCTGAAAGCATTAAAAAAGACTTAAAAGAGAAAAAGTTTAAAATAATAGAAGTAGTCAATATGCTTAAATTTAAAAGCAAAGTACCACTTCCAAACTTTATGCTCAGTTTTGAGCATGACGAAGACATAAAAAAAATCTACGGAATAAAAGACATACTTGGAATGAAAGTTGAAATACACACATTAAGGAAATCTAAACTCGTTCCACAATGCAAAAATTGCCAAAAGTATGGTCACACACAAAAATACTGCAGCGCAAATTCAAAATGCGTAAAATGCGCGGGAAGTCACCATACTAAAGACTGTATGAAAAAAAAGATGAACCTCCAAAATGTGCGAATTGCAACGAAAATCATCCAGCTAGCTATAGAGGATGTACAGTTGCAACAGAAATCCAACTTGCTAAAGACAAGAGGCAAAAGAAGCCTCACAACAGACTAAATATGGACGCACCTAAAGTCAAAAAGGACTTACAACAAAGCAACCAAACAAAAATCGATACCCAAGAGTTAAAAGTCTTAAAAGACTCAAAATTAAAACCAACTGCGGGTGCAAAAATAACATATGCTCAAGTAGCATCAAAAACCGCAGGAAAACCAGCTGACAAAACAGAAAAAATTATATAAAACCAATGGAAACCCTAATGAGACAAAACCTTAATAGAATGGATTCAATGGAGAAATGTAATAAAACAATATTAGAAAGAATATCTATTCTTGAGAGACAGAGCAGCAACAAAAGAGCTGTACCAAAAAGACAAACATGATGGATAAAATAAAAATCCTTGAATGGAATGCTAATGGTATCGAGAATCGCAAGGAAGAGATTCAAATAATACTCGATATTAACCAAATCGATATATGCCTCATCTCAGAGACTCATTTAAAATTATCTACAGACTTTAAACTGCAAGGATATAAACTATATCACACCCCACATCCTCACAATTGTGCAAAAGGAGGGGCTGCAGTCTTAATAAAAAACGAGATTGAACACCATATAGAAACCAAATTCCAGTCATGTGCGATTCAAGGGATCTCCATAAGAATAAAAACGAACAGTGGGCAGATATCAGTTGCATCAGTATACTGTTCCCCTAGCTATAGAATACAGAAAAATGACTTTAAAAGTCTTCTAGATATATTTCACAATAGATTCATTGCGGGAGGAGATTTTAATGCCAAAAATAAGTATTGGGGATCTAGACTAACGAATACTAGAGGAAGAGCTTTACTTGAATCAATTAAAGAATGTGGCAGTAAATATCATTCGGCGGGAAAACCTATCTACTGGCCAACAGATAGGAATAAAACCCCAGATCTTGTCGACTTCTTTATAACAAAAAATATCTCCTCAAATAATATAAATGTGGAAGAAGGGCCAGACCTACAGTCAGATCACTCTTCAATACTTTTCACACTTGGCGATAAAATAATAATGAAAGAACAAAGTCCAACACTAGTTAATAAGCTAACTGACTGGAGCTACTTCAGAGAGAAGTTGAAAGAAAATACCCAAATGATAGCTATTGAAACAGAAGAGCAAATAGAAAAAGCAGTGCAATTATTTACACTCAATATACAAAAAGCTGCATGGGCTGCAACTCCAAAAATAAAAAACAAAATAAAACAAAATTCATACCCTCCTGTAATATGTGAAATTATTGCAGAAAAGAAAAAAGCTAGAAATCGTTGGCAACATACAAGAGCATCAATTGACAAAAACAAACTAAACAGGCTAAATAGTAAACTCAGAAAATCAATAATTGAATTCAGAAATGAGTCACTAAAAAAAAAACCTTACAGGCCTAACAAATGATGCTAGTACTGACTACTCGCTCTGGAAGGCAATAAAGAAAATGAACAGGCCAACAGCTCACATCCCACCAGTGAAAACCAGAGAAGGAAACTGGGCAAAAAGCAGTCAAGAAAAAGCAAATACTTTTGCTGAGCATCTTGAAGGCGTCTTCCAACCATACGAAGATAAAGACTATCAAGGAATGGAAGAAACGTGCCAGGAAGATGTACCAATTCGACCAGTTACGTCTAAAGAAGGTGTAAACATAAAATTTTAAAACAATTTTCAAAAAAAAATACTGAAACATCTAGCGCAGATCATAAACGCTGTACTTAGATTAAGATAGGTGCCAAGCATATGGAAGGTCGCGGAGGTTATAATGATTCCAAAACCAGGTAAACCACCTAGCGAAGTAACCTCATACAGGCCAATATCGATACTACCAATGTTGTCCAAGCTATTCGAAAAGAGGCTGGTAAAACGCCTGCAAGATATTATTGTAGAAAAATCGCTAGTACATACCGAGCCATCAATTTGGGTTCAGAAATAAACACTCAACAATTGACCAAGTGCATAGAATCACTGATAAAATTGAAAATGCTTTTGAAGAGAAAAAAATATGCTCTTTAGTATTTCTTGATCTATCACAAGCTTTCGACAAAGTATGTCACAAAGGATTGATCCATAAATTACAAAAGCAACTGCCGAAGCAGAATTCAAAAATACTGGAGTCGTATATTCTACAGCGATTTTTCAGAATTAAACAAGAAACAACGTACTCAACATTAAGAGAAATTAAGGCTGGTGTAACTCAATGCAGTGTTTTAGGTCCAGTACTATATCTCCTATTCACTAGTGATCTACCAGACAATGATGAAACCACTCTAGCTTCCTTTGCAGATATACTTTCTGTAGGAGAAACTGTCGAAATAGCTACAAAAAAAAGCTTCAAAAGGCAGTAAACAATATCTCAGAATGGACTAAAAATTGGCAGATCAGATTAAATGACCTGAAGTCAGTTCATTGGCTTATTGGGAGATACTCATCCTTATCCAATTACAATAATATTGCTATATAAGCGAATTCTTAAACCAGTATGGACCTATGGGCTCCAGCTGTAGGCATGCACATGCAAGACAAACTTACTAAGAAAACAAACCTTCCAAAAAAAGTACTACGGAGCATAGTTAACGTATAATGGTACATACGTAACACCGATCTACATAGAGATCTATATATTGAAATGGTTGAAGATGAAGCTAAAAAAGTAGCTCCAAGACACAGAGATAGGCTTCTCAGCCATGTTAATTTAGAAATAGCACAGCTTTTAAGAACCGACAATATAGTCAGGAGATTAAGACGGGTTAAACCCCTGGATCTATGTAGCTAAAGATATATATAAAAAAAATAAAAATACTGAAACTAAAGTACATTTTCAAACAAAACACATAGAAATCCGACGTCGGAATTTCTTTTAAACTTTATGTTCTCATAAAATATAATACATATGAAAAATAAATTGCTGATTAGTCTAACGACTAGGTGCGATTCCTTGAAGACGTACAAAAGTCAGTCTTCGGGAGGTTTTTTAGATCATGTTAAAGATCGTGTTAAAGACATACAAAAGTCAGTCTTCGGGAGGTTTTTTAGATCGTGTTAAAGTCCCTCACTATTGCAGAAGGTTCCCTCGCGATAAAACCTCTGCAATGTCTTTCGATGATTTTTCCTACCAGCGAAAAAAAAAGGTTCCCAGGTTATGTTGTATCTAGTCCAACACTTAAGACTTAGCTATAAATCTTTTTCATATCACTCGATTTTTGAATGTCCCAACTTTACCCAACATAAGTGAGGTCTACAACATGGTCACCCACACAATTGCGGTATATTTTTCAAATCCTCAAATATCTATCGCCAAATTTAGATATTAAGTTTGTCCGGAATTAACCGAATTTATTAGCAGCGTATCTTAAATCATTAATTGCCCCAAGTTCTGTTCTCATAAAATTTGGCAACTCCAAAAGTTAATTATCCGTGATTAAACAAATATCTTATAACAACTCATATGAAAAAGAACCTACAATTTTGTTTAATCTTTACAAGATAGCAATTCGTTGGTATTCTAACCATTTAATAACCGTAATAAATGTCAAAATATTACCGTACATTGATTATATCGTGATTGCTCACGTTTTACCCTGTGGATACGATAACTTAATTACCGAACGTGTTTTCTTCAATTTCATTACCTGCGATTGTATCTAAGCAGAAAACAATTATATACATTCTATTGGTTCTATGCGTTATTTGATAAAAATAAATTTCGGTGTAGTTAAAAAATAATAATACACTCTAGCTAAATGTTTTCGATTTGTTTCATAAAATGGTATCAAAAGTAGCATGAAGGTAAGCATCACCTGACTCATGACATCACGCCTATATCTATAAGTCTAAGGAAGTTTTGCAGTTATTTTGTTTTGTGACAAATATACAAACTCTGGAAAGCCAGACTAAAAATGTGACTTAAATTATTTTTAAAAAGCATTGTATCTGCATATCTTGGAATATGCTAAGATATCTCCCAGTAATTGTAGAAACTTGTCATAATATGTTTAAAGGTTAAGTTTGGTTGGGTTGGTCGCCGTTGTGATACAACATCAATATGAGGGAATTCCCATATATATTTAAATGGACTCAGTGGTACAGTGGTTATTTTGATGATTAATAAATTGCTGCGTATGGGTTCAATACCCAACCATTGTAACACCACTTACAGCTTTTCATTGGCCTACTGTTACAAATCTGACAAATGCTTCAAGTAATACATATCAACAGTCACGAATCGCTTAAGGCCTGCCCAGAATGCATATCTGCTTGTATTTTGCATCGCTGTATATACAGATACAGACACATTTCTTGCATTAAGTTGCACTCTGTTCAACTTCATGCTACAGATTTACAAAGATACACATTGTAACGGGTGATTTTTTAAGAGTTAAGTTTTTCAGGTTAGGAGCACTGCTTAGTAATGGCGTCCAAACGTCATCTGTCAAAGTGAAAAGTTTTCAGTATACTCTGCCATTTAATCATGGAAAGACTTACGAACGAGCAACGATTGCAAATTATTGAAATTTATTATCAAAATTCGTGCTCTGTGAAAAATGTGCAAATCCACTGTTTTATCGAAAAATTGTGTTCAGCGATGAGGCTCATTGCTGGTTCGACGGATACGTAAATAAGCAAAACTGTCGCATCTGGAGTGATGAACAGCCACATGCCATACAAGAATTTTCTGGTTTTGACTGGTGGCATCATCGGTCCATTTTTCTTCAAAGACGACCGTGGAAGAAACGGTACCGTCAACGGCGAACGATATCGAGTCATGACACGCGACTTTTTTTTGCCTCAGTTGGCTAAGTTGAATTTGGTTGATATGTGGTTTCATCAAGACGGTGTCATTTGCACGCAGCTAGTGAAACAATGGAAATGTTGAAGGATGAATTTGGTGAGCAGCTTATCTCTCGAAATGGCCATGTGAGTTGGCCGCCAAGATCATGCGATTTAACGCCTCTTGATTCTTTCTTGTGGGGTTATGTAAAGTCGTTAGTCTATGTGGACAAGCTGAAAAGCCTCACAGGATACGTAACACGCGTAATTCGTATACAGGCCGAAATGCTCGAAAAAGTGAGGCAAAATCGGACCTTCCGAATGGACCATTTAAAACGAAGCCGCGGACAACATTTACATGAAGTTGGCAAAATCCTATCTATCGATTACAATAAAATTTTTGAATATTTGATGCAAATTTGAGTGTTTTATTCGATTTGTAAAAAACTACGCTTAAAAAATCACCCGTTATTAGCGCTTACGGGTTGCATTGTTTTTTACTTTTTACTCAACTACAAGCATCAGCTGTAGATACGCATTCAGGGCTGCCCTTTATAGAACGATTTCATATGAGATGTGCATGATAGATGATAGACGATATGCACAATGAACGTAAGAGACATGAAAAGACATGTACAAACTAGATATTATATCTACAGACGGTAGGGATCCAGACGAGATGAAAGCAACAACTCAAAGGAATAGTTACAGACAAAACCATGATAACAGCTAATGATGCACTAGAAAGGTGCGAAAGGTGCATACATACAGATAATGTTAAGTATGCTTGACGTGAACACATAGCCTTTATAGCCCTTATTCCAAACTTTGCATTGGTGCATTTTTTAAAATCGTTTTATGTTATAGCAAAGAGTATACAACTACAGGAGTGCGCATCTCATACAGCGAAAATTGACTATGCGGTGTACTGATGTTGATACCCCAGTGCTCACATTGCTACTCAGCACCACAGCTTAGCCGATGCAAACGAACGACGGAAATTCCCCTTCGCACTTACCGCCCGCGTCTGAAACGATTAAAACATATTTAGCTGATATGCGAACTCTTGTAGTCCTTTACCTCTTTGGTTATAGGCTCAGGATCGAGGTCTTTCTGCTCCTCTTGTATTATAAAGTTCAGCACCCAATACTTTAGAATTATAGTCTCTGGTGAGACTCCGCACGATCTGTCTTATGGGTCCCATAATAAAACCCAGTCCGGAATCTCATAAGTTACATAGAGTTCGCGGAGTTTATGTTAACTCCGCAACAGGTTAACTCCTTCACTACCTCGAAATTGCTGCTATCAATAGTCACGTTTTGTTCGAGGCGGTGGACAGAAGCTTGTTTGTTTGTTGATAGCATGTACTTAGTCTTGTAATCATTTACTTCAAGGCCAACGGATTTCGCCTGTTCTTCAATCTCCGTGAACGATTTTATCCCGGCATGTTGGGAGCGACCGATGATGTCAATGAAGATCGTCAGCATAGCCCAGCAGCTGGATGGACCTGTTGAAAATAGTGCCTTCCATGTTAACACCTGCCCTGCGTACTATCTGCTCCAGTACGAGATTGAAGAAGTCACATGATAGCGTGTCTCCTTGTCGAAATCGGGTGCTTGTTTGGAATAGTTCGGAGGAGCTACTTCCAAACTGCACTTTATAGCAAGTGTTTTCCAGCGTCACACTACACAGCTGAATCAGTTTTGCTGGGATTCCGAATTCGGCCATCGCCATTTCAAGTTTCGAATTTCAAGTAAAAATAGGTCGATGAATAGGTGGTGAGTTTCGACTCGAAATTCGTTGGTCTTTTCCAGGATTTGCCTCAGTGTGAAAATTTGGTCTAGAGTCGATCTGCCGGAAGCCACACTGCTACGTGCCGATTAGCGTGTTGCAGAACGGTTTCAGACGTTCACACAGTACGTCGGATAGGATCTGGTATGCGACATTTATCAGGGATATGCCTCGATAGGATCGCCTTTTTTGTAGATAGGGCATATGGAGCTGAAAGTCCAGTCATCGGGCTTGTTTTCTTCCACCCATACTTGGTTGATGATTCGGTGCATGCTCCCTACCAAAACAACACCACCGTATTTAAAAAGCTCCGCTGGTAAGCCATCAGAACCTGTGGCGTTGTTGTACTTAAGCTTTTTTATAGCTAGTCCAACTTAGGTGGTGGAACTAGTTCTTCATTGACTGGACGTGGGTTCTCTTCTTGCCCTATCTCTCTCTACATGATGCCCATTTAGCGGCTGTTGGAAATGCTGCTTAAAAAGATCTACTATTCCCTGGGCTTCGGTGACTAGGTTTCCTTCGCTGTCTCGAAGAGCCTGCGTTCCGGTTTTGTAGCCAGCAGCCAGTTGCTTGGATTTTTTATAAAATCTCCGGATATTGTTATATATGATCGCGCGACTCTTCGATCTCCTTGAACTGGGAGGCTGCGTAAGCTACTTTCTACGCAGGGTTTTCTTACCTCCTTGATGATGTCGCGATACTGGCACCACTGATTGTTGGCTTCAGTGGCAGGTGAGTGCACAGAGGAGAGTTTCATACTCAGGCGCTCGCTGTAGGCTCTGGCTACTCCAAGTGTGCTAAGGCGTCCAACGTCGAATTTCTTCTTCTGGGCAGTTCGCAGCTTCTTCTCGTTGGACAGTTGAGCTCTGAATTTACACTGTTTAAACTGAGCTTAAAACGATTGTTATTGGTAAATCATTTACCTATAGCACTCACCATCTGCAAATTTGAAACGCAAAAGGGCAATTATGCCTCCGACATGGAAACCGCATCAAACAGTGACTTTTTCTGGGCATAATGGGGTTTCTAGTTTCTTGAGGACTGTGTTCACTCCAAAAATGGAAATTTAGCTTGTGAAAATCGCTTTTAAAATACAGACATGAGTATCATTATTAACGGTATTTTTTTACTGCTAATTTGAGGTAGTTTTCTGCAAGTTTAACGTAAAAATTTGAATTTTGAAAAAGAAATTCCGTGATTTCTAAATGGTATTTGCCTTGCAATGTTAGTTTTCTTTATCTAAAGTATACTGAACAGAAATTTCAAAGATAAATGCTCAGTCTGACAACTGTTTTGACAGATAACACACTTTAGATCACAGTCGTTTTATTGCTTGCGTCGTGTTGAGCAGAGCAGTGTTCTTTCTCCTAACTTAGAGGCCATCTTTCGTGAAACATGGAGATCTTCCATGTTATATTTGGGGATTAATTATCTACACAACTTGCCTACACAAATAAAATTAATACGTTGTTGTGATAATGTTTATTTAATATTTTAGTAGTTATATATTCATTTAGGTGAAATACAAATATTAATTATCAAAAAAATTCCTTTCACTTTAATGTTTTAATAAAAATTAATTTCAAACATACTCAACAACCAGTTTCATAAATTCGTTCATTTGATTTCAGTAGTAAATACATTTCGTTATAGGTAAAAAAAAACTAACTAATTAATTTAAAAATAAGCACGTCACAAATCGACCACACAGTTTTCCATGGCTCTTATTTGCTTAGCAATAACCGCTTCTGACATGAATGTTATTTACACCCATAGGGGATATAGTGAGATATACAGATTAAGTTACAATGTCGCAATAACCATGTTACTAACAAACAATTGTTGCAAGTAATCGACACGCTGCTCTGCAGTAATATTCTCTGCAACAAAACAAAAAGATACGAAAAACCCGTCAAAAGAAATATATTCCTGTATTACAAGAAATACTACCTACTAATGCAACATCAAAAGACTAAACAGTGGCAGCAAAAAAATAACAATCACCACCCAGTGCTTCTTGTGATATCTTTAAGTGTCCAATTCCTCATTCCTATATCTCGTTTTCCACACAAATTCCAAAAGTACACATATTTTTGCCATTTCAACAGAAAATCCACCAACAAAATCGCGAAAAAAGTGCCCAAAGATACGAGTACTCCAACTAGTACCTCTCCAATCCTAAATACAGAAAAAAAAAACATTCGCATTTTGAAAAATTAAAAACAAAAAAAAAAACGAAAGACACGTTCAAAGTTTGAACAATCTCTTGTCTTCCGTTCGGAATATCTACTTCGGAACGCCAATGTATGGATAAAGACCATGCAAGTGCACGAAATAAAAATTTTCCACTCAAGTGTCATATTGTAAGAGATACACTTCATGGCGATGGTGTCGTGCTTCAATACATTAATATCTTTTTCACGTTGTTTGCAAACAAACGAGGAAAACACAGTAAAACGCAAAAACAATATTAAAAAAAAAAAATTAATAAATGCAAGAGTGCGCCGATGACGAATTAGTGGGGATCTACCAACTGAAGTGTATGTGTGCCTATAGACCATGGCTAATGCGACTGTTATGTTGGTATCTTGTATATCAGCCGCTCAAAGAAAACCCAACAGAACTATGGCTATGGGTCAGTGTGTTGCAACGGCATGAGCTTTTTGCAGACAACAAAACAACTACCACCAATAATGACCAAGAGCAGAAATTCATGTTGTTGTTGATGTTGTTGTTTGGCAACATGTTGCTAATGAAAGTGGCGACCGACGAGACGTCTTCAAGTCTGGCGTGTTGTGTTTACATACGTCAAGTTGATTTATTGCTGTTAATTGTTGGTGGAGGACTTTTGGAGTAAACAGAGCCATTTGCCTGATAGCTATTCAGATGAAACTAGATTTGAGCGCTCGAAAGTTGTAATCAAAATTAACTTTTCTTGCTTCTTAAAGGCTTTTTTTGATTTTTGGACCTGACCTCTAGCTCATCTCTTATGAAGGCATTTTGAACATGAAGATGCCGAAAGGTACCCTCCTGGTAAGTTATGCAGATGATATCGCCGGTGTGAGAATGGCAAAAATTACCGAAAGTGCTCAAAGGAATCTAAAACAGGTTGTGCGATGAGTAGGTTACTGAATAAATTACCACGATCTTAGCCTGGGTACAGAAAAAACCAAGCTTGTCCTTCTGGCGAAATGGATACCGACTCTAAGCGACTTCTAAATCGTACAGAAAGAAATGAGAAGCAAAGCCGTTAAGTACTTGGGTTTGACCAACAACACCAAACTTACTTACTTTCTAAATAACGCGTTGGGATGAATTCCAAAAGTGGCCGCGTCATTTAGTAGGCTGATGGTGAACATGGGCAGACCAATGGCCAGCTACCGAAGACTCCTGATGTCTACTACGCATACCATCTCCTTCTACGGATGCGAGAAAGCTGCCGCCATCAAACGATGTAGAAACCAGCAGTCCTTGTTGCCACAGGAGTGATCACAATAGACCTCCTAGTGGCAGAAATTAAGTACGCATGCAACAAAAAGGCGTAAATTGGAGTTGACGGAAGGGGCTAAAGAGCTCTTGGAGACTACAGGACGGTAGACAGCTAAACTAATCAGAAACGTGGCTAAATGGAATAACAAGAAACATGGTGAGGTTAACTATTACTCTGCGGACACGGATACTTAAACGTCTTTCTCCACAAGATCGTTAAAACGTACAAAAAAGCGCAGCCTTCGAGTATGGGGGTTCTATGAAGAAGTCGTGCACCATACCTTCTTCGCCTAAAGAAGATGGGAAACCGAAAGAGGAGAACTAGAGAGGAATATCGGTTACATCACTTTCGACTGCATAGGCGAAAAGAAGCTGACCAATGAGCAGATCAAATCTGCACCTATACCCAACATAATCTCAAATGTAAGAAAGTGAATAAGAGTAATACCGAGAGATAGGTTGAGCCCGAAAGGGTGTATGATTACAGCCCCCCCTGAAAAAATACCAACAGTAGTCCAAAAACGGATGGGTTAGGAGAAGTTTTAGTTGGCATATTTATATCTTATAAACCCAAAGGAGAGTTGGACACGCGGGGATGGTCAACGGCACTCCTTATGGTGCATAAAACATTTCTCCTCCAACCAACAAGAACACAAATATATGTAAGGAGCGTACTCTGAAGTTGGTTTACTATCCTGGTCGGCTACATGTTTTATGTTAGTTATGTACATTCACTAGTGACAGCGTCAAATAGGTGCGCCTCTAATCGCCACCATAGTGCGCACAAGCTTTTAAAATCGCAGTTGAACGTTGGACAAGTTTTTTGGTTGAACATATACCTATGTAATAATTTGCGAACCGTTGTCTTAATGGGAGGACTATGACCAAATGTAAGCATGTTAGGCATCGAAGCTTATTTATTTTTTTACTCCAGCGCCAACTTATTTATTCAACTTTTGAGGCATTTTCAGTCAGCTGACCAATGGCCTTGTAAAACTCCAAAAGATCGTACCTAAGTTAGAGAATCGGTTCTCTGCTAGCCAACTGTCAGAGAGGTAATGGAAGGGCCATATTGGAGAAGTATGTGGAGCATGAGCAAGACGATACTTTAGGAATAAAGGCCATGAAAGGGCCCAACTAACTACGGTGTAGGTCAAAAATTATTATCAGAAGACAAACTGCGACGGCGAAAGGAATACTGCAAATGTCAAAATCATCTGCTGGAATTTCAAAGGTCTTCTGGTTGTAATATCAGCTCCCCAACCAGTTATCTCCACAATTTGTCTTCTTAAAAATAATAAGCCAACTCGATTGGTGGAATAACTGTGGAGTTCCTGAAAACACATCCCAACCTAATGTACTTTGCTTCCAGTTTTTCAGGCTATATGGGAAAATGAAAAAAAAAAATACTTCAGTCACCCGTGCTAGATACGAACGGCAATGATATATGATAACCAAAGTGAAAATGCTAGATTAACGTAGGAATATCAGGGGCATTAATCAGCACTCCAAAAAGCACAAATAAAATCTGTTAGCTACTGTGAAAATCATTAATCTGATTTTCAAAATTTATTTCGCTGGTGTAACCAAAATTCTTTAACTTTGAACGTAGACAAGTGCAAAATGTTTACTGGTTCACGGTTAGATGATATTATGTTCACTTATGCAGACAATGAAATTGTTTTGGAACGAGTTAATGAAATATCTGATCTCGGCATTCGATTTGATAAAAAAATGTATGTTCACCTCACTTATCGAATGATTTCGAGAAATCAGTCAATTTGTTTTCGAAATCCTTAAAATCTTGCAATATAATAAAAAAAACTGGATCATAATTGTAATACAAATAGTCCTTTTTATAAGTTCAAATAAAAACATATGCGAAGGCTACAATTCGCTGTTCGGATCGTTGAATACCCTATCCCATCCCATCCTTAAAATTAATATCTCCAAAAAGTGGGCTTTATTAGCCTATAATATAGAAAATGACATTTTCACAACAATATATTGTTCAAACAGTTTATCAGAATATTTTGTTGTTTGACAAAACACATCGTTTTCCTCCTGCATATGCTATGGGGTAGGGTTTTTGTAAGAAAACGCCTCCAAAAAGTGGGCGTGGGCTAAAATGATCTATAGATGAAATGTTTATAGTAATATTACTAATTATTCTGCATCAACATTTTTTTCGAAAATTTTAAAATTTGACCGTAAAACGTTTTTTATTAAAAACGCCCCCAAAAAGTGGTCGTGGCAAAAAACTTTATATCAACGAAATATAGATATTACGATTGTCTAACTACGTCTCTCAGACACTTTTTCAAAATTCCTTATGGTTTGGCCAAAAAATACGTTTTTCTAAAAAGGGGGCATGGCAGTGGGCGGATTTCAAACATTTTTACACTTGTTCTGCTGGGAGCAACAAAGAGCACGTGTACCAAATTTCATCCTTCTAACTCAAAATTTAAGGCCCAAAAACTGGTGACGTACGGACGGACAGACATGGCTAAATCGACTCAGCTAGCGATTCTGAGTCGATCCATATACTTTGAGGTATATGTAGCTAAATTATTTCTCTATGTTACAAACTATGTATCAAAACTAATATACCCCTATGGGATAGGGTATAAAAAATATCATTTGTTAACTAGGTTTCTAATTTTTAATCCGAAACTCTGAAAATGTTCATAAACAAAAAACAATGAAAAACAGTGGTAGGCACTCGGTTCACTAGGCACGGGATTACAAGTTCAAGTTTCAATAACTATACAGAGAACTGAACGTTCATATAGCATCACTTTTAGAAGGAATCTGATGAGAACACTTGGAAATGTCCGTAATAGCTATAATTCCAACCAAATAGTCTTGTTGTAATTTCAATCAACAATTTTTCTTTGATTTTAAAAATAAGGAAAATAAAGTAGTCAGTATTAGCCGAATCTATCGACACTTTCTTTCGGCTTTTAAAGCTTCCAATATTTCCTTATCCAATAAAGAAATTAGTATTTAATTTAAAGCATATATGCGTTGGTTGGGTTGTAGAACGAGGGTAGACTCTGATTGGCGTTAACTTGGCAATGTCCAGTGTTGCAACTCTGACTACACATCAAATGTGCTTATCTTTACCTCCAAGTGGTAACCATCGGGTACTGGTCTCATCCAACCGGATTTGACTTGCTAAACGATAAGTGCGAGTGTTGATAACACGACGAAAAACAGCAACACTATAAACACCCTGGTGAGAATGGCACGGATGAATACCCGGCCTGCTGTCCCAGGCGAACCTAGATGAGCTGCTCTGACATATTCGGACAACAGGTTGTCTAGGAATTTCAAGGGTTAGTCAGGCCCCTTGAACAGAGATGGTGGCGGATGAACCGAAAGGCCAACGGCAGCGCTCAATCCCGTAGTGGATACTGATGGCCCCGTGTCCTAGGGGTATCTAATAAATTGGAGCTGGCCCTCCAGGTTGGGGGTTGTGCTTTGGGTTAACTACCTACCCACAGAAACAAAACATGGTTACGAAGCAACCAATAGCCTCGGAAAGGACTGATTTTATTGTTGACGACCCTTCTAAACGAAAAAAGGACAACGACGTTCGTATCTGCACCTGGAATGTGAGAACATTAAACAGGAGAGGTGCAGGCGAACAACTAGCGGAAGCCCTAAATTGCTACAAAGCAGACATTACTGCCATCCAGGAAATAGGATGGGATGGGCCGGGCAAAAAGAGGATGAAAAACTGTGACATATACTACGGACCGTGTTATAGTGAGCAGAAACAGCGACTATTCGGATGCGGATTTGTTATAAGTGCCAGACTTAGGCAAGAAGTCTTATGTTTCCAAGACATTAGCGAACGCATAGTAACAATCCGCATCAAGGCCAAATTCGCCAACATAAGCCTTATATGCGCTCACGGTCCGACGGAAGAAAAAGATGATATAGCTAAGGATTGCTTCTACGAGCTCCTCGACAAAACCTATGAGCGACTACCGAAGTACGATGTTAAAATCGTGCTGGGAGATTTTAACGCAAAGGTAGGAAGAGAAGACATCTTTAGAAGTATTGTCGAAAAACACGTCTGGTAACGGACTTAGGCTAATTGATTTCGCTACGGAACGAAATGCCACTATAGCCAGCACACGGTTTCCTCACCTCGATATCCATAAGGGGACATGGCAGTCTCCAGATCATCGAACGGTCAACCAAATTGATCACATTGCGATAGATAAGAGGCACGCATCCAGTATTTTGGATGTCCGAACATTCCGAGGAGCTAACATCGACTCGGATCACTACCTTGTAGCAGTCAAGGTAAGAATGCGGATATCCACCACGCCACAACAATCCAGAAATACTGTGAAAAAATTTAATGTCGGAAGACTGCAATCGCAAGAGACCGCCAAGACCTTCGCACAACGCGTATCCCTTAACCTCTCGATTAACACCATACCACCAGCATCGAATGCCGAAGAGCAATGGCAACGATGCCAACAGGCCATTAGATCAGCCGCAACTGATGTGCTAGGTTTCTCGCGCCCACCAGCAAGAAACACCTGGTTTGATGAGGAATGCCGACAGATGCTCGCAGCCAAGAACGAGGCCTACAAGGCTAAGCTGCAGGTAAAGACGAGAGCTGCCATTGAGCTCTATAGGCAAAGAAGAAGGGAAGAACATCGGCTTTTCAGCAAGAAGAAAAAAGAGCAAGAAAAGCGCGCGATCGAGGATATAGAGAGGTGCCACTCCAGGAACGATGTTCGCAAGTTTTACCAAAGTGTAAAACGTCAAAGCCAAGGATACAAGGCTCGAACAGAATCCTGTCGAGATGAACAAGGAAATATTGTAGTTGAGACACAGTCGATGCTGAGGATATGGAAGAACCACTTCTGCAGACTGTTAAACGGCGATGACGAACAACATTCCGCTGTCAGGCAGAACGAACCATTCAACCACCCGACCTGAGTGAAGTGAGGATAGCAATATCTAAACTCAAGCTTAATAAGGCTGCCGGAAATGACGGCCTTCCCGCTGAGCTCTATAAGGCCGGCGGAGATGACTTGGTAAGTAACATCCACCAACTCATAAGCCAAATCTGGTCGGATGAAAATATCCCTGAAGAATGGAACCTCAGCATCGTTTGCCCGATCCACAAAAAAGGAGACCCTCTGAACAGCGCCAACTACAGAGGCATAAGTCTCCTCAACATCGCCTACAAGATCCTATCTACCGTAATATGTGAACGCCTGAAACCGTTTACCAACAACCTGATTGGCCCTTATCAGTGTGGTTTTTGGCCAGGAAAGTCCACAACCGATCAAATTTTCACACTTCGGCAGATCCTGGAAAAAACTCAAGAAGTCCAAATCGATACCCACCACCTATTCATCGATTTCAAAGCCGCATATGACAGCATTTATAGAGACGAACTGTACAGAGCCATGTCTAGTTTTGGTATACCGCCCAAACTCGTCCGTTTGTGTAGGATGACGATAGAGAATTCTCGCTGCTCCATCAGGGTCGGAAACGACCTCACCGACACATTCGATACCAAAAAAGGATTTAGGCAAGGCGATGCGCTGTCATGTGACTTCTTTAATCTGATTCTTGAGAGAATTGTGCAAAACTCCAAAGCCAACACCAGAGGCACAATTTTCCAAAAGTCGGTGCAACTACTAGCATACGCTGACGATATTGACATCATTGGTAGGATTCAACGTGATGTCATAGCCACGTTTTCTAGTATAGAGAAGGAAGCGGCGAAAATGGGTTTAGCAGTAAATGAGGGTAAGACTAAGCATATGCTGTCAACACGAAAGGACACACAACATCGACGAATTGGACAGAACGTCACCATTGACAGATATAACTTTGAGGTAGTACGGGACTTTGTCTACCTCGGCTCCGCTATTAGCTCTGACAACAACATCTCGTCAGAAATTAAACGAAGAATTACTCTTGCCAACCGCTGTTTCTTCGGGCTAAGAAGGCAATTTAGTAGTAAAGCCCTCACTCGAACTACTAAGGAAACCCTATATAAGACCCTGATCATCCCAGTCCTGCTCTACGGCGCTGAAGCATGGACCGTAACAAAAGCGGATGAAGAAATCCTTGGTAGATTCGAGAGGAAAATTCTTCGAAAAATCTTCGGTCCCGTTTGCGTTGACGGGCTATGGAGACGAAGATTCAACCAAGAACTGTACGAGCTGTACAGCGACATGCCCCTGGTCAAAAAACTCCGCATTGGACGTTTAAGATGGCTAGGACAAGTAGAACGAATGGACACCAATACTCCGGCTCGCAGAGTCTTCGATTCCCAGCCAGATGTCGGACGCAGTAGAGGAAGACCTCGCCTTAAGTGGCGCGCACAAGTGGAAACCGACCTCAACCAACTTGGAGTGCGCAGCTGGAGGCAGTTAGCTAAGGACCGGGCTAATTGGAGAGGCATGTTGGTTGAGGCCCAGTTTCATCCCGGACTGCAGAGCCACTTAAGTAAGTAGTATATACGCGAAATACAATTTTTGCAATGGATTTTAAATATTTGCCCCACAGTGGCCGTCTGTTTTCTTCCAACAAAACACTAAAAATGTCAATCGATGGAAGGGGTACCAAACTCAGAAACTAAAAAAAATGTTTTCTACGCCCCCTGATGTTGCGTAGGATGTACTGTCTATCCCAACTCAATCTTGCTTTAAATAAAAAGGTAAAGTAATTCCCAGTCATTTGTTGTATATGTACTCAGTGTGAAATCTTACTTCACATGGTAGCGAAATCTCACTTAAAAAAAAAAAAAAATTTGACACTACCAAAGTTTATTTGTTAAATTTATTTTGGCTTCGTTGGGGCTCTTAAAAAATAATTTTATTTTTCGATTTCTATTAGAAAAGTAAAAATATGAAAATAATGCGATTTATCTAATTGTACGCATCATCGTTCCCGCCGGGGACTGGAATCTAAAGGCAATGAGGTCATGGAAAAAGTGCGCGCATGGGGATGTAGTGTTGGAGTAGAATTAGCAGTAGAAAAGACATCAATGATGCTCCTGAAAGGAAGATTGTCGGTCAATCGACCTTCACACATCACCGTCGGTGGGACCAATCTCAGGGATTTGACAAAGGTCAAATATTTGGGCATAACCATCTGCGAAAGGATGAACTTTCTCCCTCATCTGGATAAGGTTAGAGCAAAATTAACGTCCTTGGTTCCTACGGTGAGGCGTGTACTGAGGACTGACTGGGGCCTGACTAGACGAGCCGTACGTATTGTATACGGTGGACTATTTGTTGCTTGCGCAACTTTTGGTGCACCGGTATGGTACGATGCGGTCAAGTTAGTGTCAGGAAGAAGCAAAATTCTCTCTGCCCAGAGAATAATGCTCCTCGGTTCCTTCCGGCATGTCGTACAGTGTCTACTGAGGCGCTGCAGGTATTGGCGGGTGCTCCGCCTCTCGACTTGGAGATTATCTGTCGTGGGATAGCCTACAAGCTGAAAAGGCAACGACGCCAGTTATCCAGCACTGATTGGGAGGAGTGTCATAACTTCTCGGCCATGGATCAACTACGTAGGAAATGGGAATTAAATGATTGCGACTTCACTCGATGGCAAACAAGATGGAATGATAGTAAAAAGGGTAGGGTAACTTTTGAGTTCCTTCCTGACGTTAGGTTGGCTATCGATAGGATCAATCTGGGACTCTCTCTTCACATGGGCTTTCTATTGACTGCACATGGCTCTTTAAATGCATTTTTGCATAAAGGGACCCTGTCCGAAACAGCGGATTGCGGATGTGGAGCTAGAAGAGAGGATTGGTTACATGTCTTAACAGAATGTCCACGGTACTCCCATCTCAGGGACCTCCCAGCAATGGGCGTGGATCGCATCGGTGACGTATGGGGTTTCGGTCGGGTCCTTTCTACAAGGGAAACGACTGAAAACTTTGCAGTATTCTCTGGCGGAGTCTTTCGACTACGCCAGGAATTAGTAGGTTAAGTTGATGCGTTGTATTTATCTCCTTTCTATTATTTCCCGCTACTATTTTCTTGTTTCCCCCTGTTTTCTTTTACTATTTTCTTTTCAGCTTTTCTTTATTTCTTTCCTTCTTTTCAGGCTATTCTATTTTTCTTCTCTCTTTTTCAGGATTTTTTCATCAGTCTATTCACTGGCCTCCTGCTTCGGCTAGTGTCTGGACTCAGAAAACGCAGAGGTTGCCAGGCCTCGGGCTATAAGGAGCCCATCTGGAAGTGACTTTACAGTTGCGCAGCTCCACCGGAAGCTATATTCTGGTACCACGGGTAACAGGAGTCCCTGAGTCACGTCAGGTTTTCTGATGTCGTTCTGACACCAGTTTGCTTGACTCACCCTTTTAGAGAGGTAGGCCCCCTTGTGGGTGTATCGTGGTGGTTGTGGTTATCCCAAAGTCGCGGGAACGGTTGGTGCTCTAGGGTGTCTGTTAACATTCTACGACCCTTAGAATACAAGAGGCGTTAGATAGGTCTCGCTTCTCAGCAAAGGAGGGTAGTCATGCCTTAACATGACAACCAATTTGCACCAGGAAAGTACTTGTACTGTCCTGGGGTGCTGGCCAACGCTTTTCCTTGGCTCTGATATTGTGGGTAGGCCCACCGTAAAGGCTAGTTGTTCACGTTAAGCATACAATACATTATCTGTACGCATCATCATCTTATCGCTATGGACAATGAGTGATGAAAACAGTCATTGATGAAGCTATTTAAATTCAGAAAAAAACAAAAGGTAACAAAATTAAATTAATTATTTCTACATCAAAATAAAATGAGTGAAACTGGTGGGAATACAAAAAAAAAATCAAATGTGTGCAACTTCCGTATCGTTTTTAATTTGTTTGTTTCAATGCATTTAATTGTAGATTAGCATGCATGCTCAGGTTTTCCTACTTGATAATTATTTTGGAAAATACTTATAAATCAGGTTACACCTATTAAGCTATAATTACGGTACTTTCAATCAAATTGAAATTTAATCACCCTATCAAGTATATTTTATCGCAAACATTTTTGTTCCAAATAAACAACAAAATATTCAAAAGTTGATATTTTACATGAACATTGTTGTAACAGTTTTTTTTATTTATCTTTCTTTTCAATACGCCTGATAACATTCACGACCAAGTCAATTTTTATCGCTTAGTAATTAATCACTCAGTTGATAAATACCATCGCAATGTTTTATGTGATGGTAACTGACCTATATTACTAAATGAACACATCCCCTCTCTATCAATTCCTTAGGTTATGTCAAATGCTTGATGGTTTATTGATGTCAGTAATTAGAAACATAAAAGGCAATACAAAAAAAACCCGATAAAGAAAATAAATTTCCTTTGATATGAAAACAAAAACATATTGGAAAGTTTTATCAACCTAATGTGCTGATAATAAACAGCTTAAGCTTTGTCGAAGTGATTGTTATTTGGCAAGATGCAATTTTAGTAGGTTGGTAAGCAGGGATCGACTTAAAAAAAAGTTCAAATACCAGGTAAGCGTTTATTTCACGAGTTTAGTAAAAATGTCCAGGGCCTAGCCTTCTCACAATTTATTTAAACTACGCAGGTTAAAGTAAATTCCCCGGATATTAAAACCAATAGCACTTAATAGATCGAGAGCATCTATTTGTCCTGATAATAATTGGTGTAACAAAACCATGTCGCTGCGTTAAGTCTACGTTGAAACAAAGGCAACAGTTCTGTAGATCATCCCATGGAAGACCTCTCAAAGCAAATCTTATGAACTTACGTTGGACTGATTCAATTCTATTTGAATGAACTGCATAGAAGGGTGTCCAAACTTGTGAGGCATACTCCAAATGAGGGCGAACGAGACAGTTATAAAGCGTAAAGGTCCTTAAACTCTTTTGACAACCTTTTTATAAATCCCAACATAGAGTTGGATTTATTTACGATAACGTTAATGTGTTTATTGAAATCCATTTTATGATCAAAGTAAACACGTAAATGTAAACACAAAATGTCTACACGACAAAGTGTGTGGCTAGACAGAGTATGTATATTTAAAATCAGAGGAAGCACGTTTTCGTGAAAATGGCATATGCTGGCACTTTGTGGGGTTCAGATTCAAATGGTTTTTCAGACGCCATATGGTAAAACTATTTAAATCGGTTTGAAGTGAAATGAAATCGCTTAGATCTCCTACGCATTTGAAAATTTTCATGTCATCAGCATATATATCAATATTATGATATTATAATATTGCTATCTCATATACAAGCTTTTACATCGTTAATCGCAATTATGAATAAATTCGGTCCTAAATGACTTCCTTGAGGTACTCCAGATTGGGCAACAAAATGGTTGGACTTAGAGTCTCTAAACTTAAATTGGTAAGTTCTCAATGAGTGATATGACTGAACCCAATTTACAGGGTGGCGCACGAATCGTGCTACAAAAATAAAACGTAATAACTTTTTTTCTGTGTGAGTAATCGGCTTATATTTTTTTATTTTGTAGGTTACTATTTAGATTTATAAAAATGGATGCTTGGGATACGGAGAAAAGAATTTGGATAGTGCAACGGTACCATGCTTTGCAGTCCGTCATTTCCGTCCAAAGTGAATTTAGGCGGGAGTTTGGCGGTAATCCCCCGAGTAGATGGACCATTATGAGGTTTGTAAACATGTTTGCCGAATCTGGAAGCATCGCACGAAGGCCGTACCATCGAGATGCCAATGTTCAGGTTCAGGATACAATCGCAGCAGTAGCATCTGCAATACAGGCCAATCCGAGCGTTTCGACCCGAAACCTATCGGGGCAAATTGGAGTTAGTAGACGGTCATTACAACGGATACTTCATGACGATTTAAACTTGTTTCCGTACAAAGTCCAAATTACTAGCAAGTTAAACCCTCAGGATTTGCCTGTTCACCTGGAATTTTGCCAAAAAATGATATCAATGGCCGAAGAAGACAACACATTGATCAATTGTTTGTTCATGTCTGATGAGGCCCATTTTGATCTTAACGGCAATGTATACAAGCAAAATTGCCGTATATGGAAAGAGTCTAAACCAGAAATGCTCCATGAGACGGAACTGCACCCAGAACGAGTCACTGTGTGGTGCGCAGTTTCATCAAGGTGTATTGTCGGGCCGTACTTCTTTGAAGAAAACGGTGTAACCGTTACTGTCAATGGGGACCGTTATTTAAAGATGTTGAAGGAGTTTTTTTTACCCAGAACTGCGCCGAAGACGTATACCATTCAACAGCGTTTGGTTTCAGCAAGATGGAGCAACTGCACATATAGCCAGACCAGTTATGGAGGAGCTAAACAAAAAATTCGCAAACAAATTAATTTCTAGGAACTCCACTCTTCGCTGGCCCCCAAGGTCACCTGACCTGACTGCACCAGACTTCTTTTTATGGGGTTATGTCAAGCAAGACGTGTATAAAACGAAGCCCAGGAATTTAACTGAATTAAAGCAGTCCATAACGACAATAATTGAGGCGATCCCAACTTCAACTCTTCAGGCCGCAATGAATAATTTTTTGATCAGGTGCCGCATATGCGTGGGAGAGCGTGGAGGTCATTTGCGATCTATAATCTTTAAAAACAACTAACTATTTAAAATAAAATTTAATTTTCTAACCAATAAAAAAAAAATAAATGAAATACATCGATTAAAAAAAAAGTTATTTGAATTTCTTATTGTATAAATCTGTATAAATCTTGAAGGGAAACCATATGCCTTAAGTTTAAAAATTATGACGTTATGTGATAACTGGTCAAATGCTTTGGAGAAGTCAGTATATATACAATCGATTTCTTTTTTACTTTCCAAACTATTGGAGCAATGATGCATAAATGTTACGAGGTTTGTGACAGTGGATCGATATTTTACAAAGCCATGTTGTTCTTCACAGATGATGTTTCGACAAAGGAAGACCAATTTATCACAAATAATATGTTCGACTAACTTAGGAATGCAAGATAGTTTTGAGATAGGTCTATAATTAGAAATATCTCCACGCTCACCTTTTTTAAAAGACAGGTGTAATAAATGCATTTTTCGATTGAGTTGGGAATACTCCTGTGGCAAAGGAGCTTTCAAACATATAGTTAAGGTATGGCAAAAGAGCATCTTTGCATTGCTTTACGATTATTGGTGGGATTTTATCGGGCCCCACAGGGTATCAATAACTGGTTTACTGAAGTTCTCTGTGAATAAGTTTGACACAATTAGAGAGCTCGATGTTTTTGAATTATTGGAAGAGAAGTTGGCTGTATATCCATCCGTTTTTCTCTTCGAGTTGACAAATCCCCAAAAGCGTTTTGGGTCACTTTTAAGAGCGTTCTCCATATTGACTATATAGCCATAAACTACTATAGACATCGCAGAGAATTCATTAAAGTAATTCAGATACTTATCATAGTCGTAATGATTCTGGCTTTTAACAAAATTATTTCAGGCGCAGTTTCGTCTGTTCGTCGATGAGATTTAAGCTCTTTCGTGTACCACGGATACTGGATTTGGGAATTTTTAGAATGCTTGCTTGGGATAGTTCTATCCATGCAACCTTTTATTATAAAATAGAAATTTTTAACAGCTTCTTCTAAATTTTAGAAGCCGTCAATCTTCATATTCGAAATAATAATTTCTTCGGATAGCCTTTGAAAGTTTGCTTTCCGAAAGTCAAAAGAGTACGAACGATCGTACGAATCAGCGTTTTCGTACAGATCGAGGTACAGTTGTCCGCCTATGTCAATGAAAATATCCAGTGGAGGAAGATTTTTGTCCATGTTAGTAATGGTGGTACTAGATTCCAGTACTGCAGTACTAACAGAGTCAGAAGAAAAACCTAAATCGAGAATTCGATTATTATGATTTTTTATACAACTTGTTTGCTGTAAGTCAAATGATTAAATGTTGTCAAGTAATAATAGCTCTTGTTGTGCAGAGACTTCAGATGGTATAAAATGAGGTTCTCCCTCTTAAGGCACCCAGTCTATGTGTGGCAAGTTAAAATCGCCCAGCAACAAAATAGTGCTAAGGCCTTTGATAGCTCAGAATACAGAGTGGAAAGACGATATGAAGGGATGTACGCGTTTACAACATAAAGATATTTTTTTCAAGAGTTATCTTAACACAGATTATTTCAATGTTAAGAGGGAATGGGAATTCTATTTTATCAGAGGTGAGATGACTGCGAACTGCAGTAAGAACACCTCCACCAAGCGCTTTTAAGTCATTTTCATGAAGATCATTCCTATATACTAAGAACTCGTGATTAAAGAGTTCCGAGTCAAGTATACTGGCGTTAAGCCACGTTTTTTTTTTCTATGTACAGCTGTTGACTCTGTTTTTAGGTATACGTGGTTTAAACTGATTGACATAATAGTGTTTAAGGGCCATGAGTTAATGTCAAATACTTTCGCGAATAGATAAGGAGGTACTACTATTTTAAATGAAGAAACGAAACCATCAGGTTCCCTAACTTTAGTACATTTAATAGAAGTACCTATTGGGACGAGATTTGTTGAAAGCAAGTGACACATCACATCTTCGGAGGAAGTACATGGTTTCAACCGTGATGTAAAAATTGATTTGGGTAAAGGAATCGATTCAATTATGAATAATTTTGAAGTCAATAAAGGAATTAAAGTAGACGATTTATTGAGATTAGTAGGAGTAACCTCAGTCGAAGACAATCCACCGACAAATTTGGAATCAAATTGGATTTATTTTGTATCTGCCTTCTGAGGTTAGTGCGTTTAGATCTCGGATTAGCCGATGATGAGTTAGTATCACGCTTTCGCTTTCCTTTAGGAGCGACAACTTTTCTTGACAATTGATACCACTCGTATAATTTGTCAGATCATCACGAGAGGAGAAACAGCGAAAAATCATTTAGGTGATACTACGGCTGGGAATCGAAACCAGACCTTCTGCGTTGCAGTTCATCGCACTAACCATCGCTGCTCACTGGCGTCTATTAAATATATCAAATAAAAAACTTGAAATCAAATGTATTCATATGAACAGGTATGTGCTGATTATTATTCTATGGGGTGTCATTTCATCTTGCTCTTTATAATTCATATATCTTTTGCTTTTAGACAAGTTTTAAGAATAATTGTGATGAAGTCAGTATTCAAATTTGAATCGTTTACCATCTCTTGCGTATTTATTAGAAACCAAATTTATTTATGATGTCAAATGTGTACCGCTAATATTCTGAAGCATGGACTGATATGGTACAAGAGTCTTGTGTTTTATGACAAGACTTAATGAAATCTAGTTTTAGTAAGATAAAACAGAGGAATATTCTTAAATAACTACTGTACTCATTTAAAAAAAAACGAGTGTAAAGAATTATAATTAATGTAACCATCAGAAGCAATAGATCAGTTCTTGGGAAAATAGAGTTTTTTTTTAAAATGTACCATATTTTAAAAAAAAGAATGCAGTGCAAAATTTTATTTAGAGTTGCTACCAAATCTTGAATAAATTCTAGTTTACAAATAGTTTAACCATTCCCTATGAAATTCATCATTTAGTAAATTATTGTTACCAAAAAACTGAGTGTCAATGCGATATTCTTGAACATATTTTTTAAAAGTCAGCTTTACATTAAATTTCAAATCGTTAAAGCGAAAGTTAGAAAGCTGATGTATGCAGTTTTGTTGTTAACCTTAATGCTAATGTTTCTGTTAAGTCTTAGCAAGCAAAAATGGATTGAGGATTGTTGTACACAGGAAAAAAAAAGCAAAACAAATTATGACCACAAGTTGTAAATACGAAGTTTAAAATAAAAAACGGTAGCCCTTTAAGCCAGTAAGGGTAAATGGTAATGGATAGATGGATAAACGAACAGAATTGTGTGAACAAATTTTTGAATTCCTCTGCCTTCAGAATAGCCGCTTTCCGGAAGACAGATTACATCTGAGTAGAAAGGTAAGTTGATTTGGAACGCAAAATCTTATCTTAACGTCAAACTATGCGAACGCCTATTTTGAAAATTCATTTCCTATATTTTTAGGATTTTATTAAAATTCATAATTATTCTTTATCGAAAGAGTCAAAAAAACATATGAGAAGGCTACAATCCGATGTGCAGATCGTTTAATACACTATCCCACACATACAATTAATATCCCCTAAATGTGGGCCTAATGGCGATGACATATAGAGAATACATTGTTACAATATATTATTCAGACATTTTATCAAAATATTTTATTGTTCGACAAATAACAACGTTTTTCTATTGCATATGCCTTATGGTAGGGTATACAAATGTTTTTTTTAGGAAAACGCCCTAAAAAAGTAGACTTCAGTTAAAATGGTCTAAGGACGAAATGTTCACATTAATTTGATTAAGGTTTTTGCATCAAGAGTTTTTTCGAATATTTAAAAATTTAACCCCCCAAAAAGTGGACATGGCAAAAAACTTTATATAGACGAAATAGAGATATTAAGATTCTCTAAATATGCTCTTCAGACACTTTTTCAAAAATGTTTCACCGTTTGACTAAAAAAATAGGTTTTCCCAAAAAGTGGGCGTGGCAGTAGGCTGATTTGGAACATTTTTACATTTATTCGAACAACATGTACAAGGACCACATCTACCAAATTTCATCATCCTAGCTAAAAATTTAAGGCCGAAAAACCTGTGACCTACAGACGGACGGACGGACAGACAGATGTGGCAACATCGACTCAGCTATCGATTCTGAGTCGTTCCATATAAATACTTTGAGGTATATGTAGCTTAATTATCTCCCTATTTTACAAGCTATGTATAAAAACTAATATACGCCTATGGGATAGGGTAGTATAACTTAAATAAACCAATAATATCGGGTTATATTACTGAAATCAAACACAAACTTTCATGATTGGTCGAACCGAATTCAGATGTTGCACTCTTCTCCAATTTCGAAGTCAACATTTTTACCCTATTTTGTCAGGCATTTCTCTTAAATGTCATTTGACTAAAATGGTTGATTGACCAATGAGGACACATCTTTATTTAAATTGAGTTCCAAAACGCAACCAATGTCAAAAATAATAAAAATACAAATTTGAATATATTTTTAATAATGGAATTCATTCAACGTCGTAATTTAATTACGTGCGAAAGATTATAATTTTACGACGACGTTTCATGAACGACCCTAAAACTGCACCACTAAATAATACGGTAACCCACTGAATTCAATCTCAATTTAGTTATTTAGTTATTGATAGAATTTTGTTCTCATTGTTCTCGATAATTTTGTTTAGTTTAGCGCATACATAATATGATGTATGAAAGCGACTGATTAAATGTCAAAAAAGCATTTCAATAGTTTACAACGTTTACTACCTCAGTTTACACACCCACTTCCTGTGAGAAAATTCCGATATTGTTAGAAAAGATTTCCCATACAAATTTTGACAGTTCATTTATCACGTCGTAATTTGATCACTTTTACAACGTTTACGACGACTTTCCGACGTTGCATGAATACCCCTAATATCTTTGATAAGAAAGTTAATATTTTATATTTTTTTAGTATGTAGTATTATTCAAACGATTTTATTTTGACTCGAGTTACCATAATTCAAAGTTAATATCTAGGTCGTACGAATGGCTTGCAATTCAATAATTTAATGTTGCGCAACCATTTCTCGATTTTTTCGGTGTTAAGGCTGAACTATAATAGAAGATGGTTGCGGACGACCACTTCCGTAACTGTGCGAACACATGCAATTTGTACTGTACGACCATAATAGCTTTTCGCTTCGATTCGTTCAGTTTTCGTTCACTTTTACTCACTAACGAAAAAGGAAATTCATTTGCTCTTTCTCTTTCTTTTGTTCTTTCTACAAAAAAATTGACATTTGACTTCAACAGCTGTGTACATTTAAATTTATAGATAAGTTCATAAGCAACGAAATTTTGTTTTTATTGTTTGCAATCGCTTCCATTCACAAAAGTCTATTATGGGAAACTTGAATAATTGAAAGTGCTGAAGAAAACTTAACGTAGAATTTTGACATTAACTTCCGATTGCTTCCGACTATTATAGTTCAGCCTTTAACCATGATTCAATAGAAAATACCTCATGCCACCCCTGCTTCTATTAATTGATGACTGTCACCTCACTCTCTGTGTCTGATTTATTTTCTGTGCCGGTGATTTGAGTTCGCGATTGAATAAATTACTTAGGTGGAAATATATCCAGATAAATCCGATATCCGATGTAGCTAAGATGCCGCAATTTATTCGCGTTTTATCCATGCATTTGGATTCGAAAATCCTAATAAACAGTAAAAAAGGTTAGTTGTCACATTGTCCGTTGATGTTGCTCTCGCGCAAAATATTTGCGGTAAATATTAAATTAAAATCCTTTTTTGACATTGTGTTGTGCTATTTATTTTTTAACATACAATTTGGTAAAACAATTTTGGAAAATTTATCAAAATTTATGTAGCGCATTGTGTTAGGAGATCGAGTATGAGCAAGGGTACAAAATTCTGGTGGAAATAATATTCTTAAGTCCAGATATCTGTGAATTTATATTTAAAAGTGAAAAAGAAAGTAATTTCATTATATCGAGACAATTTTTTTTTAATTTTGGGAATTACGAGTATGACATTGGAAAAGTGTCAGCAATAAATTTCATGGGTGTGTTGGACGATGATGGGACATTTCAACGACGGAATAAAAACGAAACTGGTAGGGAGAAAGTTAAAAAAATGAGTAATATTTTTATTCAATCTATGTTACCATATTATCGAAAGTGATATGCCAGTTGAATTAAATATTTACTCTTTTTTATATTTCGTTATTGTTATCATACGCTGCTATTATGTGAAAAAATTACGTTAAATGGTAAGATTTAGCCCATTTGACAGACACTTAATGTACGAAATAATTGTATCGGCCTGTTGGCTTGCTAGTCAAGTACATTTTCGATGGTTAGTAGTAATGATGACTACGTTTTAAATATACTCGTGTGGGTAGGTCCATTTAGTTGAGTATTGCTCAAGTCTTAAATAAAATGGCTACAAACCATCGAAAATGTACTTTCCAAATACACGGAAATATGTTCAATCGTTTGAAATAATTTTTTCATATAACAAGATTTATTTGTGTGTGTACTGTCATATGTTGCTTCTTTTTAATTTCTTGCTTTTTTGTGTTTATTTAATTCGTTTGAATTAGTCTCCGTCTGAGACACAGTCTCCGTCTGAAACAACTGTCAGAAACACATCAATATGTTGATAGATTACACCTCTTCAGCCACTTAATTTTGGATGTTAAATTGCTCTCAAGGGTTTCTCAAACTGCGCCACTCCTCACCCGTCCAACCAACAAACATCAGGTTGAACCGGTTAAGTTAAAACTTCGCGTACTCCCAGTGACATCACGAAACAGATAACGTTTGTCATTATTTATTGCGTGACATATGAATTACGAAGTGCGAGTTTGAGATAATCCAATTATTACTTTTGCTTCTTATAGAGCAAGTTTAGGTTTCGTGAAAACAATCGAACTCGAGATTTTAATTAAAGCAAATAACGGGCAGTTAAATTTTAAGGGCCGATATCGAATGTGAACCACACCTTAACGTCAAGTTTTTTTCTGCATTTCATTTGACATTTCTCAATTTCAGTCTTACTCAAGTTGAACTATTATTATTATTACGATAGTGCAGCAGCCTGTAAAAGTGGGTCCGGCAATTCTGTCGGTCTGTCAATCTGTGATCAAAGCTGGAAGCTAAAACGCTAGACGGATTTTCTTTAAATTTGAAATTACATATTCCCAAAGGGGTTTTTAGAATTGGCAATGTAGGGCCAAAACTTATTGTCCATATCAAAAATGTTGATTTAACCTTTATTTCTTAATTAACTCAATTAATTCAATTAAAGAATTTTTGTTTTTAATCCCAATCTGAAAAATCAATTAAAATGCCTTTGTTAAAATAAATTGCAAATCCATGTTGTTATTGACAGTTGTTACTTCCCTTATAATGATTTTTAGCATAAATCGCTTAACGGAATTTTTAGTTTTGGCCGCCAATAATCGTAATCAAAATTTGAAATCAAGCACGTAAACAGCATGTCCTTACGATACAGTCGTGCATCCACCACTCGTTTTTATTTGCGCGCTTAAAGGGTTTCGGCTTAAGGATACCTTTTGTATGGTTTTTTGCGCTGCCGTTTGATAGAAAAAGGAAGAAAGTGGGAGAGAGAGATTGAGAAAATGTGTTTTGTATTTTAATGGCCAGGGATAGGATTTTGTTAACTCTCTTCCTCTTTTTTTTGTAAACGAAAGAAAAAATCCACTTTACACAAACATGTTGTATTCGTAGTTCACGTAACTTGCGTCGCTCACGGTGTACATATAGACTGTCAAAGCATACGCAGTCACTTTTCAAAAGTTGATGCCTTCGTGTCGAACTTGAAAAAAATATTTCAAAAAAGTCCATCTCGGATTGCTGTTTTTGAGGAGATGGAACCTGAACTGCCGCTACCGCCTCAACCTGTAAATTTGTTTAAAACTGAATTTGAATTCATATTTTTGAATATACATTTGGACTAGGTTTTAACTCGCTGGGGTACTTGGTTAGAGCCAGCAACATATTATGCGGATTATTTTGCTTGGATCAAAAAATTGTCAGCGTTCTTGAGATGATGCAAGCTGTGTTGCATTTGTGAAGAAATCGATTGAAGATGAAGAATTGCAAGCGCAGCTGGCATACATCAAAGTCAATTTTTGGATTTTAGTCGACCCGAAAAACATATTTTTTAAGCCTTACAAAAAACAGGTATTTTTGGGAGTCTGTACTTAACAATATTCTCACCAAGGAACATCAATTGGTGAAATATTGACGGTCTTAAAAGACATTGAGGAAAATTAAAAAAAAAAATGTAAAAGGGTCCATTGCAAAGGAAGTCCTGAAGAAGTTTACTGCCGTTTTCAATGCAAACACAGGGCTAAAAACAATTGAGCAGATAAAATCTGTAATAAACGGCGAATTGGATTCCAAACTTCCAGGAAACATTGAAGTTAATATTATCGAAAGCTTTAGATGGGCTGCACTCGTTTTAGCTGAAGTGGGATAATCATTTAGCTCCTTCAAGACGCTTCTAAGGGACAACCGTAGAAGATTGTTACCAAAAAATTTAAAAAAAAAAATTCTTGGCAGTCCAATGCTTTAATAAATAAATATGTTTTTGTTTTTTTTTTTTTTGTGTTTTTTAGTAAATGCCTTTGTTTTGCCTTTTAAAGTGTTTTGTTTTGCCTTTTTTTATTTTTTTTAGGTCAACAACATCCTAGCCCTGGTAATGGCTAACTCCATGGGTGGTGTCCGAACCGACGTATCGGGGTTTCTTGTTATCTATATTTCAGAAAATCTATTTCGAAGTTGGTGTTATTATCCAGTCTATTAGCCACAGAACTAAGTTGTTTTAATTCATGGATTTTTGTTAGATAGAACCGCAAACAGCATTCAACAGGTGAACACATTAACATATCGGACCGGAATTTTTTTGACAATATTACAACAAATAGGGAATTCTCAAGATGCATTGGCTTATTTATTTATTCATTTTTATGAATCCCAAGTAGATTTTTTTAATATAAAAGTGTACTTCAAAGAAAATATGATTTTTTGATCAAATTCTGTGTCATTTCGCAGATGATCCACAGCTGGAGCCCAAACACATAGTCGATTGCACTATCTTAAGCTAATACTCCGAAATATGTATGCTTGGGTTGCTTCAGCAATTCCATTTATGCATTATTTCGGGGGCAATCTTTAAACAAAATTTGTGTGTGAGTTTACACGCGATAGAAGTAAGAGTGTATTCTGGTTAATATTTAGAATCGCGTTTTATATCATTCTCTCACAGCCTTAACCCTATAAATTCATTTAAAGTTTTCTCTTTTTCGTTTCATAAAAAGTTCGTACAGGTTCGGAAACAATAGTCTCCGCTTCATAAATAAGTTAAGTCGTCAATTATGAAAATTACATAACTACATTAAAAGAAATTTTAAAAATAACTGAATTTTATAAAAACACTTGGTTTCAACATGTCTGTAACCGACAAGTTGTTAATTTATCGTTTAGAAACCAAGTTTCAATTTATATGTCAAATCTAAAAACACATTTAGTAATATCTTAAAAAAAATTTCTTACTCTTAATAAAATAAAATCCAAATTTCTGAGTTTTTTTGATTTAATTAAATAATCAAAAAAGCTTGATTATCAACAGACTACTTCGAAAACTTGTTTAAGTGTTATGAAATCCTACTGTGGAAATAGAATATAATGCTTGTGTCACAATTTGTGGCGAAAAAAATGAAAAACTAAATCAGAAGATGCCTGAACTGTTATAATTGACTAATCTAACTCAAAACAAACAAAAGTATATCTTATCATCATCATAGGTGCAGTATGTGGAGTAAAATAAATTATTTTATTTTTTAACCACGCTCTCAAGTCCGAATCATTATATTTTCTAAAAATTTAACACATAACACGTGTTTTAAACTTTAAAAATAATTATCTGTTGCCAAATTATTTTGACAATTGTAAATGTCCAAATAATTTTAATATTGTTTGGCTCATGGCGGCGTCATGTCCAATTTATTTCATGAAGGGATGCCAGATAAAAATCACTCGTTAGTAGTTTAAATGGATCGTATCCGTTTGGCGGAAACCATGAACATTTTATTAAAATTAATAATACTGTCACTTTTGATATAGCGTATATGTTGGGTTTGGGAACTATATTCTTATTATAATTTATTTAATCTAATAGAAATTGGTAAAGTAATTGTGGATTTTGAATACTCGCTTTGCACTACCAAATAAAACATGGAACACTTATAAGATTTAGATTAATTTTCCCTCGTTCAGGTTCTATCTAGATCTAAAAATATTTTTAAAAAAAAAATTTCCTGTTCTCACAAAATGTCGGCTTGACTTGTAGCACTGGGATAGGTTTTGTCCTCAAATATTTATTAATTTGTTTTTGTTACTTTTGGTATGCCATCAAAGGTCTGCAATTTACCATCCATTTAATAGATTCGTGCTCAAATAAAATAAATATAAAATTACCAACAATTTTTGTAAAATTTAAAAGTTTTTTTCACGGACATTCCTTCATTAGGATTAATTTGTTTATGAATTTTGCCAAATATTGCGGCTTCGATGGCTTCGGGAATGGCTCTTTTTAATTAATTAATGTATATTTTATTTCGTTTTTAAAATTCTGCAAATACCTTAACGAATATTTCACGAATCAATGTATGCAATTAGACAACATAAAGAAAACTATGACAATAAACAATAAAACGATGACTGTCTAAGTGCAACGAATATACAGCAGAAATTAAGATATCGCTAAAATTATTTTATTATAAATTCAAGAGAAAAAAATACTTTTAATAAATTGAATGGTCCTTGAAATTAGTTAGTCAAATTATTTCGGATCTTAGGTAAGGTCAGGTTAGGTGGGTGCACGCGGAACGCGAGCTACAAATAAAACGGCGGAGGTTCTTGATGTCAATGTTAATCAGGTCACCTAGGTTGTCGTAGAAGTAGTCTCCCAGGTGGAGTCTTCTTTTGTTGGAGAGCGCTGGGCATGAACAAAGAAGATGAGTGATACTTTCCTCCTCTTCCTCGTCCATGCAGCTTCTGCAGAAGTCGTTGCTATAAAGGCCAAGTCTTTTAGCATGTAGGCTTATGGAGCGGTGTCCTGTAAGGACACCAATGATGGTGATTGTGGATCTGTTAAATAATAAACGGGAGCGTTTCTGGCTATATATGGGCCAGATTTGCCGGGATATAAGACACGTTGAGCCGTTTGTCCATCTACAATTAGCTTTTTTGATCACATCAAGTTTAAGTGTTGATTTACAAGTAGCGAGGGGCATGCCTAACGTTTCTAAATGTGGTAAAATATCAAGCGTGGTACCCCTTCTGGCAAGCTCGTCCACCCTACAATTCCCTGGGATATCACTGTGCCCGGAACCCAAAATAGGTGAATGGTAAATAGCTCTGCCATCTCGTTAAGAGACAGTCGGCATTAGTGGGCTGATTTTGAAGTGAATGCAGTAAATCTCAAGGATTTGATTGCCGCCTGGCTGTCACTGAAGATGCTAATATTCTTCGCGGATATTACATTACACCTTAGCCAGGATAGGGCTTCATTGATTGCCATGATTTCCGCCTGGAAAACGCTACAATGATTGGGAAGGCGAAAGGATATGCTCAAGTTGAGCATCTCGGAGAAGACACCTCATCCTACCCCCGCTTCAGTTTAAGACCCATCTGTGTAGATGTGAATCGAGTCGGCTGGGAATTGTTGACTGGGAGTTACAATCGAAGCTGAGTTGCGTAGTGATGTGGTCGGTGTTTTCTGTAATGTTTAGATGATTTAATATCTTTGTGTGTACACCTGACTGGGTGTCCATTGTGACGAGCCATTTAGTCGCAAGGCTGCACAAGCTGCGGTCTGTTTGCCGAAGATGTCTAAGGGCACTAGATGTAGAATATCATCTAGAGCTGCGGATGGGGTGGTTCTTAGAGCGCCACTTATGCAGATGCAGGCGGATCTTTGAACTTTCCCCAGAAGGTTGCGGTTTGAGGCTGTTTCAAGGGCAGTCCACCAGACCAGCACACCATACAGAAGTATGGGTCTAACGATAGACACGTAAAGCCAGAATGTGACATGTGGTTGCATTCCCCATTTTTTCCCGATAGCCTTTTTACATGAGTATAGGGCTACGGTGGCTTTTTTTAACGCGTTCTAGGATGTTGGCTTTCCAGTTCAGTTTCTTGTCCAAGACCAGACCCATGTACTTGGCTGATTCAACAAACTTGAGACTAACTCCATTGAGTTTTGGAGGGTCGACGTGCGGGATTTTGTATTTCCTGCTGAAAAGGACCAGTTCGGTTTTTGATGGTTCGCGCCAAGTCCACATTTGGCGGCCCATTTGGAGAGTACTGAAAGACCATTTTGTAATAGTTCTTTAAGGTACTTCCCTGATACAGCTATTGCACCGTCAACAGCGTTGCCAATCACCTTGCAGCCTTCCCTTTCTAGATTAACTAGTAGCTCATTGACCACCAGATTCCAGAGAAGAGGAGACAAAAAACCCCCTGATCTTAATATATCAGAAAAGTATTTAGTTTCTTGATTTTAATTTAGAATAACAAAAAATCAGTTTTTACTTTTTTCCACATGAGTAAGTATGTCACAACCACAAAGCGCCAGCAAATGCACTTGCGATTTATTTGCTGATTTCTTTGAATCAGTTTATAATAAATCACTGGTGGACTTAACGCAAAACCATTATTTGGGTATTCCGGAGTAACTTGATGTCGGCGTGATACAATTTTCGAAGGAAGACCTATCAAACGCGTTAAATAAATTAAAATTGAATAGAAACCCTGGTCTGGACGGTATACCAGAGGTAATATTAAAAAAATGTTTATCGTCTTTTGTCGGTCCGTTAAAAAATGTATTTAACCAGTCATTATTAATTGAAAAGTTTTTAGAAGAATGGAAATATTCTTATATTACTCTAATCTATAAAAATGGTTTAAGACAAAAATTAGAAAACTATCGACCTAAGTAAGCTGTCTGCATAATTCCTAAATTGTTTGAAAGCATTGTTAAGGAGAAGCTTTTCTTTGTAGTAAAACAGGTAATCTCGAATAATCAAACTGGTTTTATTCGAGTAGATCCTGTGCTACCAATTTAAATTTGTTAACTAATTATGTGTTTGACAGCTTTGAGGAACGTTTACAAGTTACTTTACAAAAGCCTTTGATAGAGTGCACTACACCCTACTTTTAGCAAAACTAAAATCGTTGGGTTTTCATTCCTCAATGCTTAAATGGTTCCATAAATATTTAACAAACAGAAATCAAATGGTTAAGATCGATGGTTATACTTCTCGCGAAATCGATGTAACATCCGGTGTCCCGCAAGGTAACCACTTAGGCCCATTGCTTTTTATATTGTTTTTAAATGATGTTCATGATATTTTTAAATTTTGCAAAATTATATTCTCGGATAAGTAATATAACAGACAGTATCCGGTTTCAGTCTGATATAAATAGTTTGTCGGCATGGTGTTATCATGACGCTATGGAGCTTAATATCTCGAAATGTAAATTGTTTACAGCATTCCGTATGAATGCACCTATAATAAATGAATATTATATGAGACTCCAGCGTACGAAAGAAGTTAAAGATCTCGGGGTCATATTTGACAAACAATTAAAATTTTCTTCTCATTATGATTACAATATAGCAAAATCAAACTCAATGTTAGGTTTTCTAAAGCCAAATTGCAAAGACTTCCGAGACGTATTTAGCCTTAAAACTATATACTCTTGTTAGGCCGCAGTTGGAATACACATCCATCATATGGGATTCACTATATGTAAGGCAGGCACTTAGATTAGAAAAAGTTTAGAAAAATTTCACGAGGTATGAATTCCGTAAATTATTTACGTTTTCAGAATCGCCTAGTTATGATAAAAGATGTGAGCAAATTGGCTTGCAAACCTTAAGTTTCAGGCGTAAAGCATCTTGTATCATGTTTGTTCGCGATATTCTGAATTATCATGTTGTTTCACCGGAGTTGATTTCTCTTTTAAATTTGTGTGCTCCCAAAGAATCGCTTCGGGAGCGAAATTTATTAATGTCGAACTCTCATAAAACCAACTATGGCAGCAATGAGCCTATTACAAGATGCAAATGCATGTTTATTTTGATTGATTTTTGTTTGTGCCGGACTGATTTTAAATTTTAAATTTTTTATATTCAATGGTTTTAATTTAAAATTTTGTTTATTTAAGTAGTCTATAAGGGTGAAAAATCGGTAGATGATCTTCTAAGTCGCGCAACAAAAACCAGTGGTAAAGCGATACTGAGGGATGTGATGTGAAAAAAATAGATTAGAAAGAAACATGTTAAGGACAAGTAATATTTAAAAATTGTGTATAGTTTGATGCTAATATTTTATGTACATAAAAAGTTAAAAATTAATCGATATGTTGTTGCTAGCGCCATAACTTCAAAGAGGCTTGACCGATTTGACTATAGCCATAGTTTAATTATATTTCAACAAAGAAAACAGTAGAAAATTTGTCCAGGTGCTGCTGACTTAGTTTTTAAAATTTATTTTTGTTCTACTCATTTATTCCTCATATAACTGAACATTCATGGCCAAAACAATACTACGTCTATCTGCCCAACTCACAATTATTCTTCTAAAGGGTCCGCCAAATAACTTTTTTTTTTTGAAAATGCTATAAAAAAAACTACTGAATATTTTCTCAAATTTTTTTTTTTATTGGAAAGTACAATCCTTCGGGTTAATAATGGAAAATAATTTCATTCAAATGGCTGCCTCGGCTAGCCATGCAGTAGCCTACGCGATCGACCCAATTTTTAAGCACATTATCGATTGTGTGCAGTTGTATTTCACCAATGGCTTAACGAATATTGTCATATTACTGGCCGACAAACGTGCTATTTTGGTGTATGGACTTCCTGTGATTTTGTATGGTTTACAATTGAAAAAGACGAAGAATTTTGGGACACAAAAATAAAGGAAAAATTAATTTTGTATTACCAAAATCATCTGCTTTTGGAGCTGTGTGACCCCAGAATTCCAAGAAAAATGCGCGTATGGAACACATAAATCAACACATAAACATAATATAATGGTACATAATGTGGCTATTTTTACTGTATCTTTAACTGACATATTTATTATTTTTAATGAATTAATAGCAAACAACGACCACGACGAATGACTGAAGTTTCTTGGAACAACATTGGGAATATTTCAGGTTTTTTAGTACAAAAGGTAAAAACATTTTCTGTTCAAGTTTTTTGTTTTATTAATAATCAATAATATTTGTTTCCTTTTTTTCATCTTCGTTTACTACTTACCTTGACGTGGTGAAGATGCTCAGTATGTTTTTTTAAATCCAAAGAACAGAAGCGAAAAAGTAGTAGTAGGTAAACATAGGAGAAAAATGTTAAGACTGTGTTTCGTTTGTTTATATGTATGTATAAAGTTTTAGATGCCAAGTATTCAAACTTTACTTTAAAATTGGACTCAAATAGTATTTGTTTGGTGAATTTGACACCTTGAACCTACAAAAATTAATTATAGCGGTTAAATTAACTTTCGTAAACTTCTTTTTTTTATATAAGGTGCTTAGGTACCTTCATAACGAGCATTGATAGAAGATGGGGTGACAATTACCTAGATAAATATCTATCATTTTTTGTTATTTGATTTGAAAAATTTCATCCTACTATTGTTGCGACGAGAATCAGTAGCACTATTGTCTACCGTCCTATTATTTGAGTAATCGAATTTTCATCCAAACAAGTGTTTTCCTACATCTCATAAATTAAGTAAAAAGTTAACCTAGGTAAGGTTTACACATTTTTTATAAGGTATACAATGAAAACCTCAAAAACTGCTTTTACACCTCGCTGCGCGGCAGCCAGCAACAATTTTATCATTTTATTATTTTTTCACAATATATATTCACATTCACACCAAATCTGAAAGAAAATTACAAAACAAAATATGTACACCAAACCAACCCTCAACTTGATTTTTTTCCTTCTCTTTCCATATTTGTTTTCAAGTTATTTGCTTGGTGTCTGTATATTGCATATGTAGGTAGGTAGGTATATGTAATATTAGTCTGCGCTTGCTACTTTTTGTCTTTTCCTTCAGTTTTCGTTTGCGTTGAAGCAAAGAGCACATGAGTAAAATTAAAGAGAGCTTACCAACACATTCAAATGCATTTACATGAAATTTGAGTTGGTCGGTCTGGGACACCTACCCTTAAAGCGTCAATTGTCTCTGGCTTGTCGGCGTAGCACTTATCATTTACGGCACCCCACAAATAATAGTCCAACGGTGTCAAATCGCAGCTCCGAGGTGGCCAACCGACATCAGCTCTGCGGCTGATAATGCGATCTTCAAAAACAGGGCGCAAAACATCGATTGTAGCTTCGGCTGTGTGGCACGTAGCGCCGTCCTGTTGAAACCAAATGTTGCCAATATCCTCCTCTTCAATTTTTGTGAACAAAAATTCGTTCAACATGGCCTTTCACTTTTTTCACAAGATAACGAACATACGGAGCTGACGGTGCTTCTCTTCTTTCCAAATCCGTACGCAATTTTCGCACACATTCTGCAACATTACCATGATTTTCAAAGTAATGTCGCAATATTTCTCAGCGTTGTTCAAGCGTATACACAACCATATTCGTTCAGCGGAAGGATAAATCTAATTATCTGTCAAATCAGACATTAGCTAAGTTTTACCATTCACGAAATAAGCATTAGTTGAAAAAAAAACCGTTAGGTGGCGGACCCGTTATAAGGCACAAAAATGTAATTTCCACAAGCAATTATTTTTATAGGCCTTATATAGTACTTGTGCACGGAGGTTAACCATTTTGGCAGTCGATTGTTTGGGTAGAAGCTTGTTTAAGACATTATGCAGGAAAATTCACAAGCATACCCGAATTCGTGATAGCGAAACTTCTGAAAGGTTGTTTTTAAGCTTCCGGAGATGTGTGTACATGTACCATAAGTTAAGGTGTTTCGGTAGAACTTCACACAAGTTAATCCGAAGCATAGCACGTATAGAGCTTACGAAAGAAGGCTTAAAAAAGCTAAGGTTTAAAGATCGGAAAAAAGGTGAAAGGATCGAGAACCTACCGGTGAATGAGTCAACACGATTCAACTACTTTATTGTACTTACTCGTCTTGCATGCTCGTGAGTACAGCCTAGTGGATAGCGTTTTGGACTACCATGCGAGAGATGAGAGTTTTTATACAATTAATTGCATTGAATTTCATACTTTCATAATTACGAATTGGGTTTGTAAGAGATTGAAATTGGAATTAGGAGATTGAAATTGGAATTAATAAAAGTAAATAATAATAATAAGAAAATAATAAAAAATAATGTTATTTTTCTACTTCCAGAAGATTTGCAAATATTTTCGGAATGACTTTTTGCGAATTTGCTTCTGTATAACCTTTTATAAGCAAACTAAGATTTTTTCTTTAAGGCTTATTAGAAGTATGTAAAGAAGTCTTATAGAAGTAAATAGCTTCCTAAAAGTGTGCCAAATGTTTTTCCATAAGACTTCCTACAAGTAATATTGCTGGAGGGCAAATAGCTTCGATAGTGCTTTATCGAAGCGAATTTGTTAGTGGGGGGGTCAGCTAGTTAAAAATAAAATGTGTCACTTCCATAACATCAATCTGGCTAGTGGATATTTTTTATGTCTAAAATGAGACCAGAATCAATTACTGTCAATTATCATAACATCAAACTTGGCCCAAATCTAAATTGACAAACAAAAGTTTAGGCAGTCTTTCAACTGCATTAACATTTTAGCCGGTAAATACTTGTTGACGTATACCTACCTATCTTGAGGATTAAAGAAGATGAAAAGGACAATTGATATTAATGCTTTGTTTTGTGTGTGTTTTTTTTTTCCTATTACCAGTGTTCATATATTGCATATATATTGCACATACTGTGAGCGTCAAAAGTGAGTAAACACCCATGCGATTTCCAAAGTAACATGTAATTTAAGCAAAAATATAAACAAAAAAAGTTTTCCAAAAATACCAAATAATAGCTTTATTCGATAGTAATAGAATAAATAAAAATAAAAATTCAAAATAATATTAATTAATTTTTTTTTGTAACAAAAACTAAACATACTCCATATTTTACGCGTCAAAAGTAAGTAAACATTTTGCAACCTTCCATCGTTAAATAATAATCATTTAGATTTACTGTTATATTTTTTTATAGATATTACTGTGGAGGTAAGTTTATCTCTTGACATCACTTCAGAGTGTACGCTGATTGTGATTAAAGGCTTTAAGCAGTGCAATTCGATTTTTTTTGTAATGAGGAGTAAAATTTCTTTGGAACCGCGGAAAATTATAGTGGATTTGAGGAAAAAAGGGAAGTCATATCGGGATATTGGCGAAATAGTTAGTAGGGACCATGTTTCGATCAAAAAAATTATCGATGAATACGAAAATTTATAACATTGGAAAATTTCAAACTGACAGGTAGACCAAAAAAGCTAATTGAAAGAGAAGAAAGACAAATTGTGACTGAAGTGAAAAAAAATCCCAGTTCAAGTGCCGTTAAAATCGCGGAAAATATATCAATAAGAACCGAAAAATCAGTCAGAGTTCGGCGAAAACTGCACAAATCGGGCTTACATGGTAGAAGTGCTAGAGAGAAGCCACTGATATCTAAAGTCAATAACAAAAGCGTTTAAATTTTGCAAAAAAAAATAAAAATAATTATATATTGTTTTGGAAAAACATTTTACTTACAGACGAAAGAAAATTCGAAATTTTTAAAAGCAAAACAAATAAAAAAAATTTGGAGAGAAAAGAACAAAGAATTCAGTTAACAAAATGTAAGTAGCACAGTTTAACATGGGGGAGGTTCAGTGGTGTGGGGGTGTATGGCGGCGTCAGGGGTTGGGAATCTTAACTTCATTGAAAGTTCAATGAATAAAAAAGATTATCTTAACATCCTATATAATAACCTGCAACCGAGCGTAGACAAATTAGGTATGCTTAGCAATTGGATCTTTCAGCAAAACAATGATCCTAAGCATACCGCTGGTCTCGTTAAGGAATGGTTGCTTTACAGGACTCCAAAACAGCTCGATCACCCTCCACAATCGCCGGACCTAAACCCCATAGAACATTTATGGGACCATTTGGACCGGCAAATTTGCTAAAGGACTATCAAAAGCAAAGAGGACCTAAAAATGGCTTTGATTGAGGAATGGTCCCAAATATCTTCCGATATTAGAAATAATCCATGCCACGCAGACTTAAAGAATTTATAAAGTCTAAAGGTGGTGTAACTAAATACTAAATTCTTATTTTTAGATGTTATATCTATAAATTCCTCTAACGAATTACAGATGTTTACTTACTTTTGGCGCGTTAAATACGGAGTATGTTTAGTTTTTGTTACAAAAATATTACATTAATATTATTTGGAATTTTTATTTATTCCATTACTATCGAATAAAGCTTTTATTTTTTATTTTTCGAATCCTTTTTTTGTTTATTTTTTTTGCTTAAATTAAATTTAACTTCGGAAATCGCATGGGTGTTTACTCACTTTTGACGCTCACGGTATATTGCAAATATTATTATTGCATTTGTAAAGCTGTGTTTTATATGAAAATTTTTTTCAACATGAATGAAGTATGATAGATCCTTCAATCGTTAAATAAAATAGTACAACGAAATGTTATGTACCGAAATATATTCGGTATAATTCATTAAAGGAAAATATAAAGAAAGGGAATTTCTTCTAATGGGAAATTAATGAAAGTACTTTAAAAATATTTTAATAATCCAATTGACAAAACAAAAAGTCGATTTTTGTTTACCCATACAGAAACATTCAACATTAGCCAGTGGATAAAATTTAACCCTATTTGAACGGAATTCGCACACGGGCTTAGAATTCCAAAAGTACTCTTTTCAATTTATATCTTTATGTTTCTCTCAGTGTATGAACATAAAGTAAAATTAATGTAATAGCCACTCTTATGTCGTAAAATAAATCTACTTCGGTGAGTAGATTGTCGGTTTGCACTTCAGAACAATAACTGCCATTAACCTCATCTTATTCCCCGATAAATATGACTCAGGTTTGTTTTTGAATCAACAAGTATATATGATGTTGCTTAATTCGATTGTAGGTAGATTCTTGTTAATTACGTACCGTTCTGGTAGAAAACACAACATTAAGCCTGGTTATATGTTCCGTAGGTACTTCAACCTATTTGATCTTTCAATCACAACCACGCTAACGAAAGCTGACTTTTTTTAAATAATTTACCTAACTGCTTTTGGTATGAGTGTGAACGTGCCTCAGGCGATTGTTGTCCCAAATTGTTTGAATACATGTATCATGTGCAAATAATAGGCAAAAAATAATCACCAATTTCAGTAGGGTTTATGTTATGCTGCCGCTGGAGGAGACATTTTCAAAGTTGATGTATCTTTTCGTAAAACCTTTTCGAAAATAATATCCGATTTTGTTAAAAACAGTATTCTGGAGAAACATTTATGAAAACCAATGACAGTCTGAACTTTTACAAAATGTCACATTTCATTTAATTCATAATTCACAAAAATCGAACTTGAAATGACAGCTTAATAAGATTCACAAACAAACGTGTAGCCTATTATTTCAACGATGATAATCAAAATGCCTGCCAGGATCAAATACCAAATTATTGTGAAACATTATCACAACACGATCGAGATAAGGCCCATCTTATCGAAAATTGTCAAACATAATGTTTAAAAATGTATCATGCCCTATCAATTGATGCTATCGGCCATCAGTATTTTGAAAGGAAATACCTACTCCAACGGCGTTTTGAAATTCGAGATGCGATACCAAGTCAAGACGCACTACCCCGAAAAAAAAAATATATATGTACACAGTACACACCATACTCTATGTGTGCACCCCACTTTCGATTTCATTGAGAGGTTGTGTCCCCGTAACATACCTTTTTCGAAAAGCAAAATAAATAAATATCTATAGTGCAGCGCTATCCAAAAGCAGCAGCTGGGAAGTCTAGTTGTATCCAAAAGAGAAACTAGTATCTGTCGCCTGTGTATTGAATGATCTTCTCCTTAAATGTATATCGTCGCACTCAATTTCGAACTGCACAACATAAATCTGTGAGAATGCACTTTAATAGGACTATCACTGTAATGCCACTTTTGCACAAAATTTATTCACAAAAATTATTTTTTTTTCTGCAAAATTTGTATCTCAAGCAGAGGTTGAGAGAGATAGAGAGAAAACAATTTTTTTTTTTCGTATCAATCGGATAAATCATTAAAAGTGGTTAAGTTCTTTTTTGTAACGATTTCGTGTTTTTTTTTTTCTTCAAACGATGTGATCACGTTGGCCGCCCGTTAACGACTAACACCTCTGCGAATAGGGCTACTAGTTTTTAAGTAAACATAGAGTACACCTCGTTATGCGATGCGAAGTATCTTCGTCCGACCGTATACACCAGGGCACCTCCACCTGTGATGGATACTTGCTTGGCGAATTTTCGTCAGTCTCTCTGCGATGTTGAGATACATTGTTGGTGAAGAGTGCGGAAATGTTTCAGATATGAGCGCCACAGTTTGAGGGCGAATGGTGGATGAGCTTAGCGTGTAAACGATGATCGCGAGTGTGCCAATTTCAGCGGATTTGTGTAGTCGGCTGATGAGATGATGATCTGCTTTATTGCTTGTGATTTAGTGCTTGGAAACAATTTTGATTTGATGTTTTTGTTGTTGTCTTGCGAAAATTGCTGCGGGACTGTTGACACACGCCTGTTGAGTGATAATTGCTATTTTTTCAGATTTTCTGTTGGTCAATTGTGTGCGGAGTTAAGGAAGTTGGAATTAGTGTACGATGGCTGTAAGTACGGTTGTAAGGACGTGAAGGCTACATAGAGGAAGTGGGAAATGTACTTTAGATATTGCGTTAATTATGACACACCATTTTAAGCATGTCATAAAGGATCTATTTAGAGTTTAGTACATCAGCAAAAATTGATTAGATGAATGTATATCGATGAAAGAAATGTTACAATTAATTACAACAACAAAGTACGATTTGTATACCTTCTCCAATAGGATCATATAAGTTTTGACACGTCGTTGGATTACAAATTAAAACTAATTGGCGCAACAGGCTCGTTAGTATCCATGTCAAACGCGGGCTGGTGGAAATCTTCATAGACACGATGTGCACATGCCCAAAGTATTGTGAGATTTTTACTCACTAAAACCACCACCCATTTTGTATTTCTATTGCAACTAAGTATTCGTCTTATCTAGCAATTTTTTTTATCACGAGTATATCATATGTTTGGCAGGTAACTTTCCTTTGAGAGTTCCTGCTTTTTCCGCAATTTATAGCGCGGTTTGTTATTATCGGGCCAAATCTAAGGGTTTAGTTCTTTGAAGACGCCGCAATATATTTGTTTCGTGAAGAATTTGGAGAGCTGTTGTGTTAACATGTCCTAATAAACGTTTTTTATGTTTTCGTGCAAAATTTTTCGTTTCATCTTTAACCGCTGGAATAGCCAGATCTCTGCGTAGATCTTCATTCCTTACGTACCACGGCGCATTGACGAATGATCTTAACATTTTGTTTTCAAAAGTTTGTAAAATGTTTAGATTCGTTTCACTGGTACAACCCCATAGTTGTATACCATATGTCCAAACCGGTTTTAGCTCTTGCTTGTATAATAGCAGCTTGTTATCAAGGTTTAGCTTCGAATATTTTCCGAGCAACCAGTACAGTTCTCTGTATTTATTTTTAAGTTCTTCGCATTTCTTTTTACATGCGACTTCCATTTCAATTTTGCATCGAGTGTCATACCGAGATATTTCGCTTTTTTTGCAAACGGGACTCGAACCGTATTTAGAAATACAGGCAAATTGTTTGTCCGTTTATACGAAAAATCTACATGCTTTCATTAAGTGCAATCCTCCAGGATTAAGTCCATTCATTAACCTCGTTAAGAGAGTTTTGTAATTTTATATTTGTTTCCTCTATTGTTTTGCCAACTGCTAGTATAGCAGTATCGTCAGCAAACGTTGCAACTATTGTATCGTTTGTTTGTGGGATATCACGAGTGAATAGGATGTACAGGATTGGTCCAAGGACGCTTCATTGCGGTACACCTGTCATTATTTCTTTGAACTCGGAATATTTTCCTTGTTTCACACGGAAGAGTCTATGCTCAAGATACGACACGTGTATTTTATATAATTGTTCTGGCAGAACTTCACTTGAACAGTCGGATATTATTTTCAATATCGTTTTTGAAACCTTCCCAGTTGGGTTTCCGTTTGTTAATCTGGGTGGTTTTTCATTTATAATCAGTGACTGGCTCGTTGTTAAAATGACTGGAGAATGATTAGCGGAAAGATCAAAGCATTCTTCAACTTTGATTCAATTGGACGGCAGACCTTTTACAATGAAAAAATCGATCAAATCCGGTATTTTTCTAACATCAGTTGGCCAGTAAGTTGGTTATCCCGTAGAATGAAATTCGGTATTGTACTTTCTACCTACATTATAAAGCATCCTACCTTTCTGTGATCTAGATCCCCAGAATGTCTGTTTTGCATTAAAGTCCCCTTCGATGACAAAACGTTGTCCAAGGGAATTAAGCAAGTTTTCAAAGTCAATTTTCTTAACCTTGCATCGTGGTGGGCAGTAAATAGACGATATCTTCAGAAAGGATTGTCTGCTTTTGACTTGTATATAGGTAACTTGCGTTATTTCGATTTCTAGTTTAAGATCAATCGAATGTTCGATATACTCTTTTATATATAGTGAGGCTCCACCTCTAGCCTTATTCGATGGATGTAGAGCATGATAGTCGAGGTAACCTTTAATTTTTAAGTTCGAATTACTCTTTGCGTGAGTTTCGGATATTAAACAGATGTCTATATCTTTTTTCTGCATAAATAATTTGAGTTCTCCAAGTTTTTGCCAAAGGCCATTGGCATTCCACGTAAGAATTTTAAGCAATCTATTCATGTTAAAGGTGGGGTACTTCTATTGCGAATACTATTTTCGTTTTGCTTTGTTCCTCAAGTTTTGAAAGAATAATCGAAAATACATTTGAAACTGGGTCAGGTGAGATATTTTTTTGGGCGTTATTGGATACTGTAGCTTGAGCATACGTTTGTACATTTGGTTTTGGATGTACAAGATCCGAACGGATATCTGATGGCCGCGTAGTTTGTGAAAATGTAGGTTTTTCGATTATGGCTTGCTTTGTCTTCGACATATTTTTAATCGGAATTTTAGGCTTTTGCTTGTTTAAATTTAATTTCTGTGAATTAATACTATTTAATTTCGTCCGTCTTTTTTGCAACTCTTTAGCTACTTCGCAGCCGCGATAATTTGCCGGATGATTGCCTTTAAAGTTAATGCAGATAGTAGGAGTTTTCTTATCTGATATACAATCTTCCGTCAGATGATTTCCGGCACATTTTACACACCGCGGTTCTTTTTGACAATAGCTTTGCGTATGATTGTATACTTGGCAGCGCTTGCACTGGGGAACTAGTTTAGAATCCTTACGCATAGGCTCTATTTTTACAATAATTTTAAGTATTGTTTTTATTTAATAAATTTTGTAAAACAATTTTGATTTGTTGTTTTTGTTGTTGTCTTGTGAAAATTACTGCGGGACTGTCGACACACGCCTGTTGAGTGATAATTGCAATTTTTTCAGATTTTCTGTTGGTCAATTGTGTGCGGAGTTAAGGAAGTTGGAATTAGTGTACGGCTTTGTTGTAAGGACGTGTAGGCTACATAGAGGAAGTGGGAAATGTACTTTAGATATTGCGGTAATTATGACACACCATTTTAAGCATGTCATAAAGGATCTATTTAGAGTTTAGTACATACACCAATTCATCAGCAAAAATTGATATCGATGAAAGAAATACGATTTGTATACCTTCTCCAATAGGATCATATAAGTTTTGACACGTCGTTGGATTACAAATTAAAACTAATTGGCGCAACAGGCTCGTTAGTACCCATGTCAAACATGTTGGTCTGTATTTCCTGCATTGTGGCAGGACCTGATTTATGACGAATTCGAACTCGAGTTTGAGATTAGATTTTTAAGATAATTGATACTACTCGGACGATTTGTCAGGAAGATTTTAAACGTGACCATTATGCGATTCGTAGGTTCGGCGAATGTGTCATTACCATGATCATTACAGAAAAAAGGAGACCCTCTGAACCGCGCCAACTACAGAGGCATAAGTCGCCTACAAGATCCTATGTGCCGTAATACGTGAACGCCTGAAACCATTTACCAACAACCTGATCGGCCCTTATCAGTGTGGTTTTAGGCCAGGAAAGTCCACAACCGATCAAATTTTCATACTTCTGCTGATCCTGGAAAAAAACTTAAGAAGTCCAAATCGATACCCACCACCTATTTATCGATTTCAAAGCCGCATACGACAGCATTTACAGAGACGAACTATACAGAACCATTTCTTGTTTTGGTATACCGCCCAACCTCGTCCGTTTGTGTAGGATGACTATGGAGAATTCTCGCTGCTCCGTCAGGGTCGGAAACCACCTCACCGACACATTCGATACCAAAAATGGATTTAGGCAAGATGATGCGCTGTCATGTGACTTCTTCGATTTGATTCTTGAGAGGATTGTGCAAAACTTCCTAGCCAACACCATCTCGTCAGAAATCAAACGAAGAATTACTCTTGCCAACCGCTGTTTCTTCCGCTTTTAATACTTTCCATGCTTCAGCGCCATAGAGAATGACTGGGATGATCAGGGCCTTATATACGATCTCGTTAGTAGTTTGAGGGAGGGCTTTACTACCAAACTGCCTTATTAGCCCGAAGAAACAGCGGTTGGCAAGAGTACTTCTTCGTTTTATTTCTGACGAGGTGTCAGAGTTAATAGCGGAGTTGAGGTAAACAAAGTCCCATACTACCTCAAAGTTATATATGTCATTGGACAGCGTATACTTGGTCTTACTCTCATTTGCAGCTAAACCGATTTTTGCCGCTTTCTTCCCTATACTAGCACGTGGCTGTGACATCACGTGAGTCAGACCAATGGCATCAATATCGTTGGCGTATGCTAGTAGATTCACTGATTTGTGGAAGATTGTGAATCTGGTATTGGCTCATGAGTATTGCACAATCCTCTCAAGAATTATGTTAAAGAAGTCGCGTGACAGTGGGTCGCCTTTGCCTAATTTTTTTTTTTTTGGTATCGAATGTTTCGGTGAGGTTGTTGCCGACCCTGATGGAGGAGCGAGAATTTTCCATCGTCATTCTATGCAGATGTTTGGACGGGTATACCAAAATTAAAAATGGGTCTTCATAGTAAGTCTTTATAACTGATGTCGTATGCGGCTTTGAAATCGTTCGACTTTGGTCGGTGTCGATTTGTATTGCTTGTTTTTTTTTTACAGGATCGGCGGATTATTATACAATAATTGATAAGTTGTAAACTTTCTTGGCCTAAATTCTCACTTCTAAGGTCCCATTAGGTTGTCGGTAAACGGTTTTGGGCGTTCACATATTATGGTATCTAGCATTTCGTAGGCGATATTGACTACTCAACTTATGTCATTCAGAGGGATATTAAAAGAGAATGACCCTTTCGCTTGTAACTACATACCTAACGAACCGAGTACCTCGATTATGAGAGATCGAATGGGACCACCCATGTCTATGAAGGGTGTTACCTCACTGGGACATAGAGTGATAATGCTGTCATAGATGACCTTTATAGAGGTTACGATGATTGAGAAACACAAGAGGAAAATCTTCACACTGTTTATGTCACTGTTAGAAATAACTTTTTCCACTATCTGACAATAACAGATGGTTAAAAAGAGACTTAACAACACGAACCTGAAACCCCCTACGAACATCACATCATGAGGAAGGACGAACAGTACACCTTATGGTCTCATAAATAAGGGGCCCATGCAATCCAATGACGGATCTAACAAGTGGTTCAATTTTAAGGGCCAATGTTGAATGTGAACCACACCTAAACATCAAGTTTTTTTCTGCATTTCATTTGACATTTCTAAATTTCAGACTAATTCAATTTGAACCATGGAAAGATACACAATTGAGCAACGCGTTAAAGTTATTCAGGCTTATTATGAAAATGGGCGTTCAAATCAAAAACTTAATCGTCCAAATGTGAGTATAATCGGAAAAATCGTGCAAAAATTTGAGTAAACCGGATCTATAGGAGATTTGAATACACCAGTGCATGCTCTTACAGCTCCTACTGCATAAAATATTGCTGCTGTTAGGGATAGTGTAGCTGAAGAGCCGTCCACCCCAACTCGTCGTCGTGCCCAACAATTGCACCTCTCACGCTCGTCGTTGATGAACATTTTGCATAAAGACTTGCATTTACATACTTACAAGGTGCAATTGACTCAAGAACTATAGCCTCTTGACCATTTCAAGCGCCGTCAATGGTCAGAATGGTGGCAAGAAATGGCAAGAGTGGATGATCAATTTTTGAAGAAAATCATCTTCAGTGATGAGGCACATTTTCACCTCAATGGATTCGTCAATAAGCAGAATTGCCGCATTTGGGCGAATGATAATCCAACAGTGATTGTCGAAGAACCAATGCACCCACAAAGAGTAACTGTTTGGTGCGGTTTATGGGCTGGTGACATCATCGGGCCATATTTTTTCCAAAATGAGGCCGGTCAGCCAGTTACTGTGAATGGTGTTCGCTATTGTGAGATGATAACGAACTTTTTATGGCCCGGATCGGAAGATATGGATGTGGACGATATGTGGTTTCAACAGGACGGTGCCACTTTCCACACAGCCAACAAAACAACGGTACTTTTGCGCAACAAATTAAATGGCCGTGTGTTATCTCACGTGGTGGCGATGTCAATTGGCTGCCAAGATCATGTGATTTGACATCGTTGGACTTCTTTCTTTGGGGTTAGTTAAAAGGTGAACATCAATAAGCCAGCAACAATTTAAGAGCTAAAGGATGAGATAATTCGGGACATTAACGGCACAGAAACTCAATTATGCCTCAGCGTCATCGAAAATTTGGACCATCGGATGGAGGTGTGCCGTCGATGTCGCGGCGTCCATTTGCCGATATTTTGTTCCATACATAATTGAACTATACCAATATTATCATAATAAAAGGAAATATCAATAATTTCCTAAATAATTTGTGTTTTATTCAAAATCAACATCGGCCCTTAAAATTTAACCAACCATATGTGAAGGAGATTATTGGATCTAGGATCTAAGTGTGAAGGAGATATTTGAAATCTAAATGATAACTTGTCACCTCATTTCCTATCTGTGAAGGAGATCTTTAGATCTAAGGTTCTAAGTGTAAAGGAGATCTTTGGCATCTAAATGATAACTTGTAACCTCGCCATGTACAAATCTTATCGAAAATTGCTTCGAACATTTAAATGTGATAACATATGGATCGGGCTTTCAAATGAATAAAATAATGGGGGTTTGGATTAAGACTTACTAGGTTTTTTTTCAAAATCTTCTTAAGTTAAGATTTGATAAGTTGTGACATATCAAATTAATAGTTAACTTTTCAGGAATTCAAGCCAAACAAGATCTTGTAGGTGATGTTGAGAAATCTTATGCGCCTGTAATTCGCGTAGTTAAGTTTTGCCCTTTTTTTAACATTTAAACTATATATTAGTCTCAAAATGGAGGTTATGAATTATTAAAAAAATCATTAGAAAAAATATTAATTTTTCTCAGTATTAGCTAGAATATTTAATCATTTATGTTCCAGTACAATAAATGTTCAATAATCCATTTCTCAGATTATTTACATCGAAAGCAAGTTCCAACTGCCATGTTCCCCATTTTTCTGATGCCTTTTCCTGTTTGCCACAACCGAACCCTAACAGAATACTTGTCGATTTTTGTTTCCTTCTATATACCTGTCTACCAAAATTCAAGGCTGGGAATGGAAACAATGGCAAGCCTTGCATTGAATTCATAAATTTAGTTCACACTGACTGGTTTCAAAATATGTTCAGGATATCAGGATTACAAGCCATATCTATGCGGTCTTACTTTTTGTGTTTACATATTATAAATAAGTCTGAGTTTATGATAAGTAATGCGCTTCCACACCTACCAAATGTTTTATGATTTATGAGGTATGCTTTGTTGACTGCTTCCGCTCATAATATTGGTTCATAATATTTTTTGTAAAGTAGATTGAGTGTATATTATTGATAGCACTGGAAATGTTATGTTCATGATTCGAATTTTTGTTGTAAAAGTAGATTGAGGAATTATATATCATAATAATTTTACTTATTTCATGCAGAGAGTTGGAATTATATCTTTTTTTAAAAATCAACATGAAATCGTGCTAGCATTCCAGTTAATCTTTGCATCACAAAAATTAAGAAACAGTTTCTCTTAGATATCAGGCATTTATCATACGTTTTTGTGTTACAGTATAAATGTTTATGGTATTCTATACTGTACGAACGGGTGATTTTTTAAGCTTAGTTTTTTTTTAAATCGGATAAAACACTCACATTTGCATCAAATATTCAAAATTTTTATTGTAATCGATAAATATGCCTTTGCCATTTACGTTTTAAAGACAACTTCATGTAAATACTGTCCGCGGCTCCGTTTCAAATGGCCCATTCGGAAGGTCCAATTTTGCGTCACTTTTTCGAGCATTTGACACTGTATTCCACGAATTACGCGTGTTATGTTATCCTGTAAGGCTTCAATCCTGTTCGGCTTGTCCACATAGACTAACGACTTGACATAATCCCACCAGAAATAATCAAGAGGCATTAAATCGCATGATCTTGGCGGCCAACTCACAGGGCCATTTCGAGATATAAGCTGCTCACCAAATTCATCCTTCAACATATCCATTGTTTCGCATGCTGTGAGGCATGTGACACCGTCTTGATGAAACCACATATCAACAAAGTTCAACGCAGCCAACTGGGGCAAAAAAAAAGTCGCGTATCATGGCTCAATATCGTTCGCCGTTGACGGTAACGTTTCTTCCACGGTCGTCTTTAAAGAAAAAATGAACCTATGATGCCACCAGCCCATAAACCACTCAAACTGTCATTTTTTCGGGATGCAGCGGTAATTCTTGTATGGCACGTGGTTGTTCATCACTCCAGATGCGACAGTTTTTCTTATTTACGTATCCGTTGAGCCAGAAATGAGCATCATCGCTGAACACAATTTTTCGACACAACAGCGGATTTTCATGTCTAAGGACCATTCACCAAAAATTAGACGTTGTGGTAGATCATTCGGCTTTAATTCTTGCACAAGTTGAATTTTATAGGCTTTCAAACCCAAATCGACACGTAAAATTTTCCACGATCTTCATTAACATTGGACGCTACGACTGCAATATTGTCTTCGGTAAGCACTGTACGCATGCGAGTCGATGGGTTAATGTCCAACAGAGTAAACTGGGTGCGAAATTTGGTTATAACAGCACGAATTGTTAATTCACCAGGTCGATTATGCCGATCATAATATGGTCATAACAAGCGGTGCACATTTTTCACAGAGCACGAACTTTGATAATAAATTTCAATAATTTGCAATCGTTGATCGTTTGTAATACTTTCCATGATTAAATGGCAGAGTATACTGAAAACTTTTCACTTTGACAGATGACATTTGGACGCCATTAATAAGCAGTGCTGCCAAACTGAAAAACTTAACTGTTTAAAAATCACCAGTTATCTCTTCTCTCTACATTATTTCCATTTGAGATAGGCTCTAAAATGATGCCTGACCTGAATAGTACAACTATTCATTGTGAAACATATCGGTGAATAGGTTGTCATTACTATTTTGCAGAGCCTACTTTTCCAAAAAAAAAGAGCCAGCTGATAGTTGTTTGCCTTTTTATACCTTATCCCATAGGGGTGTATTATGTAGTTTTGATATAGATAGGTTGTTACATATAATTTAGAAAGATATACCTTATAGCAGTGGATTATCTCAGAATTGCTAGCTGACTCGATCTAGCCATCCCTATCCGTCCGTCTGTCCGTCTGTCTGTCTGTCCGTCTGTCCGTCTGTCCGTCTGTCCGTCTGTCCGTCTGTCCGTCTGTCCGTCTGTCCGTCTGTCCGTCTGTCCGTCTGTCCGTCTGTCCGTCTGTCCGTCTGTCCGTCTGTCCGTCTGTCCGTCTGTCCGTCTGTCCGTCTGTCCGTCTGTCCGTCTGTCCGTCTGTCCGTCTGTCCGTCTGTCCGTCTGTCCGTCTGTCCGTCTGTCCGTCTGTCCGTCTGTCCGTCTGTCCGTCTGTCCGTCTGTCCGTCTGTCCGTCTGTCCGTCCGTCCGTCTGTCCGTCTGTCCGTCTGTCCGTCTGTCCGTCTGTCCGTCTGTCCGTCTGTCCGTCTGTCCGTCTGTCCGTCTGTCCGTCTGTCCGTCTGTCCGTCTGTCCGTCTGTCCGTCTGTCCGTCTGTCCGTCTGTCCGTCTGTCCGTCTGTCCGTCTGTTCGTCTGTCCGTCTGTCCGTCTGTCCGTCTGTCCGTCTGTCCGTCTGTCCGTCTGTCCGTCTGTCCGTCTGTCCGTCTGTCCGTCTGTCCGTCTGTCCGTCTGTCCGTCTGTCCGTCTGTCCGTCTGTCCGTCTGTCCGTCTGTCCGTCTGTCCGTCTGTCCGTCTGTCCGTCTGTCCGTCTGTCCGTCTGTCCGTCTGTCCGTCTTTCCGTCTGTCCGTCTGTCCGTCTGTCCGTCTGTCCGTCTGTCCGTCTGTCCGTCTGTCCGTCTGTCCGTCTGTCCGTCTGTCCGTCTGTCCGTCTGTCCGTCTGTCCGTCTGTCCGTCTGTCCGTCTGTCCGTCTGTCCGTCTGTCCGTCTGTCCGTCTGTCCGTCTGTCCGTCTGTCCGTCTGTCCGTCTGTCCGTCTGTCCGTCTGTCCGTCTGTCCGTCTGTCCGTCTGTCCGTCTGTCCGTCTGTCCGTCTGTCCGTCTGTCCGTCTGTCCGTCTGTCCGTCTGTCCGTCTGTCCGTCTGTCCGTCTGTCCGTCTGTCCGTCTGTCCGTCCGTCCGTCTGTCCGTCTGTCCGTCTGTCCGTCTGTCCGTCTGCCCATCCGTCCGTCTGTCTGTCCGTCCGTCTGTGCGTCCGTCTGTCCGTCCGTCCGTCTGTCCGTCTGTCCGTCCGTCCGTCTGTCCGTCTGTCCGTCCATATGTGTGTCACCGATTTTCTGGTCTTACATTTCGAACTAGAGTGGTGAAATTTGGTAAATAGACTCTCTGTCCGACGAAGCAGAACAAGTGAAAAAAAATTAAAAATCCGCCCACTGCCACGTCCGTTTAAAAACGTTTAAAAGTTTCTAAATAGAATATTTACACAATCTTAATAACTATATGCCAGCCAGTTTTTTGCCACTTCAACTTTTTGGAGGCGTTTTCTTAAAAAAAACATTTTTCAGTAAAGTTTTAGGAATACTCGAAATGAACTTTTAAAAAAAAAATAATTAGAGAATAATACTATGAACATTTCGTATATATATATTATTTTTACCCACGCCCACTTTTTGTGGGAGTTATTCTAGAAAGAGGATTTGTAAAGCCTATCCCATTAAAAAAACAAAAAGTACATCCAGAAGGAAACCAATCCAATCGTACTGAGGGGGAAAATTTCCTCTTCAGTATGAGCGGTCTACTGGAATCCGGCACGGAAAACTGAGCATCTGAAGATGAAGCTGCGATCAGAATGAGGGAGGATGACCGTCAGACCCTACCGGAGCCCAATAGGACCTGCGAATTGACTTAACCAACGTCATCTGGTAACCCAAGGGAGAAAACCCTTGCGGATAAGATGGCGGAAGTGTCAGTCTCTGCAATCGATACAAGCTTGCATACCTCGTGCGACACCGTAGAAACGTTATCGGTCACCGCGACTCAATTCGAAACCTTAGATGGTGTTAAGTCATCACTGGCTGGCGACCCAAGGAAGCAATTCCTTGTGGATAAGTCGGAGGTGGCAACGACATCGGCTATGGAACCGGATTTGAATGATTCGTTCGCTACCGTAGACTCAGCTAATACCACCGTCGAAACATGTCTCAACACGACAGTGAGACACATACGAGGGGACTCAGACACGCTATCTTTAGCCTCGGGGCTAAGCGGTAGTAGTAGACGAAACGCGAGACGCGTGATCAGACGGATCAATCGACGTAAGCAGCAACGTCGCGAGCTGGCTGGCGAGTTCGATTCCTTATCGACACGACTTAGGTCACAAACACCGGAAACTATGAGGTAAGATCTGCCGCTCTAGAGGTCGACCCGGAAGCATCGTCGGGACTACCCACGGTTGCTGAAGGAAGTTCAGCTAGGGTGGCGGGCGACACCAAATGGAAGCCGGTAACAATCAGCAAAGGTAACCATCTGGCTACTAGTAGTCAACGAAGCACTTAAGAAGCTGGATTTCACTGCAATAAAAACAGTGGCATACGCAGATGACGTAGTCCTCATGGCGTGCGGAAAATTCCCATCGACACTGAGTGAAATTATGCAAAGAATTCTCAATATACTACTCAGCAAGTGGGCGAAATCTTGAGGGCTGGGTGTAAATCCAAACAAACAAGAACTGGTTCTCCTTTTGGCCATAGCTCAATATTAAACTCAATGGCTTATACGGATGTAGCATCTGACTGTATTACCCCACACCACGACTTTGATATTAATTATTCTATCAGAATACCAAGCAGAGACGAATGGACTTCAAACAATGTGTTATCTAACTTAGAAATAGCAATTTATACCGACGCGACGGATCTAAAATGGAAGTCGGAGTGGGCCCTGGAGTCTATTCTGAAAAAATCGGGCTAGCTACATCCCTGAGATTAGCAAACTCGTGTAGTGTATTCCAAGCTGAGATCCTGGCCATACTCGAAGCTGCTGAATCGGCTAGGGTATTGGACATATCACATGAGGATATCTCCATCTACGTGAATATTCAAGCGGCCATTAAAGCTCTGGCATCCAATATAGTAAAATTACGGGTAGATGGACGCTGCCACGAAGACCTGAAGGTTCTTTGTAACCAGAACAAAGTCCAAACTATCTGGATGCCAGGACACAATGACGAGCTAGCCAGACTAGGATCGTCCAGCTGCATTTCCTTATCTGATAAAAGGGTTAACTCCCCGCTAGCATTTAAAAAACATTAAATAACCAACCAACCAACACAATCAGCTGTAAACATACAAAATCTCTTTGGCCGGAATTAAGCGGCAGCAAATCAAACAAGCTAACAGCTTTGAATAGAGCATCCATTTCTATAGCGGTGAGAATGATAACAGGTTACAACCTGTAGGGTAACCACTCCAATAAGATAAAACTGATTGGTGCGAACCAACTTTGCAGGAAATGCAGCGACCGGACGTCGTAGAGGAGGTCTAACACCTATTATGTCACTGCCCTGCGATCAGTAGCAGCCGTTTAAAAACACAAGGCAGCCTATACTTCGACGAACCAAGGGACCTGACGACTACCTCAATAGCGCAGATCGTCCGCTTTTGTATCATATCAGGATGGAGCAACCACCTCTTTGAGGCAAAAGGATAAACAAAGCCCAGCAACACATAAGTATCACTATCGAACTTTACCAGGTATCCTCTTTCTCTATTTCAGGTAGCTTTCTTCGAAGGGTATCGCTACGTAGGCCTATGCGATCTTGACGACTTACTCGAGCTTTAACGCCCATCTAGCCTAACCTAACCTAATCTAAAGCCTATCCCAAAGTATTCCATAAAAGAAGTAGTTTTTTGTGGAACCATTAATTAACCATAAAGATAAACCGTCTCAACAAGATTCATTCAATATTGCGCAACGCCCACTTTTTGGGGAATAGAGAATTTAACGATTCGCACAGCGGATTGTAGCTTTCTCACATGTTTTTTTTTTTTGCAAATTGACGGGTTTTTACGAGAGTTCTGATTTCAATAAGCTGAGAGGCGACCTAAATAGAGCTCGATATTAATATCTAAACTTAAACATAACAAGAATGCCGAAATGAAGTCCATACTTCTGATTCAGATGAAAATATTCCTAAAGGATGGGACCTCACAAAAAAGGGACCCTTTGAACTGGCCAATAACAGACGCATAATCAGAATATTACCTACTGGATCCTATCGGTCATAGTATGTGAACGGTTATAACAACGACATTTCGTCAGAAATCAAATGAAAAATTACTTTTGCAAACCGCTGTTTATAAAACCCCGATTATCCCAGTCTTGGTTGTTTTGAGCGGAACATTTTTTGGTCCATTTTACGTTGATCGGCTATATAGACGAAGATTCAACCAAGAACTTTAGGAGGTGTACAGCGATATAGTCCTGGATGTTTAAGTTGCCTAGAATATTTAAGGCGAATGAACACCAATACTCCGTCTCGCAGAGTTTTCGACTCCCAGCAAGATGGAAGAATTAGAGGAAGACCTTGTCTAAAATTAGCTAAACGCCAGGCTACATGAAGAACTAATTCGTTTGAGGCAAAGGTCCCTTTGGATTATGGCGCCAACTAAATAAGTAAGTAAATGCCATTCTGGGTCTGATATTGACATCAAAATAGAGGAATGATGTAGATATTTCCTTCATATTCCAATTACAGGACAGATTTATTAAATTGCACCCTAAAGCACGAAGACCTACTGCACTTTGCCAAAATCCGATGCCTGTTTTAAAAAGTTCAGATGATGTTATTCCAAACTGAACGCTGCGTCACATGTCAATAAAAAGATAAGTCTGGAGTAGAAATTCGTTGGACTTTTCCAGGATTAGCTTTTCCTCATTTATAACTTTTATCACTACACGCTAGTGATATATCACTAGCTCTGCATTATGCCTATTTCGTAGATGATGGAAATGTTGCTTAAAAGTATCCCCCGATGCGTCTACTGTAATTCTTTTCCGTGACATTGCAGTTCCTTCAACAAACCTGAACACCCAGCACAATACTTAAGACGCTGATGGCCTATCTTTTTGACAAGGCTATTAAACAGCTCCTGTATTTCGTTATTGAATCTCCTTCAACATTTTTAATACAGAAAGGGACTATAAATCTGACGCGGGATGATGAGGGTCTAAAAAAGCTCCTAATTGGTTATTATTGATCTGACCTTGCTAGAAAGTTGTATACTATCAGCTATAAGCAACTGTTGGCGGGTTTTATTATCCGCGAAATTTTTTGATTAGCATATAGGTAAACAAATGACTATACTACGCCACCCTGTACGAATCGAAACAAAAACAAAACGTAATAACTTTTTTTCTGTGTGAGTAATCGGCTTATTTTTTGTTATTTTGTAGGTAACAATTAAGATTTATTATGAATAAATGAATGCTTGGGATAATGAAACGAGCATTTGGATAGTGCAGCGGTACCAAGCTTTGTAGTCCATCATCCGTCATCCGGCGGCACTCCCCTGATAGATAGACCATTATGAGGCTGGTAAAGGTTACTATCGCGGGTGTATCTTCGTTAATACAGGCGTTAATACAGGCAAATCCAAGCGTTTCGACTCGAAACTTATCCGCGCAGACGGTCCTTACCACGAATAATTCATGATGACTTAAACTTGTTTCCGTAGAAAGTCCAAATTACGAGCAAGTTAAATCCTCTGGATTTACCTGTTCGCCTATGAAATTTTGCCAAAAAAATTATTAAAATGTACAAGGTGGCGCAAAAGTAATCCTCCTATCAGAAAATTCTATAAATTTTGCGATTGGCCCCTAATGTCAGTTCTGTTTTGACATTTGTGTAGTAAACACATGCGAAATACACGTTAATAAACAATGTTACGCTACACTGCTCCAGAACGCGGAATTTTGGTGACTATTTATTTGAGCAATAATCGGTCGGTGACTTTGGCACAACGTGAATTTCGTCGCAGATTTCCTAGCCGTCCAACGCCTACTGGTGAAACACTGCGACGTTTAGCCGCTCGCCTCGAAGAGACTGGCACAACACGAGATGCTGCCAGGCGTGGCAGACCCCGGAGTAGCCGTTCTGCAGAGAATATTGCTGCTGTAGCCGAAGATGTCATGGAAGCGCCGTCGACATCGACCAGACGACGTGCCACGCAAATGGGTATCAGTCGACGGTCTTTACAGCGAATTTTGGTAAAACACTTGAAGACGTTTCCGTACAAAGTCCAGACGGTGCATCAGCTGTTAGCTGCTGACCGCCAATCGCGTCTAACATACGATCAAGCCATCCTTAATCACCACCAAGAGGAAGATGATTTTTCATCAAAAATAATCATGAGTGATGAGGCCCATTTCCATCTTAGCGGGTACGTAAATAAGCAAAATTTACGCTTCTGGGGCACTGAAAATCCGCGTGTAACCCACGAAGAGCCATTACACCCGCTCAAAGTCATTGTATGGTGTGCTGTTTTCGCTGGAGGAGTCATCGGACCTTTTTTCTTCGAAGACGTCGCGGGCCAAACGGTTACTGTGAATGGTGAGCGCTACAGAGCAATGATCAACGAGTTCTTTTTGCCGCAACTTGATGAATTGGGATTGGAAAACATGTGGTTCCAACAGGACGGTGCAACGGCACACACTGCACGTGCCACAACCGATATACTGAAGGATGCATTTCCCGGGCGCCTAATCTCCCGTTTTGGCGATTTGCACTGGCCAGCAAGATCGCCTGATTTGACCGCTCCAGACTTCTTTTTGTGGGGCTTTTTGAAGTCGCGGGTTTATGTCAACAAGCCTCAGACTCCTGCAGCTCTTAAAGACAATATCCGTCAAGAATGTGAGGACCTATCGCCGGAAGTTTTCCCAACGTATTGGAAATGCCATAAAAAGGGCTCAAATGACAATCAACTGTGGCGGCGGCCATTTACATGACATCATATTCTCGACTTGATGTAAAAAAAATTAAAAGACCAAATAAAAATAATCCACAAGAAGAATCAAAGTTTTTAATTTTTTTTTTAAACTACATCCAAAAAACTTCGGAAGGTTATTTTTGCGCCACCTTGAACAAATAAGATAAAAACTATATAAACTGATTGTTTATGTCTGATGAGGCTTGCTTTGATCTAAATGGCAAAATTGCATTACATTGAGTGACTGTAATCCAGAAATGCTCCATGAGAGTTGAGACGGAACGGCACCAAGAGCGAGTCACCTTGTGGTGTGCAGTATCATCAAGATGCATTGTCCGGCCATATTACTTTGAAGATAACAGTGTAACAGCAACTGTCACTGGGGTCTATTATTTAAAGATTTCGAGGGAGTTGTTTGTTTACACAGGGCTGTGCCGAAAACGTATCCCTTTCATCAGAATTTGGTTTCAGCAAAATGGAGCTTCTGCAAACATAGTATGGGGTTATGTCAAACAAGAGGTGTACAAAACTAATCCAAAGAATTTGACGACATTTTGGCAGTCGATTTAAACGATAGACTTCGACGGTTTAGGCTGCAATGAATAATTTTCATTTCAAGTTCATCACATGTGCCAATGACGCATGTACTTTTGACCACAAATTTCCAATTAACATGTCCACGTCCAATGTAGAAGTCCAAATATCATACTCGCACCTATTCTCAATTCGATTATGACAGCAATGAGGTCAGTTTCCTGTTCCTCCCTCTCGAACGTTATATCAACAAAATGACGGTCAACGCAATAATTTAATAACAATCAACAACATTCTCCGTTCTCATGATCAATTCAGTGGATTAGACTTTTATATACTTTGCATGAAACAACAACATAACAGCTACTTATGTAGGTGCGTGTACACAGTCACATCAAGCCTGGCACGGTATAATTTGCACACGAGCGTACTGTAGCAATTTTCAAATTTAAGCTATCGCACATGTAAATTAGATTTATGAGCACACAACACATCCTGTGACGGTGAATATCTATCTACGTTTACGGCCAATTGTCAAATTTAAGTGACATATAAAAAAGAAAGACAAAGCTTGCCAAACAACGTCCAAATAACTTTTGTGTACTTTCTTTCGCATATCTCCGCACCTTAAGGCCCATATAGATAAAGGAACCATAATGGGACTTGTATCTTGTATCTGTAAGTGTAGGGTACAAGGTAAAACAAAATCATATGTTTATTTGGGAGCGGTGCACTCACGTAATTGTATGTTCTTCGAAAAACGAGCTTACCGATCTTTGAGTCTTTGCGATCATTACGAATTTGAGAGTGATCGCGGTGTGTATTTTTTCGTGAAACCAGTTTGAATTGGATGTGATGATTTTGCGAATAACTGAAGTACAGGAACAACTGAAGTATTGATGAGAATTATTGCGGGAGCAATGAACAGTTAAGCGAAGGCTACCAGACATTTATCAAGAATCCAGCCGACACACGGTTGTATGTGCGGAATTGTAATGAGTGAAAGGAGCCGGCACTTATCAAGGTTTATTGTGGGAATGTACGCAGTTAAATTCCGCAGGATTTCGATTAATATGTAAGGTGACGGTGTATGTGACATAGAAATGAACAACTAAAACATATGCGAAGGCTCCAATTGACCATGGAAATCATGAAATGCCTAACCCCTCTGATGATATGAAGATGTAAGTGGGGAATAAAAGTGATTAACGCGAACAATCTAATTTAAATGCCTAGGATGGGTTAGATTTCACAGTTTGTCGAAGTTCAAGCTCCTATTGACCCATCCTATGGTCTTTATTCTTATCGCTTCTAACCTGGGTCTCGCGTTTCATTGATCCTCTCGACTTGAGTAATTTTTGTAGTCGATTTTTTTTGGAATCCAGATCCAAATCTTCCCCTCCACAAATAAGATTCTATATAAGTTCAGACTTCATACTGCAAATGTCTCCATGATCAAAGAGAATGGATGGCTGCCTTATCGCAAGCGGAGACCTTCAACGGGTTTGGAGCCGTTAATAAAAAAATTAAGTAGACTTTGGAGTAAATATTGTTGTGGCTTAACTGTCTTCGGTCCTCATTCAGTATTTCCAGATTTGACGGGTCTATTATCGTAACACGCACATGCTGTTCGTTTGCGGAAATCACTTTGCGAGTGACAAATTTCACCTTAGTTCTAGATATTGATGTTTCATAACTGATGTTTAACTGACTACGCCAAAAGTTTTTTTTTTTTTTGTGTGGGGTTCGCTGGAAGGAAAAATCATCGAAAGACATTGCAGAGGTTCTATCGCGAGGGAGCCTTCTGCAATAGTGAGGGACTTTAACCCGATCTAAAAAACCTCCCGAAGACTGACTTTTGTATGTCTTCAAGGAATCGCACCTAGTCGTTAGACTAATCAGCAATTTATTTTTCATATGTATTATATTTTATAAAAATATAAAATTTAAAAGAAATTCCGACGTTGGTCGGATTTCTATGAGTTTTGTTTGAAATTGTACCTAAGTTTCAGTATTTCTTGTTTTTTTTTCTTTGTTTTTTTTTTTTAATTATATATATCTTTAGCTACATAGATCAAGGGGTTTAACCCGTCTTAATCTCCTGACTATATTGTCGGTTCTTAAAAGCTGTGCTATTTCTAAATTAACATGGCTGAGAAGCCTATCTCTGTGTCTTGGAGCTACTTTTTTAGCTTCATCTTCAACCATTTCAATATATAGATCTCTATGTAGATCGGTGTTACGTATGTACCACGGTGCGTTAACTATGCTCCGTAGTACTTTGTTTTGGAAGGTTTGTATTCTTAGTAAGTTTGTCTTGCATGTGCATGCCCACAGCTGGAGCCCATAGGTCACTGGTCTCGAGGCTTAAACGGCTGCGGAGGCAATTTACTGACAGACAAGACCCGGAGGTTCGGACATTGAAGTCGTTGATCAAAAACCTCAAACAGTTAATCACGGAGAATTACAGACAATCTGTAAGTTTGTACTGGGGCAAGAAAATTCGGGCTATAAAAACCAGTAGCCCGAATATGTTCCCGCAAATAAATAAAATTTTCAGGCGAAAGGATCATAACGACATTCCATGTGTCCGAATTTCCCAAACGACAGAGAACAGACAGACACTCACGGCTGTTGGTATAAGTCCGGAAAGTGTTGACTCTAACGACGGTTTTTTCACGATCGAAGATCCTCAGGAGAAGGCGAATTCGATAGGCGCTGTCTTCGAGACCGTGTATACGGTGAACAATCCTGTTCGCCCAAATCACGATATTGAGGAGAGAGCCTTTCTGAATCACTTTTATCTACGTACCGAACTTCAAGCTTGGCGATCTGAGAATAACGGTTTTACCGTATTCAATGACGAAAACCCTTCAAATGGCATAGTCGCCAATAGCCTGATGCTGTTCGTGCAAAAAGATGAACTCCTGGACATCTTTGTATCACTGAAGAATAAAAAGTCGGCGGGAGAGGACGGGGTCCCAAACGTCGTGTTGAGACACCTGCCAATAGAGGCAGTCGATATTTTCACCACGCTGTTTAACAATGCACTGAATAATGCACATTATCCGGTGCACTGGAAAACGGCGGTGGTACATCCTATCCCCAAAAAGGACAAGGACAGAACAAACCCTGCAAATCTTCGGTCAATAAGCCTTCTGCCGAATGTAAGCAAGGTATTCGAGAAGATAGTCAATAGGGCTCTGCTTGAGTGGGTCGAGGAAAATAAAATTATCCCGGAAAATCAGTTTGGTTTTCGAGCGAGGCATGACACTATTCATGCCGCGTCGAAACTAGTCTCCGACATCCAATGGAATAAATCCAAAGGACAATGCACAGAGGCATGTCTGGTTGACTTTGAGAAGGCCTTCGACACCGTATGGTTAGAAGGGCTTTTCTACAAGCTAACCAGACTGTGCATGCGTAAACCCATGCTGTATATGATTTATGAAATGCTTATGGGAAAGAAGTTCGTCGTCAAATGTGGCAACGTAACTTCGAGTAAAGTCTTTGAAATTAAAAACGGCTTACAACAGGGGGCGGTGAACTCCCCGATATTGTTTAACATTTATACAAGTGATCTTGTAGGTTCCCTTAGTCACGCTATAGCGTATGCAGATGATCTGGTGGCGTACAGATCAGGTCCGAAAATCGGAGTCATCAACATACTTTTGCAACGTGACTTCGATCACATCAAGGGATATTGCGACGATTGGAAATTGAAGATCAATTTCCAAAAAACCGAAACGATTCTGTTCAGGACTCCAGTGCAGAGGGCATCTTACGATACCAGAAAAAACTGGAAAAAATTGTGCATCATTGGACAGCATGGACGGCCGTTGGCGCTGAGAACTGAAGTCAAATACCTTGGCATCTGGCTTGACAAGTTTCTGTATTTTAATAAAAATGTGGATGCTTGTCTGGCTAGGCCTAGGGGGGCTTATGCTCTGACAAGAAGATTGTTTCAAAGCAGTCAACTTGATTCAAGGGTGAAAGTCATTTGCTACATGGCCCTCATAAGGCCGATCATCGCCTACGGTTGTCCTGTGTGGTTCAATATTTCACCATCCTACATGGAAAGGATACGGCTGTTTGAGGGGCGTTGTCTCCGATCCTGCTTAGGATTGTACCGAACGCCGGACTCCGAGTACATAAAATATTATCGCAACGAGGTTCTTTACAATGGGGCCCAGCTGAACAGAATCGACAATTTCCTTATTAAGGTGACTCGGAGGCACGCTGCAAGGGCGATGGCTAGCGACAACAGCCTGATCTTCGGGGCTTATTACCCCAATGATACATACATGGAGAGTACGCTCGTGTCTGGCTTTATTCCGCCAGAGGCATTTATTTATATCGATTCGTTAGGGTTGGTACAGGACAGGAACGGTATCCCGGTTTTATATCACCGCTACCGTGACGCGCGTGACAAGCGGCTAATCCGCGACGGGTACGTCGACAATGCTTCGGAGCTCCTCCGCTTTAGCACTTCGGTATCGGATCGCGATAGGACCGATGCTGAAAGGCAGAGAACGGAATTTTGGTGGCTACGTGAGGGGAGTGATCCTGCACTTCCTCAGGTCTTTGCGGACTTTTAGTCCACTCCTTAATTGTAAGACAAATAAAATTTAGAAACGAGGTCTGGGGCGGGGCATGTGCACCATATTGGCGTACAATATGGTGGAATACATGCAGCCTGGGGGCCAAAAGTCTCGATCGGGATGGCGACCCCTCCGGGCATTTGCAACGAGTGCTCGCCACCCCGATTATAATTAAGTTAGGTGTAAGTAGTTTTAAGTAGTATTAAGTAGTATTAAGTAGTCTTAAGTTAGTTTTTAATCTAGTTTAAGCTTTTTTATACAAAACAAAAAAATTTACTGATCAAAGTTTTTTTAAATTTTCATTGAACAAAAAAAAAGGATCTACAAATGAAATAAAATAAAAACAACTAAAGCTGAAAAGCAAATAAAAAAAGTTAATTTAAGCTTAGAGCGCCCGCTTAGGACCGATAAGTTAGTATAAGAAAAAATGTTAATTATAAGTTAGATTTAATAATTTTTGTCTAGTTTTAAGTTAGTATTTTAAGATAATGAAAAATGAATTTAAAAAGTAAAAAAAAAAAAAAAAAAAAAAGTAAAAAGGAGCCCATAGGTCCATACTGGTTTAAGAATTTGCTTATATAGCAATAATTTATTGTAGTTGGATAAGGGTGAGTATCTCCCAATAAGCCAATACATTTTACTATAGTGGATGTTTAACTCATCTCTTTTTTTCTTTACGTGGGCTTTCCAGCGCAGTTTGGCGTCTAGATTCATCCCTAAATATTTAGCAGTATTTGAATATTCCACTACATTACTGTTTATGTATACTGGAATGTGTGGTACAGTTTTTAACGTAAAATTTATATGAACTGACTTCAGGTCATTTAATCTGATCTGCCATTCCATTCTGAGATATTGTTTACTGCCTTTTGAAGCTTTTTTGTAGCTATTTCGACAGTTTCTCCTACAGAAAGTATAGCAGTATCGTCTGCAAAGGTAGCTAGAGTGATTTCGTCACTTTCTGGTAGATCACTAGTGAATAGGAGATATAGTACTGGACCTAAAACACTGCCTTGAGGTACACCAGCCTTTATTTCTCTTAATGTTGAGTATGTTGTTTCTTGTTTAATTCTGAAAAATCGCTGTAGAATATACGACTCCAGTATTTTTGAATACTGCTTCGGCAGTTGCTTTTGTAATTTATGGATCAATCCTTTGTGCCATACTTTGTCGAAAGCTTGTGATATATCAAGAAATACTGTAGAGCATACTTTTTTCTCTTCAAAAGCATTTTCAATTTTATCAGTGATTCTATGGACTTGGTCAATTGTTGAGTGTTTATTCCTGAACCCAAATTGATGGCTCGGTACTAGCGATTTGTCTACAATAATATTTTGCAGGCGTTTTACCAGCATCTTTTCGAATAGCTTGGACAACATTGGTAGTATCGATATTGGCCTATATGAGGTTACTTCGCTAGGTGGTTTACCTGGTTTTGGAATCATTATAACCTCCGCGACCTTCCATATGCTTGGTACATATCTTAATCTAAATACAGCGTTTATGATCTGCGCTAGATGTTTCAGTATTTTTTTGAGAATTGTTTTAAAATTTCCCCCGTTATTAAATCAAACCCTGGGGCCTTTTTTATGTTTATACCTTCTTTTATTTCTTTGGCAAGTTCTTTAGACGTAACCGGTCGAATTGGTACATCTTCCTGGCACGTTTCTTCCATTCCTTGATAGTCTTTATCTTCGTATGGTTGGAAGACGCCTTCAAGATGCTCAGCAAAAGTATTTGCTTTTTCTTGACTGCTTTTTGCCCAGTTTCCTTCTCTGGTTTTCACTGGTGGGATGTGAGCTGTTGGCCTGTTCATTTTCTTTATTGCCTTCCAGAGCGAGTAGTCAGTACTTGCATCATTTGTTAGGCCTGTAAGGTTTTTTTTTTTAGTGACTCATTTCTGAATTCAATTATTGATTTTCTGAGTTTACTATTTAGCCTGTTTAGTTTGTTTTTGTCAATTGGTGCTCTTGTATGTTGCCAACGATTTCTAGCTTTTTTCTTCTCTGCAATAATTTCACATATTACAGGAGGGTATGAATTTTGTTTTATTTTGTTTTTTATTTTTGGAGTTGCAGCCCATGCAGCTTTTTGTATATTGAGTGTAAATAATTGCACTGCTTTTTCTATTTGCTCTTCTGTTTCAATAGCTATCATTTGGGTATTTTCTTCCAACTTCTCTCTGAAGTAGCTCCAGTCAGTTAGCTTATTAACTAGTGTTGGACTTTGTTCTTTCATTATTATTTTATCGCCAAGTGTGAAAAGTATTGAAGAGTGATCTGACTGTAGGTCTGGCCCTTCTTCCACATTTATATTATTTGAGGAGATATTTTTTGTTATAAAGAAGTCGACAAGATCTGGGGTTTTATTCCTATCTGTTGGCCAGTAGGTAGGTTTTCCCGCCGAATGATATTTACTGCCACATTCTTTAATTGATTCAAGTAAAGCTCTTCCTCTAGTATTCGTTAGTCTAGATCCCCAATACTTATTTTTGGCATTAAAATCTCCTCCCGCAATGAATCTATTGTGAAATATATCTAGAAGACTTTTAAAGTCATTTTTCTGTATTCTATAGCTAGGGGAACAGTATACTGATGCAACTGATATCTGCCCACTGTTCGTTTTTATTCTTATGGAGATCCCTTGAATCGCACATGACTGGAATTTGGTTTCTATATGGTGTTCAATCTCGTTTTTTATTAAGACTGCAGCCCCTCCTTTTGCACAATTGTGAGGATGTGGGGTGTGATATAGTTTATATCCTTGCAGTTTAAAGTCTGTAGATAATTTTAAATGAGTCTCTGAGATGAGGCATATATCGATTTGGTTAATATCGAGTATTATTTGAATCTCTTCCTTGCGATTCTCGATACCATTAGCATTCCATTCAAGGATTTTTATTTTATCCATCATGTTTGTCTTTTTGGTACAGCTCTTTTGTTGCTGCTCTGTCTCTCAAGAATAGATATTCTTTCTAATATTGTTTTATTACATTTCTCCATTGAATCCATTCTATTAAGGATTTGTCTCATTAGGGTTTCCATTGGTTTTATATAATTTTTTCTGTTTTGTCAGCTGATTTTCCTGCGGTTTTTGATGCTACTTGAGCATATGTTATTTTTGCACCCGCAGTTGGTTTTAATTTTGAGTCTTTTAAGACTTTTAACTCTTGGGTATCGATTTTTGTTTGGTTGCTTTGTTGTAAGTCCTTTTTGACTTCCATATTTAGTCTGTTGTGAGGCTTCTTTTGCCTCTTGTCTTTAGCAAGTTGGATTTCTGTTGCAACTGTACATCCTCTATAGCTAGCTGGATGATTTTCGTTGCAATTCGCACATTTTGTCGGTTCATCTTTTTTTTTCATACAGTCTTCAGTATGGTGACTTCCCGCGCATTTTACGCATTTTGAATTTGCGCTGCAGTATTTTTGTATGTGACCATACTTTTGGCAATTTTTGCATTGTGGAACGAGTTTAGATTTCCTTAATGTGTGGATTTCAACTTTCATTCCAAGTATGTCTTTTATTCCGTAGATTTTTTTTATGTCTTCGTCATGCTCAAAACTGAGCATAAAGTTTGGAAGTGGTACTTTGCTTTTAAATTTAAGCATATTGACTACTTCTATTATTTTAAACTTTTTCTCTTTTAAGTCTTTTTTAATGCTTTCAGGCGAGCATGAGTAGTGTAATTTTTTTACTACTACCTTTATAGGCCTGGATTGCTTACTTTCATAAGAGTACCATTGCACTTTTGTTTGGTTTAGTATTTTGGTGAGGTTTCTGTACGTTGCCTCTTCAACCACATTAATTTTTATATCATTATTATTAATAAGGGTTGTGCTTGCTTTTATTTTATTTTCCTCCAATAATTTGGTTAGGCTTTCATAGTTGTTTATTTGAAGCGCTATGATTGGTAGAAGTTTGATTATTTTTTTATTTTGGTTTCCTTTACCAGGATCAATCTCAATATTTTGACAGCTTTCCATTTGGGATGCGATTTTCGGGGATGTACTCATCTTACGCTTTTTATTTTTATTCCCCATGTGACGGATGCTCTTCCGTCTCTTTTTTAAGTTCTTCTTTATCGGTTGAGAACTTGACAGTCTGAGCATTTTCTTTTTTTTGGCCGTTGATTTGTTCTTTCAACAATTGCAACTCCTGCTTCAGATTATTTATTTCTCTCAGCAGTGCCTCATTGAGTTGCTTAAACCCATCTCTTGCTTCACAGGCTTTTGAAAATTTAGCCTTAAGGTTTTCATTGTTGTCTACCTTTTTAGATGGGGGTGTTCTTTCGACCCTTTTACATCTTCCGAAAGGGTCGCTACTAGGCAATAAATGGTCCCCCCCAGAATCCATGGGACCGACCTCCGAAGAGGGTGGATTTACCAGTGTAACTGGCCTACCACCTGGGGTATTCAAATCTTTTGTTTTGTTCATTGCATGTTCTTTTCTTTTTAACTTTTGTGAAAAGTTTAAACTTTTTGGATTTAAGTCGCCTTTTACGACAGGCATACCTTACCTCGGGAATATTCTACACCCCCCTTTCCCGATGGGGGATACGCCAAAAGTAAGTTTCCCACTTGTAAGACATTGGTCAGAGTATGACAATACCATAACACACAAACCTTCGAAAAGTCTGTTTTGACACTGGTAAACCTACTTACTGAACTTGCTGAATAAGTACTCAAAAATCTTGAATTAAAAATGCTTCTTATAGATGATGACCTTTACTGGAATAATGGAGAAACCCTCTAGAGGTCCTCTACTGCGCAAATCGAGCCACATGTCGGGTAAGTGGAAGTCCCATGTTCACGTCAAACTTTATTGTGCCACCAATTAGGGTTAATCAAGGGGTCTGGTCAAAAAGCTATAAAAAGCTGTTGTTTTTTTCAGCCCAACCTCAAAGCCCTTTTGATAGTGCAGCCAGAAATGAAATATATATTTATGCTGCCTAGAATCGTGTGCTGCTAAATGGTCTCTCATTAAGCGCTTCCTATATTTAAATTTAAATAAAACAAAATGTGTGTGAAATCATCGACATTTTTGATTCCCTTGAAAGGCCTATCGATGCCATTATATCGTTTAAATGACTGACGCCGCTTCTTTGGGTGGCGCGCAACCGAATTGTCCAACTTTCCATCACTCTGGCGCATAAACCAGGCTTAGTTTGACGGATGGCATGTGTTATGTTTTTTGGCTTATTTGCATGTACCTGCGAGTTCAGAATACCTCACAAGTAAAAGTGTATGGGCATGATCTCGTTGGCCAGTTTACATCACCTCTACGTGAGATGACCATTTCCTCGAATCGCTCGTGCAGAATTTTCTATATGGCGTGAGCTTTGTGGCACGTAGCGCCGGTCGTCCTGTTGAAACAACATTTCGTTGGTGTCCATATTATCCAGTCTATATTATCTAAAAGAAGTTTGTAAACATCGACCTATAGCGCTCTCCATTGACCGTGATGGCCTAGCCAGGTGCCAGGCAAAAATCAACACCAAACAGTGATTGGTATTTGACGTACCCATTCATCCATAACTGGGCTTCATCGGTGAAGATGATTTTAAGAAAATTGGGGTCAACTGCTCCAGACAGTACACGTCGTTGTCTATGGTCGTTAACCTTCAGCTCCTTGGTCAGTTGAATTCAAGTCACGACGCAAAATTCGCCAAGTTTGGGTGGGCGAACGGCCGAGATCTTGAGAGGAACACGAAATAGAGTGCCTCGGATTTCTCACCACACTCTCTCCGTCCGCATCAGCGGTGATGTTTTCGTCAGATATTGCGTTTAGTCAATGTACTTGTGTTGGGTTTTCCTTTACTGAACCAGTTTTACAAAATGACTTACTTCCTGGACCTCAACCAACGTGCTTCTCATATTAGCCCGGTCCTTAGCCAACTGCATCCAATCGCGCACTCCAAACTGGTTAAAGTCGGTTTCTACTTGTGCGCGCCACTTAAGGCGAGGTCTTCTTCTACTACGTCCGACGTCTGCTGGGAATCGAAGACTCTGCGAGCGGGAGTGTTTGTGTCCATTCGATCTACATGTCTTAGCAATCTTAAACGTCATATGCGGAGTTTTTTGAGTAGGGGCATGTCGCTGTATATACAGCTCGTGTAGTTCTTGGTTGAATCTTCGTCTCCATAGCCCGTCAACGCAAACGAGACCGAAGATTTTTCGAAGAATTTTTCTCTCGAATCGACCAAGGATTTCTTCATCCGCTTTTGATACGATGCATGCTTCAGCGCCGTATAGCAGGACTGGGATGATCAGGGTCTTATATAGGATTTCCTTAGTAGTCGAGTGAGGGCTTTACTACTTAATTGCCTGCGTAGCTCGAAGAAACTGCTGTTAGCAAGAGTAATTCTTCAGGTACCCAAAGACCCGTACTACCTCAAAGAAATATCTGTCAATGGTGACGTCCTGTCCAATTCTAAGATGTTGTGTGCCCTTTCGTGTTGACAGCATAAACTTAGTCTTACCCTCATTTACTGCTTAACCCATTTTTGGCAGCTTCCTTCTCTATACTAGCAAACCTGACTATGACATCACTTTGAGTCCTACCAATGATGTCAATACCGTCGGCGTATGCTATTAGTTGCACCGATTTTAGGAAGATTGTGCCCCTGGTGTTGGCATAATCATCCCAAGAATTAAAGAAGTATCATGACATCGCATAGCCTTGCCTATTGACCCTGATGGAGCAACGAGAATTCTCCATCGTCATCCTACACAGACGAACAAGTTTGGGCGGTATACCAAAACTAGACATGGCTCTGTATATTTCGGCCTTTAAATGATGTCGCATGCTGTTTTGAAATCGATGAGTAGGTGGTGGGTATCGATTTAGATTTTTGGGTTTTTTCCAGGATCTGCCGAAGTGTGAAAATTGGATCGGTTGTGGACTTTCTATGCATTAAACCACACTGATTATGGCTGATCAGGTTTTTGGGAAACGGTTTCAGGCGTTCACATACGGCAGATTGGATCTTGTAGATGATGTTGAGGAGATTTCTGCCTCTGTTGTTCAGAGGGTCCCCATTTTCTGGATCGGGCAAACGATGCTGAGGGTCCATTTATTAGGCATACTGTCATTTGACTAGATCTGGCTTATGCGTTGGTGGATGTTACTTACCAAGTCAAGCTTTATAAAGCTTAGCGAGAAGTACGTCATTTCCGGCGGCCTTATTAAGCTTGAGTTTAGATATTGCTATCCTCACTTGGTTGGTAGTTTTCGCTGCCGTTGCCAATATTAAATGGTTCGCTCTGCCTGACAGCGGAATGTTGTTCTTCATCGCCGTTTAACAGTCTGCAGAAGTGGTTCTTCTTTAGTAAAACTTACGATATTCGTTCCTGGAGTGGTACTTCTCTATATCCTCGATCTCACTCTTTCTTGTTCTTATTTCTTCTTTCGGAAAAGCCGGTGTTTTTCCCTTCTTCTCTGCCTGCTCAATGGCAGCTTTCTTCTTCACCTGCAGCTTAGCCTGGTAGGCCTCGTTCTTAGCTGCGAGAGTCTTTCGGCATTTCTCATCAACCCCCGGGTTACTTGCTGGTGGGCCCGAGAAACCTAGCACATCATTTGAGTCTGATTCAATTGTTGACATCGTTGCCATTGTTCTTCGATATTCGATGCCGGTTGTTGCTGTTATTAGACAGGTTAAGGGATACGCGTTGCTCAAAGGCCTTGGCGGATTTTGCGATTGCAGTCATTGGACATAAATATATTTTTATATTTATATTTTTCACAGTATTTCTGGTTTGTTGAGGCCACTTTAGCCATGTTAGCCACTTGGAATGTTCGGACATCCTGATACATGACATTAAATAAATACTTTCAGCCATATTCATAAACTCATTATAAGGAGTGTATAAAATTATGCACTTTTTAAAATGCCTCTAAACGCAAAAACTTATTCATAAAACTTATTCTTTACCTACAAACTCAACATTGTAAACGATGTTATTGAGTCAACATAAGTCAATACATCAATATATAATAATCAATTTTTTATAAAAATGAAGAAAATAAAATTTTCGCCATGAGTTTCGCAACCATAAAAAAAATCCATTGGCAACTCTGCCAAGCTTTTTGGTAATTTATTTGACACAAACAATGTATAACTACTATGGATGGGGAAATATGTTATGAATAAGAAATTGTGCGACCCTGAATAGATGCTATATAAATACTTATGCACTGTGTAACTATAGAACCGTTGAAATGTGTTTAAGTGAAATCTAATGAATAAGGGGGTTTATATGGGAGGTACCACGTCTAAGTGTTCCACCAATCCCATTTTTGAATAAACTACTCAGCTTAGTAATTCATATTCTCACACTAAGTTTCAAGACTGTGGCTTTCATAGTATTCCAGATCTGTCTGGACAAAAATTCAAGACTCTCCCTTTTACTTGGTTCCAGATATATGACATTAAATATTTACATAATATTGGAGGTTCCATGGTCACTTTGCCGGAAATGCCCCCTTGATATATCCAATAAAAAACAAACCATCCAACAAACATATAATTCATTCGGAATATGCAACTAGGTCTTCAACAAACATACAAACAAATAAACATAGAGTCCATTTTTATAAATAAGTATGAATAGTAAAAATTTTAACTATATCCATACATTATTTTAAAAAGGAGATTCAAAAGTTAGACAGGTCGAACGAATGCCTGTGTACGCCTGGTTTTTTATACCTACACTCTTCACTTGAGTCTTTGTATCTTCATTCTAAAATACCTTATAATTAATTAAATAAAACATGGAAATGGTGACAAATGATCTACAAATTTATCTACTAAAACAACTACCGCATAACGTCTGTTTACATTTCGAATACTTTTAACATCGTTCTGACGGTCTGCGTAACTTTGATTCGTAACATGTTTTGGCTAATAAAACCTCAAAAAATTACTCGACATGTTATAAATAGTTTCTGAAAAATAATTGTCAGTACATAATTAATTTTACGTCAATCACACGGACAACCGAATCATGGGATTTACTTTCAATTGACATAAATAATTTGTTACTATAACAACCTAGCCTGGTTCGGAGAATGGGCACTTGAATGCTCCTTATGTATTGACTCATTTATTGTTGTGGTTTAGTTAGCACTTGGTATCCCTCAATAGAGAGTACCACATCAAACGTAAATAACCTGATCAGTATGCTTCACACAAAATCTATAAGCACGTTAATAAAAGGCTTAAATACTCCACTCCAATGCATGAGTTCGGTGGCACTTGATCTTTATCGGACCGATGATTAACATTCAAGACGTACACAGAGGAGATTCCAACAAACGCATCACTGTAGGTAAACCACTTTCAAAGCATTTAAGAGCTTTTGACGAATTGAAAATTGAGGTTGGGGTACAAGTGTAACTATTTGGCAAGGCCACAGACTGCTTTTGACAATGAGGTTTTTTCTTATTTTAAGTAATGAGCAATATATGACGTATGATGACGATCAAGTGAGTAAGTGAGAATTTAGGAGAAATAAATTATTCAAGAAAATGAATAATAAATAAATATTTTTGATAATGAATAAGCTTTCTAAACGGGTTATATTTTTTTGTATTTTTGGTCATAATAATTTTTATACCCTATCCCATAGGGGTATATTAGTTTTAATACATAGTTTGTAACTTAGAGAAATAATTTAGCTACATATACCTCAAAGTATATGGATCGACTCAGAATCGATAGCTGAGTCGATTTAGCCATGTCTGTCCGTGCGTCCGTACGTCACCAGTTTTTGGGCCTTACATTTTGAGCTAGAATGATGAATTTTGGTACACGTGCTCTTTGTTCATCCCTGTTAAAATCCGCCCACTGCCACTCCCCCTTTTAAAAAAACGTAGTTTTTGGCCAAACCGTAAGGAATTTTAAAAAAAGTGTCTGAAAAGCGTATTTAGAGAATCGTAATAATTATATTTGGTTCATATAAAGTTTTTTGCCACGCACACTTTTTGGGGGCGTTTTTAATAAAAAACGTTTTTCGGTCAAATTTTTAATACTTCAAATAAAATGTTGATGCAGAATCATTAGTAATGTTAATATGAACATTTCGTCTATATACCCACGCCCACTTTTTGGGTGCGTTTTTATATAAAAACCATTTTTATACACTACCCCATAACATATGCTGGAGAAAAACCTGTTTTTTGTAGACCCGTAAAATTTGTTCTGACAATGCCATTTTCTATATTTAAATCCCCATCGTGTTTTAAGCCATGTCCACTTTTTGGGGATATTAGTTTTACAGATGGGATGGGATAGGGTATTCAACGATCCGCACAGTGGATTGTAGCCTTCTCATATGTTTTTATTATTTATTTATTCACTTAAATCTATAAAAACATTTTAGCTTAAATAAACTTAAAAGCTATTACATCTATCTATCTATAAAACGGGTGGTTTGAAGGTCCAATTTTGAATGTGAAACACACCTAAACGTCAAGTATTTTTCTGCATTTCAATTGACATTTCTCAATTTCAGATGCATATCGTGCACTTCGTGATTTTTTCGGTCAATTTAATCGTCCAAATGTGCGTACAATCGGAAAAATCGTGCAAAAATTTGGGCAAACCGGGTCTGTAGGAGATGTGAAAACACCAGTGCATCCTCGTACAGCTCGTACTGCAAATATTGCTGCTGTTAGGGATAGTGTAGCTGAAGAGCGGTCCACCTCAACTCGTCGTCGTGCCCAATAGTTGCACTTGCATTTACACGCTTACAAGTTGCAATTGACTCAAGAACTAAAGCATCTTGACCATTTCAAGCGTCGTCAATGGTCAGAATGGTGACAAGAAATGGTAAATTTTCGAAGAAAATCATCTTCAGTGATGAGGCACATTTTCACCTCAGTGGATTCGTCAATAAGCAGCATTGCCGCATTTGGACGAATGATAATCCAAGGGTGATTGTCGAAAAAACCAATGCACCCACAAAGAGTAACTGTTTGGTGCGGTTTATGGGCTGGCGGCATCATCGGGCCGTATTTTTTCCAAAATGAGGCCGGTCAGGCAGTTACTGTGAATGGTGTTCGCTATCGCGAGATGATAACGAACTTTTTATGGTCCGAATTGGAAGATATGGATGTGGACGATATGTGGTTTTAACAGGACGGTGCCACTTGCCACAAAAAAACAGAAATACTGTGAAAAAATTTAATGTCGAAAGACTGCAATCGCCAGAGACCGCAAAGACCTTCGCGCAACGAGTATTACTTAACCCCTCGACTCCCAACACACCACCAGCATCTAATGTCGAAGAACAATGGCAACGATGCCAACAAGCCATTAGATCAGCCGCAACTGATGTGCTAGGTTCTCGCGGCCACCAGCAAGAAACCCCTGGTTTGATGAGGAATGCCGACAGATGCTCGCAGCCAAGAACGAGGCCTACAAGGCTAAGCTGCAGGTGAAGACGAGAGCTACCATTGAGCTCTATAGGCAAAGAAGAAGGGAAGAACACCGGCTTTTCAGAAAGAAGAAAAGAGCAAGAAAAGCGCGCGATCGAGGATATAGAGGGGTGCCACTCCAGGAACGATGTTCGCAAGTGTAAAGCCAAGGATACAAGGCTCAAACAGAATTATATCTAGATGAACAAGGAAATATCGTAGTTGAGACACAATCCATGCTGAAGATATGAAAGAACCACTTCTGCAGACTGTTAAACGGCGATGACGAAGAACATTCCGCTGTTAGGCAGAACGAACCATTTAATATTGGCAACGACAGCGAAAACTGCCAATCACCCGACCTAAGTGAAGTGAGGATAGCAATATCTAAACTGAAGCTTAATAAGGCCGCCGGAAATAACGGCCTTCCCGCTGAGCTTTATAAAGCTGGCGGAGATGAATTTGTAAGTTACATCCACCAACTCATAAGCCAAATCTGGTCGGATGAAAGTAAGCCTGAAGAATGGAACCTCAGCATAATTTGCCCGATCCACAAAAAAGGAGACCCTGAACTGCGCCAACTACAAAGGCATAAGTCTCCTCAACATCGCCTACAAGATCCTATCTGCCGTAATATGTGAACGCCTGAAACCGTTTACCAACTACCTGATCGGCCCTTATCAGTGTGGTTTTGGGAAAGCCCAAGAAGTCGAAATCGATATCAAAGCAGCATACGACAGCATTTAAAGAGACGAACTGTAAAGAGCCTTATTTAGCTTTGGTATACCGCCCAAACTCGTCCGTTTGTGTAGGATGACGATGGAAAATTCTCGCTGCTCCATCAGGGTCGGAAACTACCTCACCGACAAAAAAAGATTTAGGCAAGGCGATGCGCTGTCGTGTGACTACTTTAATTTGATTCTTGAGAGGATTGTGCAAAACTCCCGAGCCAACACCAAAGGCACAATTTTCCAAAAATCGGTGCAATTACTAGCATACGCAGACGATATTGACATCATTGGTAGGACTCAACGTGATGTCATAGCCACGTTTGCCAGTATAGAGAAGGAAGCGGCAAAATGGGTTTAGCAGTAAATGAGGGTAGGACTAAGCATATGCTGTAAACACGACACACAAGGACACACAACATCGAAGAATTGGACAGAACGTCACCATTGACAGATATGTAACTTTGAGGTAGTTCGGGACTTTGTCTACCTAGGCTCCGCTATTAACTCTGATAACAACATCTCGTCAGAAATCAAACGAAGAATTACTCTTGCCAATCGCTGTTTCATCGGGCTAAGAACGCAATTTAGTAGTAAAGCCCTCACTCAAACTACTAAGGAGATTCTATATAAGACCCTGATTATCCCAGTCCTGCTCTACGGCGCTGAAGCGGAAAAGCGGATGAAGAAATCCTTGGTCGATTCGAGAGAAAAATTCTTTGAAAAATCTTCGGTACCGTTTGCGTTGACGGGCTATAGAGACGAAAATTCAACCAAGAACTATACGAGCTGTACAGCAACATACAATTGGTCAAAAACTCCACATTGGGCGTTTAAGATGGCTAGGACATGTAGAATGAATGGACACCAAAACTCTGGCTCGCCTAGTCTTCGATTCCCAGCTAGACGTCGGACGCAGTAGAGGAAGACCTCGCCTTAAGTGGCGCGCACAAGTAGAAACCGACCTCAACAAACTTGGAGTGCGCAACTGGAGGCAGTTAGATAAGAATTGGGCTAATTGGAGAGGCATGTTGGTTGAAGCCCATTCCGGACTGTAGCGCAACTTAATATGAAATCTCATATGAAATTTGTCTGAAAGGCAAAGTGTTTATTCAACAGAGTAGAGGAAGAAGTATGGTCTGAAGAACACTCCACCACGAGTTACTGTCCAGATTACAGATTTATCAGTTATAGTGCATGTGAGTTGGCTTCTTTGATTGCATGGGGGGCTTGGCAGAGATGCCTCTATCAGGTTTGTGGCAAATCTATGGTCATGGTATCCACGAGGATACTGATAGTCAATGCTGGTATAAACAATTTTGTAAACATATAATCGCGTTGCCAACCATTTGGCAACCAGCCTATTAATTTAGAGATGAAGGAAATAACACGGTGATCGCTTTTATTTTCTTTGCCAAAAACCAGGCCTCATCGCAATAGAAAACACATTTGTAGGCTCGTTTAGAAAGTTTTCTTTCGAATCTTCTTAAGTCTTCAATAGCATCCGAATGAAAATGACTATATTCAGAGAAACGGGGACTCCATAATACGCTACAGAAATGGATTTATATTTTTCTGAGTTCATTAATGAAAAATGTAGTCTGCCTAATGAACCTACGGTCCTAACCACTCCTAATCTCATAGACAAATTAAACACTACGTCGCTACTAGACGTCTAGTATGATTATATAAAAAATATCAAAAATAAACTTCAACTGGCAGTTTTATAATTCAATTTTCTCTTTGCAATTTCCCACGCGCCATAATGTCCCGCTATCAACCCCTAACAAGTATACATTTTCATACTTTTAACACCCCTTCCACGCTCTTATACCATTTAGGGGATAATACGATACTTTTCTACTTAAAATGTTTCCTTCAGACATTTATTCGATCATCATCAAGTAGCACATGGAATGTTAAGAGACAGCAACGGTCAACAGAACTCTTGATAAGATCGTACTCAAATCGTGCCTTCAGGCCCCCATATCGTTGCGATTGTCATCGCACAAATGACCAAAATGGAAATTGCTCACAATGAGAATGTTTTTGAATTCAGTTCAATTGAAAAATTGTCGTACATTGTCTCCTTGGCGAGATAATGGAGAGCTGGGGCCTCTGTGCCTCGACAGGGTACAATTTTTAATTCAACAATAAATGGGAGAAGTCAAACACCTCACTTTTTTATGGATAAGCATTCTGGGGATAGTTATAAATATATTAATGGATATGCAAAACGAGTGTCTGTGTGCGGCCAAAAATGTAAAATAAAGTCGTTGAGCGGTATAGTGAGCGGTCATTCATTCAATTGAATGGAATGGAATAAACTGGTGAGTGGTGTCATGACGTGGCTTGAATCGCTGGACAGAATTTGAGGACACTTTCACTGGTGGCCACTTGATTAAGGGCCACCTTGATTGGAATGAAGCAAGTGATTGGATTGACCTTCCCTATTGATGGGATGAGCACACGACGTCAATTAGGTTCATTTACAGTTAGAAAAGACTCTAGAATGGCATGTGAAGAAGGCCAAGCTTTGAGATGACTCTAATTTGTAATGAAATTGAGAAATGCATATATGGTATCGTCATTGGTAACTATTTTATTAAACCGTTCTTATAATTACGTAAAGCAAGACTAACCTTAATATAGGTTGGGTGTTGTAGAACAAGGGTAGACTCTGATTGGCATCAACTTGGCAATGCCCAGTGGTTGTAACTCTGACTATCGAATGTGCTTATTTTTACCTCCAAGTGGTAACCATCGAGTACTGGTCTCATCCAACCGGATTTGACTCGCTAAACGATAAGTGCGACGAACAACAGCAACACTCTGGTCACAATGACACGTAATGAATACCCTGCCTGCCTTCCCAGGCGAACATAGATGAGCTGCTTCGACATGTTCGGACAACAGGTTACCTAGGAATCTCAAGGGTAAGTCAGGCCCCTTGAACAGACATGGTGTCGGATGAACCGAAAAGCCAGCGGCAATCCCGCTCAATCCTGTAGTGGAATAATAAATTGCAACTGGCCCTCCAGGTTGGGGGTTGTGTTTTGGGTTAACTACCCACATATGGAAAAAAACATTGTTGACGACCTTGCTAAACGAAAAAAGGACAACGACGTTCGTATCTGCACTTGGAATATGAGAACATTAAACAGGAGATTTGCAGGCTAACAACTAGCGGAAGCCCTAAACTGCTACAAAGAAGACATTACTGCAATCCTGGAAAAATGATGGGATGGGCCGTGTTATAGTGAGCAGAAACAGCGACTTTTCGGATGCGGATTTGTTATAAGTGCCAGACATAAGCAAAAAGTTTTATGTTTCCAATTGATTTGTAACAATCCCCATCAAGGCCAAATTCGCCAAAATAAGCCTTTTATGCGCTCACGCTCCGACGGAGGAAAAAGATGATATAACTAAGAATTCTTTCTACGATCTCCTTGACAAAACCTATGAGCGACTACCAAAGTGCGATGTTAACATCGTGCTGGGAGATTTTAACGCAAAGGTAGGAAGACAGAACATCTTTAGCAGTATTGTCGGAAAACCTAGCCTACACGACGACACGTCTGGTAACGGACTTAGGCTTATTGATTTCGCTACGGAACGAAATGCCACTATAGCCAGCACACGGTTTCCTCACCTCGATATCCATAAGGGGACATGGCGGTCTCCAGATACTTCAAGAGGAATAGCAACTATTTAAGTTAAGTTCTTACAAGCTTTAGTCTAGCTATCCGGATACCAGGCAACCTACGGAATACCCTGCCTTGCCTACATAACGCGGATCTATGTGTAGGTGTACCGATTTTTTCTCCGCTACTCGTGGGACCTATACTTAAATACACAAGAAAATAAAAACAAAACACACAAATAAAAAAGACAGTAAAAAATGAGAGGGCGGTCCTCAAAAAAACCCTCTTCCAGCACCTCGGGAGTGACACCTTTGAGAAAACCTAGCCTGAAGCAACCAGACAACTGCGGAATGATATGAACCCCAAAGGTTGCTGATCGCACTTCTGCTCCCCAGGCATTGCAAGGGGACTCTCTCCCAATCAACACAAACCTTAAGGGTTCAACCGATGGTTCGGCTTCGAGCTTGCACGGCGTTTAAACCCCGCCTCTACCGATAATAGGTCACCCACTTCTCCGACCCACACCCAGGTCCAGCATACTGGTATCCCCACCCGGCAAAATTACCGCCCACTAACCTGGAAAACGTGGTCTGAACGTAGTGGAAGGGTGTGGTTGTGGATGTGGGTGTGGATGGCTGTTAACGCATCAGAGCCATCGGGGGAGACATTGGTTTTGAAATTCCAAAATCCCTTCCTCAGAGAGGACAACAAGGCAAAATTCGATTCTGAGCTGGGCGAATGAACAGCTTCAACGCGCCTCTAATGACACCACGTCCAAAAGACAACGGTAGATGGAAGACACCATGAGTCCCAAAAAATAAAAAAAACGGCTAACCCCCCACCTCACGGAACCCTTGATAGGACGTTCAGCCAGATGTTGAAAGGACATCTAGAATTTGCGGTAATTGACCGCAGTGTCCTAAATGGAAGCATTAAACCGAATAAAATGGAGGAAGACGAAAGCCTCCAGCTTCATAAAAAAATTTTCGCGACCATCCGTGCTGCGCTGACCAGAGGTCCAAGGACTTGCTTGAACATATATACAGGTGCGATAAATCGTAACCTCAGACATAGAGATGGTACGTGCACCTACCTCACAATAAAATCTTCCATCATCTCACAAGGATGGCGGAAACCGCGATAAAACAGGATTCATATCCAGAACCTCATAACGCTACCTTCTCCGGGGTTGACACCAAGTCAACAGACCTGGTTAGTTTTTTTTTCTTCGGCTATTGGAAATCTTTATAGACACGATGATCACGTGCCCACATGTAGTGTGAGATTTTTACTCACTAAAACCACCAACCTTTTTGTATTTTTATTTCAACTAAGTATGCGACTTATCTAGCAATTTTTGTATCACGACTCACGAGTATATATGAAAGTTTGGCAGGTAAGTTTCCTTTGAGAGTTCCGCAATTTATCCTCAAGAATTTTGAGGACCGTTGTGGTAACGTGTCCTAATAAACTTTTTTTTATGTTTTCGTGCAAAAATTTTCATTTCATCTTTAACTGATGTAACCCCATAGTTGTAGCACTTGCTTGTAAAGGGTGGTTAAAATTTAAGAGCCGATGATGATTTTGAATAATTATTGTCATTTCTTTTAATTATGATACAATTGTTATGGTTCAATTGTGTATGGATTAAAATATCGGCCAAATGGCCGCCGCGACCTTGGTGGCACACCTCCATCCGATGGCATAATTGAGGTTCCATGCTGTTAATGTGCCGAATTATCTCATCCTTTAGCTCTTGAATTGTTGCTGGCTTATCGACGTACACCTTTTCTTTCAAATAACCCCAAAGAAAGAAGTCCAACGGTGTCAAATCACATGATTTTGGCGGCCAATTGACATAACCACAACACGGCCATTGAATTTGTCGCGCAAAAGAGCCATTGTTTCGTTAGCTGTGTGGCAAGTGGCAAAGTCCTGTTGAAACCCTTTTTCGTCCGAATTCATATTTTTCAATTCGGGCCATAAAAAGTTCGTTATCACTTCACGATAGCGAACACCATTCACAGTAATTGCCTGACCGGCCTCATTTTGCAAAAAATACGGCCCGATGATGCTGCCAGCCTATAAACCGCACCAAACAGTGACTCTTTGTTGGTGCAATGGTTTTTTGACAATCACTCTTGGATTATCATTCGCCCAAATGCGAATGACGAATCCACTGAGGTGAAAATGTGCCTCATCACTGAAGATGATTTTCTTCGAAAATTGATCATCCACTGTTGCCATTTCTTGTCACCATTGTGACCAAAGACGACGCTTGAAATGATCAAGAGGCTTTAGTTCTTAAGTCAATTACACCTTGTAAGTGTTTAAATGCAGACCACATTACGATTTTCATCTTCAAATTGCAGCCTCTCTATTATTTTCAAAGTACCGCAATGTGTATTTACACTCACAAACGTAAGAGACATTTCCGATATCTAGCATCTCGATTAAAAATATCGTCATATGAAAAACACCGTCCTTCCTGAAGGCAACACTCGAATTCAAAAAATACATCTTCATTATCACTTATCACACCCACATCTAAAGCTCAATCCAATCTACCTGTTTGACTACAGACGTCAGACACACACCTTCGCTAAGACACACTTATGACACCAACATCAGCTGTCATTTCAACATTCAGAGGGAAATAACCATTTTGGGCATCTATACATGTTACCAAATGTAGCAACTTTCGTTTGATTTCTTACAACAATGGATATTGCTTTCCTGGACTCACCGATCAGTTTCATAATTTGATCTTGCTCACACTCCATCCCACTTACAGAAAGTTACTTAATGACAGACAACACACTTTCTTGGTGCATACTGGTGAACCAACGTCCTTTCTCAAATCAACATGCGAACAAGAAAGCATCCCTTTTTTTGCACACCAACGTTCTGAGATACAAGTTCTTACATCTGTTCATTACACACGAAACCAGCAAGCGATCACCGTCATCAAGCTGGTTAGAACTTGGATGGTGGACCGGATCAAAACACCGTCATCGTGATGTTTTTATGTTTCATAAAATCCAACTTACACTTTCCCAAAAGAAGTTTCACTTCAAAAAAATTTAACTAGAATAGTCCTGAAGTACGTTCATCTGATCTTATCTCAGGAAGCCAAATACCTTGGAGTCATTCTAGCCTTCTATGGTCCAAAAAAGTGAATCTGTCAGCGTGTTCTTGGTAATGACGCTAATGTGCCTTGGTAAGATATGGGGCTCATAAGTAAACGAAGAATGGGTGTACGAATGAGTCATACGCGCTTGCCCCTTGCGTGCTCGACATTAAATTATGATTATAAGAACTCAAAGTACTGAATTTGAAGAAATTGTATGAAATGTGAGGTAGGTATAAAATTGTGTTATTTCGTTATTGACTATTCAATTTTACCTGTTTTTATTAATTAACTCAAGAACCTCATAAACCAACATTTTAAGTAAATCTGTCATGCGGTTCAGCGATTTTATACGTGCACAGTTTGACAGACCAACAGACCAAAAATGGAGTGATCATTGAGTAAACCCTCAATTTCACGAAAACTTTTTTTCACGAAACCAATACTTGTACCGGCAGCAACTTTACTTGATAGCTTATCTAGCAATTAATTTTAATTGAATTCAATTAGGAAACATGCTTGAATGCCTAAAAATATGCAATATATTTACCAAAAAAGAGTATCTAACACATTTCGTAGCTTTAATCTGTTCAGATAGTGGAACTCAACTATGAAATAATACAATTTGTTTTGCAAATTAGTACTTTAAATCCATGAGCTTGTCCCAAGTATTCAAATTATATAGAAATGTCCAGGCTTTGTATAACCCATTGAACAGCTATAGTCTCGGCTTAAAGGCCAACGGCAGTGGTCAATTTCGCAGTAGTTATTGAATACTAAACAGTTCTAATGTAACAGATACTATTCTAGGATATCTATTATATTGGAACTGGCGATCCAAGTGGATGATTGTACTTCGGGGTAACTACCCGACAACTTAAAGTTGCGGTATTGAGTATATTATCACTCATTACCGCAACTTTAAGTTGTCGGGTAGTTACCCCAAAGTACAATCATCCACTTGGATCGCTAGGATTTTAAAATCCTTGTCTAAAAAGTTACACCCGTAAACTAATGGAGGTTTTAAGCTACTACGAAGAAGACATTGCTGCCATACAGCAAAAGTAATTTAGATGAGCGAGGAAGGGATGATGGAAATGATGACATTTACTGCGATCAAAATTACTGATCGTATTTTAGTTAGCAGAAACAGCGACTATTCGGATTCGGGTTCGGATTTGTGAAAAGTGACATACCTAGAAAGCGAACGTAACATGACGATTTGTTTGAAAATTAAATTTGCTTTTATAAGCCTTAAATGTATCGTCAGAGGAAAAATATGCCATCACTAAGGAATGTATCTACGAACTCTTAGACAGAGCTTGTGAGCTGTTGGCGAATTACGAAAAAAAAATCGTGCTGAGAATTTTAACATGAAGACAGGAAGAATAGCAGTGTGGTTGGAAAATACAGCCTGCACAACGCAGTATAGCTAACGCACGTTGCTTTACTATGATATCTAATAGAGAACATGGTGGTATCCGGATCAACAAACGGTATTAAGTAAAGATAGAAAAATGGCATGCATCCAGTGTTTTGAATGTCCAGACATTTCCAGAAGCTTAAATCGGTTCATTTCCTTGTTGTACCCAAGATGAGAATGCGGATATTCAACTGCACGAAAATACCACGTCAGAAGACTGCAATCGCAAGAGAAAGCTTTGCAGAATCCTCTTGATTGAACCAATGTATAAGGCCCGACATGACATTGTCAACAAGTTCTAAGAACCAGTAAGAAATATAAGCGTAACAGTCCGGGATGAACTTGGGCCTCCACCAACATGCCTCTCCAATTAACCCGGTCCTTAGCTAACTGCCTCCAGTTACGCACCTTATACTTGTAAGTGCCAATTAAGGCGAGGTCTTCCTTACTGCGTCCGACATTTGGCTTGGGAATCGAAGACTCTGCCGGAGTATTGGTGTCCGTTCGTTCTACATGCCCTAGCCATCTTAAACGTCAAATGCGGAGTTTTTTGTCCAGGGGAATGTCGCTGTACAGATCTTATAGTTCGTGGTTGAATCTTCGTCTCCATTGCCCGTCAACGCAAACGGGACCGAAGAATTTTTCTCTCGAATCGACAAAGGATTTCTTCATCCGCTTTTGACACGGTCCATGCTTCAGCGCCGTAGAGTAGGACTGGGATGACCAGGGTCTTATATAAGATCTCCCTAGTAGTTCGAGTGAGGGCTTTACTACTGAATTGCCTTCTTAGCCCGGAACAACCCGAAACAGCGGTTGGCAAGAGTAATTCTTCGTTTGATTTCTGACGAGATGTTGTTGTCAGAGTTAATAGCGGAGCGGAGGGGGACAAAGTCCCGTACTACCTCAAAGTTATGCTGTCAATAGTGACGTTCTGTCCAATTCGTCAATGTTGTGTGTCCGTTCGTGTTGACAGCATATACTTAGTCTTACCCTCATTTACTGCTAAACCCATTTTTGTCACTCCTTCTGTATACTAAAAAACGTGGCTATGAAATCACGTTGAGTCATACCAATGATGTCAATATCGTCGGCCTGAAATTGTGCCTGACTGCGCATCGTATCGCCTTGCCTAAATCCTTCTTTGGTATCGAATGTGTCGGTGAGTTCGTTTCCGACCCTGATGGAGCAGCGAGAATTCTCCATCGTCATCCTACACAAACAGACAAGTTTGGGCGGTATACCGGTATACGGTATAAAACTAGAGATGGCTCTGTACAGTTCGTCTCTATAAATGCTGTCCTATGCGGCTTTGAAATCGGTAAATAGGTGGTGTGTATCGATGTGGACTCCTTGGGTTTTTTTCCAGGATCAGCCGAATTTGATTGGTTGTGGACTTTCCTGGCCTAAAACTACGATGACATGGGCCGATCAGGTTGTTGGTACGCGGTTTCAGGGGTTCACATATTACTGCAGATAAGATCTTGTAGGCGATATTGAGGAGAGTTATGCCTCTGTAGTAGGCGCAGGTCAAAGGGTCTCCTTTTTTGTGGATCGGGCAAACGATGCTGAGGTTCCATTCTTCAGGTATACTAATACCTTAAACCACACGTCCGGATTGTCAGGACAAAAAGGCAAATTTTTGACAGATAAAGCGCTTACTTGTTCATTTGACGATTCCGTGTTGCTTCCTATAAGACTGGCAGAGCTTGATGAGCTCCAGAACAGCACTTTGTTCTGGATTTGATGTTCGCTCTAGTGAGTCAGTCATTCTTATAACGGTATATCTACATTATTCCTGCAAACGCCGTTATTTGCAAATTGTTGCACGTTTGCGCAGGTGCGAGGGAAATGCTGCCTTTGTTGCGCACTGAATCGTTGTTGCGGTAATGCCTGATGTATGATGAACTCATACACTCAGACAAAGTTGCGCCTTTGATGTTCGTACGCTGATCACGTCGGGGTCACCAATTTGGGTATGATGTATCAAAGATTATGAATTCTATACAGATGACGCATTGAGAACAAAAAAACAGAAACTTTTGCTCAGTAGCTTCATGGTACGGGAGGGCGGTGTGCATGAAAACACACGAAAAACAAAAACATATGGCGGGCTGTGCCAGCACGACCATGTGGAAATTTGTTCGCCACAATGTGAGAATTGATCCAGCGGTTAAAGGAAATCTATAGCTACGTTTACACCATGTTTAAAGAATTCTCGCTGCACCATCTAGAGGAAGACCTTGTGGAGTGAATTGGAGCGCACAAGTAGAAACCGACCTCAGTCAGTTAACAACTAAGGACCGGGCTAATTGGAGAGGCATTTTGGTTGAGGCCCAGGTTCATTCCGGACTGTAGCGCGGACTGTACTTAATTAAGTAAGTACTCTTTGTTTCTCCCAGCAGAACAAGTGTAAACATTTTTGAAATCCACCCACTGGCACTCCCGTTTTTCAGAAAAACGTAGATTTTGACCAGACCGTTTAGAAATTAAAAAAGTATCTGAACAGGATATTTAGAAAATTTTAATGTAATGATGATGCGAAAATCTTATATGTATTTCGTCCATATAGGGTTTTTTTGCCACATCAATGCTGAATTGTACGTTTTTGGGGGCTTTTTCTGTACAAAATGTTTTTTTTTTTGGTGAAATTGGAAGGAGATTTGAACTACCGCATGCTATGCATTAGAAAACCTTTGGTTTTTGACGAACCATAAAAGATTTTGATAAACTGACTGAACAATATATTTTGACAATGCCATTCTCTATATTTCATGCCCATAATGCCCACATTTTCGGGGAGTTCATTTTTGAATGGAATGAAATAGGTTGTCAAATGTAGCGTTCTCGTATTTTTTTTTTTATTTCTCAAAAATCACACAATTTGCCAAATCATTTTTTTGTATCCATTGTTTCGAAAAATTCTCCATGATCATTATATATACAGATGGCCATAGGCAGTATACCCAAACTAGAAATTCTTATATATAGCTTGTCTCCATAAGTTTTATTGGACTCCTTCAACGAAAGTTATCCCCTACTTTCGTTGTAGGAAAAAGATTCACACAATATAGTTTGGCCTAAATGAAACTGTGTGCTAACATTCCATTCTTAAAAAAAATGAATCTGCTATCTTTGGGCCATCGATAAGTGGTGAAACATTCTTTTGTTAATTAGACCTTTATGGGATATTTTGAAACTTAATAATAAAATTTCATTTATGGAAATTTGTGAACTAAGGCTTATTTACTAAAAATAAAACAATAAAAGTTGCCGATGTTTTGCACTCTTCTGCATATGCTTAGAAAAAAATCAGCATCTAAATCTAAATCCATTATGGCTTTGTAAGCCGAACTGTGACGAAAATCCACAACAAATCTGAAAACCCCATTTCATCTTTGTGTGTGTAATACTTGGCTCGCATTCAGTATGAGTTTAAGGCCACTGACCAAGCCCATTATCTTCGACATAAACGCTATTGTAGCACGTCCCTCAATTAAAAGTATTTAGAGTGCCAAATGGAATCCGCATCGGATAGATAAACATCACCCGTAAAAACCAAAATAAAATAAAACGTAACTACGTCCCAATGGATTAAATGGCGATTAGGAAGTACTATCGCATTATTCCCCCGATGATTGGTTTATAATTTGAATTTGTTCAGATTGCTTAACTCTAAGATACTCCACAGGTGTTTTCATGTATGGGTGCAGTATGTGTGGCTGTTACTTTTTCTTATTTTTTTTTTAATTAAAACAACTAGCACCGCACTCAAAGACCAAATTGGTAACAAATTTGTTGTTTCGAAGTTAGTTTTCCTTTGGTGGTCGAATTGAGTTGTTTAAATCCGAAAAATGTCCGAAACTCCAGTTGAGGGTGCTGTAAGTTTTGTTGAAAATAATTTATTAATATTTTTTCCGTTGATTTAATGAGTGTATCTTATGAATGATCTATTTGTGGTTTATGTTGCTAATAAAATAATTAAAAAAAAAAATCGCAATGAAAAACTAGTTCCAATGTGGCATGGACGTTTGGTAGTAGAGTGTGTGATATGACGTGTGATTTATGCAAAAAGCAACAATTCAAGTTTTGTGGTTAAATTAAAAAAAATTACAATATTTACAAACAAAAGGTCAACCACAGTGGTGATGTGAATGCCATTGTTAAATAAATGACGGAACGTGCATTTGTGGAATTTTCGTTGATTTGTAGTTTTCGCAATTGTAATGTTAAGTCACGAATTGTTGTTAAACGTGGCGTCAAAAAATTTAGAGAAATTAATATATCGTTCAGTTTTTTTTTTGAGTACATGTATTTGTAATGTAAATGTTAAATTGTTTTGAAGAAAAATTGTTATAGTGCGCTGGGAGAATATTTCAGTTCGTTTAAGTTACTTACTAACCTCTGAAACTTTATTGATGAATTTTTATGGAATAATACAAACTTATAGTACCAATTAATTTTGTAGTGTATTAATTCTATACACATTTGAACATTAAATGAGCAATATGACAGTAAAAGCTGAACTTTTCACTAAACTTCGTGAACTTAGAAAATAAGATGTACCCTCCATTGAATGGAGTATGCCCATGTATACTCTACTTCTAAAGGGTCCGCCAAATAACTTTTTTTTGAAAATGCTATAAAAAAAAACTACTGAATATTTTCTCAAATTTCTTTTTTTATTTGAAAGTACAATCCTTCCGGTTAATAATGGAAAATAATTTCATTCAAATGGCTGTCTCGGCTGGCCATGCAGTAGCCTACACGATCGGTCCAATTTTTAAGCACATTATCGATTGTGTGCAGCTGTATTTCACCAATGGCTTCACGAATATTGTCCTTTAAAGCGTCAATTGTCTCTGGCTTGTCGGCGTAACACTTATCTTTTACGGCACCCCACAAATAATAGTCCAACGGTGTCAAATCGCAGCTCCGAGGTGGCCAAACGACATCAGCTCTGCGGCTGATAATGCGATCTTCAAAAACAGGGCGCGAAACATCGAGTGTAGCTTCGGCTGTGTGGCACGTAGCACCGTCCTGTTGAAACCAAATGTTGCCAATATCCTCCTCTTCAATTTTTGTGAACAAAAATTCGTTCAACATGGCCCGATAACGATCGCCATTGACTGTAACGGCCACTCCTTGCTCATTTTCAAAGAAAAATGGCCCAATTATGCCTCTGGACCAAAATCCGCACCAAACAGTGACTCGTTTTGGGTGTATCGGCTTTACAATGTATGCGTGCGGGTATTCTGTGCCCCAAATGCGACAATTTTGCTTGTTTACATACCCGCCAAGATCAAAATGAGCTTTATCTGAAAAGATGATTTTTTTGGCAAAATCGGCATCTTCTCTAAGTCGGTCGCAGGCCCACTTAGCGAAGCGAAAACGCATTAGATGGTCAGTTGGCTTCAACTCCTCAACCAATAGGACTTTGTATGGCGTCATAACAAGGTCTTTATTCAAAATTCGTCTCAATGATGTCTCCGAAATGTTCAGTTGTTGAGAACGACGGTGAATTGATGTTGATGGCGCTTCACGCACACTTTCTGCCACAGCAGCAATATTCTCGGGTGTAAGCACTGTTTTTGGCTTTTCACGCTTTGGTTTATCGATGAGGATGCCAGTTTCTTTCACTTTTTTCACAAGATAACGAACATACGGAGCTGACGGTGCTTCTCTTCTTCCAAAATCCGTACGCAATTTTCGCAAACATTCTGCAACATTACCATGATTTTCAAAGTAATGTCGCAATATTTCCCAGCATTGCTCAAGCGTATACACAACCATAGTCGTTCAGCGGAAGGATAAAACTAATTATCTGTCAAATCAGACATGAGCTAAGTGTTACCATTCACGAAATAAGCACTAGTTGAAAAAAAAAACGTTAGATGGCGGACCCGTTATTATATTTGTAAAATATTGAATGATAGGCAACGCACAGAACAACCTGTTGGACCTAGAAGAATGCAAGTTAATTTCTTTCCCTTATTATTGACTGATTTTTATTGCTTCCATACCTTTCATTTCAGAATTGATTAAATATTTCTTAACATTAACAATTTACATTCATCTTGCTTACTAGCCTTCAGCATATCTTCTAACATTATACTGTCACTCCGCCTATTATAGTATACAAAAACAAAATACAAATTTTTGGCGCAATAGGCTCGTTAGTACCCAGGGCCTAGCTTTCTCACAACCATTCATGTGTGCGTGTGTACTTCTTGCACGATGGCGGGACCTCCTGTTTTATGCCGACTCCGAACGGCTAAGTTGAGATAAGCTATTCTTGACAATTGATACTAATCGGATGATTTGTCAGATCATCACGAGAGGAGGGCCAGTGAAAAATCATTTAGGTGTTGCTACGGCTGGGTATCGAACCCAGACCTCCTGCGCGGCAGTTCATCGCACTAACCATCGCGCCACTGAGCCCTCAGCCTATTATATTATAGATAAGGAAAAACATTTATTTTTTCCCAAATTCGGTAACTAAGTTGGGAAAAATTGGAAATTTTGAAATCATTACACAACCCTAAAAATTTTCAGCGAAATTTCTCAAATTCCCTTGCATTTTTCTAAAACAAAAAAAAACTCAGATATAAATCCATCAAATCATCTCCAGAAATTGTCCATAGGTCGGGTATAGTCAAAAGACCTGCTTCAGTACGTTTGGTGTATCTGGGTTCACGTTAACACGATCATATATAGAAACTCAGTGTATTGTGTGTTCAAATAGCAGTATGTGACTGTTGTTTGTGAATCGCTTTCATGCACTCAAATCGATAATCTTAACACATCTAAACATTCGATAGCTAAAAACCTAGACCTTAAGCATAAAATCAAAGATTTACAGAAAATAACTTAGATCACAATATTTACGCTTGTTCGTGAATCTTTAAAAAAAACAAAGCAACCGGACACTTCTTACTTACTTACTTAATTAAGTAGCGCTACAGTTCGGAATGAACCTAGGTCTGAACATGCCTCTCAAATCAGACGAGGCCTTCTTCTGCTGCGTCCGACATTTGGCTTGGGAATCGAAGACTCTGCCGGAGTATTGGTGTCCATTCGTTCTACATGCCCTAACCATTTTAAACGTCCAATATGGAGTTTTGACTAGGAGCATGTACAGCTTGTATAGTTCTTCGTTGAATCTTCATCTCCATAGCCCGTCAATGCAAACGGGACCGACGATTTTTCGAAGAACTTTTCTATCGAATCGACCAAGGATCCAATTTTGATACGTCCAGCTTCAACGCCGTAGAGCAGGACTGGTCAGAGTCTTATATATGATCTCCTTAGTAGTTCGAGTGAGGGCTTTACTACTAAACTGCCTGCTTAGCTCGAAGAAACAGCGATTGGCAAGAGTAATTCTTCGTTTGATTTCTGAGGAAATGTTGTTGTCACAGTAAATAGCGGAGCCAAAGTCCCGTACTACCCCAAAGTTATATCTGTCAATGGCGACGTTCTGTCCAATTCGTCGATGTTGTGTGTCCTTTCGTGTTGACAGCATTTACTTAGTCTTACCCTCATTTACTGCTAAACCTATTTCTGCCGCTTCCATCTCTACACCAGCAAACGTGGCTATGACATCACGTGGAGTCCTACCAATGATGTCGTCGGCGTATGCTAGTAGTTGCACCGATTTTTGGAAAATTGTGCTTCTGGTAGTAGTTTTTTGGTATCGAATATGTCGGAGAAGCGAGAATTCTCCATCGTCATCCTGTGCAGACGTATATCTAGTTTGGGGCGGTATACCAAAACTAGACATGGCTCTGTATAGTTCGTCTCTATAAATGCTTTCGTATGCGGCTTTGAAATCGATGAATAGGTGGTGGGTATCGATTTGGACTTCTTGCGTTTTTTTTTCAGGATCTGCCGAAGTGTGAAAATTTGATCGATTGTGGACTTTCCTGGCCCAAAACCACACTGATAAGGTCCGATCAGGTTGTTGGTAAACGGTTTCAGGTGTTCATACATTACGGCAGATAGGATCTTGTAGGCGATGTTGAGCAGACTTATGCCTCTGTAGTTGGCGCAGTTCAGAGGGTCTCCTTTTTTGTGGATCGGGCAAACGATGCTGTGGTTCCATTCTTCAGGCATGCTATCATCCGACCAGATTTGGTTTATGAGTTGGTGCATGTTACTCCCCAGGTCATCTCCGCCAGCTTTATAAAGCTCAGCGGGAAGGCCGTCATTTCCGGCAGCCCTATTAAGCTTGAGGTTAGATATTGCTATCCTTACTTCATTTAGGTCGGGTGGTTGGCAGTTTTCGCTTCATTACATATATTGAATGGTTCATTCTGCCTGATAGCGGAATGTTGTTCGTCATTGCCCTGCTAATGACGAACAACAACATTCTGCCGAAGTGGTTCTTCCATATCCCCAGCATCGACAGAATTCTGTTCGAGCCTTGTAACCTTGGCTTTGACGTTTTATACTTTGGTAAAACTTGCGAACATCATTCCTGGAGTAGCACCTCTCTATATCCTCTAGCTTTTTTCTTCTTTCTGAAAATAGACCTTCGCCATTTACGTTTTAAAGAAAACTTGATGTAGATGTTGTCCGCGGCTCCGTTTTAAATGGTCCATTCTGAAGGTCCAATTTTGCGTCAATTTTTCGAGCATTTCGGCCTATATTCCACGAATCACGCGTGTTATGTTATCCTGTAAGGCTTCAATCATGTTCGGCTTGTCCACATGGACTAACGACTTTACATAACCGCACAAGAAATAATAAAGAGGCGTTAAATTGCATGATCTTGGCGGCCAACTCAAGAGATAAGCTGCTCACCAAATTCATCCTTCAACATTTCCATTGTTTCACGAACTGTGTGGCATGTGACACCGTCTTGATGAAACCACGTGTCAACCAAGTTCAACTCAGCCAACTGGGGTAAAAAAAAGTCGCGTATCATGGCTCGATATCGTTGAAGAAAAATGGACCGATGATGGCACCGCCCTTTAACCACACCAAACTGTCGTTTGTTCAGGATGCATCGGTATTTCTTGTATGGCATGTGGCTGTTCATCACTCCAGATGCGACAGAAATGAGCGTCATCGCTGACCACAAATTTTCGATAAAACAGCGGATTTTCATGGAGCTGCACATTTTTCTCAGAGCACGAATTTCGATAATAAATTTCAATAATTTGCAATCGTTGCTCGTTTGTAAATCTTTTCTATGATTAAATTGCAGGTAAACTGAAAACTTTTAACTTTAACAGATGACGTTTGGACGCCATTACTAACCAGTGCTGCCAACCTGACAATCTTAACTCTTAAAAAATCACCCGTTATATGGTTCAAGTATTTCATTCATTAACTGATCGTCATCGCAAGCATTTACTGGATCTTGGTTTGATCTTCTATACAAGCAAATTCATGATCTTAAGAATGTCCTCGTATGATGATTCTGAGTTTGATTTTATGAACTATATATAAATAATTCAGCATTCATGCCCTAAATTAAAGTAGATGAAAAGACGGAAATAACTTCTCAAACTAAACGATTCATAAAATCCCTAGAGTTGTGTATACTTGAAATAGATATTTTAAATCGGAACACAAGCGTATATACAGAGTTAATGTGCACATAAGATAACGCTTGCTTAATCTAGCAGTGATTGAACAGAAGATTATAATTTTGTATTATAGGTACACATGGGTACTATCAGCTTGTGGATTTATAGGAGGTAAATCCCGGTTGCAAAGTCCACCGATTTAACGATTATTAAAAAAAACACCTCAAAGAAGAGGAATATAATTAATGGTTATACCGTTTGCATAAAGCTGTATCTGTTGCGACACTGTTTATTTCTTAGATAGAATTATGTCAAGGTAGGTGACAGAATTGTTTACCCAGCAACAGGGCTATAAGAGATACAGTATAAACGTTTAAGAAATTATCTTAAGCAAATTAAAGTAATTGGGTCAAATCGGAGGGGTGTTCCAAGACCTGTGGCTTTTCCATAAACTTTGGATTGTATGTAATTTAAAAGCTCACTTCATCGATCAAAAGGTGTGGCCATCTATTGAAAAAGGTTTCACAAGGATGACGTCCATTGCGTGATAAATATTTTCTTTAGACAACATTTTCCGTAACCTTTAGATTTGAGATAACTCCACAGGAAAAAGTACATAGGGGATAAATCAGGACTGTATGTACTATGTAGTCCTTTTCACTCTTTGAGATCAATTTGGCAAACATAATTTCACGAACTCGTGACAGAGATGAATTGAAGATTTGACGTTGTTCCGTTCTCTAAGAAGAATCCATCTAACATCTCTGCATAACGCTCTGAATCCACTGTAACTGTATGAAATGAATGATCTTCCGGGAACATGATGCTGGTAAACGTTTAAAAGCGGTGAATAGACTGGTTTAGGAAGACAAGCATCTGACTGGGATTCGTGGCCTAATTTCTGGCACCAATTACAATTACTTACTTAAGTGGAGCTACAGTCCGGGATGAACCTGGGCCTGAACCAACATGCCTGTCCAATTAGCCTGGTCCTTAGCTAACTGCCTCTAGTTGCGCACTCCAAGTTGGTTGAGGTCGGTTTCTACTTGTGCGCGCCACTTAAAGCGAGGTCTTCCTCTACTGCGTCCGACGGAATCGAAAACTCTGCGAGCCGGAGTATTGGTGTTCATTTGTTCTACATGTCCCAGCCATCTTAAACGTCCATTGCGGAGTTTTTTTGACCAGAGGTATATGGCTGTACAGCTAGTGGTTGAATCTTCGTCTTCATAGCCCGTCAACGCAAACGGGACCGAAGATTTTTCGAAGAATTTTTCTCTCGAATCGACCAAGGATTTCTTCATCCGCTTTTGATACGGTCCATGCTTCAGCGCTGTAGAGTAGGACTGGGATGATCAGGGTATTATATAGGATCTCCTAAGTAGTTCGAGTGAGGGCTTTACTACCTAATTGCGTTCTTAGCCCGAAGAAACAGCGATTGGAAAGAGTAATTCTTTGTTTGATTTCTGACGAGATGTTGTTGTCAGAGTTAATAGCGGAGCCGAGGTAGACAAAGTCCCGTACTACCTCAAAGTTATATCTGTCAATGGTGACGTTCTGTCCAATTCGTCGATGTTGTGAGTCCTTTCGTGATGACAGCATATACTTAGTCTTACCCTCATTTACTGCTAAACCCATTTTCGCCGCTTCCTTCTCTATACTAGCTATGGCATCACGTTGAGTCCTACCAATGATGTCAATATCGTCGTCGTATGCTAGTAGTTGCACCAATTTTTGGAAAATTGTGCCTCTGATGTTGGCTCGGAAGTTTTGCACAACCCTCTTAAGAATCAAATTAAAGAAATCACATGACATCTCATCGCCTTGCCTAAATCCTTTTTTGGTATCGAATGTGTGGGTGTGGTCGTTTCCGACCCAGCAAGAGTTCTCCATCGTCATCCTACACAAACGGACGAGTTTGGGCGGTATACCAAAACAATAATTCGTCTTTATAAATGCTCTCGTATGCGGCTTTAAAATAGATAAATAGGTGGTGTGTATCGATTTGGACTTCTTAGGTTTTTTCCAAAAATTTGATCGGTTGTGGAATTTCCTGGCCTAAAACCACACTAATATGGGTCGATCAGGTTGTTGGTAAACGGTTTCAGGCGTTCACATATTACGGCAGATAGGATCTTGTAGGCGATGTTGAGGAGACGTATACCTCTGTAGTTGGCGCAGTTCAGAGGGTCTCCTTTTTTGTGGATCGGGCAAACGATGCTGAGGTTCCATTCTTCAGGCATACTTTCATCCGACCAGATGTGGCTTATGAGGTGGTGGATGTTACTTACCAAGTAATCTCCGCTGGCTTTATGAAGCTGGTAGGACGTCATTTCTGGAGGCGTAGTTAAACTTGAGTATAGATATTGCTATCCTCCCTTCACTTAGGTCGGGTTGTTGGCAGTTTTCGCTGTCGTTACCAATATTAAATTTTTCGTTCTGCCTGACAGCGGAATGTTGTTCGTCATCGCCATTTAACAGTCTGCAGAAGTGGTTCTTCCATATCCTCAGCATCGACTGTGTCTCAACTACAATATTTCCTTCTTCATCTCTACAGGATTCTGTTCGAGCCTTTACACTTTGGTAAAACTTGCGAACATCGTTCCTGGAGTGGCACCTCTCTATATCCTCGATCGCGCGCTTTTCTTGCTCTTTTTTCTTCTTTCTGAAAAGCCGATGTTCTTCCCTTCTTCTTTGCCTATAGAGCTCAATGGCAGCTCTCGTCTTCACCTGCAGCTTAGCCTTGTAGGCCTCGTTCTTGGCTGCGAGCATCTGTCGGCATTCCTCATCAAACCAGGGGTTTCTTGCTGGTGGGCGCGAGAAACCTAGCACATCAGTTGCGGCTGATCTAATGGCCTGTTGGCATCGTTGCCATTGCTCTTCGACATTCGATGCTGGTGGTATGGTGTTAATCGAGAGGTTAAGGGATACGCGTTGTGCGAAGGTCTTGGCGGTCTCTTTCGATTGCAGTCTTCCGACATTAAATTTTTTCACAGTATTTCTGGATTGATGTGGCGTGGTGGATATCCGCATTCTTACCTTGGCTGCTACAAGGTAGTGATCCGAGACTCCGAGTCGATGTTAGCTCCTCGGAATGTTCGGACATCCAAAATACTGGATGCGTGCCTCTTATCTATCGCAATGTGATCAATTTGGTTGACGGTTCGTTGATCTAGAGACCGCCATGTCCCCTTATGGATATCGAGGTGAGGAAACCGTGTGCTGGCTATAGTGGCATTTCGTTCCGTAGCGAAGTCAATTAGCCTAAGTCCGTTACCAGACGTGTTGTCGTGTAGGCTATGTTTTCCGACAATACTTCTAAAGATGTCTTCTCTTCCTACCTTTGCGTTAAAATCTCCCAGCACGATTTTAACATCGTACTTCGGTAGCCGCTCATAAGTTTTGTCAAGGAGTTCGTAGAAGCAATCCTTAGCTATATCATCTTTTTCTTCCGTCGGAGCGTGAGCGTATATAAGGCTTATGTTGGCGAATTTGGCCTTGATGCGGATTGTTACTATGCGTTCGCTAATATCTTGGAAACATAAGACTTCTTGCCTAAGTCTGGCACTTATATGGCTGTTTTATTTTTGTACATGGGAATTGATGCTCATGTTGTAGTTTAACAGAAAACCAAGGTATTTGAACTCGTTTATTATTCGATATTTTTACCATCGATTGTCCATATTTCCTCGCACTTTCCCACTCGATTTAGATTTCAGAAAACCATTATCTTAGATTTGCTGGTATTAATCATAAGATCCCATTTGTCGCAATAGCCTTTTAGCCTGTTTATTTGAAGTTGTAGTGACGATTGGCTTTGGGAGAGAATGACCAAGTCATTTGCATAGAGTAGTACTTTGACTTCCACCCCGCCATAGTTTATACCACCTGGTATACTTTCGCAGACATCATCAATATATAAAGAAAAGAGAATTGGACTTAGGGTGCATCCATGCGGCACACCATTATTTGTGGCGAAGGTTTTTGACCTCTGACCGTCATTTAGTACAAAAGCTGTGGTATTTGACAGAAATTGTTCAAAAACTTTGTTGATAGCCCTAAGGTTGACAGCTTAAATAGAAGAGAGTTACGATTGACTTTCTCAAACGCAGCTTTGAAGTCCTCAAAAAAATAATACAGTTTTTTTGCTAAATAAATATTTTTCTCATAAAGTTTAATACTGCAATTCCTCTGTAGTTTTCAGGTAAACCTGGATCACCTTTTTTAAATATGGCACATATTATGTATGATGTTGAGAAACTTTCTGGTAAGTTCTCATCAACGAAAATGCGGTTGAAAAAATAAAGCTGATATTCCAGAAATTCTGAAGAAGAGTGCTTATAGAATTCGAGGGGAATACCATCGGGATCAGAAGCCTTATTCTGTTTCATTATTTTGTGACACGTTATAAGTTCCGACATTTCAATCCTCGAGTCAAGACCTGCAATGTGAATGTCCTGAACATAGCAGATAGTTTTTTGATCGGGTCTGGCTGGCATTAGCGAAGGGATTTTATTTTTACATTCGCTCAGGAGTCTAATACTAGCCCAGAAGGACTTCGAGTTCTTACAAGACAACAGCTTTGCTGCTGCATTCTTGAAATAAAGTGTTCTCTTAGTACAAGGTGGCGCAAAAATAACCTCCGATGTTTTTTGGCTGTAATTTAAAAAAGTAATGAAAAACTTTGATTCTTCTTGTGGATTATTGTTATTTGGTCTTTTAATTTTTTTTACATCAAGTCGAGAATATGATGTCATGTAAATGGCCGCCGCCACAGTTGATTGGGGCCATTAGGGGCCAATCGCAAAATTTATAGCATTTTCTGATAGGAGGATTACTTTTGCGCCACCTTGTAGAACAAGTCTGCTTGTATTTTTTGTTTATATGGAGATATAAAACTTTGAAGGCTGCGTTGTTAGTTTCTCTGAATAGTTTTAAATATTTGAATGATCTTCTTAGGCGCATACACTCGTCATCATACCAGCACATGGAATAGTGCTATCTTCTTGCATAAGGGTAAATTAGTTAAATTCGTAGAATCTTGTTTGAAAGTTGGTGTTACTTATAGACGACAGTCTGCCGAACTTTTATTAGTTTTATATGTTTGAACTATAGTTTCAACAGCCGAACACATTACCACCATCAGCTGGCTTTACTGGAGCGTACTTAAGGGTTTTTTGCTAGGTGTCTTACGTATAACGATTTTTTTTAAGAAGATACAGGCTGTAGATAAAGTAACCTGGACTCGATTTTTTAAAAGAACATAAAATTTCCGTTTCATTCCTGCATTTTAGCTCCATTCAAAATTTAATTTGTTAGGGATGTTTGCAGTCATGGGTCATCTGAGTCATTGCTGAAAAAGGGACCCATACAAACGATATCACGATTAAATTACAAAAAGCAAATTTTTTTTTTTTAAATTCTGACTTGCCTAAGCAGTAAGATGCACGTCGATCTGAAAGATCTATTGTGCTTGCCGTCAGATGTTTTTTTTTAGGTTAGTAGCGCTTCTACTTTCCTAATGTAGCTGATAATACGTTCAGCAGAATATTTTATTTGTTCTTCGGGACTTAATAATTCCCTGAGGAAAGATTCCCTTCTCATACCGTAAAGGGCCGGCCATTCGCTTATGATATGTTCGGCTGTTTCGTCTTCTTCTAGACATAGTCTGCACTCCGGTGAGTCGACTAGACGCATTTTGTTTAGGTGATATCACAGACCGTGATGACCAGTTAGGTAGCCTACTAAGTTTTTGATATCGTTTCTGCGAAGATTTAGTGTCTTATTGACATCTGCTTTGAATTGCTGAATAGCTCTTTTGGCCTGTCTTAGGCCTGGGATGTTCTCCCAGTATGAATAACAGTTGTTTTGTTCCCAGTTTTATAACCAGATTTATGCCTGATTTGGGTTCGGGACCAATGAAGGGGGTTTCTGAACCTTTTCTGGCAGTTCATCAGCTTTTTCGTTGTATTCAATCCCCTTCAATCCCCACCATAGTCTGGTTTTGTTCCTGGAACTGAGTGTTTGGAGGGAATTGAAGCAGTGTAGTACTGATTTGGAGTCAATAATGTGTGAGCTAAGGGCTTTTATAGCTGCTTGACTGTCCGTGAATATATGGATGTTTGCGCCTTTAATACCTGAGTTGTGTATTAGGTTTGCGCATTCTTTTATGGCATGGAGCTCAGCTTGAAATACACTAGGGCTTTTTCGCATAGGTATTGAGATGTTCCTATTTGGTCCATGTATGCCAACTCCTACCCCTGAGTCCATTTTAGAATCATCCGTATACCACTTTAGGCCGTTTTGGCAGTTTGGTGGGTTATTGCTACACCATGCTTCTCTGGTTGTGATCTCCATTGAGGATCTTTTGTCGAAGCATAGTGTCTTCGGTAAGCGGATTGTAACCGCACAGATCATGTCAAGTTCTGGAAGTTCGGATAGTAGTTCAATTAGTTTTGGGTGTTCGCTAATGTTTAATTCTTCCGCTTGTGTCAAACTTGCTGAGCTGCGAATTGCCATTTTTTTTATATAAATGTGGAGGTGCGTTAGTCCTATTAAGGCTTCTATAGCCACTGTCGGACAGGTACGCATAGCTCCGGTAATGCCCAGACAGGCAAGCCGTTGTACCTTGTTTAATTTATTTATAGTTGTTTTTTGGGTGACTTTGTTCCACCATACTATTGAAGCGTATGTTATAATGGGCCTGACCATGATCACGTAGATCCAGTGTGTGGTCTTTCGAGAGATTCCCCAGGTTTTACCATACATGTTTCGTCAAGCCCAAAAAGCTTTGGGTGCTTTTTGAATTTTGTTGTTTATGTGGGAGTAACAGCTTGGTTTTTTGTCGAGGATCACTCCAAGATATTTTACTTCGTAGGAATACTCAATGTATGTACCATTGATTGAAATTTGGGTAAGACTTAATTTTCTCTTCTTTTCTACACCAGTCTATGACTATCTTAAGGGCGTTTTGCAAACGTGTTGTAACCTCGTTTGGTTCTTTGCCCTAATTATGATGACTAGGTCATCGGCGTATCAAATTATATTGAAGCCTGCATTACTTAGGTCTTGAAGTTGGTTATCGATAACCATAGACCATAGTAGGGGTGAGAGTACTCCTCCCTGACGGCAGCCTTTAACGGCTGTTACTGATACTGGGTCAGTGCTGATGAAGCAGTTATTTTCCGACTTTCAAGCATTACTTTGATCCATTTGATGGTGCGGTGATCTATTCTTCTATGAGTCAAAGCATTTGATATGGAGTCATATCCAGCGTTGTCAAAAGCACCCTCAATGTCAAGGAAGGCACATAGTGCTACTTCTTTGTCTTCGTATGCACTTTTTATTTGTGATGTTAAACTTAGAAGTGCTCCTTCCGTAAATTTACCTTTTTGATAGGCGAATTGACAGGGGTGCAGAGGAGTGCTTTCATTTAAGCATTCTCTAATGTGCACGTCAAGTATTCTTTCCATTGTTTTCAGGAAAAACGATGTTAAGCTTATTGGACGGTATGATTTAGGTAGTTCTATTGGTTTGCCTGATTTGGGGATAAATACCTCGTTTACCTCCCTCCAAGTTTGTGGTATGTAGCCCAATTGAAACTAAACCTAAATAAGGCTACCATAGTGGGTAAGAAAAAGTCCAAGCCCTTTTGTATAAGAGCAGGATAAAAAGCCCATATACTTAGTGTTGAAAACCAGTATGTATATACGATAATAGGAAATACGGTGAAATTCGCAGTTTTTTTTTCTGATATTCTTGATAAAAATATGGAGAGCGTAAAAAAATCCCATTCAGTAAAAAAATAAATTATGTTGCAAATGAGTATGACAAACCATTCATTAGTTACAATATCTTATAAATAGTATTCCCAGAAAGTTTATAATGACTAAGGGGTATGAACAAAATCCACGTTTTTTTCGTTGTCACATTATTCAGAGTTCCATGCGCATGATAAAAAATGAGACGACGTATAATCGCCGCACTAGCGATAAGATTCAAAACCACTGTTTTCTAACAGAGTGGTCTCACTTTGAACGATTAGAGAGAGGGTTTGCCTAAGGCTTTTCAAATTTCAACGCACGTCGAAAACTTTATCTTTTTTATATAACAGATAGATCTAGTAATGCGAATTGAGAGGTTTTATTAAACTCGAGTAATTTTGAGTCATTTGCAAAATAATTAAGTTCGTGGTTGTCGACTTGATGCAATGCTGTGGTTTACATAAGTAGTTTCACGACCTTCATATTTTTTTTATAATTTGAAGCTATGGTCGTCGTATTTTTATAACATTCGATAGTATTCTATGTAAAACAACTTAAATTCTAATCATCTATGAAACTTGACATTTTGTTTAGTCAATATTTCTAGAAATTTGGTTTTGAAATAACGCCGTAATCGATATCACAAAGAAAATGTATGATTCCGTCGTGCAAAGGAACTATGGGGCTGGAGGGTAATGGTAAAGGCCTGCTCTGTTTTACTCATCCACGAAATGCAAAACTTTGATTAAAAGAATTGTGGAGCTGGCTACTCAAGGGATCTAAAATAAATAACGTCTTACTCCTGAAATCCGTCACAGGATAAAATGACAAGTTTTGGACAAATTCAGGTAGAAAGATTGTTTGAAGGGATTTCTCTGCAGACTTTATGTTCTAGACAGTTCTCTTCTGGATCTAATCGCATCTTGATCATACACCATGAAATATAAGTTTGTTCATCTGATATGCGACATAATTGTTTACCATCGAAAACTTCGGGCTTATCTTTAAGCCCGAAGTACAATTTTTCCAGACCAAAAACAGTCATTTGTGGATTTATTGAACTCCAACCTATTATGGATAACTTATTTAACATCCTTTCCTCCTCCTTTTCGATCCTGGGCACTTTGCGACTATCCGTTCATTTCAACCGATCTGACACCAAAAATCGCTTGGTTCCTAAACTATTCGCTGAATATAACCGAGCCAATGAGGTCGGTGTGTTTTTTTCATTATGGAATACATTTACATCTTCGTACAACTCATACAGTTCGCGTTTGTATATTTTCCTCTACTCGCCTACAGGACCGAAAATTCGATGAAGTTTTTTTTCGCTCGAAAGTGCCTAATATTTGCTCCACTTGCCTGTTCATAGTCCATCACTCGGTTCCGTAAAGTATGACTGGTAGGATTAGGGTTCGGAGGAGCACGACTTTTAGATTAGGAAATTGGATCCCATTTTGCCAAGCCAAAGTAGGACCAGTTTCAAAGGTTAAACGTTCGTGGTATTTTCACAAAGGATTTACTCCCTCAAAATCCTAATAAACTTCTTAATTAACTCAAAATTTACTAAATAACTAAATATTTTGTCGAAGTGGATCGACAATCTTTCGTTTTTTTGACAGCATATACTTTATCTAGTCTTCGTTAACTACCAGACTAAACCGTTTCGCCTGTTCAATAACACCAACTGTAAATGCTTCCTAAACGACACGGTGCATTGGAGCGATTGTTGATATTGATATCATCTGCGTATCCTAGTATCCCTATCATGTACTATGTATCATATTCTTGACGAAATCCGGGGCGTATTTAAAAATCTCAGATGATGTGCTTCGGAACTGAACGGTACCATAGCATGTCATTCAGTGTAAAGTAAAACAGTTGCATCAATTTTGTTGAAATCCGGAATTTCGTCATCTTTTTATAGAGCCCCTGGTGATGAATTCTATTATTATGCCTCTCGACTCTTAACTCGTTGGCCTTTTCCAGGATTTGCCTTAGTCTGAAAACTTGGTCTTTGGCCGATCTGCCCGACCGGAAGACATAGTAGTATGTTGGATAGTAACTTATATGAGATATTTCGGTAGTTGGAGTAAGACATTTTTTTTTGATGGGACATATGAAGCTGAATACTTTCATCCATCCAGACTTGGTTGATTCTTTGGTGCATCCACATTCCACACTTCCTGCCAACAGAGCCTGCGTTCCTAGATTGAAGCCAGATGCCACTTGTTTGGCTTTATTTTTATACAATTGACGAATAACGCTGGTAGGCTGCATGTTTTCTTTTTTCCTATGCAGGATTTTCTTTTCTTTAACCTCTTTTCCCTCCATCGGGTTTTTCGATATAGCGCCTTAATATGTATGTCTTCTGTCACCTCTTTTTGGTACATACAAACATCATCATCCCACTCATCTACTGGGTGTTGATATTGTTGTAGGGGAGCGCATCGGGGAATCCCTATCTCAGTTATTTCTTCAAGTCCCTCGCTATATCCGACTCAAGGCGACCAACTTGGAGTCTTTTTTTACCATTCGTAGCTTCTACTCGTTTAACAGTAGAACCTTGATTTTGGCTGTGACGAGAAAATAGTCGGAATTGACGTTTGCCTCTCTGAATTGATATACATCCATGTTGGACGTGTTCCTCGCTTCTATCTTTGAGCATACAATCGACTTGATCGGCACTTTGAACATCAGGAGATCGCCAGGCTGCTTTGTGAATTCGAAGTCGAGGAATTCTAGTGCTGCTGATAACAATTGCTGACGAATTGTTCAAGTCTGTTAGTCGAAACCAATTATCTGTTGCCGTTTCGTGGAGTCTGTTGCATTGGAATCCCCAAGTAAGGTTTTCACATCATATTTCGGGCAGAATCCATATTAGTTCTTAAAATTTCTAATTGATAGTTTTAAGTCGTTATAAGATACACCTAAGCCACGGGGCCATCAGTATCTTGAACTAGGCGCTTCGCTTAGACTTTTGCGTATCCGCCACTATCTCCGTTCAAGCCCTATTTGACTTATGAGATTCCTATATGACCAATCCGAATATGTATTTTTAACTTTTGAGTTTGGTTTTGAATGGGGTACTTAACATAAATAAAATCCCTCACCGTTAATCAGAATTATCTAGCTTCCCTTGCATCTTTACACATACTGGTGAACTATCAAAAGGTATGACTCGACAAGGCTTACTAATATTTTGAAATAATTTGCTTTATCTCCAAATATCAGTTAAGTGTCATTCAGCTTTGATAAAATCACGATTGGAGTAGCTGGACTAACACCACTATCGCATATTAAGTTAAAAATGTAATAAATAATTTGAATGTATCTCGTAGATATTCTCTCCACATTTTTATGACAAGTTATAACATCGAATTGTACTTTCTATTGAATCTGTCACGTTATTTTCATAATAAAGATTTAATTAGTAACATTATTATTGTGGGAGTGATGTTGACATCATATTCGTTTTGGAATTGTCAATTCTCAAGCTGTCAGTTATCGTGAAAACATGACTTGACATAAGGTGCGTGCATATAATATCGATTGTCGATGGCAAATCTGCCATCTCTCGCACGATTACAAAATAAATTAAAAAATATAGGTTGCTGTTTGCAGCTTCATGAAGACTAAGATTTGCCTACTATAACTAATAAAAACAAAATAATTTTTTTTACTGATAAATAATTGGTATTTTTTTATTTGTACAATATTACAATAATTGTAATTGGATTATTAAAATTTTGTTTCAAGGTGTTTTTTTAGCAGGTATATATCACTTAATATTTATTTTTGTGTATTTATAATACCCCTTTAGAAAATAATCCAAAAAAAAATTCTTTGTACAAATGCCAGATTTATAGTGGACAAACAAAAATATATCCTGGTCAAACCTTATTAGTTCTTATCCTGTACAGAAAGGGCCGAAGATGTATGTCCAAAGTACCTCTCATATCTCTGAAATACCTAGTTTATAAAATAAATACTTTTACTTTGATAATGTCTGGAGGATGGATAATCATGAACGCCATTACATTCCCTAAGAGCAACTTTATGCATTGAATTTGCAGCTCAACTAGTGATTAGTCCTTAATTTTTTGAAGCCACAGCGACGGCTGCACCAACATATTTGTAAGTGGTGAGCATTAAACATGCTTTTTAATTGCTTCTAATAGAGGATGTATTGGGTTTTTGAACAAATCCGATCGAGAGATTTAAACCTAACTATGCGATGATGTAGAAGCCAGAAAAAGTTGGTCCGGCAATTCTGTCGGCCTGTGACTGCAACTGGAGGCTAAACAGAGGCGGATTTACTTAAAATTTTATATATAAATTTCTTTGGGTAATACCAAAGAGGTATGAGCTATATCGAGTACGCATCACATCTAAAACTGTTGTAGCCGCTTAAGACCCGGGCGGTAGGTGCGAAGGGGAATTTTCGTCGTATGTATGCACCGGTTATGTGAACACTGGGGTATCAATATCAGTGCCCACATAGTAAATTTTCGTTGTACAGGGTGGCGCACCAATTGTGCTACAATAAGAAATTCAAATAACTTTTTTTTTAATCGATGTATTTCATTTTTTTTTTTATTGGTTAGAAAATTAAATTTTATTTTAAATAGTTAGTTGTTTTTAAAGATTATAGATCGCAAATGACCTCCACGCTCTCCCACGCATATGCGGCACCTGATCAAAAAATTATTCATTGCGGCCTGAAGAGTTGATGTTGGGATCGCATCAATTATTGTCGTTATGGACTGCTTTAATTCAGTTAAATTCCTGGGCTTCATTTTATAGACCTCTTGCTTGACATAACCCCATAAATAGAAGTCTGGTGCAGTCAGGTCAGGTGACCTTGGGGGCCAGCGAAGGGTGGAGTTCCTAGAAATTAATTTGTTTGCGAATTTTTTGTTTAGCTCCGCCAAAACTGGTCTGGCTATATGTGCAGTTGCTCCATCTTGCTGAAACCAAACGCTGTTGAATGGTATACGTCTTCGGCGCAGTTCTGGGTAAAAAAAACTCCTTCAACATCTTTAAATAACGGTCCCCATTGACAGTAAAGGTTACACCGTTTTCTTCAAAGAAGTACGGCCCGACAATACACCTTGATGAAACTGCGCACCACACAGTGACTCGTTCTGGGTGCAGTTCCGTCTCATGGAGCATTTCTGGATTAGACTCTTTGCATATACGGCAATTTTGCTTGTTTACATGGCCGTTAAGATCAAAATGGGCCTCATCAGACATGAACAAACAATTGATCAATGTGTTGTCTTCTTCGGCCATTGATATCATTTTTTGGCAAAATTCCAGGCGAACAGGCAAATCCTGAGGGTTTAACTTGCTAGTAATTTTGACTTTGTACGGAAACAAGTTTATGAAGTATCCGTTGTAATGACCGTCTACTAACTCCAATTTGCCCCGATAAGTTTCGGGTCGAAACGCTCGGATTGGCCTGTATTGCAGATGCTACTGCTGCGATTGTATCCTGAACCCGAACATTGGCATCTCGATGGTACGGCCTTCGTGCGATGCTTCCAGATTCGGCAAACATGTTTACAAACCTAATAATGGTCCATCTACTCGGGGGATTACCGCCAAACTCCCGCCTAAATTCCCTTTGGACGGAAATGACGGACTGCAAAGCATGGTACCGTTGCACTATCCAAATTCTTGTCTCCGTATCCCAAGCATCCATTTTTATAAATCTAAATAGTAACCTACAAAATAAAAAAAAATAAGCCGATTACTCACACAGAAAGAAAGTTATTACGTTTTATCTTTGTAGCACGATTCGTGCGCCACCCTGTATGAGATGTGCACTCTATGTAGTTGTATACTCTTTGGTAATAGCCACGTTGATATCCATAAGGGGACATGGCGGTCTCCAGATCAACGAACAGTCAACCATATTGATCACATTGCGATAGACAAGGGGCACGCATCCAGTATTTTGGATCTCCGAAAATTCCGAGGGGCTAACATCGACTCAGACCACTACCAGTTGCAGCTAAGGTAAGAATGCGGAAATCCCCCACGCCACAACAAACCAGAAATACCCTGAAAAAATTTAATTTCGAAAGACTGCAATCGCAAGAGAACGCCAAATGCCAAACAATAATGGCAACGATCTCAACAATTAGATCAGCATCAACTGATGTGCTAGGTTTCTCGCGGCCACCAGCAAGAAACCCCTGGTTTGATGAGGAATGCCGAGAAATGCCCGCAGACAAGAACCAGACCTATACAAGGATAAGCTGCTCTATATAGGCAAAGAAGAAGGAAAGAAAACCGGCTTTTAAGAAAGAAGAAAAATGAGCAAGAAAATCTCGCGTTCGAGGATATAAAGAGGTGCCACTCCAGCAATGATGTTCGCTGGTTTTACCAAAGTGTAAAACGTCAAAGCCAAGGATACAAGTCTCGAACAGAATCATGTCGAGATAAACAAGGAAATATCGTAGTTGAGGCACAGTCGATGCTGAGGATATGGAAGAACCACTTCTGCAGACTGTTAAACGGCGATGACGAACAACATTCCGCTGTGAGGCAGCTACGGCGAAAACTGCCAACCACCCGACCTAAGTGAAGTGAGGATAGCCATATCTAAACTCAACCTTAATAACCCGCCAGAAATGACGGCCTTCCCGCTGAGTTTATAAAGCTGGCGGAGATGACTTGGTAAGCAACATCCACCAACTCATAAGCCAAATCTGGTCGGTTGAAAACATGCCTGAAGAATGGAACCTCAGCTTCGTTTGCCCGATCCACAAAAAAGGAGACCCTCTGAACTGCGCCAACTACAGAGGCATAAGTCTCCTCAACATCGCCTACAAGATCCTATCTGCCGTAATATGTGAACGCCTGAAACCGTTTACCAACAACCTGATTGGCCCTTATCAGTGTGGTTTTAGGCCAAGAAAGTCCACAACCGATCAAATTTTCACACTTCGGCAGATCCTGGAAAAAACTCAAGAAGTCCAAATCGATACCCACCACCTATTCATCGATTTCAAAGCCGCATATGACAGCATTTATAGAGACGAACTGTACAGAGCCATGTCTAGTTTTGGTATACCGCCCAAACTCGTCCGTTTGTGTATGATGACGATAGAGAATTCTCGCTGCTCCATCAGGGTCAGAAACGACCTCACCGACACATCCGATACCAAAAAACGATTTAGGCAAGGCGATGCGCTATCATGTGACTTCTTCAATTTGATTCTTGAGAGGATTGTGCAAAACTCCCTAGCCAACACCAGAGGCACAATTTTCCAAAAATCGGTGCAACTACTAGCAAACGCCGACGATATTGACATCATTGCTAGTATAGAAAAGGAAGCTGCAAAAATGGGTTCAGCAGTAAATGAGGGTAAGACGAAGTATATGCTGTCAACATGAAAAGACACACAACATCGACAAATTGGACAGAACGTCAACATTGACAGATATAACTTTGCGGTTGGTCGGAACTTTGGGTACCTCGGCGAAGAATTGATCTTGCCAACCGCTGTTTCTTCGAGCTAAGAAGGCAATTTTGTAGTAAATCCCTAACTCGAACTACTAAGGAGATCATATATAAGACCCTGACCATCCCAGTCCTGCATGCTGAAGCATGGAGCGTATCAATAGCGGATGAAGAAATCCTTGGTCGATTCGAGAGGAAAATTCTTCAAAAAATCTTCGGTCCCGTTTGCGTTGACAGGCTATGGAGAAGAAGATTCAACCAAGAACTATACGAGCTGTATAGCGACATATCCTGCTCGTAAAACTCCGCATTGGATGTTTCAGATGGCTAGGGCATGTAGAATGAATGGACACCAATACTGCGGCTCACAGAGTTTTCGATTCCCAGCCAGATGTCGGACGCAGTAGAGGAGGACCTCGCCTTAAGTGACGCGCACAAGTAGAAACCGACCTCAACCAACTTGGAGTGCGCAACTGGAGGCAGTTAGCTAAGGACCGGGCTAATTGGAGAGGCATGTTGGTTGAGGCCTAGGTTCATTCCGAACTGTAGCGCCCCTAAAGTAAGAAAGTAAGTTATATCTCAAAGTAGATGGATCAACTCAGAATCGATTGAGCCATGTCTGCCTGTCTGTCCATTCGTCTGTCTGTATGTCACCGATTTTTAGGCCCTAAATAAATATGTATGCCCTAACCCATACCATAGCATATGCAGGAGATAAGCGTTGTTTTTTTGTCGAACCATCAAATATATTGTGACGATGCAACGACTACTTTTTAGGGATGTTTAATTTGAGGATGGAATGGGATAGGGTATTCAACGATTCGCACAGCGGATTGTAGCCTTCTCATACGTTTTTTTTTTTTTTTTTAATTTTGGACAATATAAAAAAATCACTTTTTTCTGCAATATGAACCCTCTTTCTGATTTTCTTCAAATTTAATCCTAAAAAATCTTATAATCATAGTTTAAAGGCTATCTGCACCCACTCCTCGTTTCACACAAGTTGCTTCTTTGGATATCAAGGAAAATTTTTTAAAGGAATCCATAAGTTAAACACTTTTTCGTGAAGCAATCTCTCACACAAATCCTCTATTTTTTTTTTTATTAAAATTAAGGCCAAAACACAGGACGGGATAAATAAGACCTACCAATGTTAAACACGTATAACTCTTGTAATAGTCTTTCGTTTTTATTCATTTATTTAATTTTATGGAAATTAAGTATAAAAAATGACGTCAAACAAATATTCACCATTTTGCTCCATAAAGACATTGGCTCTTTATAAAGGGTCCGCCAAATAACTTTTTTTTTTGAAAATGCTATAAAAAAAAAACTACTGAATATTTTCTCAAAATTTTTTTTTATTTGAAACTACAATCCTTCCGGTTAATAATGGAAAATAATTTCATTCAAACGGCTGCCTCGGCTGACCATGCAGTAGCCTACACGATCGGTCCAATTTTTAAGCACATTATCGATTGTGTGCAGCTGTATTTCACCAATGGCTTCACGAATATTGTCCTTTAAAGCGTCAATTGTCTCTAGCTTGTCGGCGTAACACTTATCTTTTACGGCACCCCACGAATAATAGTCCAAAGGTGTCAAATCGCAGCTCCGATGTGGCCAAACGACATCAGCTCTACGGCTGATAATGCGATCTTTAAAAACAGGGCGCAAAACATCGAGTGTAGCGTCGGCTTTGTGGCACGTATCGCCGTCCTGTTGAAACCAAATGTTGCCAATATCCTCCTCTTCAATTTTTGTGAACAAAAATTCGTTCAACATGGCCCGATAACGATTGCCATTGACTGTAACGGCCACTCCTTGCTCATTTTCGAAGAAAAATGCCCCAATTATGCCTCTGGACCAAAATCCGCACCAAACAGTGACTCGTTTTGGGTGTATCGGCATTTCAATGTATGCGTGCGGGTTTTCTGTGCCCCAAATGCGACAATTTTGCTTGATTACATACCCGCCAAGATCAAAATGAGCTTCATCTGAAAAGATGATTTTTTTGGCAAAATCGGCATCTTCTCAAAGTCGATCTCAGGCCCACTTAGCGAAGCGAAAACGCATTGGATGGTCAGTTGGCTTCAACTCCTCAACCAATTGGACTTTGTATGGCGTCATAACAAGGTCTTTATTCAAAATTCGTCTCAATGATGTCTCCGAAATGTTCAGTTGTTGAGAACGACGGTGAATTAATGTTGATGGCGCTTCACGCACACTTTCTGCCACAGCAGCAATATTCTCGGGTGTACGCACTGTTTTTGGCATTTCACGCTTTGATTTATCGATGAGGATGCCAGTTTCTTTCACTTTTTTCACAAGATAACGAACATACGGAGCTGACGGTGCTTCTCTTCTTCCAAAATCCGTACGCAATTTTCGCACACATTCTGCAACATTACCATGATTTTCAAAGTAATGTCGCAATATTTCCCAGCGTTGTTCAAGTGTATACACAACCATATTTGTTCAGCATAAGGATAAAACTAATTATCTGTCAAATCAGACATGAGCTAAGTGTTACCATTCACGAAATAAGCACTAGTTGAAAAAAAAAACGTTAGATGGCACTGTCTGTCTGGTTTTTAACATTCACTATGTCCTTTATATATCCCCATCAAAAATAGGCGCAGTTAAATCTCGTGAACCATGTGGCCAAGGGAAATTTTAATTTCTGAAATCAAATGTACTCCAAAAATTTTACGCATCAGGTCTATAGTTTGCCTATCAGCGTGCACAGTTGGTTCATTTATTGGAACGTCAAATAAGGATGCTGCTCCCCCAAAATCCAAAATGAATTTCAAGAATCATTTCGTAATTTGCAATTCATGCATGGATAAAGTAATTCAATGGATAAGTACGTTTAGCTTTATCAGTTTTATAATCCACAGAACTGCGTCTTTTATTTCAAATGACCTTAATTGAAAATTTAAAACCGAAAGCATTAGTTCCATCTTGCCATATATTATTCACTCAATGACGGCATTACGCAGTCTTCTTTGACGCAATTACCAATTCCACTGAATAAATCTTACTATATGCTAAAAATGACTCATTTGGGTAGTTCCTTCCAAAATTTCATTCCTTATCCGATCGAAATTATCAAAATGTGGATACCTACCGAGATAACGAAATTGTCTCCAATATGCAAACGCTATCACTAAGATTGAGTTTAAATTCGTTTGATGTTTCAGCGACAACAGATTTGAATTTAGGTAAACTGTCATCAGCCTGGACTTGTATCCAAATTATCACTTTCTGAAGTCGGAATTTCTTAACTCTTTTATAAAAATACTAATTTAGCATTTTTCACACAACCATTATAAGTTTGCACGATAGTGGGTTTATTCCGAATTTTGAGATAAGCTTATTCAGATAGTATTGAATATTGATACTACTATAGGATGGTTTGTCAGATCATGACGAAAAAAAGGTAAGTGAAGCGTGTACTAGGTATTACTACAAATCGAATTTAATATCAGTGGCTGCTTATAGCACTGCTTCATTGAGCCCTCGCTATTTTATCAAACCTTCCTTAAACGTGGGGTTTTTCATTCCCCGCAGTTTATATACTCAAGTAGGTACTTCAATTGATGCGATATGGTTCCGCATTAAATAAAATGCAATTCTAGATTACAACCTAAATTTAAATGTTGTAATCGCGGTGGGTTGGAAAAATGTGTGAAATGGAAATTTAGTTTCACCGAGTCGGTCATTGTGAATGAATCCATTTTGAGATATAGAAAATATTTTAGTTGCATAATTTTGAATTTCTGTTTACATATCTCATCTTTTGACTCATAGAGATGGCAAACAAGTCGGTGAGTGATAATCTTATCTGTGTTAAGCATCCTAAAGCTTAGATGTGTAAATAAATGTATAAAGCCAGTAGTAGTATTCAGCTAATCCTGGACCTGATTGGAATGCCAAATTAGTTATTTTTAGTTTTCTGATTTTTTTTTGCGAAAACTAAAGTGTGGAACCTAACAAGTAGATTAAGTGATATAATGACACTCATGTTACGAATATTGAAAATTTAATTAATGTGAAGTAATTTATATGAAGGAAAAAGTGTTAATACAAAAAAAAGTGCGGAATAATGCTTTAATTTTGTTACAAACAAGAATCACAGGCGATTAATAAATTTATTTTAATACGGAACTACAACTTGAATAGAAATTGATTTCATTTACTCAAGTGTGCGAAATATCTGTAGTCGAATAATAACCGAGTATCGAATGATGAAAACATTCCAATTCATAGCCATCTTTTATATCTGTATGTGAATATTAAACTTAAACAAAACCCACTGATTTTCATAGACGAGGTTCTCTTATTTAATTTGGTCCTTTACAATTTGGACTTGTTTTAGAATACAACCTCAATCAAGTAGAAACTTCTATTGACCAAATCAAAATGTGGCCTTTTTGCCTTTTCGAACCATACACCCAGAGATACTCAAAAAAGTGATGGAAAAACGTTTTTGAGAATCTCTGGGTGTATGGTGAAAATTTCTTTACAAATGTTTGATTTGAGCTCGTCAATGATCTGCTTTTCCATCACGTTTTCGAGCATCTCTGGGTGTACAGTGAAGATTTCGACACGAATGTTTGATTTGAGCTCATCAATGGTCTGTTCAAATAACCCCACAAACAGAGATCTGGCTGTCGCCAATTTTTGATGGCAGACGTTATTGGAATTTTCTTTGCAAAAACTGTATTGTTGGATTTGCAGTGTGGCTGAACGGGTAAGACGGTACTTGTTGCAACCAGTACCCGTTCAGACCTTTTTTACACATTTGTGGGCAGATATATAATAATCCAACATCCCCTGATATCGATTACAATCGACCGTTTCGCCTTCTCTGAAGATAAATGGCCAAATGTTGGTTTTGGCGCAAACGCCGGTCAAAACAGACACTTTTTGGTCATGTGATGGTGTTTTATGGATCTTGAGTGGATTCTCAATTCCCCAAATGCCACAATTTCGCTTATTATCGGAGCAAGAGAGTGTGAAATGCCTCGCCGGTCATCAATACTTGTTTCCAAAACGGACGACCGACATCCAAGTGCCGCAGACGATATGTTGGCAATATTCTTTGAATCAAATTGCTCTGCAAGGTGCTTTGTACTGACGCCAAAATGCTGTCCTAGGTGACGATATGACAAATGTGCGGTTCCGGCAACACTCTCTTTTACCGCTTCAACCAGTTCATTGGAACGTCTTGGGAGTTAATGAACGACATGTCGATGATTTCCCACTGTCTCGTGCTCAAAAAATTTCGACATCAAACGGCGAAAAGTGTTGTCAGACAGATTGAGTTAACACAACTGAACGACTATTTTCATTGTACATCGTCACCATTTCGGATGAAGCGATTCATGGTTAAAATTGTAGTGAAATGATGTTACAAAAACATGTTCACCCAAGTCATTCGGTCAATAAATGTCAAATTATTCAATGTTTACATACCAAAATATACATTCGTACCTTGACTGTAACATGTAACATGTATGTTTGGAAGTCTAAACTGGAGGGGTGTTTTAATATATTAGATACCCCAGACGATTTCCATATTCACTGTGTGATTGAGTAAAAATTAAAAACAAACCAAATGTCACTTCTCAAACTTTTTAGTGATTTTTGTTTTCTTAGAACTTAATTTTTTTTAACCCCTCTCTAACAATGCACAACCTGGAAATAAAATAAAGAAACCCTAATGAGCCATAAATGTCTTAACAGCCTTACACACGCTCAATGTTAATTAACAGGTATAATTGACGCCTTTTTTGTCAAGTAATATTGATGGAAAATCACCATCACACGTATCAATGAACATTACCAATTTTTTTTGCGAAAATTCTGTTTAGTCGTTTTATAGCTGTCTGTGAGTATAGCTGTCTGTGAGTATGTACAATTTTTTTAGAATATGCCCACTGCCACGTCTAAATTCGGCAAGCAGCCACACCTTCTGACTTACCTATCGTCAGGGGAAACCAGCTCTTTCAACTACCAACTAAGTTAGAACTTGATTTCTAATAAAGGGTGTCAAATCACATGATCTTGGCGGCCAATCGATATCGCCACATGTGATATAACACGGCCATTGAATTTGTCGCGAAAAAGAGCCATTGTTTCGTTAGCTGTGTGGCGAGTGGCATCGTCCTGTTGAAACCGCATATCGTCCACATCCATATCTTGTAATTCGGGCCACAAAAAGTTCGTTATCATCTCACGAAAGCGAACACCATTCACAGTAACAGCCTGACCGGCCTCATTTTGGAAAAAAATACCGCCCGATGATACCGCCAGCCCATAAACCGCACCAAACAGTCACTCTTTGTGGGTGTTTGGTTTTTTCGACAATCACTCTTAGATTATCATTCGCCCAAATGCGGCAATGCTGCTTATTGACGAATCCACTGAGGTGAAAATGTACCTCATCACTGAAGATGTTTTTCTTCGCAAATTGACCATCCACTGTTGCCACTTCTTGCCACCTACCTGACCATTGACGGCGCTTGAAATGGTCAAGAGGCTTTACTTCTTGAGTCGATTGCACCTTGTAAGCGTGTTAATGCAAGACTTTATGCATAATGTTCATCAACGACGAGCGTGAAGGGGTGCAATTTTCAGGCACGACGACGAGTTGAGGTGGACGGCTCTTCAGCCACACTATCTCTAACAGCAGCAATATTTTCTGCAGTAGGAGCTGTACGAGCATGCACTGGTGTTTTTACCATCTCTTGCAGACCCGTTTTGCTTAAATTTTTGCACGATTTTTCCGATTGTACGCACATTTGGGCGATTAAATTGACCGAAAAAATCACGAATAATCATTTTCATAATAAGCCTGAATAACTTTAACGCGTTGCTCGATTGTGTATCTTTCCATGGTTCAAATTGAATTAGTCTGAAATTGAGAAATGTCAAATGAAATACAGAAAAAAACTTGATGTTTAGGTGTGGTTCGCATTCAACATCGGCCCTTAAAATTTAACCACCCGTTACTTATTTCTTTTGAAAAATCATTTTATTTCTAAACTTCCCTTCTTCTGAATTTTTGTGTTTATTAATGGTGCCAACGTTTTTTTTTTTAAGAATAAAGAACGAATAAGTTCAATTGGAGTTCAAGCTCGTCCGCCATGACTCTGAGTTCATGATATTCTTTTTCTGCTTACATCTCAATTTGTAAGTAGTGTAACCTTCAATACCTGTGACGTGGTGTAGAAAAGCTTAAAATTCTTGGACAAGCTAACAGTTTATGTCACGGCAGCTGGAATCTTTTATGATATAAAAATCCCGCAGATTCAAAATCTTTTAATTGGAAACATTAATTAAATTAAATTAACAAAATGAACTCATTTGAATTAAAATGTGTCAAAAATAAGAAATTCTTGAAGCTATATAATAAAAATAATACTTTAGAAAGGCAGCGTCATCTCCATTACATCTATTCATTCTTAGATCCACCACGAAGAGATACCGATATTGCGTTTTTTTATAATGCTAGGCATTCTTTAGAAAAAACTCTTAATCAGATTTAGTGACCAGTAACTCACAATTTTTAAAAATCCAGCCTACTGAGTAATAGTATAGGGTGACCTGATAAGAATAATAGGAAATTTCAAGTGTCAAAAAAGTTGATTTTTGATTTATTTTCAATCTACAAGCCTTTGTGTAGAATAAAATGGCTGCCACGTTTTCTGTATCAATGTTTCAAGCAGTCGGTCGAATTTTTGCTGTGTACGGCGTTATTCCGGTGCCTCGAATGTTGGCCTCGAGCTCATTCGTTGGCTGTTAGCCTACCCTAAGGACTTGACGTAGTCCCAAAGAAAATAATCGAGTAGTGTTAAGTCGCATTATCGCGACGGCAAAGTGATGAACACACGGCAAATGAGATGACCCAGTCGTTCCGTCGCTTGTTAGATTTATCGTCATCTTCTTGAGACCACAACTCTGATAATCGATTTTGTAAAGCTCTGGCCCCAAAAAGTTGGTTAACATCGTTCTATACCTGAAACCATTGACGGCGTAACGTTATCCTCTTCCTCATTTTGAAAAAATAAAGTGCAAATCCAAACGCAAAATAAGCCGGGTTGACTCTCTGGCGATGTCCAATTCAGCTGATCTACATTTCTAGGTCTTCATTGATACTGGCTGCTAAGGCAGCTATGTTTTCTTCATTTCGTTTTCGCGACGAATTGTCTACACACTAAAGACCTGATATAGTCCGTATAGTGCGTACCAAATCAGTTGGCCAACGGTCGATTGCGCAGAGAGAGGATTTAAGGGAAATTTAAGATATTTTACAATAAATTTTAAGAGACCTGCGCAGTAGAATGCCCAACTGGTTTGGTTTGCACTAGATTGCCAACGGTCGAATGCGCAGAGAGAGGATTTAAGAGCAATTTAAGATATTGTAAAATAAATTTTAAGAGACCTGCGCAGTAGATTGGCCAACTGATTTGGTACGCACTATACCAAATCAGTTGGCCAACGGTCGATTGCGCAGAGAGAGGATTTAAGAGAAATTTAAGATATTTTACAATAAATTTTAAGAGACCTGCGCAGAAGAATGCCCAACTGGTTTGGTTTGCACTAGTTTGCCAACGGTCGAATGCGCAGAGAGAGGATTTAAGAGCAATTGATGATATTGTAAAATAAATTTTAAGAGACCTGCGCAGTAGATTGGCCAACTAATTTGGTACGGACTATAACAAACAACCTCACGACGTAATTCACATTGCGTATTTACAACTGCACCCTATACTAAATACATTCAAGTGCATATTTGATGCCGCCGAATTAGATTTTTTGTCCGAATGCCAATATTTCTCTTTAAATGCTGTTTTTTATGAGTCATAAAGTCATAAAATTAATGCCTCCGAAAATGTGTCTTAATGTGGATAAATTATAGATAATGATGCTGTCACAACATATTGTTCAGACAGTTTATAAAAATATTTTATGGTCCGACAAAAAACAACGTTTTTCTATTGCATATGCCTTGGGGTAGGGTATACCAATGGTTTTTGTAGTAAAACGCCCCTAAAAAGTGGTCGTGGGTTAAAATGGGGGTTTCTCAGATACTTTTTTAAAATTCTTTACGGTTTGGCCAAAAACTACGTTTAGCGATTCTGAGTCGATCCATATACTTTAAGGTATATCTATCTAAATTATTTCTCTATGTTACAAACTATATGTAGTATCACAACTAATATACCCATATGGGATAGGGTAAAAAAATGTTTGTCCGTTTTATTTGCATCAAAAATATTACCGACGCCGACGGTATTATTACCAATTCTGATTTTCATAAAATATTGCATTAAATTAAATAACTCTACTCATGACATCATAGATTTTTAAAATATAAATGCATTTGTATTAGCACCCACTAACATTTACAACAACTAGTGTTTCGTATATCACAGCCAGTCTAGAGTCTGGTAATAGGTCTAAGATGCATGTACACTTTTGCGGATGTGAGTTTTTTTTATTACAATAAAATGATTGCTCTTTAATTACATGGGTTTAAATACGGCGGCGTTTTTTTTTTTTGTAAAGAGAAGTTGACATGTGATTGCATTCCATGTGGCAAAACAAATCCCATGGTCACATTTACATACTTTCCATGAGACTTGATACGGATTTGTCAGGTATGACATGAGCACAACTATTGTTAATTGTTTTTTTATTGTTGATGGCTATTTCCGTTGATTTGCATTTTGTATAATTGACTAATGAAGTCTGTAAATCACAGATAGCGGTAATGTGTGGTCTAGCGAGCGAAATCAGTCACTTGGGATATTTTTAAATCCAGCTTTGGCCAAATTCGTTTGGTTATTTGACACGTCGTGTCAAGACTAAATCTGAGATTTGATTTTCTGTTAGCATGTTGCGCTAGTATGTTTTGCCATGTAGCGATAGGTATACTTAGTGCACCGGTGTCGGGTACGACAGTTTGTTTAGTCCTATGTCTGGCGAGTTCATCAGCCTTTCAGTTCCCTTTACTGTCACTATGCCCATCCACCCAGCATAGGTGAATGTTGAAATGCTCTGACATCTTTTGTAAAGATGAGTGGCAATCGAATGTTTTCAATAATCTATGAGACTATTTTTGTGTGCATGTTATGGATTGCGAAACTGCAACCAATTTTCAGGTTATGCTTGGCCACAAATTGGTCCAAAATTATTCCACAGTTACATTTTGAGTTTGAGAAGTTTTTTTTCTTAAAAAAAACTTATGAGAAGGATACAATCCGCTGTGCGGTTCGTTGAATACCCCATCCCATCCCATCCTTAAAGTTAATATCCCCAAAATGTGGGCTTTATGGCGATAAAATATTGAAAATGACGTTGTCACAACATATTGTTCAGACGGTTTATCAAAACCTTTTATGATTATATAAAAAATGTTTTTTTATAGGAAAACGCACCCAAGAAGTGGCCATGGGTAAAATGATCTGGGGACGAAATGTTCCTATTATCATAATATTCATAATTAATGATCTTGCTTTTAAAGTTTTTTCATATATTATAAAAAATGTACCAAAAAACGTTTTTTTATAGAAAATAAACTTTGTATAGACGAAATATAGATATAAAGATTCTCTAAATATGTTTTCAGACACTTTTTTTTAAATTCCTTACGGTTTGGCTAAAAACTACGTTTGTTTTTAAAGGGGCGTGGCAGTGGGTGGATTTCAAAAATGTTTACATTTCTTCTGGTTCGTCGGCCAGAGAGTCCATACATATTTCAAACTTCAACTTTCTAGCTCAAAATTTAAGGCCAAAAAATCGGACGGACAGACAGACATGGCTAGATCGCACAGCTAGCGATTCTGAATCGATCCATATACTTTGAGGTATTTCTATAGAAATTGTTTCTTTATGTTACAAACTTAATGTCAAAACCCCTATAGAATAGGGTATAGTTAGTTAGTTTGATTGGCTGTTCGTACAAGACGAAACACAATTAGCTCTGAGGTGCGCCGTTTTGATGCCAAAAACTCGTGCGGTTAAATGTTATGTCTTGTTGTTAGTTGGCGTGTACTAAATCCAACCAGTGGCATTAAGGAAGGCGATCAGTTCTTTTATGTGTTTATCAGAGAGGTCGCGGATATTGTCAAAGAAAGGTTTGCCTAGAGTTCGTTGTCTTGCTCTTGACAGAGCCGGGCATTTGCACAGAAAGTGAGTTAAAGTTTCCTTCTCCCCCACCTCCTTGCAACTGCGACAGTTGGTGTTGTGGGGTATACCCATTCTAACAGCATGGTCACCGATGGGCCAGTGTCCAGTGGTAATTGCTATCACCCTGGAGACTTCCTTACGGGATCTGCTTAAGAGGTCCCGTGTTTTAGTCTTGTTGTAGCGAGGCCACATATCTCTTGAAATGGCGCACCCACTGAGGTTACGCCACCTATTTTCTGCTGTTTTAAGAGAGTGTGTGTTGATATTATTCATGATAGTTTTTAAAGGAGTGAGAATGCCGATTGCGCGTGAGCTGGGAAGGGACGAGCCCAACCTGGCTAGGGCATCAGCCTGTTCATTTCCATCTATGTCACTGTGGCCTGGAACCCATATGAGAGTGATACTGTATCGACTCCCAATGGAGGCCAGTTCGTTTTGGCATTGAAGTACTAGTTTTGTAGGCCCCATCTTTTGCCGAATGTTTTTCTACAGGCATAGAAAGCTATACATGCTTTCTTGACCCTTTGTTCTATGTTGGTTTTCCAATTAAGCTTAGTATCTAGGATAGTCCCTAGATATTTGGCATTGGATGAGAGTGAGAGCGCTTGTCCATTAAGTCGGGGGAGGTTAAAGGCTGGTATTTTGGTCTTCGTGGTGAAAAGCATCATTTCCGTTTTGCTCGGATTAACACCCAGGCCACAGCTTGTAGCCCACGTGCTCACAGAACCCAGAGCGTACTCCATGATTTCACTAATCACTGGGAGAAACTTTCCTGACACTAGGATCACCACGTCGTCCGCGTATGCCACTGCCTTAATCCTATCCCGATCAAGTCGGACTAACAGTTTGTTCATAACAATAAGCCACAGCAGAGGAGATATCACACCGCCCTGTGGTGTACCTCTGTCAGCATATCGCGTTAAGCTGCTGTTGCCTAGTGTTGATTGAATGATTCTAGACCTTAGCATGGATATAATCCATTGGCTAAAATGCTCCTCTACACCAGTTACGGTTAGGGCTTCTAGTATGCTGTCAGTTTGTACATTATTGAATGCCCCTTCTATATCAAGGAAAGTGGCTAGGGTGTACTCTTTGTAGTAGAGGGACTTTTCGATTGTATAAAATAGGGTATAAAAAACAAAAAAATTAAAAAGGGCACAACAACTTGTTAGTTCCCAGGATGTAGTTTTTTCTCACAGCCATGCCTGTATGCACTTCTTCTACCGAACTTTTATGACCATTGATACTACTTAAATTATTTGTCAAACCGTCGCCCGAGATATGCTTAGATGATTAATATGAACTTATCAGAAATGAATTATTCATTGACTTATTATATATGGACTGCTAGTAGCCAACTTAACGTATGTTCCAAAACAACAGGCACGCCCCTGTTTCAAAAACTGGGTAAGCTAAGAAAAACTTTTGCTTCATCACATTGCAAAAAAAATCAGTTAAAAGCATCATAAAACATTTGTAAGAAATAATTTTACAAAACTTGCAATTGCAGAAATTATTTGAAATCACACTTTGTAGTTTTCCATCTTTTGAATAGATGACGCTACATGTCGATATGGAAAAGAATCTCTTCGCACAAGATGTCGTTCTTTTGTTAACTTTTTACTATGAAAGCTTAACGGCCGCATGTGTTTCTTTGCTAATCCGCAGTGAAACAGTGGCGCCTGTGCTGTTTTGGAACATATTTTCTCGCAGAATCGTATGAAAATGACATTTCACTAGCAGTCCATTTATAATAAGTCAATGAAATTGTTACTTGCAAAGTTGTTTTCTGATATCACGTTCTGTCAAAAAAAAATTGGAAAAAACTCCACATAAAGACCGTCAAACCTAGCTTCTTACTTTATTTGTGCAACTTCATTATTTTTGCAACAAAGAAGAAATCCTCTTGTTTAACGCCGAATCCGAATAAGAAGCTTCAGTGTTGTCACTTTCAAGACAAGGAACACACTGCACTCACGACGTTTTTCCATTTCTCAAAATATTTTTTTCTTAAAATCTACAAAGTCACTATTTATACAGTCAGGAAGTTTCAATACTAAGGAACCACTAGTTTCCGATATAATTTTTTGTCCTTTCCTTTGGGATCATTCAACAATAATCAGCCCTATCGAGGTATCCGTCGGAGCGGACAATTTTCCGCAACGCGTACTTGGTCGGAGGTTCAAATTCCATTCGAGGCATGTGTCATCGAAAAAAAGAACTACTCGCGACGGTTCACTTCCCTACAATTCGTAAATAAATTCGGTGAAGAATTTGTATCATAGGAAATCGGAAAAAGAATGGCACTTAGCTGTCAAAAATTGCACGTAAAATCCACCTGAACTCACTTCAACGCAATTCGCGGGGATGCGTTACAAAATGTCGGAGAAATATTCCGAACAGCTTTTCGGAAGAATACTTCAAAGCAAAAATCCTCCGAATCGTACAAAATCGGAGAATTTTCCGCTCGGAGGGATACCTCAATAGAGCCGAATATATAATTTTCAAGTCTAATATCAGAATAATTTTAAATTCAAAATAAACCAACTGCTCAATTGATACAACCTTTTTCAATATGGCTTCTTTCCCGTCAGAAGTGTTTAAGCTTTAAAAGTTCATTCAGACGATTTATTTAAATGGTTTTTGTCTTCAATAAAAAATAGAAAAGTTTCGAAAGTTTGAAAGTTTCGATGGTGAAGCTTTCTTGGGGAGCTTTACACTGTAAAAAAATATTTGGATAGTTTGAATGATTTGTATTTTGTATAATAATACTTTTATCAACAGAAGGGGCTTGAAGTAAACTTGCAACTTAGGGCCCAGTTATAGCTATCATTGAACAACTTCATTGGAACACAAAACATGATGGAATTGAAATTTTACCTCCATAGCTGCTTATTGGAATCGTAGGAAAATTCCGTTTCATTTCGGTGGAACGACAAACATTACTTCACAAAAATAAATGAACAATAAAAAAGTGATTTTCTGCGATAACTATAATTAAAAATTAATATATGTTTGGATAATCATGTTCTAACATTCATAAACTTTGTTTTGACCCCAACTCGTCAATTATTGAATTTATAAAAAAAAACGCAAGAAGTAAAAGAACATTTCCAATGACGTTTTTCAATGATAGCTATAACTGGGCCCTTACCCAGTATACAAAATATGGAAGTATAGTAAAAGTAAAAGTATTATGTATAAATGCTTCACCGATTCAGGAATATGCCGAATTGTATTATGATATAGAAAGGACTGTCTCCAGGAACGCAAAGGTCGTAACCTCTTCGGGTAGCTCGCAAAATCTATTTCGGGACAAATCTGCAATTACAGTATCCGTTAAACTATATTTGGTGGCAGCTTTTCGAAAATCCTTCAAATTTTCGATTCGTCAGAATTAATTCGCCACTTAGATTGGCCTCCTCCAGAATCCTTTCGAGGGATCTGACCAATTGTGAATGTCCCGTGGTCGTGGAATTGGGTACTCAATTGCAGTGAAGTGTTACTGCCATTTTTTTTTCTTATAAACTAATGGATTTTCTTTAGAGTAAAAAATACGAATCAATACCATCAATTAGGATGGTTTTCCTTATCTACTTCATTATTTTGGTTATATGCTTAGTTAGCATTTTATGCACTAATTAATTCACGCGAATACATTGAATTTCGGCAAAAACACAACACAGTTGTGGACTTTATTGAGGAGTTGGCGCAGTTCAGAGAGGGTCTCTCTTTTTTGTTTCAATCTTTAGGTATTCTTTCGTCCGACCAGATTTGACTTATGAGTTGGTGGATGTTACTTACCAAGTCATCTCCGTTTTAAAATGCTCGGCAAAAAGGCCGTGATTTCTGGCAGCCTTGTTGAGCTTGAGTTAAGATATCGCTATCCTCCCTTCATTTAGGTCGGGTGGTTGGTAGTATTAGTAATATTGAATGGTTCGTTCTGCCTGACAGCGGAATGTTGTTCGTCATCGCCGTTTAACAGTCTGCAGAAGTGTTTCTCCATCATCATCAATCTTCATCAGCATCGCCTGTGTCTCAACTAAGATATTTCCTTGTTCATTCCCACAGGATTCCTTTTCCTTGGCTTCGACGTTTTACACTTGTTAGCACCTCTCTATATCATCGATCGCAATTTTTCCTTGCTCTTTTTTCTTCTTTCTGAAAAGCTGGTGTTCTTTCCTTCTTCTTTGCCTATAGAACTCAATGGGAGCACTCGTCTTCACCTGCAGCTTAGCCTCACCATTTCTCAGCATTTCTCACCAAACCAAGGGTTTCTTCCTGGTGGGTGCAAGAAATCTAGCATATCAGCTGATCAGGTTGATCTAATGGCTTGTTGGCATCGTTGCCATTGTTCTTCGACATTCGATGCTGGTGGGATGGTGTTAATCGAGAGGTTTTAAGGGATACCGGTTGCGCGAAAGCCTTGGCGATCTTTTGCGATTGCAGTAATTCGACATTAAATTTACAGTAATGTATCTATATATATGTATCTTGAAATGTATCTATATTTAGAAATTACAAAAAAAAATGTCGACAATTCTTAGACATATTGCAAATGAGGGTATGCCTAGAATAATATAAGGTCAGACAAACGTCATTTCAGGTTCAAAAATATACGACACCGAAGCACAATCATAACACCGCTGCAATGTGGCGCTGCCCTCTATATCGAATTGCGCTCAACGGTGCATTTTTCTACGCTCTACAACTCGTGTCATTTAATGAAATCGCCATCCCATTATAAAAACTGACACGAGAATAAGTTAAAAAAAAAATATATCACCAAAAAAAAATATCTCTTCAAATGTTGACCGAAAAACAAAATCGCAACCACGTAAATAAAAGCACACATACCTACACGATAAACGTATGCATTTCGCGCTCAATCATTCCGCTGTCGAATTTGCAAAGGCTGAGGAAATTGACAAAAAACTGCCAACACGCGGTTTTGGATCGTGTTCCATTGAAAACTATGTATGCCGTTCTGTGAAAATAATAATACTAAGACGCAATTATGTGAATCCTCCTTGGCCTCTCCCTCTCTCCATTAAGTCTATGTTCCCTAAACCTCCTCTGACAATGACGCGTCGACAATAGCTGAAAGTTGCGAAGGTCGCTTTTATGTTGAGTTCATTGGATTTTTTTTCCTTTTCTCCACTGTCTTTGGAATTCGTCTTTGTTATGCTCATTGAACGGGTTCACCATTTGGATGTGTACTTTTTGGTTTTTATGCGAAATCAGAAAAAATATTTTAGTTTGGGAATTTTTTAAATATTTTATTAGTCATGTGGAAATTAAAAAAAAGCGGATAAGCATTTTTAGAAGAATTTTCTGTTAAAGCAAATTTGTAATTATATTGGGAATTAATAAAGTTTCTTCGACACGGGCTCAGTGGAGCGATGTTAAGTCCGACCGGCTGAAGCAACATCTAAATGATTTTTTATTGGCCCTCCTTTTGCGATGTTTTGATCCGAGTAGTATTAATTGTCAAGAAAAGCTTATATCTACTCAGCCGTTTGAAAACGAAAGGTTATGTGAAAAACCTAGGCCTACGCATCAAACACGCATAACGAACGACGAAAATTCCCCTCTAACTACTTACTTAAGTGGCGCTACAGTCCGAAATGAACCTAGGCCTCACCCAACAAGACTCTCCAATTAGCCCGGTCCTTAGCTAACTGCCTCCAGTTGCGGACTCCAACTTGGTTGAGGACGGTTCTTTCCTCTACTGCGTCCGACATCTTGCTGGATATCGAAGACTCTGCGCGCAGGAGTATTGGTGTCCATTCGTTCAACATGTCCTAGCCATCTTAAACGTCCAATAAAGAGTTTTTTTTGACTGGGGGAATGTCGCTGTATAGCTCGTATAGTTCTTGGTCGAATCTTCGTTTCTATAGCCCGTCAACGCAATCAATCCATTTTTAATACGTTACGTGCTTCAGCGCCGTAGAGCAGGACTGGGATGATCAGTGTCTTATATAGGATCTCCTTAGTAGTTTAAATGAGGGCTTTACTACAAAATTGACTTCATATCCCAAACAGCGGTTGGCAAGAGTAATTCTTCGTTTAATTTCTGACGAAATGTTGTTGTCAGAGTTAATAGCGGAGGTGAGGTAGACAAAGTACCTACTACCTCAAAGTTATATCTGTCAATGGTGACGTTCTGTCCAATTCGTCGATGTATGTCGTATGTCCTTTCGTGTTGACAGCATATACTTAGCCTTTCCCTCATTTACTGCCGAGTGTGTCGGTGAGGTCGTTTCCGACCCTGATGGAGCAGCGAGAATTCTCCATCGTCATCCTACGAGACGGACGAGTTTGGGTGGTATATCAAAACTAGCCATGGCTCTGTATAGTGCGTCCCTATAAATGTTGTCGTATGCGGCTTTGAAATCGATGAATAGGTGGTAGGTATCGATTTGGACTTCCTGGTTTTTATACCCTATCCCATAGGGGTATATTAGTTTTGACATTAAGTTTGTAACATAGAGAAATAATTTCGATAGATATACCTCAAAGGATATGGATCGACTCAGAATCGCAAGCTGAGTCGATCTAGCTAGTCTGTCTGTCCGTCCATCCGTCTGTGTGTCACCGATTTTTGGCCTTAAATTTTGAGCTAAAAATTTTAAACTTCGAATATAGACTCTCTGGCCGACGAAGCTGAACAAGTGTAAACATTTTTTTAAATCCGCCCACTGCCATGCCGCCATTTCAGAAAAACGTAGTTTTTAGCTAAACCGTAAAGAATTTAAAAAAAGTGTCTGAGCAGCATATTTAAAGAATCTCAATATCTATATTTCGTCTATACAAAGTTTTTTGCCACGCCCACTTTTTGGGGGTGTTTTTTTTTATAAAATAAAATTTTTTTTTGGTACATTTTTAAAATATTTGAAAAAAATTCGGTTTCTAGATCATTTTAACATATGCCTACTTTTTGGGTGCGTTTTCCTGCAAAACCCATTTGTATACCCTACCCCAACCATACAAGATTTTTCTGTAGTTCATCCCTATAACGTTTTTAGCGTGGCCAACATTTTTGGGATCTTAAATTAAAGGTTTAATTTGATAACGTTTCAACGGTTCGCACAGCTGATTGTAGCCTTCTCATATGTTATATTTTAGCATTGGAAATGATTTGGATCATAAATAAATATGTTGACAAATATTTAAAATTATCAAAATTTTATTATTTATATCGCCTGGTCGCGATCATGCAAAGTGTAAGTACCCAACATTTTGAAATCAAAATTTAACAAAAAGTCGGACATCTCAATTATAGTTGACATTGAATTTTTTGACCACAGAATCAGATTGGTAAAACTCTTATTTAAAAGTCCACATCTTACGGCTGAGTTTTTTTTTATCGACCTCATAAAAATGAATGAACATTCGTACCTCTACACATATAGATACATACCGATCAAAGGTTACGGAAATTTCTGTCGACTGGTCCAATAAATGTGTGAAATGCTCATCACATCAATGTATCTCTCACTACGCAATCAATGGTTCTGCGCGCATCGACACTTAATTCATTGAATGGCGGCAATCGTTAATTTAAATTCCATTTTCATTCAACAATTCAACTAATTGAACTTTTGATTGACAAAGTTTTTTTTTTATTTTTTTTTTTTGCGTTGATCACTGAAGTTTGTCTATATGCGTCACAAGGTTGATTCTAAACAAAATTATTTCACGTGCTGCGACACATGAGTTGCAAGAGGGCAATCTGATGATTGTATAAAAAAATTGCGTGGGTCCTAAAATACGTGCAAATTTTTAAAGCTCATCATAATTATTGACGGAAATGTTTAAGGGGTCTTGGAACAGGTGGGCAAGATTGTAAATACAGTTGATTCAGGAACTACATATGCCGAATTCGGTGGTGCGAATGTGAATGAGGAATTTATTAAGAGGCATTTGTAAAGAGGAACTTATTTACTAACCAGGTGGCTGGTATTTACTAGATGGAAAGGTTGTTAGACAAAGAAGAGAACAGAAAGGTAGATAAACTTGGAAATATTTCCGGTACTAAAAATAGTACTCCATTACAGTGCAACGACCCCAATCTTTTGTTTGATAATAAAAGAACACAACAAATTAAATATCTGCCATTAATGGCGTGAAATTATATTTTCGTCACAATAATGGGACCTCCGAACGCCAAATTCAAGAAGCTTGTCATGACATTTTAAAGTCTTGAATCTTTGTCAGACTTTCACAAGAGGTGGGGAAGTAAACAAGACGTAGGTGTTGGTACTTTTAGATTTCGTTTGATAGTCCAACGCATTATCCACTATGCCACATGTCGAAAAATTCGTCCCTTTCATACAATAATCTACAATTGATTACTTTAATATATTATCGATCTCTGCATTAGCCATTGCATTGAAACTTATGTTTTTTTTTCAATTTTAAATTCATTTTTTTAAACTTAAAATATTAACTTACCACTAGACAAAAATGCTTAAATCTAACTTATAATTTTTTTTTTCCGTGGGCTGGTGGAAATCTTCATAGACACGATGAGCACGTGCCCAAAGTAGTGTGAGATTTTTACTCAATAAAACCACCACCCATTTTGTATTTCTATTGCAACTAAGTATTCGACTTATCCAGCAATTTTTTTATCACGAGTATATAATATGTTTGGCAGGTTACTTTCCTTTGAGAGTTCCTGCTTTTCCGCAATTTATAGCGCGGTTTGTTATTATCGGGCCAAATCTGAGGGTTTAGTTCTTTGGAGACGCCGCAATATATTTGTTTCGTCAAGAATTTGGAGGACTGTTGTGTTAACGTGTCCTAATAAACGTTTTTTATGTTTTCGTGCAAAATTTTTTGTTTCATCTTTAACCGCGGGAATACCCAGATCTCTGCGTAGATCTTCGTTCCTTACGTACCACGGCGCATTGACGAATGATCTTAACATTTTGTTTTCAAAAGTTTGTAAAATGTTTAGATTCATTTCACTGGTACAACCCCATAGTTGTATACCATATGTCCAAACCGGTTTTAGCACTTGCTTGTATAATAGCAGCTTGTTATCAAGGTTAAGCTTCGAATATTTTCCGAGCAACCAGTACAGTTCTCTGTATTTATTCTTAAGTTCTTCGTATTTCTTTTTTACATGCGACTTCCATTCTAATTTTGCATCGAGTGTCATAGCGAGATATTTCGCTTCATTTGCAAACGGGATCGATTTGCTCTCATTAAGTGCAATCCGCCAGGATTTAGTCCATTCATTAACCTCGTTAAGGGTTAAGAGCGTTTTGTAATTTGATATTTGTTTCTTCTATTGTTGTGCCAACTGCTAGTATAGCAGTATCGTCAGCAAACGTTGCAACTATTGTATCGTTTATTTGTGGGATGTCACGAGTGAATAGGAGGTACAGGATTGGTCCAAGGACGCTTCCTTGCGGAACACCTGGCATTATTTCTTTGAACTTGGAATATTCGCTTCCAAGTTTCACACGGAAGAGTCTATGCTCAAGATACGACACGAGGATTTTTTATAAATGTTCTGGCAGAACTTGACTTAGTTTATAAGTAAGGCCTTTGTGCCACACCTTGTCAAAAGCTTGCGACACGTCAAGAAATACGGCTGAACAAATTTTCTTTTCTTCGAAAGCTTTCTCAATTACATCTGTAACTCGATGTACTTGGTCCTCCGTTGAATGTTTATTTCTAAACCCAAATTGATGGTCAGGTAAAAGACGTTTTTGTTCAATTATGGGGTGTAAGCGACCGAGTAATATCCGTTCAAAAACTTTTGAAATTATTGGAAGAAGTGAAATAGGCCTGTAGGGTTTTATTTCATTCGGTGATTTTCTTGGTTTTAGAACCATAATCACTTCCGCGAGTTTCCACTGTCTTGGTATGTATTCTAATCTGATTGCTGCATTTATAATAAAAAGAAGCTTAGTTAATGCTTTCCGAGGCAACATTTAAGAAGTTCTCCTGTTATCAGGTCATAACCCGGAGCTTTTTTAGGCTTTAGTTTCTGTATTTCCCGTTTAAGCTCGGCAATACTTTGCATATCTTACAATATTATTATCGGTTGTACTCTCGAATATGTTAATGTTTTCATTTTGCACTGGACCATCAAATGGCTTAAATGTTTCCTCAAGATGAGAGGCAAAAACGTCAGCTTTTTCCTTATCGCTTTTTGCCCAAACGACTTGAGTTACCCTAATTGGCGGCACAGCGATTTTTGGCCGTTTTATGACTCTACTTGCTTTCCAGAGCGAATAATTCGATTCCTTTCCAGCGGTTAGGCTTTGCAGATAAGTTTCTACTGCAAGGTTTTTAAAATTTTTAATCGAATTTGATAGCAAATTACTCAACCGATTGAGATGTGTTTTATCTTGCGGGGCACGAGTTTGGTGCCATCTTTTACGATTTTTTTTGTCTTACTAAATCTTGTATATCTCGGGGGTACTTATTTTACTATAGCTCACAATTTTGTTCTGTTGATGAGTATTATTCCATGCTGCTTTTTGGATGGTATTGATGGTCAACAGCGACTTCGAGTTCCAATGGGGTTCTAAGCGATACACCCAGTCGGATATTATTTTCAATATCGTTTTTGAAACATCATAAATAACATGTTTTTTTATATGTAACAGTTTTATTGTGCTTTTCGGCTTATGTGTATTTTATGTGTATATATCTTATTTTTAATTTTCAAAGAGGATTGACATTTTGTTTTTATATAAAAAGCTTAATCTAGATTAAAAACTAACTTAAGACTTAGGAATACTTAACTACTTAAGACTACTTAATACTACTTAACTATTTAAAACTAACTTAATTATAATCGGGGTGGCGAGCACTCGTTGCATATGCCCCGAGGGGTCGCCATCCTGATCGAGTCTTTCGGTCACCAGGCAGCATGCAATCAAACATACGCCAATATGGTGTACACGCCCCGGCCCCAGACCTTGTACATAATTTTAAAGTCTTAATTAAGGAGTGGACTGAAAGTCCGCAAAGTCCTGAGGAAGTGCAAAATCACCCTCCTCAAGTAGCCACCAGAATTCCGTTCGCTGCTTTTCAGCATCGGTCCTATTGCGATCCGATACCGAAGTGCTAAAGCGGAGGAGCTCCAGAGCATTGTCCACATACCCGTCGCGGATTAGCCGCTTGTCACGCTTGAAACTTACTCATTTTCATATACGATCATCTATTAAAAGCTAGAAGAAGGGCGCCCAGCTGTGTTCTTCCACTCCAATACATCTATTCCCAGATAAAATTGCCATAGATCATGGATTTGGTCATCACAACCATCACACCATACGTGTGTTTAGTTCTTGTATGATAGCGCGACCTCCTGTTTTAAAGCGAATTCGAACGGCTGAGTATGAGTATTATTTGTCATATCAAGATGATGACCAGTGAATAGACATTTTAGGTGTTGCTACGGCTGGGAACTGATCCCAGATCTTCTACGCTGTAGCTCGTCGCAGGAACCATCGCGCCACTGAGAATGTATATTCCTACTTCAAATTCCTTCAAATAATCGAATTGGGCTTACAAGAAAAATGGATACAAAGGACCTTCCAGCAGAACCTATGAAATAAATTGTTGAAGGGATTAAGCTCACTTGAAGCCCTGAGCATAGAAACAAAAGTGGGATCAAATAGTCAACCTCTATGGTTACTCTACGGAAATTGTTTTCTTGTTTTATATGCTAGAAAACCTGACCTGAATATTGGCTGAGCAGAATTTAGGACCTTCGTTTCTTAGTTTTTTTATACAAAAATTAAAAAATGGAGATTTCCTCAAATTAATTTGTCTTTGAGCAAAAAATAAACAGTCCTGCCAATTTGGGACACATGTGGGTTTATTACTGTCCAATACGACAAAAGTGTGCTTCATCCCAGAAAATACATTTTTTGATGAAACCTAGGATTTTCTTCAACCTTTTAAACAGCTCAATCAGATTAGAGTAAGTGCTTCAAATCATCGAGATGCAAGCTAAGCAAACATTAATAAAATTAATGGGAAAGGATAAAATTGCAACAGAACTACTAACATAGATGAGAAAACAAAATTAAAGCCGGGTCTTAAAAATAAAAACAATAAAAATTAATTTGTTGAGAAATCACATCCGCATATCAACACACAAACATAAAATCTTAACTGCAACACAAACAAGATCCAAAAGTTAGACATCAACCCACAAATGAAAAAAAGACATTGTTCCATTTATTTATTATCATAACAATCAGATCTCAATATCCACATACCCCAATAGCAAATGACCATCGAAATTTATCACCATTGATCATAAAAGCTTAGTGGCGCGATGGTTAGTGCGATAAACTGCCGCGCAGAAGATCTGGGTTCGATTTTCAGCCGTAGCAACAACTAAATGACTTTTCACGGGCCCTCCTCACGTGATGATCTGACAAATCATCCGCGTAGTATTAATTGTAAAAATCTCGATTTAGCCGTTCCGAGTCGGCATAAAACAGGAGGACCCGCGATCGTTCAAAAAGTACCCACACACATGAATGGTTGTGAGAAAGCTCGGCCCTGGGTACTAAGGAGCCTGTTGCGCATAAAAGTTCAATTACATCAATTACCATCGATAAAAATTAATGTTTACGCTGGTTCGAGCACCGATGGACGTGCACATTGAACATCAAATGGACCTTAAAACGCGGTCTGAGAACCGTGGTTTCACGCGGTTTGATGACGAAAACTTGGCAAACGCCATAGTCGCCGAGCGAAGTTGGTTTAGTCCCCAGTTAATCTCGAAGGTGGAACTGGATTCCATAAAGAAAAATAAGTCAACTGGAGTCGATGTATATCCAACATTGTACTGCGACACTTACCCCCTGAAGCTGTGGACATTTACTCCAAGCTGTTCAACAACAATTCCAGTGCGTTGGGAGACGGCGAATTTCCGGTCGATCAGTCTCCTGCCGACTATCAGCAAGGTATTCGAAAAGATTCTCAATCGGGTTCTGTTGAAGTGGTCTAAGGACAATATGTATTCATGCCTCCTCCAAACTCATCTCTGATATACAATGGAACAAAGCCAAAAAACAGTGCACGCCTGCACGGGTGCATGTCTGGTTGATTTGGAGAATGCTTTCGACTCCGTATGGTTAGAAGGCCTCTATCTAAAGCTGACCAGACATAAGTAAACCACTGCTATATATGCTTCATGACATGTTGACTGGTACAACGTTTGTTGTCAAAAGTGGCAATGCAACTTCTACTACTATACAGCGATATGATGGGTAGTGTGACTCAGGCAATTGCGTATTCGGACGATTGAACAGCCCCTACCATCGAGGTCATTTTGCAGCGGGACTTCGACAAGATCCAGAGATATTGCGATGACTTACTTACTTACTTACATAAGTGGCGCTACAGTCCGGGATGAACCTGGGCCTCAACCAACATGCCTCTCCAATTAGCTCGGTCCTTAGCTAACTGCCTCCAGTTGCGCACCCCATTTGGTTGAGGTCGGTTTATTCTTGTGCGAGCCACTTAAGGCGAGGTCTTCCTCTACTGCGTCTGACGTCTGGCTGGGAATCGAAGACTCTGCTAGCCGGAGAATTGGTGTCCATTCGTTCTACATGTCCTAGCCATCTTAAACGTCCAATGCGGAGTTTTTTAACAAGGGGTATGTATTTGTATTTGTCGCTGTACATGAATCTTCGTCTCCATAGCCCGTCAACGCAAACGGGACCGAAGATTTTTCGAAGAATTTTTCTCTCGAATCGACCAAGGATTTCTTCACCCGCTTCTGATACGATCCATTCTTCAGGGCCATAGAGCAGGACTGGGATGATCAGGGTCTTATATAGGATCTCCTTAGTAGTTCGAGTGAGGGCTTTACTACTAAATTGCCTTCTTAGCCCGAAGAAACAGCGGTTGGCAAGAGTAATTCTTCGTTTGATTTCTGACGAGATGTTGTTGTCAGAGTTAGTAGCGGAGCCGAGGTAGACAAAGTCCGTACTACCTCAAAGTTATATCTGTCAATGGTGACGTTCTGTCCAATTCGTCGATGTTGTGTGTCCTTTCTTAGTCTTACCCTCATTTACTGCTAAACTTATTTTTGCCGCTTCCTTCTCTATACTAGCAAACGTGGCTATGACATCACGTTGAGTCCTACAAATGATGTCAATATCGTCGGCGTATGCTAGTAGTTGCACCGATTTTTGGAAAATTGTGCCTCTGGTTTTGGCTTAGGAGTTTTGCACAATCCTCTCAAGACTCAGATTAAAGAAGTCACATGATTAAAGCCTTGCCATAATCCTTGTTTGTTATAATGTATCGGTGAGGTCGTTTCCGACCCTGATGGAGCAGCGAGAATTCTCCATCGTCATACTACACAAACGGACGAGTTTGGGCGTTATACCAAACCTAGACATGGCTCTGTATAGTTCGCCTCTATAAATGCTGTCGTATTCGGCTTTGAATCGATAAATAGGTGGTGGGCATCGATTTGGACTTGGGTTTTTCCAGGATCTGCTGAAGTGTGAAAATTTGGTCGGTTGTGGACTTTCCTGGCCTAAAACCTATTGGGATGACTGGAAATTGAAAATCAACTTTCAAAAATCGGAAACTATCCTGTTTAGGACATCGTTGTCTAGAGCTTCTAGGGATACGAGAAAGAACTGGCGCAAGCTGGTGATCGTTGGACCAAATGGAGTAAAAGTGTAGTAAAGTACCTTGGCATCTGGCTGGATTAGTATCTATATTTCGAAAGACATGTAGATGCTGCTCTGCCGAGGGGGTTTTTGCCCTGACAATACGATTATTTTATAGCAGTCGACAGCAGGGTGAAGGTGATTTGCTACAAGGCCTTCATCAGGCCGATGATTGCCTATGGGTGCCCGGTGTGGTTCAACGTTTTCCCATCTCAAATGGAAAAGATACGGGTGTTTGAGATTCAGTGCTTGAGAAGCTGCCGTGGACTTCACAGAACACCAGTATCTGACTATACAAAATATTATTCCAACCAGGTTCTATATAGCGGGCCATCAGGACCAGAATAGACAATTTTCTGGTGAAACTCATTCGGTTTCACGCGGCAAGAGCGATGGAATCGAGCAATAGTCTCATCTTTGGGGCCTTCTACCCCAACGATGAATATTTTGAAAGTGCACGTTTAAGCGGCTTCATTCCGCCTAAAGCTTTCCTATGTTTGTACAGTCGAATGCTGATACAGAATAGATCGGCGGTTCCTCAATGTAGATTAAAAAAAAAGTAAAAAGCCAAAAAAAATATGAATTATCGCTGAAGGAGCTGAAGATGAAATTCCAAACTTTCGTCAAACCATTTTTCAGAAGAATATATTCTTTCATTTCTTAATTTCCCTATGTTTTTGCAATTGTTACTGAATTACATAAACTAGAATAAACTTTACTATTTGCTGTGAATACCCAATCTTAAGAAAAACATATTTTAAATTATTATGTAATAATCGAACATATAAATGAATAATAAATTTAAAAGTATACATATTTTATATGACATATTTTTGAAAGTAATTCACTCTAAATAGCTAGTTTCCGTAAATAATTAATAAAAAACTTAATAACGATAATTTGCAGAAATTCCCACTCCCCAAGGTGACCAGGTTTGAAAGAAAAATACAAAAAAATAAAATAAAATTGCTTTCACATTATATAAATAGAGTGCACTTCAAGTGAATTTGAAATGCAAAACGCCTGTCGCAAAACAAAATCTGTCTGGGAGTCAATTGTTCTCATTCTTATCTGCCTGATCTCGAGTGAGTCTCTCCGATACTTTAGTAGGAAGCATGCGAGATACATCTAACTAATTAGATTTCATTGCATAACTATCCCTACTTCTAAATAGAAATGATTTAAAACTCAACCACGAGTTGTGCAAATAAAAAATTTATATATTTGCATTTGAAATGAATATTTGCGCCAGCATATTGCAGTAGGATGCGGCGTATGCTAGTTAAGTACAGTCTGACTCTGATTCACAGTATGTACGTAGATGCATTTAATTTACTTTCCATGAATCAGCAAGCTGGTGTGTTTGCTGAGGCAATTGAGATACAATGAGAGGGACGTTTATTAATAAATTTAAATCATTATGAGTTCAACTATCTTGCACGAGTTTAAATGTCATCCACTTGAGGTTGGCTACAGCAGGTGAACGAAACAATATAAAAAAACAATACATGTTTCATTTTGAGATATTTACGTATCATCAGTGATTGGGAAAGCTCAGCCATCACGTGTATGTCAGACATTCTAGTGATTCCCCTTTCTTGAAGACGCCACGTAATAACTTACCTCTAAGAAAATACCCAAAACAAAACATTTTTTTGGAATTTTTTTTTTGTGTGCAAGTAAAGGCCCTTTAGGTGATCATAAACACGACTGAACATGAATGAATTTGAGAGCTTAGCGGTCGGAATAAGGATCAGAGCATGACAAATACAAAAACGTGTTTCTGTTGAACTTGACTACCAACGTGTGTTGGTTATGCCTGCTAGGGGAGGCAGTGTTCGTTTAGCTTGTACCTCTTAAAGCTGGAATGTGCAGCGATGTGCGTTTGTTTGTCAATAAATGCGATTGCTTTCGTTGGATAGGTTAGTTTCTGGGAAATGTAATGTGGGTAGGTAAACAGCAAGATTCCGCTAATGCTAGTAAAAAAGTATTACTACATGTCATGCAGCTGTATATTGATAAATAAATAAAATGAACAGTGTCATGTCTCGACGAAGATAACTAATAGACTCATAAATGTATTCTCATATGAATTTAAGTGGGTATTTCCGAGCGTTGTAAAAGTTATCAGTGATTCCTACCATCTACCTTTTTGAAAGGGTAGCGCTAAGGGATTCCTCGTTTGAGCGTTAACAACCCATCAAACCTGACTTAAAATTCTATTAACTGATCACTACAACAAACTTTTGAGGTACATTGTAGAACAATCTACCAACGACAACCTAACAGATCGGTATTCTTCTCCTTATAACACTTTCATTGCTTAAATCAGGACAATTTTTGAACAACTGCTGTTTTTGAAGCGAAGTTAGCTTTTTTACGGACAGTCGGGGGGTCACGTATAAAAATTATTCAAAAACATATGATAAGGCTACAATCCACTGTGCGGATCGTTGAATACCCTATCCCATCCTATCTGTAAAACTAGAATCCCCAAAAAGTGGACATGGCTAAACACACGATGTGAATAAAATAAAGAAAATGACATGGTGTCAACAAATTCTTCAGACTGCTTATAAAAAACTTTTACGGTTCTACAAAAGACAAGGTTTTCTCCTGCATATGTTATGAGGTAGTGTATAAAAATGGTTTTTATATAAAAACGCCCCCAAAAAGTGGGCGTGGGTTAAAATGGTAAACAGACGAAATGTTCATATTAAAAATGTTAATGATTCTGCATCAAAAGTTTTTTCGAAAATTTTAAAATTTGACCGAAAAACGTTTCTTATTAAAAACACCCCCAAAAGTGGGCGTGGCAAAAAACTTTATATGAACGAAATACAGATATTCAGATTCTCTAAATATGTTGTTCAGAAAGTTTTTCAAAATTCCTTATGGTTTATCCAAAAAATACGTTTTCTAAAAAGAGGGCGTGGCAGTGGGCGGATTTCAAAAATGTTTACACTTGTTCTGCTGGGAGCAACAAAGAGCACGTGTACCAAATTTCATCCTTCTAGCTCAAAATTTAAGGCCCAAAAACCGGTGACGTACGGGCGGACGGACAGACATGGCTTAATCTCAGCTATCGATTCTGAGTCGATCCATATACTTTGACGTATATGTAGCTAAATTATTTCTCTATGTTACAAACTATGTATCAAAACTAATATACTCCCTATGGGATAGGGTATAAAGATGGGCAGTGAACCGCGAAAAAAGTGAAATCATGACTGACACCGTACCGTTAACTTCCCCCTCCATGGCGTGACCGTTACCATACCGCTAACGTCCCCCTCCATGGCGCACTTGGGAGATGGGGAGTTTTTTGACCCTGTCATGGATCTTTGAAACTAGAACCAGACAAAAACTGAGTTTTCGCAACAAAAAAACTGAAACCCTATACATTTTCAACTTTCGGAAACTTGTACCTATGTTACTACGTAACAGCCTCGAAACCGTTTCGCTTACGAAACAACCCACTGGCGTGAAACACATCCCGCGGAACAGCTGATAAAGAAATTAATATTTTTTTGCTGGAAAATTTCAGATTCATTTTATTTTTCATTATTGAGACAATATTAATATGAAAACTAATAGTTTTTGAGTTGACCTTAATGATTTCGACAGGCAATTCGTAAATATTCCCTTAGGCGGCTCTCCCACTGAGGCAACAAGCAACTTTCAATATGAAACATGCGATATTATCGCAAACAATTATTTTACATTGAATCAAAAAAGATGGCTCACAAGCAACTCAATATCCGCCCGCCCGTACCATGAAGCTATATTGAGCAAAAGTTTCTGTTTTTTGTTCTCAATGCGTCGTCTGTATAGAATTCATAATCTTTGGTCCAGACATTAGAAAGACGTCATCTGTCAAAGTGAAAAGTTTTCAGTATTCTCTGCCATTTAATCATGGACAGACTTACAAATGAGCAACGATTGCAAATTATTTAAATTAATTATCAAAATTCGTGCTGTTTTATCGAAAAATTTAGTTCAGCGATGAGGCTCATTTCTGGCTCAACGGATACGTAAATAAGCAAAACTGTCGCATCTGGAGTGATGAACAGCCACATGCCATACAAGAATTACTGATGCATCCTGAAAAAACGACAGTTGTGTGTGGTTTATGGGCTGGTGGCATCATCGGTCCATTTTTCTTCAAAGACGACTGTGGAAGAAACGTTACCGCCAACGGCAAACGATATCGACCCATGATACGCAATTTTTGGCTGAGTTGAACTTGGTTGACATGTGGTTTCATCAAGACGGTGCCACATGCCTCACAGCTAGTGAAACAATGGAAATGTTGCAGGATGAATTTTATGAGCAGCGTATCTCTCGAAATGGCCCTGTGAGTGGCCGCCAAGATCATGCGATTTAACGCCTCTGGATTATTTCTTGTGGGGTTATGTAAAGTCGTTAGTCTATCTGGACAAGCCGAACACGACTGAAGCCTTACAGGATAACATAACACGCGTAATTCGTGGAATACAGGTCGAAATGCTCGTAAAAGTGACGCACAATTGGACCTTCCGAATGGACCATTTGAAACGGAGCCGCGGACAACATTTACATGAAGTTGTCTTTAAAACGTAAATGGCAAAGGCCTATATATCGATTACAATACAAATTTTGAATAATTGATGCAAATTTGAGTGTTTTATTCGATTTAAAATAAACTACGCTTAAAAAATCACCCGTTATTATCGGCTCAATTTTTAAATTCAAATAAAGCATTTTCTGACAAAATCCCGTTGTGACCTGGCTATTTTATATAGTTTCCCCATTCTATACACTCCAACGATTACGAATCACGTAATTTTGTCTCCGAGTAAATAATAAATTTTGTTTTCCCGACCAGTGTACTTCTGTGCCGGAAGTTGAGGATAATTGGTCAAAACAGAAAATCTCGTTAAGGAATAGTTTGTCCAAAACTAATTACGTAATAATAATTTACTGATGCAATATTTTATTCGACTATGGACGCACTAGAAACTAATTCTGCTTTGCATGTAGAATTCGAGTTACCTAACTACGTAGGTGCTTCAATCGTTCTATTCTGACGTTACGTTTGATTTGTCATGAATGAGTGCACATGAGTTTTAAGATTGTATTATTCATATCATTAACAAATAGCCGAAATTATATTCTGTTGTGTCATACTTAAATGTAATTCACCTGCTGGATGTAGCTTTTAATTTCTAACATACCAGCATTGACAGCGATTAACTGCAAACCGATAATGAAATTACAAAAAAAAACTTCAATGGTGTTGTTTCAAAGTCCATCCAAGATTGTAACGCCAATAAATGCTAATCTAATTTCGAATTTTGTTAAAGTTTCCTAAAGAACAACATTTTTCTTATAGCAAAACATTTCGGAAACCTGCACTGGATATATTGTGCACCTGATATTGAAATTTAAAATCACATTTTATGATAGTATGTATGGATAAAACAATACAGCTTGTAAACGTAAACATTTCTAAACACTGCAATACGTAGTATCAATTTATTATCGTTAACAAAATCCAAACATGTGTCACAGTAATACGATATTGGCGCTTGCTCACCATTCTTGTTTGGGTATTGGGTGTATGTCATAAAATTAAAAACCGGAGTTTATATTCATGTGTCAGATTTGAAGTCAAGACATTGCATTGTAACGAACTTCTGGCAGGTATTATTCCACTTGTATACAATCTACATCAATTCAAGAGCAGACTCGATGAACATCTGCAAGAATCATCTCAGGGCGTTCTTCCGGGTACTAAGGGTTCGTTTTACATGAGAAGAAAATATCATAAAGGGTGATCCATTTCGAGGTTCCCTACTTTTTTAAAGAAAAAAACACAGAAAATTCAAATTTAATGGAGAATGTTTATTATCATTTGAAAGAACATTCTTTGGCATTTATTTTTTGAAGATTATGTCTATCAAATGTTGGCCGTTGCTACGTCGCAGATCGTCCATCCGTTGAGTCCAATTTTCGATCACTCGTTCGAGCATTTCGACTGGTAACTGGCGAATGACACGCGTGATGTTTTCCTCCAAGGCCTGAATCGAAGCGGGTTTGTCGGCATAAGCTTTTGACTTTACATATTAATACAAATTAATTTATTTTTTTTATGATGGTACTGCTTTGAAAATATCTATCATCTCGAATATAACCTCAAAACTTAAAGCCGGGTGTATGAGTGCTTTGCGGCATTTACAATTTGTCTAGATATTGAGTAAGATCTGGAAGACCTTTCTTAAGACCCTTACGTTTACGTGTATCCTGCACGATTTGGTATGGTTTGGTGCCGATGTCCATTGGATCACCAGGAAGAACTTGCCAATGATCAAATACACACTGTGGGAAGGCTTGCCCACCGGTATTCGAACGCAAATCAGCGGTGAAACCGAACGACTCATTGACAGGCAAGTACGCCTTGACAACGAACATTGGGGTTCCGACGACTTGACTTTCCTCGAAAACGTGACCACGACGCCTGTTCAAGACACCGTAAATACCACCGACCGCGACTTCTGGGCATTGGATTTCACACAGATAAACTGGTTCCATTAGACGTGGACCCGCTGTAATAGCTGCAGCGTACAAGACACGACGTGCAGTTGGAATGATCTGGCCACCACCACGATGGATGGCATCAGCGTGCAATGTGACATCATAAATGTTGAAATGGACACCACGCATATTCTCATCTGCCAAAACACCTTCCTTTGTGGTCCATTGGAAACCGGCAACAACGGAATCCTTAATTTCGTTCAAGTATTGCACAGACTTGGTGCAATCCATGATGAAGTTGGGACCGGTGCCGTCGGGACCGAAGCACCAGATCTTACGGGTTTCAGTAACATCGTAATCGTACTTCTCGGCCAAATAACGAGCACGAATCTTGAAATCGTCCTTAGAGCTAACATCACCATTGTCAATGTCTTCTGGGAGTCCATCAGGCATTGGGACAGCCCTCATCAAGATACGGTTGTGCTTGTTTGGAGACTTTGACAAGCACATCTGGTTGTATTCTTCGAATACGGTTTCGCGGTATGACACAACAGGGTCAGATTTCTTCAGAGGAATGCAAGCATGATCTTCTTCCAAATCCTTCAAACAGATTTCCAAGTGCAATTCGCCGGCACCAGCAATAATGTGCTCACCAGATTCTTCGATGATACATTGAACCATAGGATCGGACTTGGCCAAACGTTTCAGACCTTCAACAAGTTTCGGCAAATCATCCCCACAGGAAAGAGTCTAACGGTGTGATATCACACGATCTTGGTGGCCAATCGACCGGCCCAAAACGTGAAATTATGTGCTCACCGAAATGTTCTCTCAATAAGTCCATTGATTGATGCGATGTGTGGGAAGTGGCGCTGTCTTGGTAAAACCAAATGTCGCCGAGATCACGAGCTTCAATTTCAGGCATCAAATAGTCGGTTATCATGGTCCGAGTTGCTGCGAACGGCGTCGAATCGACTCTCCACGGTCTTTGTGTACACTCTCAGCTACGGCCGCTATTTTTTCTTCACAGCGTGCTGGACGTGGTCTATTCGGTCGAATATTATCCAATAATGAATGCTGGGTCTCAAAATGGGTGATGGTGTTGCGAATAGTACGCTCAGTAGGCCGATTATGTTGACCATAAGTTGAGCGAAGTGCACGAAACACATTCCTCACAGAACGTGAATTTTCATAATAAAGTTGAACAATTTGAAACGTTGTTCACGCGTAAGTCTTTCCATTATGAAATGCCAAACAAACCTAAAAAAAAATAACATGACAGCATGACACGTGATCTGTCAAAAAAGGCTATTGAAAAAAGTATCTCTACTTGGATCACCCGTTATATATGTAAAAACCTACTAAAAGGCCACAATTCGCCGTGCGAATCTTTTAATACTATCTATCTATCTTATCGAATCAATAAGATAAATATTCCAAAAAAGTGGGCGTGGTTCAAAATTGTATAAAGAAGAAACAATATTGTTTAAATATTTTGTTTGAATCATTTCGATTTTGGTTAAAATGTTTTTTAAACCTTTTTTAAACAAAATGGCACAAAAAGTGGTCGTAGTTTAAAATTAATTTGTTTGGATGCAATATACACAGTAGCTCATCTGAATAGGTACAACTTTTTTTTTTCACCTTACTGTTAACCTCACTTTTTATATACTGCAATGTCACATCTTTGTTATATACATATTGAAAGACCATCAACATACGCTTAGTTGAGGGAAACAAATTTAGTCTCAAAGCTTACAGTTATTGGCACAGGTTAGGAAGATCAATTTCAATTGTAAAAAGAAGCATTTTTTTGGCTTATCACAATAAGTTCAATGGCTAAAACTTTACTTGGTTGTAGCTGCATAGGTCATTAGTACTTAACATTTTTTTTTTCGATAAATCTGATTGTGTTTTCTCTGTTAATATGGGTAGCGAAAATCTTTAAAAGCTGAATAAAAGGACAATATAAAAGCGTTTGGAGAATTAGGCTTAAACCAACGGCGCACAGCGAAAAAAATTAACAGAATTGAAAATCTAGTATGCAAATATTTGCGAAGCATAGACGTATAGAAGAAACATAAAAGGTGGAAGTTAAAGAGCCACAACAAAAGCCAATAAACGTGCAATCATCCGAATTGCTCCAATTCCCATGAGTCTGTGTCAAAAACTCGTGTAAATTGTAATTTGTTTACGGTAGAACGGGTAATCAAAAGAAAGAGAAAGAAGGTTAAAAAAACACCATTTATCGCTTCAAGAAAAGAAATTCGTCTTCATTTTTTTAAGAAAACATTTCGTGGAAGTCTGAGCGGCAACAAGCGATCTGCTTACTTACTTAAGTGGCGCTACAGTCCGGGATGAACCTGGGCCTCAACCAACATGCCTCTCCAATTAGCCCGGTCCTTAGCTAACTGCCTTCAGTTGCGCACTCCAAGTTGGTTGAGGTCGGTTTCTACTTGTGCGCGCCACATAAGGCGATGTCTTCCTCTACTGCGTCCGACGTCTGGCTGGGAATCGAAGACTCTGCGAGCCGGACTATTGATGTCCATTCGTTCTACATAGTCATGCCATCTTAAACATCCAATGCAGAGTTTTTTGACTAGGGGTATGTCGCTGTACAGCTTGTATAGTTCGTGGTTGAATCTTCGTCTACATAGCCCGTCAACGCAAACGGGACCGGAGATTTTTCAAAGAATTTTTCTCTCGAATCGACCAAGGATTTCTTCATCCGCTTTTGATACGGTCTATGCTTCAGCGCCGTAGAGCAGGACTGGGATAACATCAGGGTCTTATATAGGATCTCCTTAGTAGTTCGAGTGAGGGCTTTAATACTAAATTGCCTTCTTAGCCCGAAGAAACAGCGATTGGCAAGAGTAATTCTTCGTTTGATTTCTGACGAGATGTTTTTTTCAGAGTTAATAGCGGAGCCGAGGTAGACAAAGTCCCGTATTACCTCAAAGTTATATCTGTCAATGGTGACGTTCTGTCCAATTCGTCGATGTTGTGTGTCCTTTCGTGTTGACAGCATATACTTAGTCTTACCCTCACTGCTTAACCCATTTTTGCCGCTTCCTTCTCTATACTAGCAAACGTGGCTATATGACATCACGTTGAATCCTACCAATGATGTCAATATCGTCGGCGTATGCTAGTAGTTGCACCGATTTTTGGAAAATTGTGCCTCTGGTGTTGCCTCGGGAGTTTTGCACAATCCTCTCAAGAATCAAATTGATGAAGTCACATGACAGCGCATAGCCTTGCCTAAATCCTTTTTTGGTATCGAATGTGTCGGTGAGGTCGTTTCCGACCCTGATGGTGCAGCGAGAATTCTCCAATTCACCAAAACTAGATATGGCTCTGTATAGTTCGTCTCTATATATGCTGTCGTATGCGGCTTTGAAATCGATAAATAGGTGGTGGGTATCGATTTGAACTTCTTGGATTTTTTCCAGGATCTGTGAAGTGTGAAAGTTTGATCGATTGTGGACTTTCCTGGCCTAAAACCACACTGAAAAGGGCCGATCAGGTTGTTGGTAAACGGTTTCAGGCGTTCACGTATTACGGCAGATAGGATCTTGTAGGCGATGTTGAGCAGACTTATGCATCTGTCTCCTTTTTTGTGGATCGGGCAAACGATGCAGAGGTTCCATTTTTCAGGCTTACTTTCATCCAACCAGATTTGGCTTATGAGTTGGTGGATGTTACTTACCAAGTCATCTCCGCCAGCTTTATAAAGCTCAGCGGGAAGGCCGTCATTTCCGGCGGCCTTATTATTGCCTTATTATTATTATTATTAGATATTGCTATCCTCACTTCACTTAGGTCGGGTGGTTGGCAGTTTTCGCTGTCGTTGCCAATATTAAATGGTTCGTTCTGCCTGACAGCGGAATGTTGTTCGTCATCGCCGTTCAACAGTCTGCAGAAGTGTGTCTCAACTACGATATTTCCTTGTTCATCTCGACAGGATTCCGTTCGAGTCTTGTATTCTTGGCTTTGACGTTTTACTTGCGAACATCGTTCCTGGAGTGGCACCTCTCTATATCCTCGATCGCGAGCTTTTCTTGCTCTTTTTTCTTCTTTCAGTTGCGGCTGATCTAATGGCTTGTTGGCATCGTTGCCATTGTTCTTTGACATTAGATGCTGGTGGTATGGTGTGAATCGAGAGGTTAAGGGATACGCGTTGCGCGAAAGTCTTGGCGGTCTCTTGCGATTGCAGTCTTTCGACATTCAATTTTTTCACAGTATTTCTGTTTTTTTGTGGCGTGGTGGATATCCGCTGCCTTACCTTGGCTACAACAAGGTAGTGGTCCGAGTCGATGTTAGCCCCTCGGAATGTTCGGACATCCAAAATACTGGATGCTTGTCTATTGCAATGTTATCAATTTGGTTGACTGTTTGTTGATCTGGAGACCGCCATGTCCCCTTATGGATACCGAGGTGAGGAAACCGTGTGCTAGCTTTAGTGGCATTTCGTTCCGTAGCGAAGTCAATAAGCCTAAGTCCGTTACCAGACGTGTTGTCGTCTAGGCTATATTTTCGGAAAGTACTGCTAAAATGTCTTCTCTTCCTACATTTGCGTTAAAATCTCCCAGCACGATTTTAACATCGTACTTTGGTAGTCGCTCATAGGTTTTGTCGAGGAGCTCGTAGAAGCAATCCTTAGTTATATCATCCTTTTCCTTCGTCGGAGCATGAGCGCATATAAGGCTTATGATGGCGAATTTGGCCTTGATGCGGATTTTTACAATGAGTTCGCTAATGTCTTAGAAACATAAGACTTCTTCCCTAAGTCGGTCACTTATAACAAATCCGCATCCGAATAGTCGCTGTTTCTGCTCACTATAACACGGTCCATAGTAGATGTCACAGTCTTTCATCCTCTTTTTGCCCGGCCCATCCCATCGTATTTCCTGGATGGCAGTGATGTCTGCTTTGTAGCTGTTTAGGGCTTCCGCTAGTTGTTCGCTTGCACCTATCCTGTTTAATGTTCTCACATTCCAGGTGCAGATATGAACGTCGGTGCAGATACAAGCGATCTATTCAGATGAAAAAAAAAATTTCAATATATATATAACAAAGATTTGTCATTACAGTATGTAAAAAGAGAGGTTAACAGTAAGGTTTAAATAAAGGTTGAACCTATTCAGATGAGTGGCAGTGTAGGTTGATCAGAAACGTAGTTTAATTTCTGCAAGAAATTAGCCCATTTTAAATAAAAAATTTAAAGCCCTTTCATTTATTCCTGGAATCCACTTAAGTCCTATGTGAAACAAAAAACTATATGTACACCCATAATGTACACACCTTTATTACTATTGTACCTACTCAAGTTTCTTTAAATACAACTAGCTGATACGACGTATCCATATCAAATGCACCTCAGACAAATCAGCTTAACCCACTATTGGATATGAGACTTCCTATTCAATAAATCGCTTTTCTTGTTTGAACAGAGTCAGCCGTAGATGAAACAATCGCGCCTTCACATGAAGTTCTTTTAGATACGTCACCTACGTCATTGTGGTAATTAGTTCGGTTGAATAGTTGCGCTAAAGGGGCACCATCTAGTGGTATGAAATCCAGCTACAACATTAATTAACTTCTAATAGCAACTTGCACCAGGGCATTTATTCAACTATTCGCCTGAAATCCACTAGAAAAGCTTGGTTAGTCGATTAAATTAGTTTGTGAAGGTCACCCTAAGGATCCATGAAACAACCCACTTCAGGATAGTCGTCACAAAACTTTCCACTGCCACCCTGAGAATATAAACAGATTCCGCGTTGGATTGGGTTAACTGTTTCATGAATGAGAATGCTAAAATTCATTCACAAAAAAAAATTTGAGTACCACACCAACCAGTTCTGTGCTTATCCACAATACACACAACACAGTTGATGGACAACTAAGGCACAGATACATACTTTTTCCGCTGATTGCACGTGCTACAATACCATAAAATAATGATGCTGACAGCTGACCCTAACAAAAAGTTGCCATATCCCAATAAAAAAAAATTAACAAGTGTGAGCTCTTAAATGTATCCGATGCATGAATCTCAACAAACCGAAATTAATACAATCCTACTCCCCACACCTGCACTCCCCTGACAAATAACTCAATAATGAATATATACGAAGTCGAGAGTCATACTCATAAGATACAAATTGGCATTCGTTAGAATTGCATATTTGTGTATAGATACAAAAGAATATAGATAAACATAACCTCCTGTTGCCGATACACACATGCGCATCGATGTATATAAACACATACATCTATACAATGCATCTAAACAATGTCTACATACACATACTCTATGTCAGCCAAACAATTTCAAACAAAGTCGTTAGAGTTCAGTAGAAAAAAAAGCAAAAAAAAAATTGATACAGTGTTGTCATCACTGCGCCTATACACGGCTTGCCGGAATTGATTACTCAGCCATTTCCAAACAGGCGGCAGCACTAGCGCTGTATCTCATATACCAACCGAAACGAACCAAACCAAACAAAACACCCAACTCCAGTAGTACGTACTCTTTTTACAAGCATACTTTACGAATTACGAATACGAATGGATGAGATACTCGGTATTTTTCTCCAACAAATCGCCAATGTTGGCATTCTTGCTTTGAACTGCAAACTGGTCGGTTGTTGCATGTTACACCTTTAAACAAATTTTTTTTCTAAACTGTCGGTTTTTTTCGAATTTGATTTTTTGAAAAATATTTTTTAGTACATATTTACAATTAATTTAAAAAAAAAATTTAAATATCGTTTTGTTGAGTTTTATTGTCGAAAATCCTTGTAAACGTTTGGAAAGTTCTGGACTTGTGTCCTTTTGTTTTGATATACAAAAAACCGTTGCGCGCGCGCTTTATTATACTTAAATCTAGCAGATACTTGGATATTTGAGTTCCTTCTATTCGCATTGCATTTTGGATTTGGAATCTTTAGAGAGATGAGTTTTCACAAGGTTAACTCGCGCACGCCTCTGGCGGAAGCCGAATACACAGTGAGTAAAATAGAACAACAACAAAAATGTGTTATCCTTTTTAGGAAATTTTCCACTCCCTCTACCTGTGATTCAGAATTCATTCATTCTGTAGGAGTGTTTGCGACAGGAATTTTTTATGCCAAAAATATAAACTAGCTAGCAGTTTCAAAAACACTGTTGCGTGATAGAATGTCCTTAAAATGACCAAACATACTCGTATTGTTTTTTTTATTTCTTCATGAGGATGGTTTTATATTTTTTTTTAATACCACTCTGGTAGCTAGGATACGAAATTTGGCCGAACATACTAGGAGAGCAAACAACCCCTAATGCTGAAAAGTTGATTCTAAGCCGCGACCAAGCAATCGAGTTGTTCTATCTAGATACAATTCATTTGTATGCTTGGGTTTGGCGAGTGGAATTTTCCACTGATGTAGGAACGAAAAGCAAAAAAGGTGAAATGCTCTGTGTAAGCAAATTGGAAGACAGTTTTTTTTTTTGCATTCTGCGGTAGCGTTATTTTTTTTTGTTTGTATGACTTTTATTGTTTATAGATATTCCATATGGAGCTACGAATGTTGGTCGATGTTCTTTTGTATTGTTTGGGTTTTTGTAATTTTGTATTGGTATTGGAGGGGGGTTGGGGGAAACCTTGCGTTAAGGTTTTTTTTAACCTCCTCTTCCCTAGTCCAGACTGAAACAACCACTTGGCATATTTGCATTGCAAATGGATTTTTATTGTCACACTGTTGGGATGACGAAATGTTTGCGATTATGAATGGAGAAAGTAGGTATTAGATTTGAATTGGTGAAAAGTCCTGTGACTAAAATAGAACTATAGGACGTGACAATTTGATATGATCGGTGCTTAAGCGAGATGTAAAAATGTAAATTACTGGATTGTAGGCAGTGATTCTTAAAAATTTAAAGCAAGGTATAATCGAGTTTAAATTTGTGGAGGGTTGACGTATGCACTTTTTTCTTGATAGATTTTTTTATAGGTTGCCAATATAAATTAGCATAGGTACATATTGTGAGGTACTAAAAATTATTTTTAAATTTTACATTAAATCGTAGAAACTAAAAAAAAGTAATAAACGTATTTTTTCATATAAAATGAGCTGTTAAGATATTAAGTGAATATTAGATGAGTGTTATATTTTCTATTAGTAAGACCAATGACATTATTTTTTGTCCTGTTAATGACATATTTATGACCATGTTTAAAAAAAATTTACGTGTGTGATATTGTAGATACATTTTGTTTTCTTATTGTACCATCAACTCCATAACTCTTATTTTTCTTTGGAAATATTTACATTTATGACAATGACAACTTTGTAATGTATTGTTTATTATTAGGAAAAAGCAATGACCAAAATTAAACCTAATTTTAGAATTCTAAGGATACAAAATTCGGCCCTTAATTTTGGTTATTTTTTTAGAATCGGTTATGAAATAACAGTTTATGCATTCATGGACGCAAAAAAAATGCACAATTACAATCGAATTTCTTTTCTTATGAGTTTTTGAATTTGTGCAGTCAACATGAAGGCTGAAGTTGGTAGATACAATTCTTTTGTTCAATGCCTTTCATAATACTTTTTGATCGTTTTGATTATTCAAATTCATATTTCAAAAATCAGAATGACTAGAAATCTGACATTTCGTGGGTCAATGCTAGCTTAAATAGGTTCATGGAAATGTTTTCACTACTTTTATTATTTATAGCCATATACCAACATTTTTGTGTTTTAAATTTAAATTAAAAATTAAAACAAACAATATAAAACATTTTTGGCGTAACAGGCTCGTTGGAATCTAGAAGCTATCACATAGGGGTAGGTAGGTATATTAGTTTTGACATTGTAACATAGAGAAATAATTTTCTATAGATATACCTCAAAGTATATGGACCGATTCAGAATAGCTAGCTGAAACGATCTATCTACAGTAGGGTGACCGGATCTCATAGGGGCAAAAAAAAAGTCGGAAAACGTGACCCCAAAAGCGTGACCTGGTACCACTAGGAGCATATTTTGTTATTAAGGGCCCAGTTATAGCTATAATTGAACAACTTCATTGGAACAAAAAACATGATGGAATTGAAATGTTTCCCCCATAGATACCTATAGGATTAATTGGAAAATTCCGTTTCATTTCGGTGGAACGACAAACATTACTTCACAAAAATAAATCTTGTTCAGTGAAAAAAAAAAAGTGATTTTCTGCGATAACTAGAACTAAAAATTAAAATATTTCTGGATTATCATGTTCTAAAATTCATAAGCTTTGTTTTGACACCAACTCGCCAATGATTGAATTTATAAAAAAAAACCGCAAGAAGTAAAAGAAAATTTCCAATGATGTTTTTCAATGATAGCTATAACTAGGCCCTAAGCGATAAATTTTGCTTTTTTTGGTATATTTATGAGTTTAAAGTAGAAATATAATAAGAAATTTAAAAAAAAATTATTTTAAAATATAAAAATCATGTATATAATATATACAAACAGACACAGAAAATATATAGACGTAGTACATACATGAGTTGATAATTTTACATAGTTATCTCATCTATTCTAGAGGTTTTGTTAAAGTAGTTTTTGAAACGTCAGCATTATATGCTCGGCATTTGCTTACAACTTGTAGGACATATTGGTTTTGATCTTTATCTTTTTTCAGAAGGTTGTTAAAGTCGATTATTAAATTTAACACCACTCTCAGCCATATCATTAACTATATTGGATGTTGTCTTAGAAAATTTGTTTTTATATTAAACCGGTCAAAGAATGTTAACGTTTCTTTGGTAAGTAAATTTACCAATCCTCCACCAACTACCTCTTTTAATTTTTTTCCCCAACTTTTGGATTTACAACCCTAGTGTGCTCTGATGGTTCACCTTTGCTACTGAGCAATTTATTAGCCATTAACAACTTTTCATCGTCTGTAATAGTTGGATAAAAAACGATAATCCCACTAACTTTGAATTCTAAAAACCACAAATGGTTCGAAAATTTGGTCAGCGCTTTTTCTGCAATGTCGTTGGCACATTCTTTATAGTCTAATAGACAAAATACCTAAATCTTGATTTGGTGCAAGATGAACTTTTTGAGCATTGAACCAAGCTTTACAATAAATTTTAAATAGGAAAACAGAAATGGCACGCACAGAACTTTCTTTTTCTTTAGACGATGTTAAATTGACGACGAAAAATGAATATTTTTAAGCAGCCAATAATAGCCTTTGCCATTCACCTAGCGTGATGAATGGCTCCTAGAGTCTTAAAACTCACAACATTGCCGTCTATTGATCCAACCAATACGAGAACTAACTGCAATAGCTCCTTGCAGTCATCTCTGGGGTGGCTCTCAGTTAATTTCGTCTCGAATTCTGCAGTAACTTTTGCAATTACTTCTGGAGTTAGCTGCTTTTGTATTAGATTGTCACTGATACGTCGTATTTTACTTTGTCTATCTTGGGCCACGCAGTGAGGAATCTCTTTAAAATGTCTGGATGAGGTCCAGTGGTTGATCTCATTTTTTGTCGAATACGCCTCTTAACAGAATTTCCAAGATATGGTGACGGCAAGCTAGGTATAACAATTCTCTTCCTAATTTGCTCCAATATGACGCATGCTGCTTTGAGTTCCCGTGTTGGAAGCTGTAGTGTCGAAGCACATCGCCTTGACGGTGTTGGGAAGACCCCATTCATGTAGGCATACATATACAGGTACGGCTTGCTCCTCTCCAGAGCTGTTTGCTGTTAGAGGAACTCCCAGTTCATTTCGCCATATGAAATTGAAATAGCTACTATGCTCACATTGTTCATTTTTTAAAAAGTTTACCGTCCCAATGGACAACCACGGGCTCCTTTTCAGGAATGATCCCTTTATCTAAATTTCTTTTTAATTATATTGTTCTCTGAACATTTGCCTTCTAATAATGTAATAAAGTTTTCGAGACTTTGTGCTCAAGAGGGTCAAGTTTTAGTGCTTCTTGTAGTATTTCTGTCGGATACCTTACATCGATCTAACAAAATGGACAATTTCATGTTTAAAATCTCTTTAACGCCCCTTGCAAATCATCGTTCTAGTGACACAAAAACGTATGTCAAAATTTGAAAAATATCGATTTTTTTGCGATTTTTAAAACATTTTTATGAGTTTGACGAATACTTTTGTAAAGTGCTAACTTCTATGCTACTTCACTTAGAGGTACAATTTTTGTCACAATTTAGAAATTCTATATTTTAATTAACATGGTATACCCTGCCCAAAATTTAAAAAAAGAATGTAGTTACGTTCTTGTGTCATTAGGGCGACGAAATGAAACTGAATGAGGCTGAAGTAAAATCACAATCCCTAAACGGGTCAAACGGGTCTTTCTTTGGTAAACTAGTCAGGTAATCTCCATATAATAAAAGATTCAATTTGAACAAAAGGATCTTTATATTTGAAAATTGAGTTCCGAAATGCTTTTTAACAAAAAAATGTTAATTCGGAGACACCTTATGTAGAAACCCGTAAAATTATTAGAATACTCCCAACTTGACTCCGGGACACGTTTTTGGGATCAAAGGCTGTTGTAACTCGGTTTGACTTAAACAACAACAATTATGTACAGAATATAAATTTTGAAGAACAACATTAGCATTCTTTTGAGATATTAAGCGTGTTTTTGCTATTTACCGCACTGGAGTTATGGCTCCAAATCTAAGCTTTTTGGCCAAAAATTTGGATTTCAAACTTTGAGCGACGAGCGGCAACTAATATCTGGAAAGGGGAAGCGTTATGATTTTTTGCGGTCACCCTAAGCTACAGTGTTAAAATTTGGTATATGGACTCTCTGGACGAAGAAGTAGAACAAGTGCAAAAAAATTCAAAATCCGTCCCCTGGCACGCCACTTTTTTCAATAAAACGTTGTTTTTGGCCAAACGGTTAATATAATTTGAAAAAGTGTCTTAGTAACATATTTAGACAATCCCAACATCTATATTTCGTAAAAACATAGATTTTTACCATGACCACGTTTTGAGTGCGTTTTCAGTAAAAAAAAAAACGTTTTTCGGTAGAATTTTAAATACAGTACTGTCTGGGTAGCGGAACTAATTATTGCAGAGGCTGTCCTTGCTAACCAGGTTGTTCACACTATCCAATATTTTATCCGTAAAACACACTTCGACAACAGTTTCCGTCATTAATTAGAGTTTTATTTTACTTTATTTATTTAAAATTATCTTTAGTTTCTTTTTTTTTTTATTTGCCAGCACCTTCTGCACAGCTTTTTCACGTTTTTTTTTAAAAACAAGAATATAGGTCTGTTCCCGTACAAAATAATATTTACTGATTTTTACTGCGGAAAATTATTTATCTGAATAGTCAGAAGTATTTTGACGTATGTCACAAATTTTAAAGCAACGAGGTTTCTTGGATTTTCTTATGATCAACGGCTTAATTTTGTGAAGACCAGTAGCGTCAGTGCATGCTAAGAATGCAATTCTGCCTTTTTCAACTTTTCTACCTGGAGCAGTTTTTTCTTCTCTAGTCACATTACGTTTTTTTAGGCAACAACTTCCAAAACAAACCCGACTCATCTGAGATGGCTGAAGCTCATGTATACTGTATAGTCTTCGCAAAATTATTTTTGAATGGTGCAACTGCGCTGTAATCGGATGAAAGTTTCTCTCCACGGATTTTAAGAAGCCGAACACCAAAACGTGATTTGAATCCATCTACCCAACCAGAACTAGCATTGAAGCCTCCTTCCTCTTTTCGTTTTTCATGCAACAGTTTGTCTTTTACTTTGAGCATCTCACCACCAACAGGTAGATTCTTTCGACGGTGCTTTAAAAACATTTAAACAGCACCCGTTTCATACGAGGATACTCATCCTGTTTTAAAGTTTTTTTTTTTTGAGCGAACTGATTTGGCTAGTGGCCACCACTTTAAAGAGCTTATCCTTATTTTTTCTTTTCCTACAAAAACCATTTGTATACCCTACCCCATAGCATATGCAGGAGAAAAACGTTTTTTTTTTTTTGTAGACCATAAAAGATTTGGATAAACTGTTTGAACAAAATGTTGTGACAACGTCATTTTCAATATTTCATCGCCATAAAACCCACATTTTGGGGATATTAATTTTAAGGATGGGATGAGACAGGGATTAGGGATTGCAGCATTCTCAAGTGTTTTTATTCTTGCAAGATGGTGGGACCAAAAAATTATATATCGAATCAGAACGACTGAGTTGTGTTAGGATTTTTCATGACAATAGATTCTTCTCAAACAATTTTTCAGATCATTAAGAAAGGAGTGCCAGTGAAATCGTTTTGATGAAGAAATGGAAACCCGATTTTTTGTGCACCAGTTCATCTGAAATCTATTATTTTAAGCAAACAAATTCTACTTAGTCCTATTTGTTTACTTAACTGTCAATATAGACACAAAATAATCATATTTTGGCATAGTGTCAAATGCCGATTTGGCTTTCTTTTTAGCAATCGCTATCATTTTTAAAAAATGGAACAAGGGGTCATATATTTATAGATTGCCTATAATTTAAAAAGAAGCATTTATAAAGACATCAAAAATAAATAGAATTTTAAAGCTTTCAGAATTTTGACCCCATCGCATTTATTCATGTAAAGCAAATCAAGTTTACGCAAATTAGCTTGATAAATTGTTTTTGTAATATCGATACTAAGCACATCTTAATAACCAGATTGTACTAAAGAATGATATTAAGAGTGTCGAAAAAACCTAACCAACATTTTTTTGTTTGCAATATTAATTCATGTACCATGGCATAATTCTTAAGTTTACCATTTATAGAATCTTCTGAAAGTTTTTTGATACTTTACTACTTTAGATACTTTGGCACATATTTAAAAATGGATGTTTTGAATTTTAAAATCAGTAGGTCTATTTTTAAAAATACACATGAAAATTTTGGTATAAATTGATTTTGCATAAAAGATAAAGCTTTGCTAAAAAAAAAGTTTGAACATTTTTTTTACGTCTACTTTTTAATGCCGCTACAGTCCTTGGTCTCAAATTAACCTGGTCCTTATCTAACTACCTCCAGTTGCACATCTCAAGTTGGTTGAAGTCAGGTTTCCTTACTACGTTTACCAATTGTCTGAGAATTGAATTCTCTGCATAATAGGTATGTTCCCGTACTTTTGCAGTAAAAATTAGTAATGTCTCAAATTTCTTGGAGTGGGGGTAAATTATCTCAGAGAGAGACAAAATTACCAAAACGTACGGGAACGCGTTTAAATAAAAAACAGTAAAATTATATATTTTGTATGTCTTTGAAAGAATAAATGACACAAAACACCTGTCAAAACAAGCGAGTTGTCACTTTTAGATACCAACTGACAGTTTACTGTTTTTTACCAACAGAAATTTCTGCAGTCAATTTTTTTTACAGATTTTTATGGAGGGGTAGTTTTTTGCTCTCTCGTGAGCTGTCTCTTTTACTTATTTTTGACAGTTTTTTGGTCTGAAGTCCGCCATGTTACTTTTTGAAAATTAAGTTGACGAAGGTTAGGTTAGGTTAGATGGGCTGTTGACGCTCGGGTGAGTCGTCAAACAGGCCTACGTGGGCCCATAGCGATACCCTTCGAAGAAGTATCATGAAAAATAGAAAGAGGATACCTGGTTAAGTTCGCTAGTGATACTTATGCGGTGCTGGTCTGTGTTGCTCCTTCAGCCTCAAAGAGGTAGTTGCTCCATCCTGATCTGCAACAAAAACGGACTATCAGCGCTATTGGGACAGTCGTAAGGTCACTTAGGTCATCGAAGTAAAGGCTGCCTAGTATTTTAAATCGACTGCCACTGATCGCAGGGCAGTGGCAAAGCAGGTGTGAGACATCTTCTTCGACGTCAGGGTCGCTGCATTTCCTGCAAAGTTGGTTCGCACCAGTCAGTTTTATCTTATTAGAGTGCTTACACAACAGGTTGTGATCTGTTATCACTCTCACCGCTTTAGAAATGGAAGCTCTATTCAAAGCTAAGAGCTTGTTTGATTTGCTGCCGCTGAATTCTGGCCAGAGAGATTTTGTGTGTGTACAAGTTATTGTATTTTGCCATCTTGTTATTGTTGCTTTGTTAATTCATGTTGTTTAGATGCTATCGAGGGATTGACCCATTTATCAGCTAAGGAAATGCAACTGGACGATCCTAGTCTGGCTACTTCGTCTGCTTTCTCATTTCCTATAATGTCATTATGTCCTGGCACCCAGATAATTTGGACTTTGTTCTGGTTACAAAGAGCCTTAAGCTCTTCGCGGCAGCGTCCAACTACCCGTGATTTTACTATATTGGATGCCAGAGCTTTAATGGCCGCTTGACTATCCACGTAGATGGAGATATCCTCATGTGATATGTCCAATACCCTAGCCGATTCGGCAGCTTCGAGTATGGCCAGGATCTCAGCTTGGAATACACTACACGAGTTTGCTAATCTTAAGGATGTAGCTAGCCCGATCTTTTCAGAGTAGACACCAGAGCCCACTCCGACTTCCATTTTGGATCCGTCGGTATAGATTGCTATTTCTGTGTTAGATAACACGTTGTTTGAAGACCATTCGTCTCTGCTTGGTATTCTGATTGAGTAATGAGTATCAAAGTCGTGATATGGGATCATGTAGTCAGATGCTACATCCGCATATGCCATTGAGTTTAATATTGAGCTGTGGCCAAAAGGCTTCGTAAGTAGATTGCCCGTTTCTTTGAGTCTTGCTGCGCTTTTTGCTGCTGTGTCATTGATTTGTAAGTCAATTGGTGTAATGTTTAGTATTGTTTCACAGTAGGGTTACTGTGGGGCTAGTGCGCATGGCTCCTGTCGTGAGTATGCATGGCTCCTGTCATGAGTATGCATGCTTTCCTTTGAACTTTCGTTAGCTTGGTCATATGTTTTCTTTTTTTCATAGCATTCCACCAGACCAAGCAACCGTATGTTAGGATTGGTCTGACAATGGCTGTGTATAGCCATTTTGTGACCTTCGGGGATGGGCCCCATTTTTTGCCGCAGATTCTGTTACAGCTATAGAGGGCAATATTTGCTTTCTTTACTCTTTCTTCAACGTTTAGATTCCAGTTCAGTTTACTATCGAGTATCACCCCCAGATATTTCGCGCTTGCTGACAATGAGAGAGTCGAATCTTCCAAAGACGGTGCCGGAAATGCTGGGATCGATCTCCTGTTAGTAAAGAGAACCAGTTCTGTTTTGTTTGGATTTTCACCCAGCCCGCAGGACTTTGCCCACTTGCTGAGTATATTGAGACTTTTTTGCATAATTTCACTCAGTGTCGGTGGGAATTTTCCGCACGCCATGAGGACTACATCATCAGCGTATGCCACTGTTTTTATTGCAGTGATATCCAGCTTCTTAAGTGCCTCGTTCACTACTAATAGCCAGAGGAGTGGGGATAGTACGCCTCCCTGGGGGGTACCTCTTGACGTTGTGATCCTTTTGGTACAATCGCCTAGTGTTGACGAAATGATCCGGTTATTGAGCATGGTTGAGATCCAATTGCTAGAAACCGTACCTATTTCAGCTTTGGTAAGTGCCTCAGCAATTGCTTCAGTTGTTGAAGGCTTCTTCTATATCTAGAAAGGCTGTTAACGTATATTCTTTGTAGTGCAGTGAATTTTCTACTGTGCGAACTACTTCGTGTAGAGCCGTTTCCACCGATTTACCCTTTATATAGGCGTGTTGGCTTACAGATAGGTAACCTGGATTCAGGTTGCTACGTATATGGATGTCGAGTAATCGTTCCATCGTTTTCAGTAGGAAGTTGACGAAACTTTGTGTTGGATTTCAAGGCGTTTGTTTGTTTTCATTACTAAATTGATTTTGTTTTTGTTTATTTCATTTGCTCCTGCAAATCTATTTTAAGGCTGGCTATCAATTATGTTTATACCCTATCCCATAGGGGGGTATATTAGTTTTGATACTTAGTTTGTAACATAGAGAAATAATTTTGCTACATATACCTCAAAGTATATGGATCGACTCAGAATCGCTAGCTGAGTCGATTAAGCCATGTCTGTCTGTCCGTCCGTCCGTCCGTCTGTACGTCACCGATTTTTAGGCCTTAAATTTTGAGCTAGGATAATGAAATTTGGTATATAGGATCCTCGTCTCTGCCTACAGAACAAGTGTAAACATTTTTGAAATCCGCCCACTGCCACGCCCCCTTTTAAGAAAAACTCAGTTTTTGACCAAACCGTAAGGAATTTTAAAAAAGTTTCTGAACAACATATTTAGACAATATTAATATCTATATTTCGTCCATATAAAGTTTTTTGCCACGCCCACTTTTTGGGGGCGTTTTCAATTAAAAACTGTTTTCGGTCAAATTTTAAATTTTTCGAAAAAAATTTTGATGCAGAATCATTAACATTATTAATATGAACATTTCGTCTGTATACCATTTTAACCCACGCCCACTTTTTGGGGGCGTTTTTATATAAAAACCATTTTTATACACTACCCCATAACATATGCAGGAGAAAACCTTGTCTTTTGTAGAACCGCAAAATTGTTTTGTAAGCAGTCTGAAGAACTTGTTGTCACTATATCATTTTTTCTATTTTATCCACATCGTGTTTTTAGCCATGTCCCCTTTTTTGGGGATTTTAGTTTTATGGATAGGATGGGATAGGGTATTCAACGATCCGCACAGCGGATTGTAGCCTTCTCATATGTTTTTTTTATCTAATTATAATTTCTTAGGCACCAATGCAACAATAATTGTGTGTTGTCTTTAAAATACAACTTACTATGCTCTTAGCAATAGTGTTAGTTATAAAGATGTCTGTTTGATTTCGTAATTTATTTATTTATCGTGCAACATTTTACTTTTTTTCGTGCCATACCCTTATTTTTCTTTTGACACTCGTCATGTTTTGATTCCCCAGCACATGGTTATGCGTGTTTGTATAGAGTCGATTAGTCGGCATTTCACTGAAACTGCGCATTGGATGTCTATTTGGCTGCCGGCAAATACACCATCAATTATGTGTTCATTCAGAACATTTACTACGCATTACTATTAAATTCTTTCATAGTCCGAATATATCAATTCCGTATTAGTTTTCCATTATGCTATAAATAATTTATTTGCTTTTTGTGAATTTAACGACCAAAAATGAACATCTTGACATTCTGAACGTACTATTTTATATTAAAGAGAATATCAGATTGTTTTTGTAAATAACATGGTTTCTAAAATAAATTATATTTTAAACACTTAAATTGCTAAAAATACTACATTTTTCTAAATTTCAAAGATTAAATAAATATAAATAAAGCAAATAACAAATTTAATTCATTTTACATTTTAATACATTATTTTAATATTATGTACTTAAAATCAGGAGCGTATCGAATTCAAAGATATTTTTACCAGAGCTACAACTATTTTTCATTTTGTTTAAATAATAATTGCTTAAATATTTAAAAATTTGAAGTCAATATAAAGAAAAATTGTTCTCTAAAAATATTTGAGATTTAAAAAATTAGTAGATTTTAAAATATATTGTATAAAAAAAAATAAAAAAAAAAATTTAATTGAAGCGCTTATAAAATAAGGGACCTAAGTGATATTTTTTAAATTTTCCTGCAAATACAAGATGGCGCAAAAGTTGTCACCCGATGATTCTTGGCCGTCATTTTTTTAAATGTTTTGCAAAAAAATCGAAACAATTATTATAGGTGGCGCATAGGACATGAATCGTGGAATAAATTTTTCTACTTTTTTTTGCGGAAGAATTCAAATATTTGCAACCAAAAAACATCGGGTGACAGCTTTTGCGACGGGTGACAACTTTTGCGCCACCTGTTACTACAAGTATTTCGCAAATCATTTCTTTTCAATAAAAAAAATAATACTTACATTATAAAACACTTGAGTTTTGTTTGCTTCAAAATATCTGCTCATACTTTTTATTGTTTTTATCAAAAGAGTTAGAAGTAAACAACTTTAAACGCTGCTTACTCAAATTTTTGAAAATATCGCTTAGGCTCTTCATTTTCCAAGCGCTTCAATTACGTTTCATTCAGACATTATGTTAAAAAATATTTGTTTTAATTTTACTAAAATTAGATTATTGACATTTTGTATACAAATTCTTTGTGGGTACCAGAATTTTTGTAGAGTTTTCCATAATAAGTCCCTTCTGTACAGAGAGTTTTAAGACATGTCCACTTTTTAGGGATCTTAAGTTTTATTCATTTTTGTTTTTAGTAATTTTATTTGATTTATGACGAGTTATGAAACTGTAAAAATTCCAATTGGCAACCTACCTGAGTATAAAATTTTCTTAAAGTGTTCAAGCTGTCAACGTGAAATAATGTATTTATTAAGCATCAATAATTAATGCCATCAGTAATTATTCAGCATATTTATTGTTAGCAATCAAAATGTTTAAAGCGTCGTCACTTTGTAAATAATACATTATACAAATCAAGGTTCTTGTTTGCTATTAAAATTACAAAATGTTTAAAGTGTCATGCGTCAATTAAAAAAAAATTGATATCCAGATAAGAACTTTAAAGTAATTTAAAGCACATGATGATGTAAAAGTAAGGATTATACGAGTAGTCATCCAAGTATGATAAAATGTTTTGCATTCAACTAGTAGAAAGTCGGCTCTTCAGAATGATTAGAACATAGAGCATGCTTAACTAGTGATAACATTTTACACTCAATAGTAAATATAATAAATCATATGATTGAACAAAGAGTCTAAAATTATAAGCATGTGGTCACTGTTGCCATTTTCATTTGTTTATACCCTATCCCATAGGGGGGTATATTAGTTTTGATACTTAGTTTGTAACATAGAGAAATAATTTTGCTACATATACCTCAAAGTATATGGATCGACTCAGAATCGCTAGCTGAGTCGAATTAGCCATGTCTGTCTGTCCGTCCGTCCGTCTGTCTGTTCGTCACCGATTTTTGGGCCTTAAATTTTGAGCTAGGATAATGAAATTTGGTATATAGGATCCTCGTCCATGCCACCAGAACAAGTGTAAAAATTTTTGAAATCCGCCCACTGCCACGCCCCCTTTTTAGGAAAACTTATTTTTTGGCCAAACCGTAAGGAATTTCAAAAAAGTGTCTGAGTAGCATATTTAGACAATCCTAATATCTATATTTCGTTCATACAAAGTTTTTTGCCACGCCCACTTTTTGGGGGCGTTTTTAGTAAAAAACGCTTTTTGTCCAAATTTTAAAACTTTCGAAAAAAATTTTGATGCAAATACTTCCGCAATGGTAATATAAACATTTTGTCCATAGATCATTTTCACCTACGCCCACATTTTGGGGGCGTTTTCTTACAAAAACCATTTGTATACCCCATCCCAAGGCATTAGCAATAGAAATACGTTGTTTTTTGTCGAACCACAAAAGATTTTGAGAAACTGTCTGAGCAATATATTGTGACAATGTCACTTTCTGTATTTCATCGCCATAAGGCCTATATTTTGAGGATATTAATTTAAAGGTTGGGATGGGATAGGGTATTCAACGATCCGCATAGCGGATTGTAGCCTCTCATATGTTTTTATTCAAATTTTATTTAAATTTTAGTTGACTTTTAATTAACTTTTTGTTAAAAAAAATACAGAATATCCGCTGTGCGAATATCTATCCCATCCTTAAATTGAATATACCCAAAAATAGGGCTGGATGTATTAAGTTTATTATCCAAGCTCAAAATATTCCAATGGACTAATATTCCTCTTTGTCATTTGTTATGAGATGGGGTAAAATGGGGTCGCAATAAGTTGGTGAATGTTAAAATGATCTTTAGACAGAATATTTATAACAATATATTTATCACAACTATTTAAAAAAAAAATTAACAAAAACTCCATCAAAAAATTGGCATTGCAAAAACGTTAAGGACAACGATGTTGTAAAAATATCTCGTTCAGACACTTTATTAAAGTGCCTTATCGGTTGACCAAAAATCGCCGTTTTTTTTCTGAAAGTGTGAAAGTGTGAATGTGGAATGTGGTAAGAGCTTACATACCAAAATTCATTATCCTAGATCAACATTTTTGGACCTACCAATGATCATGTTATAATTATATGAAAAGACCCCCCAAAAAGTTTGGGGTAGGTTATAATGTCTTCTAGACGAAATGTGTATAACTAAATTTTTTCATCAAAACTTTAACATTTTTTTAAGAAAACGCCCCCAAAAAGAGGGCGTTGTGAAAAAATTTATATGAATAAAATATAGACAATGACATTGTCCTAATAACCTGTTTCGAGGGTTTTTCAAAAATTTGTATCATTTGACCAAAAACCAAAATAAACGAGTGGTGGGTGCACGACTGGGTCGTACGAAACTTTCTCTTTCACAGCGAGTTGGGCGTTAGATCAAATCAAAAGCATTTTGATTATTGATGCTAAAATGATATAAATAATGTCGAAACATATTTATACGAACGTTTACTCCGAAATTTGAAGGAATCGGTGTCTATGTGAATAACAATAATTTTCCGTTATTGGCCAAAACTGAAAATTCCGTTTAGTGCTAGTTGGGTCAAAACTAATTACATATATGGAATTGTTTCAAACTGTAATAGTAGTACAAATATTAAATATTATTCAATTTAACATAATAGTTTGCGAGAAATTAACAATTTTCTTTATATGGAACAAATGACAAAATCCGTTATATAGATTTTCTCGAAAAAAACTAGGTAGGTATGCAGTTTTGTTGGAACTAATATGCCTATAGCATATATAAAGTTTATTTCAAATCGTTAGAGCCGTTTTCGAGAAAATTGAGGTTATGCGTAATTTTTATATGGCAGGTACTGTTAATAACATGGTTAAAAGCAAAAAAAATGGCCTGTTGAATTATGACCAAAACAAACTTGGATACGAAATTTGTAGAAAATCGGTCAAGCCGTTTAGCCTGGGGAGACCATTACGGACAGGCGAACCGACAGACGGAATTCCAAAAACCACTTTTTTGGGTTCCGCTATCATCGTAATGTTAGAATCAATCAAAATCTCGGGGTCGAAAATTTTCACGAAAACAGTATCATTCTCTTTGTAAGAGAAAGTAAAAAATGGGCATAGGCGTGACCTGATTTAGAAAATGCTTACACTTTAACCAAAGATTTCGTGTATCAAATAAAATCGGTCTTGGTCAAAATGTTTGGCCCAAAAACTAGTGACGTACGGACGAACGTATTTGTCAAATCATGGCTAAAGGTGGTCCACTGAAAATCATGTCAGTGTAACTCGAAATCAGACCTCTTGCATAGCAATTCATTGGACTAACTACTGCACCAAGTGTATAACAAAGTCCAAAAACCATTAATTTTAATTGACCCTAATAAAGAGATTCCATAAAATCAGATACGGCTACACCTATTAGCTTTGGATTTACAAAAAATATAAATTTTTGAAGGCAATAACCGTCCGTACAGGGTATCAAAATTAGGTTCTCCGATGCGGTTTGTAGGCGAAATTACACAAATTTGAAAAAAATATCAAGGTAATTTCTATGTCTGGATGTTTGTTAGACTTTCGTAAGAGGTGGGTCATTGAAAATAAATAAAAATAACTAAAAACAGCGTGGTGCACATTTTTATTAAAAGCATTGCTTACATAGACATTCTAATTTGTCTTAAACCCAAATAAAAAACACCCCCTCAAAGTCATCAAAAAAAACTTGAGTGGTCAATATTCTATAAATGTAAACTATTGACTCCCGACATGACGTCTATATGGTCATGGACGTCATAGTAGATTTTCTGCGCATGTCACCCTTTCCAAGCACATGGCAGTATCTCGTGACACTTCTCACAATAGAATTAAAAAAATGCATCATACTATTATAACGAAATAAAATACTTACGATGTATAAGTATTGCGATGCCTAAAACTGATAGTATAAAATATTAAAAACAATTAAGTTAACTACCCCCAGCTGATACGAACACGATACCTTTAACTTTACACGGGATCCAGTATAAAGTAAACGTTCACCCCAATTGAGATACTAAAAAAATTAACGCTGAAAATAGGATTTAAAAATTAAAAAAGTTATTTGAAAAACTTCGTCATGAAATCACATACAATGTACTGAAATATTGGTACCAGCAAAACAAAAAAAAATAATTCCCTGGATTTTGTTGACAAGCTTAATTGGGTGTGAAGGTCACGGTATGAGTATTAGCTTCGCAAAAACCTAATTACTATCTAAACAGGTAACGAACCTCACTGCGGGTGTTTAGGGAAAGTGTGTTGATTGTTTATTTAGGCGTAGGGTATTAAATTTTCCACAAAAATATTTTTAAAAGCATTTAACTAAAAAGCATGACAGACCTTTCGTTCATTGTCACTTCAGAACTTAAAATTCAGAATATTTTTAGTTCATATGAACATTGCTTATTTATTAATAGCCCAAAGCAATTTTTGGGTGTGTGCTTTCCACTTTAAATTCCGGATCTCGTTGTTGCAAAATTATAATTTTGTTTGTTTTTTTAATTTAAAATATATTTAATATATAAAGGGTGATCCATTTCGAGGTTCCCTACTTTTTTAAAGAAAAAAACACAGAAAATTCAAATTTAATGGAGAATGTTTATTATCATTTGAAAGAACATTCTTTGGCATTTTTTTTTGAAGATTATGTCTATCAAATGTTGGCCGTTGCTACGTCGCAGATGGTCCATCCGTTGAGTCCAATTTTTGATCACATAAGCTTTTGACTTTACATATCCCCACAGGAAAAAGTCTAACGGTGTGATATCACACGATCTTGGTGGCCAATCGACCGGCCCAAAACGTGAAATTATGTGCTCACCGAAATGTTCTCTCAATAAGTCCATTGATTGATGCGATGTGTGGGAAGTGGCGCCGTCTTGCTGAAACCAAATGTCACCGAGATTACGAGCTTCAATTTCAGGCATCAAATAGTCGGTTATCATGGTCCGAGTTGCTGCGAACGGCGCCGAATCGACTCTCCACGGTCTTCATGTACACTCTCAGCTACGGCCGCTATATTTTCTTCACAGCGTGCTGGACGTGGTCTATTCGGTCGAATATTATCCAATAATGAATGCTGGGTCTCAAAATGGGTGATGGTGTTGCGAATAGTACGCTCAGTAGGCCGATTATGTTGACCATAAGTTGAGCGAAGTGCACGAAACACATTCCTCACAGAACGTGAATTTTCATAATAAAGTTGAACAATTTGTAAACGTTGTTCACGCGTAAGTCTTTCCATTATGAAATGCCAAACAATACTAAACAAAAATAACATGACAGCATGACACGACTCACACGTGATCTGTCAAGAAAGGCTATTGAAAAAAGTATCTCTACTTGGATCACCCGTTACATATTCATACCCAACCATTCTCTAGGTCGTGTCATTGCAAATTGAGTAAAATCAAAGAATGTTTTGATATACTTTCATAACATAAAATCTTTTGGATTTCAACCCTCAATTTGACCGGTTAATTTGCACGAGACCACCCATCCAGGATCCAGGTGTTTAGGATGTTAAGTTCAGGGCCCTCATTCGGTAAAGTGATTATCGTTTGACGATAACGTTTCGACGGTAGTCTTGCATCGTGTAAGATCAATAATCGTTATGCTGTCGGCGATATTAATTTTTGTGCTTCACTTAAAACAATAATCGTCAAATCACAGACGAATATTGAGCGAGTGCTCATGAGGTCTCGTCTTGCATCAATTTGAATGTTGTAAGGACAACTAAATCATATTTCATGATTTTTAAAGCTATCAATAGCCTTTTTAAATGTTTTTAATTTTTAAAGAACAATATAACGGTCAAATTCCGGCATTTAAAATTGATTTTGTATATAAAACATACAAAACCATGTGTAACCCACTGTAATTTGAAGATTTTAAGAGTAGAATGTAAGTCACTGTAATTTATTCATATGTTTTGTGTATATATCAAATTGGAACATTTACCAACGTTTACAAAATGTTACACTAGCATGTCAATTTGCTTCGCCGTAACTGAGATACTATAAAAAAAAGTATCTGCATAAGTTTTAAATCATCAATTACTTACATTTTGCATTATTTTAATTTAAATTGTGCGGCACCAAACACATTAAAAAAAAACAAATGTCATCAATGGGCCTGCGCACACGAGTATGCTTCAACCGGTTGAACGTCATGTTTGAAGGTTGGGCGGGTGAGGAGGAAGCACAGTTTGAGAGCCACTGGAGAGCAATTTTTCACCCAAAATTAAGTGGTTGAAGAGCTTGAATCTACCAAAACATGCATGTGTTTCTGACAGTTGTGGTATTAAAAAAAATGGCGGCGGCTAGTTCGGCGTCAATCGAATTAAATAAAAAAAAACAACAAACAAGAATTTCAAAAAAAAAAAATATATATACGCAACTCAGTTTTAATGGTTTGTGTTGTACATTATCGCGGAAAATAAAAGTTAAAACAAACCATGGAAGTACACATACATATAAAGTTTGTTATATTACACAAAATTCAACCGGTTGAACATATTCCCGTGTGTTTGGAAAGTAACCATAATGACTACGGTTGAAGCATACTCGTGTGCGCAGGCCCAATGACAATTTATGACATCTAATAAATAGTTTGAGAACTAGTTACTACAGTTTGAGAGTATCTCAAATAAACAATTGACAATACCAAGGGTGTCGAGTTACGTGAAGCAAATTGATGACGATATCGCCCACGACTACCGTTTGGGTGATAATCGTTTTCAAAGTTACGGAATGACCGCCCCAGAATTCAGTAAACCAAATAGTAAGGTTTAGTTAAGAATTACCAAACAGTAAGGTTTAGGTACTGAATTCTGAACTTGACACCATGAGCACCTGAATGTGCGGTCTGGTGCAAATTAACCCGTCAAATTGAGGGTTGAAATCCAAAAGTGCGAGAGTAGCGAACCATATACTCCCACTGTCCAGCGACAGCAACTTTAGTCGAAATGTTGGGGACCCGTGCTGTGATATGTTTCGAAACATACTTTGAACTAACTCCGAATTTGATTATATTATTCGACAAAATTGGTTGCATGTATGGGTGCCATTAGTCTGCATTATCAAATGCAGAAAGGACTTAAGCACTTTGGTAAGTCGCAGCGAAGGGGCAGTAATTCTAGAAAAATCTAAGGGATATTTTTTTGTCGACCCAAAATAAGTGAAATTCAAAATGTTTTCCCTTTACCATAGGTGCTCCAAAAAAATAGACTTCACCGCTTTGATCGAAAATAACATGCTTTACAAAATTTTAACGTTCTTTTTGTTGTTGAATTAATTTTTGAAGTTATATAAACCTTTCTCTATGTTGGTTGCGTGTAGCTATTTACAAGACAATCTAGAACAAGGAAAAATCAAAATTAAAAGAGATACATAACAAATAATAAAAGGGCCAATATTTGGCTTAATAAGCTCGCAAATTTTTTGTCATTCTCTGTTTTAAAAAATTTTGACTATATATCCAATGTGGCTAAGCCTTCTAAAGGCTATTCTACCGTTTTAATTACGGATAACTTTTTCCAGCATAGTCGGACTTATCTGTGTTATAACTTCTCACCCCCTGGTTTATCAACATATACCATTGAGTTGAGACACCCACCCAAAAAGTAGGTTAGAAGTCAAGACCTAGGCGGATAATTGACTGGTCCATTTCTAGAAAGGTTTTGCTCCCTACAGTGCTCCAAAATGTTTTTTTTTTTTCGTTGAAATAATCATCGAAAATGTTCTTCCTAGACTTTGCTAAAAAGTATGTATTTATAAAAAAAATGTTAGGTGAACTATTTAATACAAAAAAAAAACATATGAGAAGGCTACAATCCACTGTGCGGATCGTTGAACACCCTATCCCAACCCATCTGTAAAACTAATATCCCCAAAAAGTGGACATGGCTTAAAACACGATGCGGATTTAAATATAGAAAATGACATTGTCAGAACAAATTTTACGGTTCTACAAAAGACAAGGTTTTTCTCCTGCACATGTTGTGGGGTAGTGTATAAAAATGTTTTTTTTTTTAATTCTTTACGGTTTGGCCAAAAAAAAAACGTTTTCCTAAAAAGGGGGCGTGGCAGTGGGCGGATTTTAAAAATTTTTACACTTGTTCTGGTGACTCGGACAGGGATCCTATATACCAAATTTCATTATCCTAGCTCAAAATTTAAGGCCCAAAAATCGGTGACGAACAGACAGACGGACGGACAGACAGACATGGCTAATTCGACTCAGCTAGCGATTCTGAGTCGATCCATATACTTTGAGGTATATGTAGCAAAATTATTTCTCTATGTTACAAACTAAGTATCAAAACTAATATACCCCTATGGGATAGGGTATAAAAACAAATCAACTAAATGACATTGAAGACAAATAATTTTTTTCAAAAAAATTTTCCATAGCTGTAAAATAAGGATGTTCAATTTTTGTGTTTTTTTAACTCTCAAATAAGTTGACGTATTTTAAAGAGGTCTATAATTAAAGCTAGTTACCAGAAAATTCAGTTGTTTGTGATTATATATTTTTTTAAATCAAAAAACAGAGCGATACAAAAACTACAATTTTACATTTTGTTTTTGGATCACAATGCGCCATTCTGCTGAAAATATTTGGTTCTCAGATGATTGTTATCGATACTGGAATTAAGAAAATCGAAAATATTTTGAAAAGGTGACTCGATTTTCAGATTTGAAAAAACAAAAAACAAAATTGAGTTGTGGGTACACGGCTGGGTCGTATGCAACTTTATCTTCCTCTGTAAGCTAGGCGTAAGATCAAATGCCATCCATGAGAGAAAATAACATTAACTTTGGTTATTGGTGTTAAAAATATATAAATAACTAGCTGCCCCGGCAAACGTTGTTTTCAAATTTTAAAACAAATTTTTGAATAATCATCTGTATTTATATGCGTTTGGAGTATTTACATTTTCAATTACACTAAAACTAAAGGTGTTTTAGTTACATTTTGATTGATAAATCGATAATCAGGTGACTTATCTATATAATTAAAATTCAAAATAATAATGTGAAATAATTTCGTTCATTTCAATACTTTATGATATTTTATTTTGCTATCTGGCGTGTAAACAAATAAGGCTTATGGTGTTCCAACACGTGAACAGTTGACATACAATTCAACAACTTTTTTAAAACACAAAACATGATTGAATTTACATTTTTCTTAGGTAAGTGGTAATAGGAATCATTGGAAAATTCTGTTTCATTTGGCTATAATCAAAAACATTATTTCAGAAAAATTAATCTTGATCATTGAAAAACAAAAAGTGATTTTCTGCGAAAACGTTAATCAAAAATTGAAATATTTTTGGATAATCTTGTTTTAAAATGCATAAGTTTTGTTTTGATATTAATTTGTCAATATAAAAAAGTCGCAAAAGTTAAAGAAATTGTCAAATGAGGCTTTTGAATGATAGCTTTAACTAGACCCTATGCCGCAAACACGCAATAATTACCCTTGAGATTTGTTAATTGACATTGCGAATGCAAGCCGTATCGGAAATTGCAAGCGTTTAAAGTGGAATGGCAAGTAAGTCCGAACCATTGGGATTCGTGGTATCAAAACATCTTCTCCTTTGTAGTTCCCTTTAATTATTGTTGCTTGAATAACATTGTGCATCAGGTTTTTCAAGTCAGTCCGAACCATTGGGATTCGTGGTATCAAAACATCTTCTCCTTTGTACTTCCCTTTAAGTATTGTTGCTTCGATAACATTGTGCATCAGGTTTTTCAAGTCAGTCCGAACCATTGGGATTCGTGGTATCAAAACATCTTCTCCTTTGTAGTTCCCTTTAATTATTGTTGCTTGAATAACATTGTGCATCAGGTTTTTCAAGTCAGTCCGAACCATTGGGATTCGTGGTATCAAAACATCTTCTCCTTTGTACTTCCCTTTAAGTATTGTTGCTTCGATAACATTGTGCATCAGGTTTTTCAAGTCAGTCCGAACCATTGGGATTCGTGGTATCAAAACATCTTCTCCTTTGTACTTCCCTTTAAGTATTGTTGCTTCGATAACATTGTGCATCAGGTTTTTTCACCACAAGCCGAGTGCCATTAGAAATTGTGGGATGGTAATCCGGGTAATTCCATTCCAGGGAGTTTAAAAACTCGGTTGAATAGTTGATGATATAATTTTGGGAAGAAATGTAATCCAACGATCAACCAATTATGATTTTTTCAAATTTGTACATTGTTTGGAAGCACCTTTCGGATTTTGATTCGGTAAGCTGACAGAAAGCGACAGGGATTGATTCTTCTGCAGATCGACACGCATGTTCGTAATCAATTTGAGTTTTTTAATTGTTTCCACAAAACGGTCAACGCCACCCGATGAACTTAATGCTCGAACATACATTAAGTTCATCAGGTAGAATTATTTGCAATGTTTGCCGAAAATCACCTGCCAAGAGAATCATCGCACTATTTAACCGTCAGGATTATTTCGTAAATCCTGCATTGTTTTGTCTAATGCCTTTAAAGACTTTTTATGTGCCATTGTACACTCATTCCAAACGATCAGTTTGCTTTTCTGCAAAACTTTGACCATCACACTGTTCTTGGAAATGTTGCATGTCAGATTTTCATTGATTTGCACATTAAATTGCAAATTGTCGTTTCTTGTGGACTTTTACAAATTATCCAAATCGGTTGATCGTTCATAGATTTTAGATATTTGAAAAAAAGTGGGCGTAGTCAATTTATTCTAACTAAAACCTTTGGATTACTACGAATATTTAAAAAAAAATAAGAAAAATCGGTCCAGCCGTTCTCCGATTTTAGATAAATCAAAAAAAAAAAAAAAAGTGGGCGTGGTCAATTGTTCTTGTCGTCAAAACACAAATTTGGTTATGATAAACATTTTTTAAAATATATTTGACAAATCGGTCTAGCCGTTCTCCGATTATAGATAAATCGAAAAAAGTGGGCGTGGTCAACATTTCTTTCCTTTGGTTATGTGAGTAATATTTGTTATATTGTAATATTTGTAATGCGGTAACCAACGAACGACATTTGATTTGTATTGATATAGAAGATATATGTCGTACTGTCAAAAAAAATATATTCCGAAATTTGAAGGAATCGGTGTCAATGTGAATTATAATGATTTTTCATTCAATTTGACTAAATAGTTTGCGTAAAACTTACAAATTTCCTTATATGGTTTCGGTATATAGATTTTCTCGAAAAAACTGGGCATAAATACAGTTTTTTTTGGACCTAATGGTATTCATGCAACGTCGTAATTTTAGTACTTGCGAAATATTGTAATTTAATGACGACGTTTTATGAACGACCCTAAAACTGCACCACTAAATAATGCGGCAACCCACCGAATTCAATCAATATTTATTGATAGAATTTTGTTCTTATTGTTCTCTTTCCGTTCTCGATAATTTTAGTTCAGTTTAGCGCATACGTTTGATGTGTGACTGATTAAATGTTAAAATAGCATTTTAAACGTTTGTAACGTTTTCCATCTCAGTTTACGCACCCGATTCCTGTGAAAAAATTACGATATTGTTGGAAAAGATTTCCCACACAAATTTTGACAGTTCATTTATCACGTCGTAATTTGATCACGTTTACAGCGTTTACGACGACTTTCCGACATTGCATGAATATCCCTACTATATGTTAAGTTAAATCAAAATTAATAGAGCCGTTTTCGAGTACAATTTCCAATTTCAAGCCGTTTAGGCTGGACAGACAATGACGGACATACAGAAAGAAAGACCGAATTCCAATAACCACCGCTATCATCGTAATATTAGAATCAATCAAAATCTCGAACATTTTTACGAAATAATATCTATCCCTTTGCAAGAGGAAGTTAAAAATTGATCAATTGGAAGTTGAGATTGGACTACCTCTAAAAATGACAACTTATGACCCATTAGCCAGAAATGAGTTTCATCGCTCACTCATGTTAATTCGACAGTTGGAGTTGATTAACATTTTTTTCACTGAATGTACTATCTGGAACGCAACTTTTAAAGTTTGTAAAAAAGGTTAAATATTCTAAGCAAAGAACCCTTAATTTCATACAACTTTAAAGAGGTTTGTTTTACTCGCTCAAACACCATGCCAAGAGTGCAATAAAGGATAAACCGATCGTACGATGTCGTTCTGACGATATTTTTTCAGATTAAATTTTGCTATAGACGATATCGTCTTGATGATCTTTCTTAAAAGTCATACAACTACAAGAACATAGTCGTAGATTGAACTTTTGACGATAGTCGATTATATAATCATTACAAGTTAGAAGGATCGTAACACTCAGGTCAAAAACCATACTGCTCATTTCCGAAATACTCGATTAAGTATCAAAAAATCGCTTTCGTTAAAGATATTTTCTGAATCATTTCAACCTCTTTATTTATTTATCTATCCATTATGTACTTACAGATATAAACAAGATAGCACACCTTGAATTAGGGGGTTTTATTGGACACTGAGAGTCATAATGGTCTCATTTTGATCCCAATAGTATCTCCCCATAGCATGTTGAAAATGGACACTTATCCCAAAGTAACTTTACAAATTTATCTGAGGTTATGATGAGTTTATTTTTCGTTATCCTTGGGGAAATCCATTCACAAAAAGTTTATGTAATGTCATGCGAAATGTGACTTAATATATTTTGTTGTTATTTATCTAAAACGATCATAACGCACACAAAACATAAATCCCATACTTTATGAATTAACACTTTGCATGTGCGGCGTGCTTAATTGATGTTTGAATCCAATAATCTGCCATCCATCATAGAACCATAACAAGTAAAAATATTGATATCCATTCTAAAAGTATTGGAAAACATATGAGAAGACTACATTTCATTGTGCTTATTATTTAATACCCTATTCCCTACCATCTCGTCAATATTCGAAAAGATAAAATATCTCTGTATACCCTATCCCATAGGGGTTTTGAAATTAAGTTTGTAACATAGAGAAATAATTTCGATTGATATACCTCAAAGTATATGGATCGATTCAGAATCGCTAGCTGAGTCAATCTAGCCATGTCTGTCTGTCCGTCCCTCCGCCCATCTGTGTGTCACCGATTTTTGGGCCTTAAATTTTGAGCTAGTGTCGAAATTTGGTATATAGACTCTCTGGCTGATGAAGCAGAACAAGTGTAAACATTTTTGTAATCCGCCCACTGCCACACCCCCTTTTAAGAAAAACCACGCCCACTTTTTGGTCGGCATATGCAATTTGCCACATTTTGGGGATATTCATTTTAAGGATGCGGGATGGGAATTTTTATGATAGGATGTATTAAATGATCAGCATAGCGGAATGTAGCCTTATCATATATTTACCAATTTTGGAAACCTTCATTGCTTTAAAGTTATGTTGATATTCAAACAAGGACTTTAAGGAATAGTAATTTTTCCTTTGATAGTTAAATCCGATCGACAACTTAAAGCAAGAGATCGGTTCAGGCCCTAAAGTAACAACACCTATTGTATATGTACTGCACTAGCTCTTGCGAAAGTATGTGAAAGAAGCTTGGCTTTAGACACGGAATGGACCTTTTATGGCTAATAATGATGGTAGGCATTCATTAAACTTTATACGAAGTGTGAAGACTTGAGTAATTGTAGACTCTTGTAGACAATTCAATTTTAAAATTAAGACCAAATTAAAAGCCAAGACCAAGGGCCAATCCAGTTTTTGGTGAACAGTTTTAGGTTTTAAAATATTAAAGCACATACAAGATGGGCCAAAAGAAGTCATCCGATGTTGTTTGGCCCTTCAGAATATCGGTTGTGGCTCGCGCAGTGTGTGCCGTTGCTCCGTCCTGTTGGAACCACATGTCCTCCAGTCCTAATTCGTCTAATTGCGGCAACAAAAACTCGGCTAACATGGCCCTATAGCGCGCACCGTCCACTGTTGTCGTTTGACCAGCGGCGTTCTCGAAAAAAAATGGCCCGATGACTCCTCCAGCGTGAACAGCGCACCATGCAGTAACTTGGAGCGGGTGTAATGGCTCCTCGTGGATTTTCGGTGACCCAGAAGCGATAGTTTTGCTTGTTCACATACCCGCTGAGGTGGAAATGAGCCTCATCGCTCGTAATGATATTGATCGAAAAATCGTCCACTTCGTCCTCGAGATTGAGGATGGCTTGAATGTAGGTTACACTCGTTTGGCTGCAGCTAATGCACGCACTGGACTTTGTACGGGAACATGCGCAAGTCTTTTACCGAAATTCGCCTTAGGGACGACCGGCTGATGGCTAATTGCGAGGCACGGCGTCAGCTCGACATCCTCGGCAACAGCCGCGATATTCTCGCAACAGCGGGCGCTCCAGGGCCGGCCACTCTTGGCAACGTCTCGTGTGGTCCCATACTCATAAAGGTTGGTGGCCAAACGGCGCAGTGTTTACGCAGTCGGTTTCGGACGGCCGGGGAATCGGCGACGGAATTAGCGCTGCGCCAACACTACAGACGAATTGTTATGCAAAAAAATAGACACTATTATTCATCGTTCTTGGGGAGTGTATCGCTCCATGGGTTGTTCACTTGTATTCTACATTAGTCTAGTCCACAAATGTCAAAACAGATTTGACATTGGCGGCCATTTGCAAAAATAAGAGCATCTTCCAATAGGGTGATCTCTTGTAGAAAGAATCTTGCAGGTGATGTTGAGGAAACTTTTTTTCTCCAATTCTTGGGGAGTGTATTGCTCCATGGGTTGTTCACTTGTATTCTACATTTGTCTAGTCCACAAATGTCAAAACAGATTTGACATTGGCGGCCATTTGCAAAAATAAGAGCATCTTCCAATAGGGTGATCTCATGTAGAAAGAATCTTGCAGGTGATGTTGAGGAAACTTTTTTTCTCCAATTGCCATGGCTCATACGATTTTTCATTTTTGTTGGGACCGGGCAAGCAATGCTAAGAATCCATTATTCGAGCTTTTCAAATCAGTTGGCGAATGTTTTTCCAATCATCTTTAGCAGTTTTAAATAGTCGTCAGAAAAATTGAATTTACCGTCCTTTCTGTTGAGCATTCAAGTTCAAAGTTAAGATATTTTTATCTTTATGAAGTTTGTACCGTCTGACAGCGAGATTTCTTAAATGTTTATTTAACGTTATTTTGTTCGGAGTTTGGAAAAAGCCCACCAAAATTATTTGCAAAAAGGGCCAAGTACTGGAATCGAATGAAAATAGTTTTCTTCACTGAATGACACAATTAGTTTCTCTGTAACGTTTTTGATAATCTCTTAACGTGTGCTGGGACTGCAAGATTACAGCTCTCTCTGCCTTAATAACGTTCTCAGGTGAATTGATGAGCAGATATACCCAAATTCATCAGCTTGTTACACTCGAGGTTTGTCTGGCTTTCACGTTTTACATTCAATTTTACATATTTTCCTTATCCTTGTTATTTTTATCGACAAAGCTATAATACACTTCCTGAGGCTTCTTTTTTGTTGAGTTTGATCATCCTTTTCACAGACTGGCATGCACCCTTGTCTATATATCAAATCTTTTTATCTAGTTGACTATTTCATAAGCTTTATTTGTTGATGAACGCTACATATATATTACCAACCCGACCCTGCACTGCAAACACTTTTTAGCCACAGAAATACCGTCAAAAGATAATATTTTATCAAGCCCTCTAAAGTACCTAACTGGTAATGAATAAAGTGCATTGATTTTGTAACTGATAACAAGAGTCGCACGTTCATTTATGTTTATATAGATACTCGACTCGTAGATATATATTTTTTTTAAATGGTTTGCGCACTTCTAACACCAGTGTCAATCAGAAGCAACAGATAACATTTCATTGTCAAGTTGATAAGGCGCCTTTTGAGTAGGAATTGGTGCGTGGAACACTTTCATAATATATACGTTAACGTATTAGATAGGTACTTCAGGAGCTATGACTAAAAATATTCCTAATCAGATAATTATTCAAACGCCTACGATTCAAATTTCCCATCAGATTGTGATCTACTATTGCGCCTATGAATGTGCGTCACTATATGCATTTCGATAGTCATGCCATAAGTATCTCTGTTAGATAAGATACTCATACATCTATCATATTTGCGAGTATATTCACAAATGAAATGTAATGCTAAGAGAGTGAACTTTTGAACTTTATTATTGAAAAAGAAGTGAAATAATTTTTGAATATTTTTCGAATTGCATAATTTAACGAATAATCTGAAAGTCAGATACAAGATATCACTTATGCAATGGGGTTAATTTGATTTGGCAAATATTGATTCGGTTCATAGCATTCGTAATGAATGCTTTAGTAAAATGGTTAAGTAAAACTAGGCCTTAGTGTTTATATCAAAATACGTCTAACATACCCTACCATATCAAATGCTATGCATTGCCATTTTTTAAAATTTATTTCATTGAATGTCGCTCCTGAATAGTGTCATCCCTATAGTTATTTTATTTATGTTGTGCTTTATAGTCCAGTAAGTCGAGTTTCAAACTAAATGCTAACTTCATGCAACTTAAGGCGAGGTGTTCCTGTGGGCCAGAGTATTGATGTCAATTCATTTCTTAGCCATCTTAACCGTCTAATAGAGTGTCTTTGGACAAGGTTTATATCGCGGTTCAGCTGATAATTTACTGTGGTTTTTGGAAACGATGCTAAGGTTCTATTCTTCTGTCATTTAAGCACTTTAAAATGTGGATTGTTATCTGCTCTGGATCAAACCCCCACCACGTCCACAAATAAATATTTAACATTCCAGACTTACTTTGCTCGTCGATCTAGTCCCTTTCAATAATATCACCTCTCGGAAGGATACCGTTTCTGGCATCATTTAACCCTTTTACAGATGGGCGCTTTCACTTCAATGAGTTGGTGTTTGCTCCTTACGAAATCATCCCCCCCGGCTTTCTCAATAAGAGGGCCGCCATGATATGCTTTAGTTTATTTGTGACTTTCCTCATGTTACATATTATGTCGAATGGATGCAAGTTTTCGCTTGTCCATGCCCAGGGCATTCATTCTGTATATCTAGTAATAAATTTATTAATGTCTCGTTTGAAAGATATAACATCATTGTCTATAAATCAAATCACCATTATCAACTCGACTGCCGCTTAACGTAATATATTTTTATAGCTAGACTTGCGTCCCACATTCATCTGTTTCATACACTTTCAGCTCGTTCATTGATTCATTACCTTCGACTTCAATTCTTTGCGACGCAATAAAATAAAATGCAAAAAGAATGCGGCCCATTGGCAGTGGAAATTTTCCATTCACAAAAGTCGATTCAGTTGTCCATTCCCGATTCCGTGCCAATTGATACCCCATACCCGTTCCCTGCGACCAATCATGCTCTCGTGTCATTTTCTTTCGTTTGAAGTTTAAATTATACAAACAGAAATGCAAACAGAAAATGATACAGTAAGGTCTGCAGAAGTCGTGATGTACCCTATAATTACTTTTTCAGAATTGGACATAAAAATTAATTTTGAAACTTTGAAACTGAAATATGGTACCTGCAGCCTAACTATGGTACTAGTTGTAGTTGAAAAACGCCATCGAAAAATGACAATGACAATCATTGGATAATTCCGTCATTAAAATGAGTGTCAAAATAGCCATATTCGAGGTTATGGTTAGCATACGAAGGACTAATGAAAGTTTGTAATAATCGATGAAGTGGTAAGACATCATAAAAAACAAGTAATATCTTCTCTATTTATTTGTAATTTGTTAAAATTTATAAGCGAAAGTACGACAGTTTCCAAAGTCATTGACTGCTTTTATTAGACGATCCGAAAACCCATCCTTCGAAATATCTATTTTGTTCACAGTGTATTCCGCATCCTTTACGAATATCAAACCAAAAATGACACTTGCCGCCATTTGCAAAAAATTTGCATGTTCTGATATTAGTCTTCCCAGTGGAATTGCTCCTAATTTTATTTTAATGAAAACTTCACAGAAAGGTGTCCAACGTTGTGAGGCATACTCCAAGAAATGGGCGCCAAACGAGGCAATTGAAGAGCAAAAGAGTGACATAAGAGTCATTAAAGTCTTTTGAACAATTTTTTAATAGATCCTAACATAGAATTGGATTTATTGACAAAGACGGTAATGATTTTATCAGATTCCATTTTAGAATCATCTTCAATCTTTAGATTCAAGGATGTAAAAGATATTGATGTGGATCTGATGGCAGTACATGACGTGCAGACAATGGAACAATCAATCCATTTCTTAGGGCGAATTTCAATTTCATTCATGTTGATTGGCTTGTTTATTATCCACGTTGCTTTTAAATTAATACTTTTTTATGCGGGATCTGATAGCTTTCAGTTATTTGATTTTATGGATTGTGCCGTTTAAATTATAGCTCCAAACGACAATTGTTGAATATTTTCAGAAAACACATCGATCATATAATGAGTTTGATCTCGGGTGATTTTCTTGATACACTTCGATATTGATCATGTGTCCTGTGGGAGTGCACACAAACCAGACTTACCTTATCGCGAAGGCGTATAGGCTTCCCTTATTATATATAAATTTTAAGGCAAGTTTTCGTGAAAATGTCATATTATTCTAAATAATATCAAAGAGCTATATAACTATAGAGTACGCATCATAGCTAAAAATGTTGTAGCTTTTTCAGACGCGGGCGGTAAGTGCGAAGGGGAATTTTCGTCGTTTGTATGCATCGGCTATGCTGTTGGTGGATGCTGGCATGGAGATGTGCACACTGGGGTATCAACATCAGTATCCCTCATAGTAAATTTTCGTTGTATGAGATGCACACTCTTGTAGTTGTATACTCTTTGATAATATTTATATATATATATGTGCCATATGTTTATTTTTTTTAAAAATGTTCATAGGGAAGTTTCAAAACATTGTAAAATGTGTCTTCAGCATAAACATATGTTAATATGCTGCTCTATTGAAGACTTCACATTGTTTACGGCACGTATACAAAGAATACGTCCTAAATGACTTCGTCCTGGTGGTCCAAATTTTGCAATAAATCCATATAAAATGTATCTTAACAATTCTTCATGAATTATATGATTTAACTTATTTTATACTTCAAGAATACTGTATGTCTCAAGTTTAAAAATATTACTTTCTATTTTCTCAAGTTTGGCACAATGGGGATGATAGGTTAAGTGGATTGTAATAGAAGATGGGATTTATAGTGCTATATGGTTCCTTATATATTAATTTCGGATACACGAAGATTAACTTTTTGAAAATATTTTATTCGAATATCTTGAGAATGCAGGAATATTAAGAAGTTGGATTTCTATCAGAAATACAACTAATTCACATATTTTTTAAAAAAAAATCAATTAATGTAATTTGGAGACATGTTTCCATTCAATTTTGAGGCAAAAAAACATTTTACATGAAGTGTTAGAACCGAATAGCCAGGTTTTCGAAAAATAATTGTTGCATCCTGAATTCCTGATCCTGATATATATTCACGTTTATATAGAGCGATATATTTATTTCATGGGTGATTCATCATCAATCGAAAGGTTATAGAAACTTAGTTGAGAGCAATAACTTAGATAACTGACATAGTAGGCGAGTTCAACTTATTGAGAGGGTTTTTTTCTGTCTGAATCAGCTGAACATTTTTTCATTAAGTTGAACAACATTTCCATACAGGGAAATATTGAATGTCAAACAGCAACTTCCTTAAATTGCAGCTCATAATAATGATTAATTCCTTACATAAAACGTAAAAAAAACAGCTGTACTTATTTTGCACAAAGTGTAATCACGTGAATCCAACAAATGTTAATCTCAGCAAATTAAAAAGTCTCCGCAGATGATAAATCACGCTCTTTATACAGATTTTTCGGAGATCGGAGCGGAACTGATCTATGAAGTGATCAGTATCAATTGATGACTTTCTGAAGTTTCTACGAATAGGTTAGATAAATTTGAAAATTTTGAAGTTTTTGACTAAGTTGTTAAAATTTCGAAATATTGTCAGTAAAATTTGGAATTACTAGATAAGATTGGTTTATGGTAGTAGGGGAATTATTTGTTGAAAGTTATGAAACCGATGGTACTATTCGAATGAATCTGTCAGATCATCTTGCAAAATGACGACCAGTAAAAAGGAATAAATGGTGTTGCTAAGGTTGGGAATTGAACCCTCTGTTGAATAAATTATCACTTTTACCAAAAAGTTACCATGCTCTCAAAATCAAGTCGAATAATAAACTTGTAAACAAATTATAGTCTGTACCAAATCAGTTGGCCAACGGTCGATTGCGCAGAGAGAGGATTTAAGAGAAATTTAAGATATTTTAAAATACATTTTAAGATACCTGCGCAGTAGAATGGCCAACTGATTTGGTACGGACTATAATAAAACCAAACGGTCATACAAATGCAATAAGTTTTTCGTACTATGCGCTTTGAGAACCGAACCGAAAGACCATCACCCTATGTAATAAATTGAAAACACATTTGTTTGTGTTTAATTTGATTTTAAAATTCTATGAGCCTTTTCCTGATGATTGGACATAGCATAGAGCATAAAACTTCTTTAGGACTTTGGTGAAATACATTCCACACACCCCTCCGTGTGTAAAATGAACTAGTCGGTTTTTTTTACACTCTGCAACTGGGACTTTTGCACGCTCGTGGTGTTTGTTTACTTTTATGTCATGTGGCTCCTGCCGCACCATAAATATTAGGTCGGGTGACGATTGATCTCGGTATGGTTAATGACACTTAATGTGAGCTATGCAATACACTATGTGGCACACCACGAAGACAACGTGTTATTTAATTTGATACTGCGCCATTTCACGTATATTCGTATACAGTTAAACAAAATTGTAGCTTAACCTTAAACTTTAATTGAATTGTTTTTGTTTCTAAGCGCGCGGTTACGGCCAACGTTAGTAAGCGAGTGCGCTATTTCGCGCTAGTCCACGCAAGTCCGAGCTAGTCCAAGCTAATCCGCGCTATATGGCGCTAGTAAAAAAAAAATCGAGTGTGAGTTCACACGCAGTAGAAGTAATACTGGGGTGGAATTACCACATCAGTTATCGAGTTATACATCGTGACTGAAAAATGTGGCTTCACAACCACAAGAAAGATTGCATATACTTTTCTTGTCCTATAGCTATAAGACCAACGCGTTGAACCTGTTCATTAATTACTATGAATGCTAACACAATGCCAGGATCTATGTTGCTGGACAGATTTTTCTTAAAGATAGTTCATTTTCTGAAGAGAATTGAAGAAATCTCATGATATCCCATATCCTTCTAAGAATCCTGTACATATTTGGAAAAGTGCTTCCAAACTGAACGTTGCACAACTGTTTCTATTTTGATGAAATCCCGAATTCCGTCATCGCTCTAAAGAGCTCTAGACGATGGTCTTTAAGTCGATAGAAGGATGATATATGTATTAGCAATTTTTTGACCTTTTCCAGAATTTGGCTTAGTGCCAAATTTGAACTGTGTTTGATGGTCAATTGCGAAAGTCTTCAGACGTTCATACAGTATTTTCATACCCTGCGACATTTAGCAGGGATATGCCTCGGTATAGTTGGTGCAAGACATGGATCGACTTTTTTGTATATGGAACGTATGGAGGTGAAATTCCTGTAACATGTCATGCTTTCATCCACCCAGACTTTGTAGATGGTTTGATAGATTCACAATTCCAATGCATTCTTTATCTTTTTGACGGCTGCGTTAACTTCTTCAATACTTAGAGGTAGAGTTACCTCTTTTTGACTGGAAGTGGATGGTCTTCTTCTTCCATAATTGTCTTGCCATTAGAAAGCCGCTGGAAACGATGCCTGGGCCCTCATTCCGTAAAGTGATTATCGTCTGACGACAACCTTTCGACGGTACATCTTGCATCACGTAAGGTAAACAGTCGTTTTTCCTGTCGGCGACATAACTTTATTTGCTTCCCTTAAAACAATAATTGACATATCACAGATGATTATTGAGCGATTGCTCATGCGGTCTCGACTACCGCCTGAGTGATAATCGTTTTCAAATTTACGGAATGACCACCTGAATTCATCAACAATTCCTTGTGCATCTGTGACCATGTTGTAATTGTTATTTCGTAAAACATGGTTTTCTATTTTGAAGCCAGCTGTCAGAAGAGCGAGACTCTTCTATTTTCCTAAGGAAATCCCTGTTTTCCTACCTTCTTGCTCTAAACCTTCCCCGGTGCAAGTTATGCATTGTAGAGCCTACTTTGTCACGTCATTTTAAAACTTTCAAATATAATCACACCACAAACACCTTTTCAAGAGTAGCTGGTAACGTATGGTGGATTCGACTTTCTCTTTATTGATATTGTGATACTGTATCCACAGGGTGTTGATATTGGTGGCTCTAACTATCTCTATGGATACCTTTCACGTGACCCTGATGTATGGTCTTGATATTTTCCCTTGAGTTTTGATTACTTGTAGATTCCAATACTTGTTCTTTTTATTCCATATCTCCTACAAAACAGATAACAAACAAACTCAGTGGAATAAGACAAAATACCCCCGACCTCCAACCCCTATAAATTCAGCTCTATTTGCCCATAATGTTTCCTTTGTGTTATACAATTGAAATAATAACACCAACCGACTACAACTGGCGCTGTCTACTTAGAACTGCAATTATAAATTGACTCTACAATCTTGACAGCACGTGTCAGAATTTAAACATTACTGAGGAATGATTGCATGCATCAAATGCCATCAAATATTCCATTCCGTTACTACAGGTAATCGCAAAGTTCCAACAAGTTGAAGTATAAAAATAAATACGCAAAAGCCGACGTACTACGTGTAGGTATCTGCGACATCATTATCAGCTTGCATTACACAATCCGAGGCAATGCCATCCCTCCAGAATGATATAAGGGCGATTACCCAAGAATCTTAATGATGTGTAATTCCCACACATTATAGATTATGTGAACTTTTTTTTTTAATAATTAAATTATCTAAAATGTTGATTTTCTAGACTTCGCATGAGTAGGTATATACCGGTAGACAAATTTCTCTTCCCTATATTCGTGTAAGTCAATCGCAGTAATTGGCTTCAAATTGAAAGGAGCTCATTTTTATAGTGAACTATAAGCGCAGATCCAACTGAATGCACTTGTAGATACATTTGTGTCGGTCGCGAATAAATTCCGAGCAACTTTTCCCCAAAGCTACCCCCTCTTACGAAACGACCGCACTCATTTCGTATGTACGAGGAAACACCTACCCCTGTGGTTAACCTTTTAGGTCTCTCTGTACTAAATTAATAATTCATAAATTGAAAAGAAATCAAATGAACACGTGAGCGAATCGTCACTTAGTGGCAGCCAGCCGTTCAGGTTCACGAGATACTTTCTGATGTAGCTGTAGAAAATTCACATATACTCGTAGCTTGTAGCTTAATAATTGTCGGAAGCAGTGCCCGACAATTGTAGAGAGTGTGTGGGGCGTTGCGACGGCCGGCGGCGAGACGCGACGCCTGCTTCGTGTCTTGCCATAATTAGTTGGCTTGGAGTTGGAGGCACTTTATAACGCTTTGCAATAGACATTGCTTTTATGAAAATAGAAATGGCATAAGTTCACACAAGCAATGAACCTGAATGTGCATTTATAGCGGGAATGACGTTTTAAATATTCGCAAGTCATTATCAAAATGAACAAATGGGAAATATTTTGAAAGAGCTGATCTGATTTTTAGAAAAAAATAATTAATAAAACAAAGTGATCGTCTTCTTCGAAAAAAAGTATTTTCTAACTTTAAACATTTCATCGGAAAGATTTTTCTCCTGTGCCATACTTTTTAAGTTGTTTTTTTTATAAACTTTTCTCAGATGAAGCGAACCCATAACGCTTAAAGAGCGCCCTGAGATAATGTTTGCAGATGTTTATTGACTTTTTAATTGTTGTACATTCAATATTGGCTAAAAAATGTCTTTTGAACGTTTTTTCTTGTTCTTGTTCTGTAAAAAAAAGTTTTTGTATTGCGTTGTTCGTGCCGTTGTTAGATGGACTGCGTGTCTTGTAGGTCGTTAAATTGCAAAATGTCATTTGTTTTATAATTTACGCGCACTCAAGGGGTTGTGAATACACTTTAAATGTTTTACCACAGTAGGAAAGAGTGATAGGAACGATTTTGGATATAGTGGAGACATACATACTCCATGGGTTGTGTCCGAACTAACTTCGGGGAATCACTGTTTTTTGTGTTCGTTAAATTCGCAGAGTTTTCAAGATGATGTATACTTATAGGAGTAACTATCGACCTTTTTTTATTTCTTTGAATACAAATTTTATGGATTTTGGCTGGGATTGAATGCGAAATCTTTCACTCAACAGGCGAACATATTACCACTACACGACGGCCACCCACAAATCTAGGAATGATTTCTCTATATTCTTTCGAATATGCTATTATTTTTGCAAATGGCGGCAAATGTCAATTCTACTTTGACATTTGTGAAATAAGCAGATACAAAATGCACGTCAATAAGACATGAATCGCTATACTCTTAGAGAACGCGAAATAATTCGTCGCGTCGGTGGTGTTGTTGCAGCAGGAACTACGGAAGAGATTTGCCGGTCGTCTGATTAGCAACCATCACAGAGCACTACACTCTCAGTATCGCTTTAGACAACCGGTTTTTTTTTTGCGCGACTTAGATTATCATCTACCGATTTTTCAACCTTATAGACTACTTAAACAAACAATATTTTAATTTAAAACCATTGAATATAAACAATTTTTAAAATCAACCCGGCACAAACAAAAATCAGTTTGTGTGTGTAGTTGTGAGGTAGGAGTAACAACGATTCTAACTCTAAGGGGGCCGACCCCTGACAAATGTCTGATTATCAATTGAATGATTGAAATTACAACAACGACTTGTGTACAACAACACTATTTGGTTGGAATTATAGCTATTTCGGACATTACCAAGTGTCCTCATCAGATTCCTTCTAATAGTGATGCTATTTGAACGTTCAGTTCTCTGTATAATTATTGAAACAACTTTTTCCCTAACCGCGGATTGAACTTGTAATCCCGTGCCTAGTGAGCCAAGTGCCTACCACTTACGCCACTGAGGTCTTGGTTTTGGTTCAATTTGGTTGCTTACCAAATTAAACATGCATATGCATCGTGTAATAGGCTCATTAGTGCCATAGTTGGTTTTATGAGAGTTCGACATTATAAAATTTTGCTCCCTAAGCGATTCTTTGGGAGCATACAAATTAATAAGAGAAATCAATTCCGGTGAAACAACATGATAATTCAGAATATCGCGAACAAACATGATACAAGATGCTTTACGCCTGAAACTTAACTTAGGCAATTCTTCAAACGTAAATAATTTACGGAATGCATACCTCGTGAAATTTTTCTGAACTCTTTCTGAACTCTTTCTAATCTAAGTGCCTGCATTACATATGGCTAATCCCATATGATGGATGTGTATTCCAACTGCGGCCTGACTAATGAGCAGTATATAGTTTCAAGGCTAAATAAGTCTCGGAAGTCTTTACAATTTCGCTTTAGAAAACCTAACATTGAGTTTGATTTTGCTATAGTGTAATCATAATGCGTAGAATATTTTAATTGTTTGTCAAATATGACCCCGAGATCTTTAACTTCTTCCGCTGAAGTCTAAGAGAGTTCATATAATAATCATTTATTATATCATTTATTATATCAGACTGAAACCGTATACAGTCTGTTCTATTACTTATACGAGAACATAATTTTAAATCGTCCGCGAAAGTTAAAACGTTGCAAAATTTAAAAATATCATGATCATCATTTAAAAACAAAATAAAAAGCAATGGGCCTAAATGGCTACCTTGCGGGACACCGGATGTTTCATCGATTTCGCGAGAAGTATAACCATCGATCTTAACCATTTGCTTTCTGTTTCTTAAATAATTATGAAACCATTTAAGCATTGAGGAGTGAAAACCCAACGATTTTAGTTTTGCTAAAAGTAGGGTGTGGGGCACTCTATCAAAGACTTTTGTAAAGTCAGTGTAGAGTATATTAACTTGTAAACGTTCCTCAAAGCTGTAAAATACATAATTAGTGAACAAAGTTAAATTGATAGCACAGGATCTACCTCAAATAAAACCTTTTGTTGATTATTCGAGATCATCTCTTTTACTACGAAGAAAAGCTTCTTCTTAACAATGCTTTCAAACAATTCAGGAATTAATTGCAGAAAGCTTCGATATTGGTCGATAGTTTTCTACTTTTTGTCTTCAACCGTTTTTATAGATTGGAGTAATATAAGAATATTTCCATTCTTTTAAAAACTTTCCATTTAATAATGACTGGTTAAATATAATTTTTAACGGACCGACAAAAGACGATAAACCATTTTTTCTATTTACCTCTGATATACCGTCCGGACCAGGGTTTCTGTTCAATTTTAATTTATTTAACGCGTTTGTTAGGTCTTCCTTCGAAAATTGTATCAAACCGACATCTAGTAACTCTGGAATACCTAAATAATGGTTTTTCGTTAAGTGCACTCGTGATTTATTATATACTGATCCAAAGAAATCAGCAAATAAATCACAAGTGCTCGTCAAATACAAAAATTTAAGAATTCATATTCTTTTCTGTATCTCAGAAAAAATTCACGATCTTCTCTTGAGATTTCGCAAGTTTGTCAATCTTTTGTTTGACCAAGGAATTTTAAACCGATTTTTTTTACGCGTTTTAAGTAAAAACAATTCAAAACCGGAATTGATTTTTTTTCAAAATTTTTATAATTATCTTATGTTAATAATAAATCCCAACTAATATTATTTAAATAACTCTCGAGTGCAACAAAATTGTGCAAACAATACGACATTTGGTCACTCCCCTATGAAGTATGAAAGTATGGGATATAGCAAAATGCTGCTAGGTTTGGCTGGCTCCGGAGCAGCCGTTCTGCTGAGAATATCGCTGCTGTGGTTGAAGAAAATTAATGATGACCCCGGCAGCAATTGGGCTGATCGGCGGTATTCATGAAAACTTTTGCTGAAAGATGTACCCTTGCAGAGTGAAGGTGCTACCTGTTTCCTGCCAAGCGAGTGTAACCTAAGCTTAAGTCATCCCTAATCAAAACCACTAGGTAAGGTAGACGACTTTTTGTCGAAAATCATCATGAGCGACGAGGTCCATTTGCATTTCAGATATGTAAATATGCAAAATGATCACTTCTGCGGGGCACCGAAAATCCGCGTATAACCCACGAAGTGCCATTTCACCCGCGCAAAGTTACTGCATGGTGTGGTGTTTGAACTGGAGTCGTCATCGGGTCTTATTCGATTTACCGGACATATGCTTTCATATTTCCTGGATGCCAGAAGTGTCTCATATGTAAGATTCCACGTGCAGGCACGTGTCCCCATTTTGATATTATCATCAAGAATTAAATCGGTCCTCTTCGAGGCTCTTCGGTGAACCATTTATTTACGATTACTTTTGATTAGTTAGCCAAAGAATAATCATAAAGCTTATGGGGAAGCTCTTGTTTTAACTTTAGTATAGCAGCCTCGGCATTCCCAATCTTACTGGCAAGCCTTTTTTTCTTAAACACTAGGTCTAATACGCAGGCAGCACTCATCCAGTTGGATAAGACCAGTATCTGATCGTATTTGTTATTGTTAGTCAAAATGACAACACTGGGCATTGTCAAGTTAACATCAATCAGGGACGGCCCGTTTTTGATATACCTCTTATAATATCTTGGATAAATCCATATGCCATATTGAATTTAGAAAATGAAAAATACAAATTAAATACAAATTTTTGGCGCAACAGGCTCGTTAGAAACCCAGGGCTTAGCTTTCTCACAACCATTCATGTGTGGGTGTGTGTGTACTTCTTGCACGATGGCAGGACCTCCGACTCCGAACAGCTAAGTTGAGGTAAGCTATTCTTGACAATTAATACTACTCGGATGATTTGTCAGATCATCACGAGAGGAGGGCCAGTGAAAAATCATTTAGGTGTTGCTACGGCTGGGAATCGAACCCAGACCTTCTGCGCGGCAGTTCATCGCACTAACCATCGCTCCACTGAGCCCATTTAGAAAGTCAGCATATGGAATATAATATTTATACCCCATCCATCCCATAGGGTATAGTAGTTTGTAACATAGTGAACAATTTTGATAGATAAACCTCAAATCTACTTAGAATCACTAGCTGAAAACACTCTTTTTTGTTTGATCTAGATCACTTTTAAAAAATCTCGATTTGAAGTAAGATTTACACCAACTAAAAAACATCTGACAACTTACTTATTTGAGTTTGAAGTTTGCATTTCGCATTTCGGTTTGTTTTTTATTTAGAGTTTTTTTTTCAATAAAATAAGTTTATTAAAAAAAATGATATCAACATTAAATAAATAATAAGAATATTCTTCCCCATCATCACCGTCGTCTTCCTCATCCTCCACATCAAGCGACAGCTTCTCTAATTTCCACAAAAACAATTTCTCATTCATTGTTTACAACAATGTAATCATATAAATTTTTCTCATCCATTTTCGTAAGTTCATTCTTCCGAAGCAACAAGATAAACAATGATCTGTCAAATGGCACACTAATACACACATAAACACAGATCAATCTCCTTTATGTTCTATTGGGACGAGTAAAAATCTGAAACCTGAGAGCAAATCTGAAAATCTCAATCGAAATCGCTATTAGATTCGCACTTCGAATATAGTACCTGGTATTATATGAGCATTATATAGCATCTATACCTTGTATAGTGACGAGATATATTTACATCTACATCACTACTGTCGAGAAACATGCCATTACCTGACACCCTGTATAGAGGTTTTAAAAATAATAAAAACAAATATTTCCTCTCATATAATTACCACAAAAAAAAGTTATTGATTAAACAATAACAAAAAAATCATCACTACGGAAATGCAATAAACTAAATCACTTGAATAAACTTTAATTGAACTGTTGATCATGACAATGGTCGGTACAAATTACAACAATGATGGGGGCATGTTGCCACTGAAGACTGAGGGGTTTTGAGCAATCAATCGAGTGGAACCCTCACTATTTAGTTACCTTCGGAAACAATTACTCCAACAGAACGAAGCTAATAGATGAACTGAAACGCATAAACTTTTCAGCTTTGACTCGTCATCAATAAATTTCTACGTTGTGTGAATAAGTTTGTTTCGCTGTGTCGATATTTGTTCATAGATAGACTTTCAGTTATTGCAATGATGACTTAAAAGCAATTTGTGGTAAAAAAAAACAAAATCGAAAAGAATTTAACAAATTTACTACGTTCCTCGAAAGTGACGATGATTAGGGACTATTCATCAAACAAATACGAATAAGCTTTGAAGTTGATCCGATTCTTGAGGTCAAATAGCTATATCCGATCACTAAGAAAAAAACTACCCACATTGCTAAAAAGGAATCAATTCTGCTCCAGATATAAAATACAAACCGCCTAAGTGAGATTTCGGTCATTAACAAAATTTACCAGACGCCAAATTCTGCTTAAAAATTAAGAAAGCCTTGAAATATATTTTCATTTCATTTTATTGGTTTCCCTTCAACGTCAATCGTCGTTCATTACTTCTCGACGGCGCGGCGACCGTTTCATATTTTATTGGTTCGGGACGCCAGAACTTGGTGTGAAGAAACTTAACTCTATCGGCACGCACTCATTTAGGAGAGTCAATTCCATAAGTCCGTCCGTCAATTCGGCACCCATGCCAGGTCCGACAGACTGGCAGTGGAATATTTTTTCGAACAGAAACTACAAAAGCAATATATACCTAGACCTACATAAGATACGTTTTACGAACAAAACCGATCTGCAAGCAGCATTCGTTTGAAGCGTGATCACTGATCACCCATGATCAAAGCGTTTCTACGTCTCGTGATGAGGCGTCCCAGTTCCTTCCGTGTGTAAGGTATTCGATGTGACAAAAAAAAATGTATTTCTGTGAGTGTGTTGGTGTACATTTCCAAAAATAGTTTAAGCAACAAACTATTTTCGTACGTCATTGAGTCATGTTGCCAGCACTCGGGGAGCATGCAACAACCACTGCATTTGAATCTGGGTAACATGCACGAATGACATGTGGCGTCTATTGGATGAATCTGAGATTGTCAGCGGGTTGTTTCATCTGCTCCAACTACAAATATTCGCAAGGAATTGGATTTTAACATATACACACATTAAATTGTATGTATATATGTATAATTAGCGATGTTGCAGTTGCTCTGTTGGACGTCAACCTGCTAATGACATTTTTTTTATTCGACGAATTTCTTGGCAAGCACTCCCTGGCGTCGTCTTTGACATTTAAATTATTTCAGTTATTTTGGGCTAAGATTTAAGAAAAACATTTTCTTTTAAATATTTACTGTTTTCTTAAGAAAAAATGCAAATGGACATTTGTACAACATTTTCAAGTGGGTGGTAGCGTTGCGAGACATTTTTGGTAAATCCTTTTCAGAGATGATATATAGATTTGTTTTATAAAATGTTAGTAAACAAAATTATTTAAAATTCATATGAAAATATAAAAATTCGAAATAAATATTTAGATTTCGTTAATATCGGTATCATGGAGGAAAAAGGAGAACTGCTCATAATATAGTGGTTTTTCAATAAGGATAAAACAAACTTTGTATTAAAATAAAACGAAAAAATTGTTTTAGATATCAGGCTAATGCTAATATTAATTTCCGGTGTTGTACGACGAGATCGAATTTAATTCACCTTCATGTAACCACTGGGAGAACTTTTCCACCGATCGATTATTTGGAGAGAGCCTTTCATCACTCTCTCACACATATCATTGAAGGCAAGAATTATCTACATATAACTGAAGATGATTTTTTTTTGCAATTCAGTATTTAAGGGTAGGTGTCCCAGACCGACCAACTCAAATTTCATGTAAATGCATTTGAATGTGTTGGTAAGCTCTCTTTAATTTTACTCATGTGCTCTTTGCTTCAACGCAAACGAAAACTGAAGGAAAAGACAAAAAGTAGCAAGCGCAGACTAATATTACATATACCTACCTACCTACATATGCAATATACAGACACCAAGCAAATAACTTGAAAACAAATATGGAAAGAGAAGGAAAAAAATCAAGTTGAGGGTTGGTTTGGTGTACATATTTTGTTTTGTAATTTTCTTTCAGATTTGGTGTGAATGTGAATATGTATTGTGAAAAAATAATAAAATGATAAAATTGTTGCTGGCTGCCGCGCAGCGAGGTGTAAAAGCAGTTTTTGAGGTTTTCATTGTATATCTTATAAAAAAATGTGTAAACCTTACCTAGGTTAACTTTTTTCTTAATTTATGAGATGTAGGAAAACACTTGTTTGGATGAAAATTCGATTATTCAAATAATAGGACGGTAGACAATAGTGTTACTGATTCTCGTCGCAACAATAGTAGGATGAAATTTTTCAAATCAAATAACAAAAAATGATAGATATTTATCTAGGTAATTGTCACCCCATCTTCTATCAATGCTCGTTATGAAGGTACCTAAGCACCTTATATAAAAAAAAGAAGTTTACGAAAGTTAATTTAACCGCTATAATTAATTTTTGTAGGTTCAAGGTGTCAAATTCACCAAACAAATACTATTTGAGTCCAATTTTAAAGTAAAGTTTGAATACTTGGCATCTAAAACTTTATACATACATATAAACAAACGAAACACAGTCTTAACATTTTTCTCCTATGTTTACCTACTACTACTTTTTCGCTTCTGTTCTTTTGATTTAAAAAAACATACTGAGCATCTTCACCACGTCAAGGTAAGTAGTAAACGAAGATGAAAAAAAGGAAACAAATATTATTGATTATTAATAAAACAAAAAACTTGAACAGAAAATGTTTTTACCTTTTGTACTAAAAAACCTGAAATATTCCCAATGTTGTTCCAAGAAACTTCAGTCATTCGTCGTGGTCGTTGTTTGCTATTAATTCATTAAAAATAATAAATATGTCAGTTAAAGATACAGTAAAAATAGCCACATTATGTACCATTATATTATGTTTATGTGTTGATTTATGTGTTCCATACGCGCATTTTTCTTGGAATTCTGGGGTCACACAGCTCCAAAAGCAGATGATTTTGGTAATACAAAATTAATTTTTCCTTTATTTTTGTGTCCCAAAATTCTTCGTCTTCTTTGTCGGCATTTTATATTATGCTTTGTATTTTTTGATAAGTTTATAAGTTTTTTGCGAAGGTTTCTGAATAAATGGTTCACACACTCAATTTTTTGGATGGTATAGTTGGGAAAAGGCTTGGCTTCTAAAAGTTTTTTATAAACGTTACTGTCGCCATCAGCAATAAATTTATCAAAAACAACTCCGTAGTTTGAATAGCAAAACTTAAAACCATCTACCAAAATGTCAGACTCCATTTTAGTTGATGGGCCGATGTGGCTCTTATTGCATGAATGCTCGGGTATGTCATTTCCTGCTTTATTTTCATTAATTTTGCAAATATGGCAGTACTTATTCTTCACACCATAATACAGAACTTTTTTGGTGTTGTGACCAATAATTGTTGCAATTCCCGATAACGCCTTATAATTGCAACCATACGATCTATGTGACCAGGCACCATCAGTGACTACAGTGATAAGATGGTTGCCGTTTGAATCGATATTCCCATTTTCTCGGGCAATTTCCTTCTCTTCTTCAATGGCTAGTCTCATTTGACTCTGAACAGACTCGACCCAAACTTCTTTCGTCATGTTTTCAAATTGTCTGTATGCTTTCGAGCTCATGAATGGAACGTTTATGGATTCTAGAACTCTTTTACATTGGGTATATCCGTTTCCAACTAGCATTGTTCCCACTACAAGTTCTTTGTTAATTTCTTCACTATCTTCATTTTGACCGCATGTAGGCACATTGAAATTCATGTTACACATATTGCACTTGAATATTAATTTTGACCTAAGTCCTAAAATAAAATAATAAAATTTGAAGAACTTGTGTTTACATTATGTTTTTTTTTATATAATAACCTTGGTGAATTTCTTTAATAAGTACTACATTATTTAATGTGCACCCAAACGTTTTTCCGTGCAGCGAAATGTTTTTTAAACTATTGAGAAATGTATTTAAATCAATAATACGCCTGCCCTCCGGAACAAAACTACAGTTGTCCTTCACTGTAATGTCCACCTCCATAGGAATTTCAAATTCCTGACCCTGATGTTTTACGTGATCACTTTCAATTTCAACGTTCGTCAATGTTGTTGACGTTGAAGAAAGATCTTCCGAAACACGATTTTTTACAACATACCTTCAATCAATATGTAAATTGTAAAGTTTCGGAAAATTAAATTAGTAAATAAAAAATCAAATAAATTTAATAAATATAATATAGAAAATGACATAGTTCAAACAGTTTATCAGAATCTTTTGTTGGTCGACAAAAAACAACGTTTTCTCCTTCATATGCTATGGGGTAGGGTAAACAAACGGCCCCCAAAAAGTGGGCGTGTCAAAAAACTTTATATGTATGAAATATAGATATTGATATTCTGTAAAAATGTTGTTCAGACATAATATATATATACATATAATACACATATGTATATACAATATAAAAAATAACATAAACAATTAAATTAACAAAATAATATAACAACTTGCCCTAAAGTTCCTAGGTATATCGGAAGTTAAAAACAATTTAGCGGGTGAAATCGTGGAAATTTCAAAATTCTGAGTGACAAAAAACCAAAAAACATCGATGTAAAACATCGCCCCAAATAACATCGATGCATTGTTTGCATCCCTATACTTCCCATATAACGGTTTGCGAATATATCGATAGACGTTGAAACTTGTTAAAAACAACCTGCTTACCTTTTGTTTTTTTTTTTTTGATGAGTTTGGCTGTTTTTTTTTGCCATAATGAAACGATTTCCCCTTATTTGAAGGCATTTTATTTATATATGTAATTAGTTTTTTTTTTAAGTTGTGTCACAGATGAATTTTGATTTCAACTGAGGGTACAAAATCTCAAACTGAAACAAACAATTATAAATTGTCTCCTCCTGCGAACGGGAATTTAACGGTCATTTTATCCCACACATAAGTACACCATACACACAAGTACACTTTGACTTACTTCCCACTCAACCCTTTCTGTCACGTGCAAACATACGCATACAAAACAATTCATCAGCAGCGATAGCAAACATTTAAATAATGTAACGATCTGTATTATACCATGTCCACGTGAAGTCCACACGAACTTTCATCAAGTCTACCCGAAAAGGTAAACAAAAGATACATACATAATAACAATCTCGCCTGCCTAGTGTCTGTATTTACAGAAGAGAATAATGAAAAGAGAATGTCACCAACTCACCACCTAGTGACATTATTTTGAAACAAACTTCTTTGTGTGCGTGAATTCGATCTTTTTTTATGTAAAAAACGTAAAATAGACCACTTTTCTAACATCAAAATTTGAAAAACCGTGTGGAAAAAAACTATTTTGTATTTTGAATTAAATAATACAAATACCAAAAAAAAAATAAAAAAAATACGTCGGAATCATTTTGGTTGTCCTTTTTTCACAGCGGCATTGCAAATAATGTCATATTGAATTGCATATTTAAATATGTTAGAAGAAAAAAAACATGTTTTTAAGACCGGTACGTTGTGCCCTATATATTGTCGCTTGGTTAAAAAATTATTTCCAAAAATTAGGAAATATAACTATCGATTTCCCAGCCAAAAAACCCAAAACGTTTAAAAAAAAACCACCTTTTTTCCATTTTGTCACCAAAAAATTACTGTACAAAATACAAAAAAAAAAAAAAAAAAACGGTATCTGCACATATCTATTAGCTTTGTAAAAAAGCTAATTTGACTTCGTTACCTTTTATACTTTAGAAGTTATATCTAGTTAAACTTTGTAAATTTACCTTATTTTTCATAGTTTTGTGCATTTTTTTCGGGATAAATACTAAAATTCACAACAAAAAACAACCGGTGTTATCTGCGCAAATCTATTGTCTGTAGAAAAAAAATATAAAAAAAATAAAAAATATGTATATAAAGAGATAAAAATGGAACGCAATTAGCATCTAACTTATTTGTATGGTTTTTCTACATGTCAGGCGGTTTTGAGGCTCAAAGATATTTTAATGTTTTTTAAATGCTAAACAAGTACTTTGCTTAACATATTTCCAATCGATCACCGTTTATTTCATTTAAATATTCGGAAAATTGTGAGCGCTACACAATTTAGCGCAAAACTCCAACCTATTTTTGCATGGGACACCTACCCTTAAGCAGAACCCAATCAGATAAGATCGGCTTTTTAAATGATCAAGAGGCTTCAGTTCTGTTCTTAAGTCAATTTTTCTCATTATTCGCTTCAATGTGGATTCCAAAATCTAGTGAAAACTCCAAAAGTCAATTTTTCTCATAATTCGCTTCAATGTGGATTGCCAAATCTGGTGAAAACTCCAAAACTGAGCTTCATAGCAAAAGATGATTTTTTGATGAAATTCAGAATTCAGAAAAAGCTCGTTAATTCGGAATGGTTGGGGGGAAGATCAGTCCAGATAAACGAATTTCCGAATTAAGGAGAGATTTTTTTTATGCACTAAAAGGCGTTCCTATTGATGAAAAAATGCGAACTTAAAACGAAAAAGTATTTAATTAACACAAAAGATAAATAATACTTAAAATTTATTATAATTCATTTTTATAACTACAATTAAAGGGCTTTTACTTTTCAAAATGCTTCAGAGGTCAATCAGGTGAGTTTCAACACATTAAAAGATCAAGGGTTTCAGATCTTGAGTTAATTTGATCCTGTACGGTCAATATTTCTACGAAAAGTTCGACACAACGTGGACTGAAAGATTTCCAGTAATTCTAAACGGAGTAATCGACTGACTTGTTTCATTTTAAACTATGTTTTCAGTCAAATCGACCGAAAAATTTGATTTCCAGTATCAATAATTCCAGACAACAGATCACAGACTTCAGATACGCACTACTTTTTAGGACTCAGGAGAATGTGAAAAAATTTAAAAATCTGACCTTCAAATTTTCGCGCCATTGCAAAACTACCCCACAATTCGTATACAGAGTACTACGTCGAATCATCCACATTGATCGAATCAACAGTCATTCTCCAGTCAAAAGATTCTTCGAATACTAGCCTTCAGATACGAGACGACAACAGGCAATTTCCTTTGGGCATTTGTTGTTATAATAGCGTTAAAAGAGGAGACATTCCTACAATGTTCAAACGATACTATGAAGTTCGCTACGGTTGAGTCTCCTATTAGTTTAAGCGCAAACTTTTGTATCCTGTTCAGTAGGTAAAATGTTAATTTTGCTTAGCTGACCTGTTCTACTAAAGTTTGAGGTGTATAAAGGTTTTTTTTATTGAGGCTAGATCAGAAGTGCAAAATATGTCTTTCACTGATGCATTTTTAGAGACTTGCATTTTTAGAGACTTATGTGGTTTTTCCAACGAAGGTCTGTACATACACAGATTTCGGGCATGGAAAGTCTTTCCTTTAATGAAAGAAGACAATATTGTGCTTTTGGAGCATTTACTTAAACTCTTTTAGACTTAACCCATTTATTTGTGCTATCGAAGTCGGAAATTGAACTTAACAAATTTTGTTGTTTATTGTTTCACGTCGAAAGATAAAGGGCGTAGACATCAAAATGAAAAGCCGATAAAACTGTCATCAGTAAAGGAATGAAAATGAATGAAAAAAAAATAAAAAAGGATATCGTTGACAAAATGGAAACATAGGAAACACCAGGATTTATATGATGGTTAGCGATTTGAAACCGTCCAAAGCAACTTAAACTGAACGTTTCTGTTCAGTAGTTTCAAAATCATAGAAGAAAAATTTCATCGATTTCAAAAGTATGCATTTTTAACAAAATGGCTTTAAGCTAAACTCTTTCTAGTCCTTTAGATATATCAAGTGAAACGATCTTGTTTTTTACAATACCAAATATTGATTGGTTCCCCTTTTCTGTGAGATATGACATCAAATTACCAGGGGAACTGTTCATACGAATATCGAATTTACGGTCATTGGTTAGTTTTTGTGTTTCAAAATATGTCTTTAGAAAGAGGGAAGTGAATGCTAATGGTTGATAGTCGTTTTTTTAGTTACAGGCTGCACAAATGCTGTTTGCCAAATACAAAATACACATTTTTGGCGCAACAGGATCGTTATTACCCAGGGCCTAGCTTTCTCACAACCATTCATGTGTGCGTGTGTACTTCTTGCACGATGGCGGGAGCTCCTGTTTTACGCCAACTCCGAACGGCTAAGTTGAGATAAGCTTTTCTTGACAATTGATACTACTCGCATGATTTGTCAGATCATCACGAGAGGAGGGCCAGTGAAAAATCTTTTAGCTGTTGCTACCACTGGGAATCGAACCCAGACCTTCAGCGCGGCAGTTCATCGCACTAACCATCGCGCCACTGAGCCCTTGCTGTTTGCCATCTACTCGAAAAGACTCCTGAGTAATCGGACAGTGTAATAGTTTTGCTAACATGGAAAAATACCTCTTTGCAAGGGAGAGATACCATCTAAACCAGGTGATCTGTTTATGTCAAGAAAAAATACACTTTCGACGAGTTTTATACTTTTCAAGTACAGGGGGAGACTGATCACAATCTGGAACTGACTGTAAAATTATCTGTAAGCAGATTGGCTTTTTAAGGGATATGCGAGCTGGAATGTCATATTATATAAGCTTTGGGATGAATGACCAGTTCAAAATCGAATGGTTTTTAAGTAACGAACTTTGGAATAATTGGGTTAATTCGACTTTACAGTAGAGCTTGATGATATTGCCTCAATTTTTTTAGAATCCTGTTCAGTGATCGTGGTCTTAGGAGCCTTAAGGCTATAATACATCTATAATATATTAATTAGTACTTATTTCGACAGCATCATCAGTCTTCAGTGAGTCATTTTAAATTTCAACCGAGAATTAAACTAAATATACATTAAAGGTGCTGACAGATCAAACAGATCAATTGAATTAACGTAGCCACCTTAATCATTTTAAACGCCATCAAACGAATTACTCCTCTTCTCCTCTGAAAAGACACAGCTCCCGTCATGATACGACTAATCATGAACTTAATTTAGCACACCCAATGGCGATCACGAGTAATCATGCCTCTTAAAAAGGAAACGAAATTTGCCACCATCAAAGTGGCAGAAAATTAAGTGACTCTCAGCTAACCCTCATCTCCCACTACCCCTTATTTAGCGTCAGCTTAACCTGATTTTTCAATTTCGTTCAATTGGTCATCATGCTAATTCCGACAAAAATGGAACGATTTGCGAATTTCACTCGCTAACTGCTCAGTTGTTGGATGGTTCTTTCAAGTTTATTTTTTTTATCATTTTGTTGGTCAATTAAGGTCGAGAACTACTCGTTGACAGCGCGCCAGGATTTTACTCAGATTAGTACAATGTAATACATCTGAGACACATGTCAGATATACGTTGGCAGCTTTCGAATATAAATATTCCACCCCCGACCCGATGAAGCGCCAAAAGCAAGCGATATAGGAAGAGCAACAAATTGCCATTGAAAGCACAGTGGGGGCGGGCAGTGGCGGAATGCCACTATGCTACAATATCAACGCGTCTCTAAGCGCTGCGCATTATGTCATTATCGCAATTTGGCAAGTTACTCTCGTTAGTGGGGCTGATCTAGCGTGTGGTGGGGGTGTGATGGCAATTTGGCAGTCTCGGTAGTTGCTTCTGAGAGCATATTAGGCTTTGACTACATCCGAACCGGTACAAAGCCGCCTCAGTTGAGGTCAGGATTCCCGGAAGGTAGGTGGTTGTAGCGTGTTCGTTGTGCCTTGTACTCGTGGTGTCTTGAATTGCCAAACTGAGTTCGTCGCTTGAATTGAAATCGCCCGAACGGGGAGTTTTCCAAAAACGGTCGGTCAAACCGCTAGCCACAACCAAAATGAGTCGTGATCTGAATCTCAAATCGAGTAAAAAAAGTCAGCCAACAGCGACGACAACTTTGACGGCCAAGGACAAGGATAAGGTTAATATCCCTCAACTTGAGGAATGAAAAGAAAGCTTTTATTCTCTTTGAAATTTCCCGCATTTAAAATGTACACAGAGAGGAAAAGTGTGTGTTTATGTGTAGAGGGGGTGGAGTGGGGGAATTTATTTATTTTCTCGATCATAGTTCGGTGGTCGTCACGCAGTGCAAAATGAGAAAGAAAATTCGTGCCAAATTGGATTTTTTTTTTCGTCTGTTTACAGTTTGCTCTAGTACTTGAAAATTCTTTTCAATGTCGTCCGGCGTCTGAAGTATCTGTGCGTGGTGTGGTGTGTATTGTATGAGTATCTATTGCTGATGAACTCTATATATAAAAGATATTCCGATGGGAATTCCAAGGTCGTTTGATGGCGTGTGTAGTTGTACTCTAGAGGCATGTAACGGTTGAACTTTTCGGTAGAAATAGTGTTAATGGGTATTATGGGGTCCTTGGATTTTAGTTGAAGTTCATGGTAAATGTCATCGAATACAGCCTTTACATTTTGGAATATAAATAGACTGTAAGGTGAGGGATGGCAAACTTGAATTTCGTAATGATGAGGAGGTGGAGATTCATCATGCGATGGTGGAGACACAAGTGCAGCTGTAGTTTGTTTGACATTCGCGAAGAGTGTATTGATCAAACATATTAATTTCTTGACTTGAAATTGTATATTTGCATAGTTTTTTGTGAAGAGTTTTCTTTAATAATGCATAAGTAGCTTTTGGGGGTGATAAAATGTGAAGTAAACCAACCGATAGGCTTTGTCATGAATAAAGTAGAGATTCGATGAAATATTTAAAATTCTAATCATATCCTGTGACAAAAGTAATTGCTAAACAAATCTCGTTTATAAATGATGATAGGGTTCGTACGATCTTACGTTTGAAAATGACACTACCAAGTGAGCCGAACGGGCCAATCTGTGCATCTACTTTTCAGGGACATTCAATTCCCGCTTATAAAGGATACACAATCAGCATTTAAAAAGTCCGTCAGTTATCTTCAAACACAGAAGGACTGTAATAATAAGCAAAGGATTCAAGAATCTGCCCTGAAGTTCACAATTATTTTTTTAAGAACTCTTCGGTTTTTTAGTGATGTATACAATCATTTATTTGTATTATTTTGTAACTAACGTCATGTTATTTTTTTTTAAATTTAAATTAGACAGCTGCTTTTTTTTTATTTTCTGATTAACACCTATAAAAAGCTGATTTGTTAGCTTAGGTAAGATAAGATTGACGAGTGGGAGGAGTAGAGTGTGTTTTATCCCGCCACACTATGCTACTTTTCGTTTCTTTATTAAAGCCTTCAGCATTAAGCTCATGTAAAATCATTTCCATGTTCTCAGAATCATAAGAAGACAGTTTATGGGATTTTGGAAAGTTCTTAAATATTTTGAAAATAGTGGATTTCAAGTTACAAGACCCGGACAGGGGCAAAGAAAGGGAGTTTTGTATTTGCATCTCCTTATCTCGTAGCATTTACAGGTCCATCATCATTGAGATTTAATTTCATTGTGTGATTTCTTAGATGGTTATGACAAGTGAGTTCACCTACCCTACATAAATAGAGTGGTTCTGGCATACCGTAGAAGTTTGTTGTTTCTGTTCTTGTTCGTTATGTTTACCTGATATAGACTTTTTCTAGGATTTTGTAGTTTCAATCTATCTATCTGAGGTTGCGGAGTAGATGTGAATTTGGAAGGTCTAATCATGACCTGTTGCAGATTCAATTTACCTAGATTCGACATCGACTCGTCATGCCGAAGTCTATTAGAGATTTCACTATTCCTCGCTGATTTGGACGTATCCCTATCTATAATAACTTCAAAGCATCTTTGGGTAAAGACAGTCAAGACGAAAGCTATTGTCTTTCATCCTTGATGCAATCGATCTCGTTTTGCCTTTTCCATATGCCAGCGCCCTGGTTGTTCTAGTACCTATTTTTATTTGCAGAAGTGTATAGGAGCATCAAGTTGTCTACCTTACCTAGCTAAGGACGTTTACTTGGCTGTGTTTCTGCTTTCTTTTGCTGAAAATAATTGGTAATATTTTCTTGATCTTGTCCAAGTCAGTGGCTTGAGACGTTTTATTTTTTGATAGTTTAGTTGAGAAGAAATGATTACTTAAGCTTTACTTCAAGGACATGTTACATGTTTCTAACAAGCAAAATCGACAAATATCAGCAGGCATCTTGGGGCAATGTTTTAGCGGTATTCGTTTTACAGGAGAAGAGTATATACAAAAAAACTAGTACCCGGGGAAAAAGACATAAGTGACCGCATAGAAGTGTATTAGGACCTTTTACAAATCCTTGACTGATGCTCTCATCTGGTGAAATAATTTGTCAAAAGTGATCGCGCGTTACTATCCTAAGACCACCTATAGTACGTTGACTAACGCTAACGCAAGTAGAAGAAAATAATTTCAAATAAATACTTAGGCCGTGTGCTAATTGCGCTAAAATATTAGCCAGTGGATAATTTTTGACATTACTGTGGTGAATAGAGACTTCAAAATTTTAACCTACTCAACAGCTCGCTAAAATTTATCCAGTGGCTAATTTTTGACATTTGGTATACCTACTGAGGAGTGAGAGTGATGGAAAGCACACCAGTGTTCACATGTGGGGGAAAATAGCACATCATTCAGATTTTAATAAAAAGCAAAGAATATGTATTTCATATCAGAAAATGTAAACAAAGTTGTTACATAACTTAAAATTGGGTTTTTGAAAATAGATGGTTACCAAAATGGTATGACTACATATATTTCGGTATATTTTGTATGCGAAAATATGTTTAACTTGAAGAAAGTAAAATAGATACATTTAATCATGAACACAAATTGCACAACAATTATGTTTTAATGTCAATAATATATAATTAAGGTTTTTTGTATGATTTCTCTGAATTCTATTTGGTATTTTTGTATTACAAGAAAATATAAAGAAAGGAATTTTGTTCCAATTCATTTGGGAAATTATTGAAAATAGTATTAAAATAATATCCCATTTAATCCAAGTGACACAGCAAAAAGCCAAATTTTGTTCACCCTGGCAGAAATGTCAAAATTAGCCGGTGGATAAAATTCAACCCCTTTTTTAACGCAATTATCACACGGCCTTAATGAATATTTTTCTTAAAAAGTCATTTCTAAATTTAAGAATAAATTATCACATCGCAACAAATCCCTTTCGTACTACTCGTTGAAATGTAATTTACATCATCAACTTACATTATGGTGCTGTCATTCAAAAATTTCGACATACATCTCAGCTTCAGATAAAATTGAAAAGTAAAAATCTCTGCAAAGTCTCGTGAATTGTTTTTCTGATTTCCGTCTGACCATGTCTTAGATCGTATTTACGTTTCCATGACGTGCTAAAAGACCAGAAAAAAGTAATAAAACAACATAAACAAAGCAAAACAAAATTTGCCTCTAATTTAAAAACCACAAGTATCTATATACGCTGCTATGTGGGTTAAGAAAATAATTTATTTTCTTCTGTGAAAGCTTGTAAACAGATTTCACCTACAAAAAGATGCCAACCCCCAGTACTGAAAATAGTTGTTAGCTTTTACCCCGAAAATTGCTACCCCCCCATCGTCATTTTGGTCCTCTATAATCAACTACAATATTCGCATGAGATTCACTATGATATAGGTGCAAGTATACTCATGAGGGAAAACCACTTTGATCGTAAATTTTCGCAATGTGCGTGTGAATGAACATTTCGCGTAAAAAAGGATTACATACTCCGCCCCAGACCTGCCCCACAAACTAATACATTGAGACCCTCATTTTGTTTGCTCGATTTCTTGTGCGAATTTATTTTTGACAATCAATGTACAGTTGCTTGATTTTGTTTTCTTCTTTATTGCACGCATACATAGCTGTAGCGCAAAAAAAAGCTCTACAGAATATTGTGTGTGGTGAAAAAAAGAAATCCATAAAAGAAATAAAACCAAATAAAACAATTTTCTTACAAAATTTTCCACTCTTTTCGTTTTTTTTTTAGAAAATCCCCACAGTGATTACGGGCTATGACACAGAGAAGCATAACGGAGCAAGGAATAGCGCGACTTTAGACCAATCAAAGTATGTGAAGTATAAATATTTTTTAAACGTATCCTTTCGCTCAAATATTAAATCAAAAAATAAAAAGTTTTTAATAATAATAAATCGAATTAACTTAAAAATATTGTGCTCGAGTTGAAAAAAAAAAAAAATTAAAAACAAAAAAGACAAAAAATGTTTGAAATGTATGATTCTTCGGATAGATTTCGAACGGACATGGGGGATGTGCCGGCACAGCAGGCTGCGGGGTCTACACTACCCCTAGTGATAACGGCGAGGAAAAAAGGCACCGATGATCCGGAGGATTGCAGCTATAATCCATTTGAGAATCGCAAGGTTGATCATCCTACATCGTAAGTAAAATTTTATTATTTTTTTTAATTTATATAGAAGATTCATTTTAGAGTAAAATAAATTTTAATTATTTAAACTATATGAAGAATGGTAGCGATTAAAACGAGTTTCAAATTCCTCAATAATTAAAAAAATCTAAAAGAAATCTTAATACATATTATGTTTTTTTTAAATAATGGTGAATTTATGAATAAAAAAATATTAACAAACAAAATATTATTATTTTAGATTTATTTTAATATATGTATATTTTTTTATTTTAATCCAAAATTATTATATTTTTGAATTAAAATAAAAAATATAGAAAAATAAATCTAAAATATAAAATAATCCGCACTCTTTTATTTTTAAATCATTGTTACTTTATGAACTTAATTGGCATTTAATAAGATTTACATTAATTGTTATTATTTTTGGGGTTATGATAATAACAAGTAAATAAATACAAAGTAATAGATAATCCTCACTCCTTTTTTCTTAAATTAGGGTAAACATATGAATAATGCTTATTTAGTAATTGCAATTTATTTTTAATGTTGTTTCCATATTTTCTCCTAATCCTTATAATTAAATAAAATCCAAAAATAATGGTTAATGTTTGAATTATGTTTATTTTTTAATAATTTTTTTAAATACTTTACAATTGTTTTGTATTGTTTGCAAAGCTTATGGGTGGTTTAATTGAGACATGGTATTAAAACTGATGGAAGTTTTAGTTTAAACAGTCTTGATATTACTCACGTATATTCAGTAAATGAATTTTAAATTCAAAAATTGCAATATAATAATTTTCTTTAATTTTTTTTTAATAGTTCCGAATATTGTAAAAGTGAGTTTATTATTGTTTAAATGACCAAGTCGTCTTATTCCAAAATTGTTCAAGATTTCCGGTATTTCTAAAAGAATGTTGAGCCTTTTTTCTATTGGGTGTTGAAGAGAAAATCATCATAATATCTATCTACTCTGAAAGTATTGTTATAACGGGTGATCTTTTAAGAGTTGTGGCTAAAACATAATCACGCTTTGGAGCTTCGCTTTACCAACGTTACGCCAAACTGCTTTGCGCACGCTTTGACATATTTATTTTCTCAGCAGTTTCAACTTCTGCTACAAAAATGGGGGAAATGATTAAAATCTTTGCTAAAAATATCGTACTCCACCACCTTCACAGAAAATAATCCAGAAAAAAACAACAAATATTTTGACAATTCACACTTTTTCCAACCTTTGCCATGGGCAACATGGCTCTTTACAGCAACGTTACATTAAGATTTTACGTTTTTCATTTTGAGGTGGAAACTCAACGCCAGGCAAAGCTAAATTGGGATAGGTAACATTGATTTCATATGGTTGAACTAGGTGCGTCAGCCAACGCAACTCACCAAAGCGTGATTGTTTTCAGCCATTAAGTTTTTAGGTTGGCAGCACTGGTTAGTATTGGCGCCCAAACGTCATCTGTCAAAGTGAAAAGTTTTCAGTATACTCTGGCATTTATACTTCTTATATACTTCTTTTGCATATAAACAGTATTATACAACATCGCGAAAACCGCATTCTTTATGTATTCGTGTCAAATAATGTAACCTATAATCCTTCCCAGGTATTTTATGCTTTTAAATATTTGGATATCATCCCCTGTTCTTGTGTTTGTTGATGGACTGTTTTTGTGGTAGGCTTTTGGTTTGCTTGGCGATCGTTTATGGATAAATTTGGTATTGTCAGAGTTTGTTAATAAGCTGTGATCTCGTAGCCTCGTCAAACTCTTCTTGCATTACTGACGTCGAGGTGTCAAGGAACATAGGTCTTACCACAATAGCTACGTCATCTGCATATGCGAATGCCGTACTTACATAGAAACTTGTTAGTTAATACGTTTAACAGCATTGGCCTCAATTTGCCCAACTAACAATTTCGCTTCGATAAAGCACTATCGATGCAATTTCCCCTCCAGCAATATTACTTGTAGGAAGTCTTATGGAAAAACATTTGGCACACTTTTAGGAAGCTATTGACTTCTATAAGACTTCTTTACATACTTCTAATAAAGCCTTAAAGACAAATCTTAGTTTGCTTATAAAAGGTTATACAGAAGCAAATTCGCAAAAAGTCATTCCGCAAATATATGCAAATTTTCTCGAAGTTGAAAAATAACATTAATTTATATTATTTTCTTTTTGTTTTCATATTTTTTTATTATTATTATTTACTTTTATTAATTCCAATTTCAATCCCTTAATTCCAATTTCAATCTCTTATAAACCCAATTCGTTATTATGAATGTATGAAATTCAATGCAATTAATTATATATAATATCTCATCTTACTGGGATCCGAACTCGGGTTCTCTCGCACTATAATCCAACACGCTATCTACTAGTCTGTACTCTCGAACATGAAATACGAGTAAATACAACGAAGTACATAGTTGAATCGTTTTGACTCATTCTCCGGTAAGTTCCCGATCTTTTCACCTCTTTCCAATCTTTACACTTTTTAAAGCCTTCTTTCGTAAGCTCTATACGTGCTATGCTTTGGATTAACTTGTGCGAAGTTCTACCGAAACATCTTAACTTATGGTACATGTACACACATCTCCGGAAGCTTAAAAACAACCTTACAGAAGTTTGGCTATCACAATTTCGGTTATGCTTGTGAATGTTCCTACATAATGTCTTAAACAAGCTTCTACCCAAACAATCGACTGCCAAAATGCTTAACCTCAAGTACAAGTACTATATAAGGCCTATAGAAATAATTGCTTGTGGAAATTATATGTTGGTGCCTTATAGTTAGAAGAATAATTGTTAGTTGGGTGGAACCTTGGGTACACCATACAGGCTCTGTTTGTTCGTTATGTTAGAGACTTTGACCATTGCATTTCAGCCTGACAAGTAGTTTTCTATCCATTTCTATATATTTCCTCTTATTTCGATCTTTATAGATTTACTAGGAGTTAATGCTTTCAAAGGTTTTACTAAAATATACTAAAATCTACTAACACGCTTCAAAATTCTTCACTTTGCCCTTTCCCACTTTTTGGAGCACATATTGGTTTGTTTAGATGTCATTTGGTTTGATTATAATTTTTGTAAGGCGTTTCACAAAAATCTCCTCCATACACTTTTCTGAAACAGGTAACATTAAAAACGCCAATAATTTCCTAATTAACTTTTCATTCCTCCTTTATAAGTTGTTCGTTTTATAAGCGTTTTTAAACGATAAGGACATAAGTGGTAGTTGTGAGATAGGAGTAAGATTTAGGGGCCGACCCCTGACAAATGTCTAATTATCAATTGAATGATTGAATTACAACAACAACTTGTGTACAACAACACTACATTTTTTAAAGTTACTATACATTTTTGTTTTGACAATTGACGTAAGACTTATACCATTCACCTTAAAGTTAACTGATCTGATATTGTCTGCATCTGGACTTTAATTTATTGGTGAATAACATTCTATAGGCCTCTTTATCACTACCTGCTTCTAAGTATATAGATGGGACGATATATAAGTTTTAACGATTTGATATGTTGTCATTAATTTACCAAGTTCTTCCATTAACCCTTTTTTGTCCAACCTAGAACTTTATTCAAGACATTCCAAGTTCTTCTGGGCTCGTTTTTTACATTGAAAAATTGAGTCTTGTTATAGTTTTGTGATTTAAATTATATTTATTCTTTGTTTTTGTTTCTTGTCGTAACAATGTTTGGCGATAAACTGAATTATTAAAATTTATTTTAAATTGTTTAATAATCTTCACTATTTTTCAAAATCATTATTAAGATTTTTTGGAATGTTTTCTGTCATTTTTGGTGCTAAACTTAATAAAGCAAAAAAATCAAAAATAATAAATAGTCCTTACTACCGCACTCTTTAAAAAAAATCTGTTGATTCCCACTATCCGACAGGTGTTTTTTATTAAATTTGAATGCAAATATCTTTATCTGGGCGGAAGACTTTTATTCTCGCCTCATTAATGCTAATCCATTGTGACCTTGTCATTTTTAAAATTAATAGAAATTAAATTTAATTTTACATTTTTACTTGACGAATTATTTAATGAGAAATATTTTCGTTTGCCTGACATCCTGGTGGAAAAGTACTTTATCTGTTGGCAGCTAATCAACTTGCAATAAGTTCCTCTTAATTATTGCGTCATTTCGTGGTGCGATGGATTTGAAATGTTTATTACGCGATACATTATAAAACAGTACAGGTTTATGAGTGGAAAATATTACAGACATTTTGTTTATTTGCATTTTTTTGAAACTAATAGCAAGACGTTTTTTTTTGCGGAAATAACAAACATTTTTTTTATGATGTTGATTGTTATTTAAAAACATATGTTTGAATAGATAAGATAACGATTTTTTTCTATCGACCGTTAGATTTAGTTTAAAAATAGATTATGCATTAGTTCTAAAAAATATAAGATCAATATATCAATTAAAGAATACATTTCATACTCATTGCGCTTTCGGGGAGACCTATGAGCCAATTATACCCACCTTAAAAGTAGTTTTAAATTTCAATATATATATAAGGTGCCTCATTTTTATGTCGGAATGTGAATATTAAATAAATGGGTCGTATACGCAATTTTCTCCTTCACTGCGTGTTGAGCGTTATATGAAATACCTAGCATGCAACAATTTGGCGATTTTCATAGTTTGGCCAAAGTACTTAATAATATTTATTTTGGTTATTGATGTTAAAAATATATAAATAATGTCGAAGAACATTTATTCCGGAATTTGAAGGAATCGGTGTCTATGTGAATAATAATTATTTTTCGTTATTGGTCAAAACTGAAAAATCCGTTTAGAACCATTTGGGCCAAAAATGATTTCTTGGAATAGTTACAAACACTAATAGTAACACAAATATTATATTTCATTCAACTTGATCAAATAGTTTCCGAAAAATTTACAATTTTCCTTATACGTATGCAATTTTGTTGGAACTTAAATACTCATAGTATACGTTGAGTTTAATCAAAAAAGTTACAACTAAATGGACTTTATGTGTAAAAGATGTTTTAAGAGTTAAGTTTTTGAGGTTGGTAGCACTGATTAGTAATGGCGTCCAAACGTTATCTGTCAATGTGAAAAGTTTTCAGAATTCTCTGCCATTTAATCATGGAAAGACTTACAAACGAGCAACAATTGCTAATTATTGAAATTTATTATCAAAATTCGTGCTCTGTGAAAAATGTGCACCGTTTGTTACCACCATATTATGGTGGTCGCCATAATCGACCTGGTGAATCAACAATTCGTGCTGTTATCACCAAATTTACTTTGTTGGACATTAAACCATCGACGCGTGCGTATAGTGCGTACCGAAGAGATTATTGCAGTCGAAGCGTCCAATGTTAATGAAGATCGTGAAATGTCAATTCGTCGCCGTTCTCAGAAATTGGCCATGTGTTACTCCACCACATGGACAATTTTACTTGTCGATTTGTGTTTGAAAGCCTATAAAATTCAACTTGTGCAAGAATTGAAGCCCAATGACCTACCACAACGTCTAATTTTTGGTGAATGTGGCTCCATGAAAATCCGCTGTTTTATCGAAAAATTGTGTTCAGCGATAAAGGTCATTTTTGGCTCAACGGATACGTAAATAAGCAAAACTGTCGCATCTGGAGTGATGAACAGCCACATACCATACAAGAATTACCGATGTATTCCGATAAAACGACAGTTTGGTGCCACCAGGGCACCATCGCATCGGTCCATTTTTCTGCAAAGAAGACCGTGAAGAAACGTTACCTTCAACGGCGAACGATATCGAGCCATGATACGCGACTTTTTTTTTGTCCAGTTGGTTGAGTTGAACTTGGTTGACATTTCATCAAGACCACATGCCACACATAGCTCGTGAAACAAAGGAAATGTTGAAGGATGAATTTGGTGAGCAGCTTATCTCTCGAAATGGCCCTGTTAGTTGGCCGCTAAGATCATGCGATTTAACACCTCTTGATTATTTCTTGTGGGGTTATGTAAAGTCGTTAGTCTATGTGGACAAGCCGAACGATTTAAGCCTTACAGGATAACACAACACGCGTAATTCGTGAAATACAGGCCCAAAATGCCGATGGACCATTTGAAACCATACATTTGTTGATTTTGTCTTCAAAGCGTAAATGGCAAAGGCCTATTTATCGATTACAATAAAAATTTTGAATATTTGATGCAAATTTGGGTGTTTGAATCGATTTTAAAAAAAAACTACGCTTAAAAAATTACCCGTTATATATTGCAGGTTACTTACTTAAGTGGCACTACAGTCCGGGCCCCAACCTACATGCCTCTCCAAGTAGCCCGGTCCTTAGCTAACTACCTCCAGTTGCGCACTCCAAGTTGGTTGTGGTCGGTTTCTACTTGTGCGCGCCACTTAAGGCATTGGGCGCAGAACTTCATTACGTCCAATGCGGAGTTTTTTTTTACTAGGGGCATGTCGCTGTAAAGCTCGTGTAGTTCTTGGTTGAATCTTCGTCTCCATAGCCCGTCAACGCAAACGAAACCGAAGATTTTTCGAAGAATTTTTCTCTCAAATCGGCAAAGGATTTCTTCATCCACTTTTGATACGGTCCATGCATAAGCACCGTAGACCAGGAATGGGATGATCAGGGTCTTATATAGGATCTCCTTGGTAGTTCGATTGAGGGATTTACTACTGAATTGGCTTCTTAGCCCGAAGAAACAGCGGTTGGCAAGAGTGATTCTTCGTTTAATTTCTGACGAGATGTTGTTGACAGAGTAAATAGCGGAGCCGAGGTAGACAAAGTTCCATACTAACTGAAAGTTATATCTGTCAATGGTGACGTTGTGTCCAATTCTTCGATGTTGTATGTCCTTTCGTATTGACAGCATACACTTAGTCTTACCCTCATTCGTATTTCAGGTACGGTTAATATAATGGCTAAAAGTAAAAAAAATATCCAAAACAAACGTGGATACGAAGTTTAATGAATATCGGTCAAGCCGTTAAGGCTAGAAAGACCATTACGGGCAGATGGACAAGCAGACAGACGGACGGAATTAAAAAAAAAACTTTTTTGGGTTCCGCTATCATCGCAATGTTAGAACAAATCAGAATCTCGATGTTGAAAATTTTCACGAAAACAATATCTTTCAGTTTGTAGAAGAACGTTAAAAAGAACCGATATCCATATATGGAGTACTTTTATTTAATTTGCTTCTTAACAATTTATTTGAACTGCTTTATACAACATCAATCAAGTGGCCACCAAAGCTGTTTTTTGCTAACGCACTTCTTATATATACTCATAACATAACTAGATATTTAGACAATGTCATCCTGTATTTAATTTATTACAATTTTAATCCTTATAAAACCTAACTTTTGGGGACTTTGAAAAAACAATTTTGGTAAATGTTACAGGATTGGGTTTTAAACGATTTATTTAACTTATTTACTCATAATTATTTATGTTTAAAATAATGAATAAAGTATAGAAAAAAATTAATAATCTTCAAATCCTGAGAAATCTAAAATAACTTCAGGAATAGGGTGACGTGAAATAAGGTCAAACGAAATAAAGCAAAATTTCAAACAATTGCCATCATTTCGATTTTAAAAGCAAAATAAAGCCAAATTTTTAGTTTGAGCAGCATGCCCCCCAATCCAAATTCAAACTCTGTATACATCCAATTTTGCACCCATCCCAAATCCAACAGTGAGTCCAAGCGGGGGGTTCATACTTTTAATACTTCCGAGTTCAAGTTTGGATGAATGCCAAGTTTGAATAGTCTGCCCAAACTTAACGTGACAATACAATTAAAGCTTTTAGCAATCTTTAAGGTCGGTAAGCCCTATCCATCCGCTAGTGGTTGATTGAAAAAATGATCTGCTCAACATTAGATATTGGCGGTATTAGCTGTGAGAACAGTTTCTGCAAAGATATGATGTTTCTCTTGCTATTACATTGATCATTTCGACAGTATTTCCACGTTATTGAGTAGTGTTAGATATCTTAATCATGGCTGCAATACATATAATTTCAATTTTAAAAAGAGAAACATGTGTCCGAACCATCAAGTGGAATATTTTGGCTTTTCGAATTGTCAAAAAAAATTGTTTATTAATTGAAATAAATCAAAGCCATACAAGTACTAAAAATAAATATCTCTGAAATGTTTATTTTCAAAATGAAAATATTTACGAAACAATTGATTCGGATGTTTGTAGGTACCTACTTATGACATATACATAAGCTACATGTGGGCAACGCAAAGAATGACGCATTTGCAATCTTTATACGCGTTTGATTTGTTGGCAGTATTAATTAAAAAAGTGTAAAACATCAGATTGTGCTTTAGTTAAATATAGAAAATATGACTTTGTTTGTTTATTGAACAAATCTATTCATGATTTAAAATAACTGACAATTTCAAAATAATAGCAATGAGTATTGGAGTTTGAAAGTACAATGTAATGTATCCATTCAAATCATTTTTTTCCATTGTAGTTCATAGTCAGCCACCCATTAAAAAGGGTCGTGTGGGTTATCCACCATGAATTTTGATCGTCCTTTAAGCTACCCAGTACATATCATTCCTTACCGCGGATGGGCAGTACATTTTTGTCTAGATATAAAGGGTGGTCCAACGAAAAAACACGATGTTTATTGTAAATAAAACAACAAGTTTTCAGAGATTTTTCTGAATATGTTTTATAATTATAGAAAGATCTATGACAATTATGGATGAAAGAAAACATCGGCTAAATGCTCGCCACGGCTTCGGTGGCATACCTCTAACCGATGGTCCGTATTTTCAATGACTCTGAGACATAATTGAGGTTCAATGTCCTTAAAGTGCAGAATTATCTCATACTTTAGCTCTTGAATTGTTTTGGCTTATTGACGTACACTTTTCTTCAAAATATCCCCAAAGAAAGAAGTCCAACGGTGTCAAATCGCATGATCATTATATTCCTCGCGGAAAAGAGCCATTGTTTCGTTGGCTGTGTGGCAAGTGGCACCATCCTGTTCGAAACACATATCGTCCAGGTCCATATCCTCAATTTCTGGCCACAAGAAAATCTCGTGATAGCGAACATCATTCACTGTAACTGCTTGGCCGATCAAATTTTCGAAGAAGTACCAAAAAATCACTCTTTGTAGATGCATCGGCTTTTCAACAATCACTCGTGGATTCCCATTTTCTCAAAAACGGCAATTCCGCTTGTTAACGAATCCACTGAGGTGAAAGTGTGCCTCGCCGCTGAAGATGATTTTCTTTGTAAAGTCACCATTCACTTCTTTATGTTCAACCAGCCATGCGGCGTATTGACGACGCTTGAAATGATCAGTAGGCTTCAGCTCTTGAGTCAAATGAATCTTGTTAGCTTGTAAATTCAAATCCTTATCTAAAATTCGCATCAGTGATGTTCGTGAGTTGTTCAATTGTTGGGCACGACGACGAGTCGAGGTTGACGGCTCTTCTGTCACACTATCGCAAACAACAGCAATGTTTTTCTACAGAACGAACTGGGCGAGCATGAACAGGTGTTTTCACATTTCCTTCAGACCCTGTTTGCTGAAATTTGAGCACAATTCTCCCGATTGTGGACACAATTGGTCGATTATGCTGACCAAACTAATCAGCAAAACGAAATGCACGAAATGCATTTTGATTGGACGCCCATTTTCGTAAAAGGCTTCAACAATCTTAACGCGCTGCTCAATTGTGTACCGCTCCATGGTTGATTTTGTCAAACACTGAAACAAAGAAATGTCAAACAACAAACAACATTTTTCTATTGCATATGCCTTGGGGTAGGGTATACAAAACTTGGGCGTGGGTTAAAATAATCTGGAGACGGATTGTTCATATTATCATAATTAATGATCTTGCATCGAAAGTTTTTTCAAATATTTTAAAATATATTATATTATTATTTATTTTTATAGAAAACGCCCCCAAAAAGTGGGCGTGGCAAAAAGCTTTATGTAGACGAAATATAGATACTGAGATTATCTAAATAAATTGCTCAGATATTTCTTTAAGATTCCCAAAAACTATGCTTTTTCTAAAAAGGGGGCGTGGCAGTAGGCGGATTTCAAAAAATGTACACTTGTTTTGCTTTGTCGGCCAGAGAGTCTATATACCAAATTTCAAAATAGCTCTAGCTCAAAATTTAAGTCCCAAAATTTGGTGACACACAGACGGACGGACAGACAGATATGGCTAGATCGACTCAGCTAGCGATTCTGAATCGATCCATATCCTTTGGGGTATATGTATCGAAATTATTTCTCTATGTTACAAGCTTAAAGTCAAAACTAATATACCTCTATGAAATAGGGTAAACAAAAATTACGCAACATTACAATTAAGGGGGTCGAAAATATTTTTAACAACCCTGCTTCAGTACGATCTGTATTGGATTTACCGGAAAGGAAGTCGCAGAGTGGTACATTATGATTAGCATGTTGCAGAAAAGTTAATATTGGACATGATTCGGAACATGCAGCCTACTTGAACATCACTATCGTAAGAGTACGAATAGTTCTACTGGCAGTGCATTAGAACCACCGACCTGGTTGTTCTTTAGGTTTCAGATACCTATTCTGCCGACTTTAAAACTGATAGGGCAGTTCTCTTTTGATTTGTTGAGGTCGGTCTTCCTATCATATTTTCTTCTGACAAGGAAATCTTCAGCTGATTACCCAGTTCCAGTTTATTTCAACCTGGGGGTTGTAGTTTTAGCCATTAGTAACCACTGACTGTGCTATTGAGCATCATTAGTTAAATGGAACAGTTTGCTATTTTGAGAGTTATTAGATATGGACTTATAACTTAAGCTCTTCCCCTACTGACTCTGCAAGCTTATTACAAATGTTAAAACATTTTTATAAATTTTCAAATCAGACGTTAAGAAAAAACGCGGGCCAATAGATATTAAGTGACAGGATTAAAATTCATGACTATTCAATAGAAGTCAGATCTTAGCAAATCAAATTTTGTTTGATTTGTTTTTGAAAAGTTTGTCCTAAAGTTTGCTGTATCAGGAAGTACCTTAACACCCTTAAAGAACTATTACAAAATGGTCTTTCAGTACTCTCCAAAGTGACCGCCAAATGTGGACTTGGCGCGAACCCTCAAAAACCGAACTGGTCCTTTTCAGTAGGAAATACAAAATCCCGCACGTCGACCCTCCAAAACTCAATGGCGTCAGTCACAAGTTTGTTGAATCAGCCAAGTACCTGGTTCTAATCTTGGACAAGAAACTGAACTGGAAAGCCAACATCCTAGAACGCGTTAAAAAAGCCACCGTAGGCCTATACTCATGTAAAGAGGCTATCGGGAAAAAATGGGGAATGCAACCACATATTACATTCTGGCTTTACGTGTCTATCGTTAGACCCATACTTCTGTATGGTTGGTCTAGTGGAATGCTCTTGAAACAGCCTCAAACCGCAACCTTCTGGGGAAAGTTCAAAGATCCGCCTGCATCTGCATAAGTGGCGCTCTAAGAACCACCCCATCCGGAGCTCTAGATGCTATTCTACATCTAGTGCCCTTAGACATCTTCGGCAAACAGACCGCAGCTTGTGCAGCTGTGCGACTAAGAGCCTCGTCACAGTGGACACCCAGTCAGGGTGTAGACACAAAGATATTAAATCATCTAAACATTACAGAAAACACCGACCACATCACTACTCAACTCAGCTTCGAAAATTATGGCAATCAAAGAAGCCCTATCCTGGCTGAGGTGTAATGTAATATCCGCGAAGAATATTAGCATCTTCAGTAACAGCCAAGCGGCAATCAAATCCTTGAGATCTACCGCATTCACTTCAAAATCAGCCCACGAATGCCGACTGTCTCTTAACGAGATGGCAGAGCTATTTACCATTCACCTATTTTGGGTGCCGGGGCACAGTGATATCCCAGGGAATTGTAGGGCGGACGAGCATGCCAGAAGCGGTACCACGCATGATATTCTACCATTGTATAAACGTTATGCATGCCCCTCGCTTCTTGTAAATCAACACCTAAACTAGATGCGATCAAAAAAGCTAATTGTAGATGGACAAACGGCTCAACGTGTCTTATATCCCGGCAAATCTGGCCCATATATAGCCAAAGACACTCCCTCAGTTTAATAATGTTGAACAGATCCACCATCAGCACCATCATTGGTGTCCTTACAGGACACTGCCCCATAGGCCTACATGCTAAAAGACTTGACCTTTATAGCAACGACTTCTGCAGAAGCTGCATGGACGAGCAGGAGGAGGAAAGTATCACTCATCTTCTTGTTCATGTCCAGCGCTCCCCAACAAAAGAAGACTCCACCTGGGAGACGACTTCTTCGACAACCTAGGTGACCTGATTAACATTGACATCAGGAACCTCCGCCGTTTTATTTGTAGCTCGGATTGGTTCAACTAGGCAGACGACTCATAGGAAAAGATGTTTGATCCATGTGGTACCACAACGGACCTTCTTGGTCCAAGTGTGCACGCGTTCCGCGTGCAGCCACCTAACGTAACCTAACCTAACCTTGTGTATGAACCGGAATTTAATTTAATTAATAATTTAAAACCAAAAAGAACTAAATAGAGTAGGCTTCTCATACAACGAAAATTTGCTATGTGGGCTTTTGACATTGATACCCTAGTGTTCACATTGGTACCCCAGAATCAAACACGTGCATAGTCGACGCATAAGGAATGACGAAAATTCCCCTTCGCACTGACCGCCCGCGTCTGAAACGGCTACAAAATATTTAGCTGTGATGGGTACTCTATGTAGTTCTATAGTCTTTGCTTATAACAGACTTATGAAAGCTTCTTAAGACATGTTTGTTACTTAGTTATCAATCATTAATCAATTCTGCAGAATAATGCTGTTAACTAAATTTGTAATAGAAAAGTAGCGCCTTAAGCTTAATTATTTTATACACATAAGACTTTTCATTTTATCAATTAAATTCTCTTTACTAATTTATTTACATTACCTTCTTTTCATTACAGCGATATCGAAACCTTTGTGCACTTACTCAAGGGATCATTGGGCTCTGGTATATTGGCCATGCCTTTGGCCTTCATGAACGCCGGTCTTTGGTTCGGTTTGATCGCAACTTTTGCTGTTGGCTCGATTTGCACATATTGTGTACATATTCTGGTCAAATGCGCACATATCCTATGCAAGCGGCGGAAAATCCCAGCCATGGGCTTCGCCGATGTTGCAGAACAAGCTTTCCTCGATGGACCACCGGGCCTGAATAAATGGTCGAGATTTATACGATTTATTGTAAATACGTTCCTTGTGATTGATCTGATTGGATGCTGCTGTATCTACCTGGTGTTTGTGTCGACAAATATCAAACAGGTGGTGGACTACTATGTCTCCTTCGATATGAATATTCGACTTTACATTGCCATCCTGACGGTGCCATTGATCTTTATGTGCTTGATTCGTAACCTAAAGTTCCTGACCCCATTCTCAATGATTGCTAATGTCCTGATATTCATTGGTATTATCATTACGTTTACGTATATCTTTACGGATACTCCTTCGATTTCGGAACGTGAGGGAATAACTAGTCCCATTCAGTGGCCGTTGTTCTTCGGAACTGTCATTTTCGCCTTGGAAGGTATCGGTGTAGTTATGTCGCTGGAGAATGACATGAAGAACCCAACACATTTCATCGGATGTCCCAGTGTGCTGAACCTTGGTATGGCCGTTGTCATTACTTTGTACACTTTGGTTGGATTCTTTGGCTACTTGAAATATGGTGATGAGACGCAGGGCAGTATTACATTGAATTTACCTGTGGAGGAAAAGTAAGTTTTTTTTTTTTTATCAAAACAAAATTATTTATAAAAATTGTCCTAGGTATAAAATAAAAGTGAGTTTTTTTTTTTAAATCAGTTATCTGTGATTTCTCTCTACTGCAGTTATTAACATTTGTTTGGGTTAAATGTCTGCCATGTATAATATGATTCTGCACATGTATTTGGCAGTGAGCCATACGATCAAATCAAAGTTCTATTGAGAAAAAAGTTTGAATGGACTTAATGGATGCACTTTACGATAACTAACACCATTCTCCTGGGTATGAAATCCTTTATCCCTCACCGGGTAAAGAGTATCAAACCGAAGGTAAACAGATGATATGATTCCAGCTGTAAAGAGGCTGTTAGGGTGAAAGAGTTATGTTTTCGGTCATATAAAGCCAACCCAACTGAGGAAAACCGTTTAAAATTTAAACGAGACACAAATGACTGCAATGCAGACATTAAGCGTGTCAAATTCTTCCACGACCAAAGTTGAGGCAAAAAATTCTACTATGTCCCAAAAGTAGTAAAAAGGTTTGGTCGTTTGTAAAAAAAACATTAAGAATTCGACCTCATCTTCCATCCCAACGCTCATATACAATGACATTCCAGCTGTCACCTCTCTAGACAAAGAAAATCTGCTCGCTGCTCATTTTGCAGCCAATTCCAGGCTGCCAGATTGTGCCCAGTCTCCCCCTGTACTAGAGAACGTAGAACATTCTATGGGACCAATCCACTTTCGTACTCGTACAATCACAAGAGTATTAATCGATCTTAACATACACAAATCGTCTGGTCCAGATGGTATCTCCCCCATAATTCTGAAGAGGTGTTCTTCAACCCTGGCAAAACCACTGCGTAAGCTTCCATCTGTCCTATTTATCAGGACACTAGAAAACTGCGTTTGTTCAGCCCGTCCCCTAAAAAGGCGAAACTTTTTCTCTCTCCAACTACCGACCAATTGCACTTTCTTTCAAATGTCATGGAAATGCTGATAAACCGTCAGCTTATGAAATATATTGAATCACGAAAACTCCTCAATGACCGAGAATATGGTTTTCGTAGCAACAGTTCCACTGGTGATTTGATGTCATATCTCACCGAAAAGTGGAACCAATCAATCCACCTTGGTGGCGAAAACAAGATCGTTGCACTTGATATTTCAAGGGCATTTGACAGGTTTGGAATCAAGCCCTTTTGTCGAAAATGTGTGCTTTTGGTATCGATGACACTCTTCTTCAATGGATTAGAAACTACCTCTCGAAACGTTCAATTCAAGTAGTTTTGGACGGTTTCAAGTCTGCTACTCACCAAATAAATGCTGGTGTTCCCAAAGGCTCCGTTTTGTCTCCGACACTCTTTCTCATTTTTATTAATGACCTATTGTCTGCAACTTCTAATCCAATCCGTTCCTTCGCTGATGACAGAACCTTCAGCTTTTCATATTCGTTTTCGGATTCACGCCCTTCACCTTCGGATGTGGAACAAAAACGACAAAATATGTTAAGTTCAATAAATTCCGACATCGACAGCATAATTAAATGGGATAAATCTAATAGAGTGGAATTTAAAGCTTCAAAAACGCAATGCTGTCTTCTGTCATCCAAGCGAAACCAAATTTTACAGCCACTATCCATGAATGGCACTTACATCGCAGAAACCAAAAAAAATCCTATGCTCGGTATGTGTGTTAGTAACGACCTTCGTTGGAACGACCACATATTTGAAATCGCCAAAAAATCAGGAAAATGTCTAAGTTCCCTCAATCGATGTAAGAAATAATTCACCCCTTCTGATCTGGCCTCACAATAATATAAAGCGTAGGTACATACGCCCCAAACTTGAGTTCAACGCCCACATATGGTCAGGGTCAGCCAAAACATCATTGCGCCTACTAGATAGGATACAAAAGCGTGCGATAAAAGATCTAACCAAAGCGAACTCCATAGTTTCGCTCGAACATCGTAGGAATGTCTCCTGCCTTACACTCTTTTACCGCTTTTACAACAACAAATGCTCTAACGAACAACAATTCAACCGTTATACTCGCCGTACCACAAATGTTAATCAGTTCACCCTAAAGCCTATCTTCGGATGTACTATGAAATATTGAGATTCATTCCTTAACCGAACAACACGAATGTGGAATGCTTTACCAAACTCAGTTTTTCCTCTCCGTTACAATTTACAGAAATTCAAAACCAACGCGCATCGGTATAGTCCGTATAGTCCGTACCAAATCAGTTGGCCAACGGTCGATTGCGCAGAGAGAGGATTTAAGAGAAATTTAAGATATTGTAAAATAAATTTTAAGAGACCTGCGCAGTAGAATGGCCAATTGATTTGGAACGGACTATACCTCCTCTTTTCTACTCGCTGTGCTCAAACACCATAAGGGTATTAATAATCCCTTTAGCGCGTGCCAATTATAAAAAAAGGTCGGTCTGATTTTTTAATGACTCGGTCCAATATATACGCCGTTAACTTTTACACGGCTGTTTTACAACTGAGCTGGACTTTCAATAATAATTTCCGCATGTTCGACAAGCGCGAAACTATGCATGATGAAGTGGCAAACCTTGATTAATATTTCATAATCCTGGAGAGTCATAACATTGACACTTGTGCTTGTGATAAACCCCGACGAAAACGAAAACTCTTACGGAGGAAACAGACCTACTGGATTATTTTTTTTGTAATATTCTTTTAAGGCCTTCATTGGTTATCTATTTTTTGTTCATCGGTTTATTCTTGTCCTATATGTCGCTGATCGAAAAAGAGCACAAGAATGGTTGATCAAAGTCTAAGTAGTATGAAATATATGTCCCGAGAAACTCTAGGTATGGCTGATACTTTAGCTGATCCGCAGGCCACTTTTGCCATCCGATTACTGTATAGATCCAGGGTTAGCTGAATTATATTTACTATATCTGGGTTGTATATACCGGTTGTGGGTAGGTGTTATGGTTTCTTCGTGAATTATAAGTGCTCTACAAGTACACATTTTATCTGTTTACTTATACCTCCATGCACGGATGAACGAAATCAATACTAATAGAGCAAGTATATCAAACCTAACTTTACAATCATGGAGAAGTCCAGAAGTTAATCTGGCTATCCTGTTCATCTGTCGGTCTATGCATCCTTCTAATGACTAAACGGTTGGATGAATTTCATTCAAATTTGATATACCAACAATGTTCTTGGGGTTTTTTGGATTTGGCACTATATTGCCAAAATTATTGATGCTTGTCATATTATAGTTTTGGTAATATCGAAATTACTCATGGCACCTTCACTGGTTTTCTTTAAATTCAGTATTGAGATTTCTTATAAAGGGTGATTAAATTTTAAGGGCCGATGTTGATTTTGAATAAATCACAAATTATTTAGGAAATTATTGTCATTTCTTTTTATTATGATAATATTGGTATGATTCAATTATGTATGGAACAAAATATAGGCCAAATGGACGCCTCGACCTCGGCGGCACACCTCCATCCGATGGTCCAAATTTTCGATGACGCTGAGGCATAATTGAGGTTCTATGCCGTTAATGTGCCGAATTATCTCATCCTTTAGCTATTGAATTATTGCTGGCTTATCGAAGTACACCTTTTATTTCAAATAACCCCAAAGAAATAAGTCCAACGGTGTCAAATCACATGATCTTGGCGGCCAATTGACATCGCCACCACGCCATTGTTTCGTTAGCTGTGTCGCAACTGTCACTGTCCTGTTGAAACCACATATCGTCCACATCCATATCTTCCATTTCGGGCCATAAAAAGTTCGTTATAATCTCACGATAGCGAACACCATTAACAGTAACTGCCTGATCGGCCTCATTTTGGAAAAAATACGGCCCGGTGATACCGCCAGTCCATAAACCACACCAAACAGTCACTCTTTGTGGGTGCATTAATTTTTCGACAATCACTCTTTGATTATCATTCGCACAGCGGCAATTCTGCTTATTGACGAATCCACTGAGGTGAAAATGTGCCTCATCACTTAAGATGATTTTCTTCAAAAATTGATCATCCACTGTTGCCATTTCTTGCCACCATTCTGACCATTGACGACGCTTGAAATGGTCATGAGGCTTTAGTTCTTTAGTCAATTGCACCTTATAAGCGTGTAAATGCAAGTCTTTAAGCATAATGTTAATCAACGACGAGCGTGAGAGGTACAATTGTTGGGCACGACGACGAGTTGAGGTGGACGACTCTTCAGGCACACTATTGCGAACAGCAGCAATATTTTCTGAAGTACGAGCTGTACGGACATGCACTGGTGTTTTCACATCTCCTACAGACCTGGTTTGCTCAAATTTTTGCACGATTTTTCCGTTTGTATGCACATTTGGACGATTGAATTGACCGAAAAAATCACGAAGCGCACGATATGCATTTTGATTTAAACGCCCATTTTCATAATAAGCCTGAATAACTTTAGCGCGTTGCTCGATTGTGTAACTTTGCATGAAAATTGAGAAATGTCAAATGAAATGCAGAAAAAACTTGACGTTTAGGTTTGGTTCACATTCAACATCGGCCCTTAAAATTTACTGAATAAACCTGGGCCTCAACCAACATGCCTCTCCAATTAGCCCGGTCCTTAGCTAACTGCCTCCAGTTGCGCGCTTCAAGTTGGTTGTGGTCGGTTTCTACTTGTGGGGTCCACTTAAGGTGAGGCCTCCTGTACTGTGTCCGACGTCTGGCTGGCAACCCCTGTCAATTCGCTCTGCATGTTCTAACCATCCTAATCGTCCAATGCGAAGTTTTTTTTACTGGGGGTATGTCACTGAACAGCTCGAATAATTCTTGGTTGAATCTTCGTCAACGCAAATGGAAGGAAAGATTTTTTTTGAAGAAGAACACCTTCTTATTTTATAAAACTTTTTTGAAGACTTATGGTCAATTTAAATACAAATTCATTTTTTTTAACATTTTTAACGTTTGTTTCCTTTTAATTTTTAGATTGGCTCAGTCGGTCAAAGTAATGATTGCAATTGCGATCTTCTTCACTTTCACGCTACAATTCTACGTTCCAATGAGCATTATTTGGAAGGGAATTCAGGATAAAATATCAGCGGATAGGAAAAACATTTGCGAATACGCTCTTCGTGTTGCTCTTGTTGTAAGTATACTTTTTTAAAAAATAATAATAATAATTAAAAAAATGATAATAAATCTCCTCCAGATCCTTTGTGGTGGTATTGCTGCTGCTCTTCCAAACTTGGGGCCATTCATTTCCCTTATCGGTGCTGTATGCCTAAGTACCCTTGGCCTTATTGTGCCATCTATCATCGAATTAGCTGTCTACCACGAGGAACCAGGTTATGGTAAATTCAAATGGCGCCTGTGGAAGAATATCCTTTTGATGACATTCGGTGTGATTGGCTTCATTACGGGTACATTTGTCAGTATTGAGGAGTTCTATGCAGAATTCCATGGTAATCATGTTGGTGGACATACCCCCACAACACCGGCCCCCACTTTAATACCACTCCCGTAAACTAGAGCTTCTTTTCGCCAGTATATACAGATTTTAGTAGATATTTTACTATAAGTAAAAAAGAAAACACACAACATATTATATTTAGTCTTAAGTTGTAGAAACAAAACAAAAAGAAAAAATTAAGTTAGGTGAATTTGAGAAAAGATATACAATTTAGTTTTATAAGATTTTTTTTTAATAAAAAGAAAAAAGAAAAGTGGGGATGGTGGTGCAAGGTAGGATTCAAAGGGTAATTTCCATCCCTTTGTCAGTGATAGTAGTTTATATTAGTAGCACTTGAACGATTTTTTTTCATGCAGACATTAACGTAGGTCAACTAATGGCAGCTAGTTCTAAATGCTTCCCATTTTTTTTTTCAAAATTGTTTGTGGCGATTTAACGTCCCTCTTAACCACTCTGTGCCTTTTTAAGTTCAACTCAAATTCGCACTTTATTTTCGTTCTACCGAAGATTACCACCTACCCCAAACTTACAAAAAAAAAATACTTTTAGCATAAATAAGTGAATTATAAATTTTAACAGTACCTTTAATTTTTAATTAAGTATTTTCGACCATCTATTTCAATTTTATTTTTTCTTAATTAATTTTATTTTTTCTTTACTTCGATGGACAACAACAAATGATATTACACCCAATCCTAACCATACCTAATTGTTTTGCTTGTCTATTTAAGTTTTTGTTAATTTTCATTTCTGCTGTTAGACTTAGGTAAGAAAAAGAAAATGTAAACATTTATACAAACCAAAAAAAAAAACATCTTTCCCTTTTTTGTATTTTAAACCGAAAACATGGCTGTTCAAATAAAATAGTTTAACAAAAAAAAATTACCAAATTTTAGGCTTAAAAGAATATAATTTTTTATAAATATAAAAAAATATTCATATATAAATAAACTAATTATATATGTTAACATTATAAATGCGCAACTATCTGTGACCATGAAATAAAAGTCAATTCTAATTATAATTTATTGAATGTGTAAATAAATTGTAATTTAAAAAAAACGTTTTTGTTTATTTCCTAATAGGAATTCTTTATTATACAACATTTGTTTTTATTTGTAATTATTGTTTTTTAGTTCTATTATCCTCGCAAGACAAAATTGTTATTTTAAGACTACCTACTACTGATATGGAGTTTATTTTCTTTAATTTATGAATATTAACAAAACATTTCGTGTTTTTTCATGATGATAATAATGTTGGCCTAATTAGTTTTTAATGCAAAAGGGTAAAACGAAATATGGAAAGAAAAATATTAAACTTTGTATTGGAATTATTCTTGATCAGTTATTATTAAAATAATTCAAACTGTTGCCAAAATATAGTAAACTAATGAATTTATTAATTTTATGATTATTTTTTTTATATTTTTGTTTTGTTTCTTGACGATATATGTTTTTTTTAATTGTTGTTGCTAACGACCAGGATATTATTATGTAATGGAATAAGAATTAAACATTTTGTATGTATTTTTTTTTTGTTTATAAAAATATATACAGGTTGTTACAATAAAACTACAAAAAAGATTTGAGTTTCATATAGTAAAATCATGAGTGAAATCTGAGAAGGTTGGACATGGATTAGAGCAGAACAAAATCACAAAATTCTAATGAACCTGTGAACCTGTGTCTCTATTAACAAGCCTATCTATATGGACAGGTCATTAGTTGTTAAACAAAATTAATTTTAATCTGCACTCTGCACTCTACATTTGCGGCGATAAATATATTTTTTGTGAGTACCTTACCATCATGTAAGAAGTAGGTACATACGCACACATTACCGATTGTGATAAAAAACAAGGTCCTGGATCATAATGAGCCTGTTGCGAAAGCATTTTTATTTCTATTTTTGTGCCTAACTTGCCCATGTAGATTATAGTGCGTTCTCCAATTTGGGCATATCCCCAGGTCAAATGAACTGCACATTCACAGAACTGGCTACTTAGTTAGGTGTTAGTTACTCAGTTTATTAGGTGGGGATATGAATCAACCTGGCACGTGCCTCCCCAATTTGTTGAGTCCCAGCTATCTGCCTATAGTTGCACACTTCAAATTCGTCAAGGTTGTCTTCCACTGGCTTGGAAGACCCTTAGAGCCGGATTTTCAGTGTCCATTCTCTATATGTCCTATCCATTTTCAACGTCCAATGCGGAGTTTTTTTTCTTTGAACAGTTTTCTATCGCTATACAGAGCGTATAATTCGTGGTTGAATACTCGTCTCCATGGCCCGTCAGCGCAAACGGGAAAGATAATTTTCCGAAGAAATGTTTGCTTAAAACAATCAAGGATTTCTTCATTTACTTTTTGCCTCTGCGACATAGAGCAGGGATGACACTGGGACGATAAGAATGTTATACAGGATTTCCTTAGTAGTTCGAGTGAGGGCTATTCTTTTGATTTCTGAGTAGATGTGATTGTCCGAGTTAATAGGTCTGTTCCCGTACAAAATAATATTTACTGATTCTTACTGATTTTTACTGATTTTTACTTATTGCCGTTACTGCAGAAATTTCTGTTGGTAAAAAACAGTAAACTGTCAGTTGGTATCTAAAAGTGACAACTCGCTTGTTTTGACAGGTGTTTTGTGTCATTTGTTCTTTCAGAGACATACAAAATATAAAATTTTATTTTTTTTTATTTAATTTTTTAATTTCTAAGTTTGGTACCCCTTCCATATATTGACATTTATTGTGTTTCGTTGAAAGAAAATGGACGGCCACAGTGGGCCAAAAAAAAATCCGTTACTTACTTACTTAAGTGGCGCTACAGTCCGGGATGAACCTGGGCCTCATACAACATGAATCTCCAATTAGCCCGGTCCTTAGCTAACTGCCTCCAGTTGCGCACTCCAAGTTGGTTGAGGTCGGTTTATACTTGTGCGCACCACTTAAGGCGAGGTCTTCCTCTACTTCGTCCGACGTCTTGCTGGGAATTGAAGACTCTTCGAGCCAGAGTATTACTGTCCATTCGTTCTACATGTTCTAGGCATCTTAAACGTCCAATGCGGAGTTTTTTTTGACCAGGGGTATGTCGCTGTACAGCTCGTATACTTCCTGGTTGAATCTTCGTCTCCATAGCCCGTCAACGCAAACGGGACCGAAGAATTTTTCTGTCGAATCGACCAAGGATTTCTTCATCCGCTTTTGATACGGTCCATGCTTCAGCGCCGTAGAGCAGGACTGGGATGATCAGGGTCGAACTTATATAGGATCTCCTTAGCAGTTCGAGTTGGGTTGGGTGTTGTAGAACGAGGGTAGACTCTGATTGGCGTTAACTTGGCAATGCCCAGTGTTGCAACTCTGACTACACATCAAATGTGCTTATCTTTACCTCCAAGTGGTAACCATCGGGTACTGGTCTCATCCAACCGGATTTGACTTGCTAAACGATAAGTGCGAGTGTTGATAACACGACGAAAAACAGCAACACTATAAACACCCTGGTGAGAATGGCACGGATGAATACCCGGCCTGCTGTCCCAGGCGAACCTAGATGAGCTGCTCTGACATATTCGGACAACAGGTTGTCTAGGAATTTCAAGGGTTAGTCAGGCCCATTTTTGCCGCTCCCTTCTCTATACTAGCAAACGTGGCTATGACATCACGTTGAGTCCTACCAATGATGTCAATATCGTCGGCGTATGCTAGTAGTTGCACCGATTTCTGGAAAATTGTGCCTCTGGTGTTGGCTCGGGAGTTTTGCACAATCCTCTCAAGAATCAAATTAAAGAAGTCACATGACAGCGCATCGCCTTGCCTAAATCATTTTTTGGTACCGAATGTGTCGGTGAGGTCGTTTCCGAACCTGATGAAGCAGCGAGTATTCTCCATCGTCGTTCTACACTGTTTTTTCCAATATTCCCTTGTAAGATTTTGAAGTAATTTTTGCTGTTGAGAACTCAAGTTCCATAATAGCTTACTGCCCATACCATAACACCACCTTCTCGACTATGTTGCCAGGTTTAAAAACGTTCGACTTTGCTCATGGCATGAAAGTTATATTCAAATCCATCAGTCCATCAAAATTGTACTTTTTTTCATTTGAAAAAACACGTAACACCATTGTTCTTGTCAAGTCATATGGTGCCTTGAAAAGGTCAACCGCATAAACTTCTGCTGATGGAATAGTGGTGACTTTTTTCAAGTTTCAGCCACTCTCAATAATTGGATCTAACTCTTCTAACTGTAGAAACACTAGCAGTTACACCAGCTTTTTGCTTAATTTTCGCAGCTGAGTCGCAGGAATTGGAAGCAGAACGCAATATTGCTCTTCTATCAGCCGCTGTTATTGCCGTTTTATTAACCCCCTTCAGGTTTTCCCAATACGATTCTTCCATCTGCGTTCTTCTGCGTTCCTCAAGTTACAGTAGATCAGATTATAACTTCGTCCAATTTTTATAGCAATAGCAAGCCCGGTTAGTCCTTGCTCCTTTAGTAAGTCGATGTTGGCCTTTTCAACATTGTTAAGGAAGATAATGAACATGTGCCTTTATTTAATGCTTTGGAAGAGATCCAGAGAAAAAATAACGGTGCTTTTTAAATTATTCTTTTTCATTTATTTTTTTATTTTTTTAATTCTGACATGCCTTAGCAGTAAGATGCACATCGACATAAAAGATCTATTGTGCTTGCATACATCTGACGGTATTTTAGGTTAGTAGCGCTTCTACTTTCCTAATGTAGCTGATAATACTTTCAGCCGAAGATTTTCTTAGTTCTTCAGGACTTAAAAATTCCCTGAAGAAAGATTCCCTTCTCATACCGTAAAGGGCCGGGCATTCACATATGATATGTTCGGCTGTTTGGTCTACTTCTAGACATAGTCTGCACTCCGGTGAGTCGACTAGATGCATTTTATTTAGGTGATATCGCAGACCGTGATGACCAGTTAGGTAGCCTACTAAGTTTTTAATATCGTGCCTGCGAAGATTTAGTATCTTATTGGCATCTGCTTTGAAGGGCTGAATAGCTCTTAGGCCTGGGATGTTTTCCCCGTATGAAAAACATTTTTGTTCCCAGTTTTTTATAACCAGATTTATGGCTGATTCGGGGATTGCAGAGAAGGGTTCAGGTCCAATGAAGGGGGTTTCCGAACCTTTTCTGGCTAGTTCATCAGATTTTTCGTTACCTTCAATCCCCTTATGTCCGGGGATCCACCATAGTCTGGTTTTGTTCCTGGAACTGAGTGTTTGGAGGGAATTGAAGCAGTGTAGTACTGATTTGGAGTCAATAATGTGTGAGATAAGGGCTTTTATAGCTGCTTGACTGTCCGTGAATATATGAATGTTTGCGCCTTTAATACCTGAGTTGTGTATTAGGTTTGAGCATTCTTTGATGGTATGGAGCTCAGCTTGGAATACACTAGGGTTTTTCCTATAGGTATTGAGATGTTTCTATTTCGTCCATGTATGTCAGCTCCTACCCCTGAGTCCATTTGAGAACCATCCCTATACTACTTTACACCATGTTTCTCTGGTTGTGATCTCCGTTGACAATATTTTGTCGAAGCAAAGTGTCTTTGGTAAGCGGTCTGTAACCGCACAGATAATGTCAAGTTCTGGAAGTTCGGATAGTAGTTCAATTAGTTTTAGGTGTTCGCTAATCTTTAACTCTTCCGCTTGTGTCAAACTTGCTAAGCTGCGAATTGCCACTTTATTATATATATGTGGAGGGGCGTTAGTCCTATTAAGGCTTCTATAGCCGCCGTGGGACAGGTACGCATAGCTCCGGTAATGCCCAGACAGGCAAGCCGTTGTACCTTGTTTAATTTATTTATAGTTGTTTTTTTGGGTGACTTTGTTCCACCATACTATTGAAGCGGTATGTTATAATGGGACTGACCATGATCGTGTAGATCCAGTCTGTGGTCTTTGTAAAGATTCCCCAGGTTTTACCATACATGTTTCGGCAAGCCCAGAAAGCTTTGGTTGCTTTTTGAATTTTGTTGTTAATGTGGGAGTTCCAGCTTAATAGACAAACAGTTAGCAGCAAGAAATGAAGAATTCACGTACAATATTTAGAATTAATGAATCATATAACTTTTTTTTTGAAAATGCTATAAAAAAAACTACTGAATATTTTCTCAAATTTCTTTTTTTATTTGAAAGTAATAAATGGAATAATAATGGAAAATAATTTCATTCAAATGGCTGCCTCGGCTGGCCATGCAGTAGCCTACACGATCGGTCCAATTTTTAAGCACATTATTGTGTGCAGCTGTATTTCACCAATGGCTTCACGAATATTGTCCTTTATAGCGTCAATTGCCTCTGGCTCGTCGGCGTAACACTTATCTTTTACGGCACCCCACAAAAAATAGTCCAACGGTGTCAAATCGCAGCTCCGAGGTGGCCAAACGACATCAGCTCTGCGGCTGATAATCGATCTTTAAAAACAGGGCGCAGAACATCGAGTGTAGCTTCGGCTGTGTGGCACGTAGCGCCGTCCTGTTGAAACCAAATGTTGCCAATATCCTCCTCTTCAATTTTTGTGAACAAAAATTCGTTCAACATGGCCCGATAACGACCGCCATTGACTGTAACGGCCACTCCTTGCTCATTTTCGAAGAAAAATGGCCTAATTATGCCTCTGGACCAAAATCCGCACCAAACAGTGACTCGTTTTGGGTGTTTCGCTTTTCAATGTATGCGTGCGGGTATTCTGTGCCCCAAATGCGACAATTTTGCTTGTTTACATACCCGCCAAGATCAAAATGAGCTTTATCTGAAAAGATGATTTTTTTGGCCGAATCGGCATCTTCTCTAAGTCGATCTCAGGCCCACTTAGCGAAGCGAAAACGCATTGGATGGTCAGTTGGCTTCAACTCCTGAACCAATTGGACTTTGTATGGCGTCATAACAAGGTCTTTATTCAAAATTCGTCTCAATGATGTCTCCGAAATGTTCAGTTGTTGAGAACGACGGTGAATTGATGTTGATGGCGCTTCACGCACACTTTCTGCCACAGCAGCAATATTCTCGGGTGTACGCACTGTTTTTGGCTTTTCACGCTTTGGTTTATCGATGAGGATGCCAGTTTCTTTCAATTTTTTCACAAGATAACGAACATACGGAGCTGAAGGTGCTTCTCTTCTTCCAAAATCCGTACGCAGTTTTCGCACACATTCTGCAACATTACCATGATTTTCAAAGTAATGTCGCAATATTTCCCAGCGTTGTTGAAGCGTATACACAACCATATTCTTTCAGCGGAAGGATAAAACTAATTATCTGTCAAATCGGACATGAGCTAAGTGTTACCATTCACGAAATAAGCACTAGTTGAAAAAACGTTAGATGGTGGACCCGTTAGATGTTATTTTCGGAACAGAACTCAGCTAACCTAGGCATACAAAGTTTTGGTTACAAATTAATAATTCCTCAACTTATTTTCTTTCTAACGTCACAGCTGAAATACGTCTTGGGTTGTTGACATAGACAATATTCAAACACCTAAGACTATGCACCGGAAAAAACACAAAATAAACTTAACGAAAGCATTTCGTACTTTACGGTGTTGCCTTATTGGTTTGAGCAGCTCTGTAATGCAACGAACTCCCAAAGGTATACTACAAAATTCTGCAAAAAGAATTTACTTTGAACTTCTAAAAGTATGCAATTTGTCAGCAATTCAATATCTTTTTAATATTTTTCAAAACATATTTTAAGGTGTTTTTAATGTTTGAGAAACAGTGAAATCCAAATTCTTGATTTACGCGAATGAAAACAATTTCCCGGACTACTCAAACTGTAAGACACGAAAGAACACAAAGCCTTTGCATAGACTCCCACCGATTTTAGAGGAATGGTTGAGTTCTTGCTCATAGGTAGGGATTTGGGACGAGTGAAAAAGTTTGAAAGCGAACTGTGATATAAAAAGCTTATGTAGGTTTGTTACATAATGTGCTGAAGGATTTCCAAATGAATTGCGATTATTTTTAAGTGAATAAATTAAATAGTTTATTTCGAAAAAGTAAGTGATTGCATTGAAAACTATTGGAATTTGTAAATTTAATTTAATTGTTAATTCAGGACGGAGATTAGGAACGGACTACAATGTGAAATTCGTAATAGGGGGACTTCAATGCGAAAGTCGGTAAGGAAAGCATAGCCTTTCGATTAACAGTCTTCGCGGCAGCAGACCTAGAAGCATTAGGTCGCCACGACTTCGATTATTTTCTGGTCGCAGCTAGATTCAGAGCCCGACTGTCTAACGTGAAGAAGTTGCGAAGGGTTCATAGATGCGAGGCACTCATCTGGATGTACACACATTAAGAGGGACAAACGTTGATGCTGACCATTTTTTCCTCGCAGCAAATTTCAGATATCTACCGACTGTCTAACGAGAAGAAGCTGTGAAGGGTTCATAGATGCAAGGCACTCATCTGGATGTACAAACATTAAGAGGGACAAACGTTGACGCTGACCATTTTCTCGTTGCAGCCAAATTCATTGCCCGACTGTCTAACGAGAAGAAGCTGCGAAGGGTTTAAAAATAGGGACTTTTCGTTGAATGCCTTAGTGAGCCGGAGAATGTCAGAGTCTGCAAGCAAAAAACTGAGTGAGAGACTACCCGCTATACTCTCAACCTCCCCCAATGTCAATACCCAGTGGATATTGCAATATCATAATGGAAATAGCAAAAACCACCATAGGCTACCAACCACCCGCGAGAAGATGTCCGTGGTGTTATGATTGCAAGTCCCAAAAAAAAAATGACGGAAGAGGCAATTATCATGACGAACAAGGAGAGAGGAAGAGAATCCTGAGTAGGAAAAAAAAAGAGTACACGGAGCTCAGGGAAACCGAAGAGTCTCGCGACAATAAAAACATCCGTCAATTCTACAAGAAAGTCACTGACGTGCAGGAAATTTTAGATGCATTTAGACAGCATTTTCAGCAGCTGCTTAATGGGCGTTATTTCAAAAGATTGATAGGGAAAAAAAACCAACCCACCCAGTCAACGAAGAGGTAACGGTCCCTCCGATTATTAAATAAGTTAGAGCAGCCATAAAATCCATCGGTTCTATTAGATTACCAGTCAACAAAGTCTGTATGGATGAGAGCATGCCCGATTACTGGAATATCAGCTCCATATGTCCAATCTACAAAAAAAGCGATCCCATGTCTGGCACCAACTACTGAGGCATACCTATCCCTGCCAAATGTCGCATTTAAGATTCAACGTACTGCCTTTCTGCAACGCACGCAACATGCCGATAAACGTAACAGCGAATCATAGAAAAGACCAACGAATTTTAAGTCGAAACACACAACCTATTCATCGACTTCAAACTGATATAGCTGTGTCGCCTAATATTAGAGGACAGGGGATGCAACGTTCAGTTTGGAAACAAGTAATCTGAACTTTTCCAAAGTTGTACCGGATTCCGACAAAGAGATGCGCTATCATAAGATCTCTTCAATCTCGTGCTGATAAAGATAGTGCGGAAGGCACTATCTTCAACAAATCCGTCAAGCTAAGGACGATTCGCCATCATTGGTCACTCCCACCGTGTCGTATTAGAAGCATTTACGCCCATTGAGGACACCTGCTTGGTCTGGTTACACCACGAATCAAACCTTAATGGATACTTTAGCTGTGGCCACGCTTTACGCTGTGTTGCTGCTTCCGCAAATACTGTCGACTTCCAAGTAGTTCTTGGTCTCACAACTGGCCGTGTACCTTGAGGATTCCATTCGAAGGAGTTCCATACTACAGACAACATTCCAAAGGCGCTGCGGGCTTTACTTATTCTGCTATTAACATCCAGATCTGTTCCTTCATCGGACGATACAAAACTGTCTAGATAGTTAAATTGCTTGACGTCCTCAATGGGAGTCTGTATTAGATCAATCGGCTGATGTGCTGAGCGGCCAGTGTGCATGGTTTTGGTCTTGTTGCAATTGATGTTAAAACCAACCATCTCTCCAGACAAAACGGTAATACCAGGCCAGTTATTGCAGTTCTTAAGGTTTCCCTTCTTTGGTATCTTAACAATATCCAGTCCCTGGGGTATTTTTCATCTTCCCATACAGCCTGTATTAGTGGTAGCAGTATACAGGCCGTTGAGTCGGGATCGGCTTTCAGCCATCAAGTCCAGCTGCTTTGTTGACTTTTAAGAGGTTGATCGCAGATTTGATTTCTACAGCTGTTAGGGGTCCGGTGTCTACGCCCCTGTAAGATTGGCGCATTTCTAGCTACTGCGAGCCCATCGTTGGACTCAGCTCATTTAGCAGGGCACAAAAATGATCCCTACATCTTCACAGTTGATCTTCGATTGTTACTAATAATAGTGTGCCGTCCACATCTCAAACAGGATGGTTGGTGTTGCTTTTACGGCCAACAATATCAATATAAGCTCTCTCGTATCTCCTCTTCTTGCAGAAATTTCCGCATTTTCTGCAAGTTCATCCATTCTTTTTCTCCTGTCGCGCCTTACACAGCGCGTGAGTAGTAGCTTACAGTAGCTGTTGTGAGCTACTCGGTACTCAAAACGTAGGGCTACTTTACATTGAACGTTTGTTAGGGCGTTTGCTTTAATTTTCCGAGATCTACGATACTCGATTTTGTCCCAGGTGTCTTGGGATATCCAAGGGTCTCTAGCTCTAGACATTTTTTACACAGTTTCGGAGCCAGCCTCTATAAACTTTTTTTTACTTTGTAGAAATGTTTTTTCCATATCCTCAGCATCGACTGTGTCTCCACTACAAACTTTACTTGTTGATTCGTTTCGATAGAATTCTTTTAGCGCCTTGTATCCCTGGCTTTGACGTTTTACACTTTGGTAAATCTTGCGAACATCTTTCCGGAAGTGGCAACCCTCGAAGTCTTTGATCGTGCGCTTGTTGACACTGTCGCCATTGCTCTCCGACATTAAATGCTGATGGTATTGGTATGGTGATAATCGAAAGTTTAAGTGAAAAGGGTTCTGCATTCTGCAAAGCTCTTTATTAGTCTCTTGGGAGTTTGAGGAAGTGGTTCTTCATTATTCTCACTAGGGTTTTACCTCTAATAAAACATTTATTCCTTAATTCTCTTTTTCCTTGTCGTTTTCTCTCCAACAATATTGAGTTCCTAGGTTAGGTTGGTGGGTTGATGAGGCAGACGGTGTGTGTCTTTCCTCATCGCACTCAGGTCAATATAGACCCATTGTGATGCCCGTTGGGGGTCCACGTGTGTGGTTGGTTCATTCATTGTCCCCTTACTGTCGATTGTTGTTAGCCTCTTTCCAGCCATCCAGATGTTGTTGCAAACCTGAAAAGATTAGGGAGAGGAATTTCGGATAGATCCGTGAGGTCATGGAAAAAATATTTTTTTAAGGTTCTCATTCTTAAATGGCTGAGACCTGGGCAATCCTCGTGTATTTCTTCATCACCGCAGCCTCTACAAGGGTCATCATCTATGAGATGCATTTTCAGTTTGTGGCTTTTTAGTAAGTTGTGTCCAGTAAGAATCCCAACTAAAGTAGAGACAGATTTCCTGTTTCTACGAAGTAGTTTATGGGTTATGGCTTTGTCATACTCAGGCCACATCCTTTTGGAAGTTTCACAGGTGGGAAGGGAGTTCCACCTGTTTTTGGCAGTGATCAGTGTTTTCTGTCCCATCCGAGATTTGAGGTCACATAGTGGTGGTTTGAAATACTGGTCTGCTTGGTCAATGCTGGAGGCAGATCCTTTTCTCGCCAGTTCGTCAGCAATTTCATTGCCTTGTATGCCTCTGTGTCCGGGGACCCAGCAGTGCTTAACATTATGTTGGACGCCAAGAACCTTTAGCTCTTCACGACAACGTTTCACAAGCCGAGATTTTATTTCGACAGCAGAGATAGCTTTTATTGCAGCCTGACTGTCAATAAAGATGGTGATATCATCTGGTGGCATCGCCAGCATTGAGGTCGCTTTGGCTGCCTCTGCTACTGCCAATATTTCGGCTTGGAAGACACTGCTGTGCTCAGGGAGACGAAAGGTGCTGTTTAGTTTTAGTGTTTCTGAAGACACTCCAGCTACATCCATTTTTGAACCATCAGTGTAGATGGATATGGTTTCGGTGCCCAATTCATTCCTCGAGTTGAGTTCCTAACATAGATACAAATTGTATTTAGGCCTCGCCTCCCTCAAAAATCACTTTTTTGTTTGCCTACACTAGTTTGAATTTTTTGTTGGACAAGGTATTATGAACATTGATTAAGGCTACAATATCAGTGTATCAGTTAGAGCCTTTCTAGGACATCTTCTATACTTCCTAATTATGTTCGCTTCCATTGCTTCAGTTTCCTTTGCCAATATATCTTGCCTAAGAACCTGACAATTCAAAATCGAAATTATTTTATGGCAAAGTATTCCCCATAGACGACATCTATTAGATGATCTAAATAATTTGTTCTTGCCCAAGCCGCAGGCGTGATGTTATATTAAAAAAAAATACTTACCTTCGTGCCTATAAAAGGAAAATATACGTTCTAGCCATCTGCAATAAATATCTAAAAACCATGGATAATCTCAAATCAAATAAGCATCGCCAATCTCTGCACATCTAGCAGTTGATTCTCCCCCAAAGAAGTGTCAAACTTTCCCACGCATAATACCTCCATCACTCAACAAAATTGCCAAAATATTGACTCAGGTGTTCCCCTCCTTAGACACCCGTCCTTTTCTCAAAATATATCGCAAGCTTGCAAACGATAACCGATTGTGAAATTAAAAGAATCCTTCTTCGTTGCGGGAAGAGAATATAATTCTCACGGTACATCAACCCTCGTTTTAAAAATAACGCCGGCAATACTGCAATCCCCCCCCCCCCCCCACCAACCAAGATTCATACTTCACACCTGATCGAAACTATCACCATCGTTGGTATCGTGCTCCCCGATTGAGAGAGATAACCTTTCGCACAAAGTAGCTTCGACCAGCTGGCACCTTCTTCCTCGACACGCCAATTGTCACTGACAAATGTATTCCCCCCCCATTGGGACTTGGGAGACTCAATAAAAATATTTTCACACTTTGGAAGGTGTCTCTGCGAAGGAGGCATACCGCGGCGGGGTATGCTCGATGATAATCCCGCGGATAACATTGGTGATAAATATTTACTTTGCAAATATACAATTGGTGAGACGAAGTTGTCCCGTCGAAACCGTAAGTCGATGATAAATCATGCAAATTGGTAATTTCCATGACCATTAATCAGGACGAGGGTTGCTATGGCAAACGCACTCTGACCTCCGACTGAACTTTGATTAACCTTATCGTGTAGGTAATAATCATTGATTTGTGTGGTGTCTTCAGAGGTTAAGGAAAGGATTAGGATGGAGTGTTTCTTTTCTAGTGGAGTTGGATGAATTGGCTTTTAGTTGCTGCATAGCTCCTGATTATGTTTTAATACGTCATGTTCTTGTTTTTTATCTAGTTTATACCTTACATTTACTAAAGTAAAGTATTTGTTTGGCTTAGACTGCCATTAAAAAATTGGTTAAATAAATTTGAGTTTATACTTTTGTATTCAAGGCCGAAGTATCTGAGTGAACTCGCTCTACATGTCCAAGACATCTTAAACGTCCAAACAGAGTTTTTGTCGCTGTTCAGCTCGTAAAATTCTTTTTCAAAAATTCCCTTACTACGTCAAAATTGTAGCTGTTGATTGTGAAGTTCTGTGCCATTCGCCAATGTTAAGTCTCTCATATTATATGGTATGGATGTGACCTAACACTTGGGCACATATGTTAGGTTTAGGTTAGGTTTAATAGGCATTTGACGCTCAGGTGAGCAATCAAACTCGCATAGGCCTCAGGGATGAAAAATGACTTTTCAGCATTGTATTGAAAGTTAAAAAAAATTGTATTGAAATTGTCCTGGTTGATTTCCATCACCGTTTGGTGTTTTGTACAGATTTGGTGAAATATCTATAATTTTTCACGTTTTATAGCTGGAAATAATAACCCAGGCATAACTGTAATTTTTACAGAAATTAGGAAATAATAAAAATCATTAAAAGCAGGCATACCGGTGCTTAAGGATAGTGATGCGATTATATGAGGACACACGCGTTCTCACTCTAGCCTCTCACTATCAACTCCTACTCTCACCTCCACGCTGGTGACTGGTGGGTGCCTAGTACCTCGACTGGAGATGGGGTATTGAACCCCTGTGGAAGGTCGTTGGTGGCAGCAAACGAGAGAGGGGGAGGAGTGTCCTCTCACTAAGGCACTCACTCTCAGGCGGCAGCGGAGGAATTCCCTAGATGGAGTCAACAGTGGCGCCTACAGCTCCAGTTTGATCGAACTGGTAGTGAAATCCCTATTTGAGCTGCTTCGACATATTTGAACACCAGGTCTATAGGGATTTCCAATACTGAGCCAGGGTATTGGAAAAGAGTTGGTGGCGGAGGAGCCCTCAATGGGTCAACGGCAGCGCTCCGCTCCGGCCCGCTGTCCTAGGGTCAAAACAAGGGCCTGGCCCTCCAGGTGGGGGGTTGTGCTTTGGGTTAACTACCCATCCACGGAAAAAAAATATTGTTACGAAGCAACCAATAGCCTCGGAAAGGACTGATATTATTGTTTACGACCATGCTAAACGAAAAAAGGACAACGACGTTCGTATCTGCACCTGGAATGTGAGAACATTAAACGGGAGAGGTGCAGGCGAACAACTAGCGGAAGCCCTAAACTGCTATAAGGCATACATTACTGATGCTGAGGATATGGAAGAACCACTTCTGCAGACTGTTAAACGGCGATGACGAACAACATTCCGCTGTCAGGAAGAACGAACCATTCAATATTGGCAACGACAGCGAAAACTGCCAACCACCCGACCTAAGTGAAGTGAGGATACAAAAAATACAAATACAAATTTTTGGCGCAACAGGGTCAGTACCCAGGCCTAGCTTTCTCACAACCATTCATGTGTGCGTGTGTACTTCTTGCACGATGGCGGGACCTCCTGTTTTATGCCGACTCCGAACGGCTAAGTTGAGATAAGCTATTCTTGACAATTGATACTACTCGGATGATTTGTCAGATCATCACGAGAGGAGGGCCAGTGAAAAATCATTTAGGTGTTGCTATGGCTGGGAATCGAACCCAGACCTCCTGCGCGGCAGTTCATCGCACTAACCATCGCGCCACTGAGCCCTCAGTGAAGTGAAGTGAGGATAGCTATATCTAAACTCAAGCTTAATAAGGCCGCTTGACGGCCTTCCCGCTGAGCTTTATAAAGCTGGCGGAGATGACTTGGTAAGCAACATCCACCAACTCACAAGCCAAATCTGGTCGGTTGAAAGCATGCCTGAAGAATGGAACCTTAGCATCGTTTGCCCGATCCACAAAAAAGGAGACCCTCTGAACTGCGCCAACTACAGAGGCATAAGTCTACTCAACATCGCTAACAAGATCCTATCTGCCGTAATATGTAAACGCTTGAAACCGTTTACCAACAACCTGATCGGCCCTTATTAGTGTGGTTTTAGGCCAGGAAAGTCCACAGTCGAACAAATCTTCACACTTCGGCAGATCCTGGAAAAAACCCAAGAAGTGCAAATCGATACCCACCACCTATTCATCGATTTCAAAGCCGCATACGACAGCATTTATAGAGACGAACTATACAGAGCCATGTCTAGTTTTGGTATACCGTCCAAACTCGTCCGCTTGTGTAGGATGACGATGGAGAATTCTCACTGCTCCATCAGGGTCGGAAACGACCTCACTGACACATTCGATACCAAAATAGGATTTAGGCAAGGCGATGCGCTGTCATGTGACTTCTTCAATTTAATTGTGCAAAACTCCCGAGCCAACACCAGAGGCACAATTTTCCAAAAATCGGTGCAACTACTAGCATACGCCGACGATATTGACATCATTGGTAGGACTCAACGTGATGTCATAGCCACGTTTGCTAGTATAGAGAAGGAAGCGGCAAAAATGGGTTTAGCAGTAAATGAGGATAAGACAAAGTATATGCTGTCAACACGAAAGGACACACAACATCGACGAATTGGACAGACCGTCACCATTGACAGATATAACTTTGAGGTAGTACGGGACTTTGTCTACCTCGGCTCCGCTATTAACTTTGACAACAACATCTCGTCAGAAATCAAACGAAGTATTACTCTTGCCAATCGCTGTTTCTTCGGGCTAAGAAGGCAATTTAGTAGTAAAGCCCTCACACCAACTATTTTTTCGAAACAAGACGAGAAACTTATGGAAGAAACATGGATGGTGGAAGAGCCACAACAGCGATCGATCTTTTCAGATGAAATTTAGAGGGCCCCGATGGGTATAATTATTATTTCCATGACCTTCGAAGACGGCTTAGTCTTCATAGATTCATCTCGACAGAAATAAAACGATGAAATACTTTTGCCAACCACTGTTTCTTTTGGATTATAAGGCAATTTAGTAGTAAAGCTCTCAATCGAACTACTAAGGATATCCTATGCCCGCTCTATTTGGTTGAAGCACGGACCGTATCAAAAGCGAATGAAGAAATCCTTGGTAGTTTTGAGCAAATTCTTCCTTCCGTTTGAGTTGACGGGCTATGGAGAAGAAGATTCAATAAACAACTGTACGAGCTGTACTGCGACATAGCCCTAGTCGAAAATCTCCGAACTGAATGTTTAAGATGGCAAGGATATGTAGAGGGATTGGACACTCGCTGGCAGAGTCTCGCAGAGTCTTGGATTCCTAGTCTCTCCCGAAAAGATTTTTTTCTTAAAAATATTTTACCACATTACGATAGTTAAAGAAGGGAAGGAAAGAGAGTGATAGATGTAGTGGAGACTTACTCCATGGGTGGTGTCCGAACTAACTTCGGGGAGTTTTTTTTGTGTTCGGTAAATTCGCAGAACTTTCAGGAGGTCTATTCTTTTCGAAGTAAATACCGACCTTTTTCTATTTCTTTGAATACAAGTTTTATGGATTTTGGCTGGTATTGAACGCGCAACCTTCCACTCACCAGGCGAACATTTTAAAACTACTCCGCGGCCACCTACTAAGAAGTTCGTGTTATGAGAACATAATACACAGCCTCTTAGATCAGGGAAATCAAAGAGTCTCGGTATAAGGAAAACATCGGTCAGTTCTACAAAATAAAAAAAAGAACTGAAAGCTGGCTTCGAAGTAGGAAGACAAGCTATACGACATGGCAATAGCAATCTAGTCACCGACGCAGAGAATTGTATATGTATTCAGGCAGCATTTCCACAAGCTACTAAAACGAACCTTATTTGAGTCAAGGAATAAATTATTGTTTGTGCTTACTAAGTAAAGTGCTTACTAAGTAAATACAATATTGCACCAGAACTTCGTTTACATACTATGAAGACATTTAGCTCTAACCCGTTTAGTTTCAGCTTCTCATGAGATAAACCACAGCGCTACACTACCGATTGCTACTATTAGGGCTTCACATAGCTCCAACTCACATTCCTCTTGATTCCTTAATCCATCCCCTATAGCATTTCAAAACAATTACCGTACTTCTGCCATACATTATACCGGCGACTTGAAGTTGTAATAAATGACCTTGTCTCAGCCTTAACATGCTCAAAAACTTCCCATATTAACCACCATCCAAGTTGCCGACTCTTTCTAATAGCATACGTCTAACAAAGCCCCCAAACAATACCATACCACTCTCATACATAAATCACCGGTCTAAAACTCCATTATCGGAGGCAAATTGATATTCGATTTGTTTGGCAAATATGCACCAAAACATGAACTCCAGTCGCGAAGTTGCAAAGTCGCAGAGCCAAAGACTCGCAATGGATACGCGAAGAGCACTCGGATAATCATTTCTCAGCCATCAATAAACAATTCAGGATAATGACGTTACCAATTCTTCGCGGTGACTTCCTCGCAGAGTTAGGAGTCGCATTGAGTCATTGATCTTGTGTCCATTCATAAAACTGGCATTCGAACTTCCAAACAAGGTGGATCGGATCGGATCGGTGGCGGCGAGCACAGATCACCCGGGACAAGGCACATACACACATCGCGGTGTACTGTGCGGCTCTCCGCCGCCGCAAACATAAATCCACAAGGATTAGTGCGCGTTCCTTATTGCAGTGCGCTGCCGGTTAAGTCCAGCATACGTTACTTACATCTCCGATAAAGAGCCATCATCATCATCATCATCTTCGTTGCGAGTAGTATCCGATCGGCAGCCAGCCATCGCTAGCGATAGCTAATTAATTCTCCAATTACGTTCCGGAGGCATTTTCAACAAATTGCCTTTCAACCAGCGCACTGCGCTGCTGCGGCTGCGCACAGACAGGCACAGGACTGATGCGGTGTTGCTGGTGCAGCCAAGTTCGTAATTTATATCCAAATCGGATTTATTTAGTTATAAATCGGCACTGTGACAAAATGGATGAATCGCTTAGGCGGAACAATGAAGTGGAGTTCGTCGATTTGAATTCCAGGAGCGCGTAGACCGCGCTGCAGAAGTAGTGGGTATTTGTGCGCCCAAAAGGGGCATTTACCGCGCGCGCATTGGACAAAATCGCGTGGCAGCCTGGAAAGGGCATTGCATTGTAGTGCGGACCTCATGGATGTATGACTCAGGGAAGTGAATAATTCTAAATGTAATTGGCTATGATTAGGGAAGCTCACATAAAGACCGTAAATATTTGTTTGACTTTACATAGGATGGTCAAGGAGTAAGTGTGTTTAAACTGTGATCAGTGGACTGTTTGCTGAGCCATAGGGAGTTGTGTATCTTAAGATAGTTGAGTATATATTAAGAGAAAACAGAAGAAAAGTGGAAAATTATAATGAAAGCCAGGGCCCTCATTCCGTAAAGTGATTATCGTTTGACGATAACATTTCGACGGTACATCTTGCATCACATACGATCAATAGTCGTTTTTGCTGTCGCCGATATCACTTTATGTGCTTCACTTAAAACAATAATCGTCAAATCACAGACGATTATTGAGCTATTGCTCATGAGGTCTCGACTATCGTCTGAGTGATAATCGTTTTCAAAGTTACAGAATGACCTCCCAGGACTTGCGAATTAGTAGACCAATCTGCCGATTTCACAAAATCTATTAGGGGTACCCATGGATACAAAACTTTTATCTTTAAATCAAGAGTAAGTAAGCCAAGAGTGTGTCATGCTCACCTACGCCTCCCCCTTCCTTACCCCCCTCCCACTTCCTACCCACCAAACCACCACTGGGTCAGCCTGACTTGGGACCCACTCAAAAAGCTCAGCCGAGAACGTAGTATCCGAAAACCTGGCGACTTCGGATTAACTAGCCTTACCTACGCACAGCGGATCTCTGTGCAGGCGGACCTCTTTTCTCCGCCACTCGTGGGATTCAACATGAAAAATTCAAAAAAAAAAAACCAACAAATGAGACCGGTTCTCCTTCCAAACTGAAGAGCTGGATGCGAAGTTGAACTGTAAAGCTTCAAGCTCGCAGTCCTTCATCCCAACCAATAGCCGCATGGAGCCAAGGTGATCGAAACCCCAACCACCGTCCCTTAAGGACTTCTCGGAGAAGTACTGTAAAGCCTCTAGCTCGCGGTCACTCTCTTCACTTAAGTCAGTAAGAGTCTTGGAATCCAAGGACTGCAAAGCAACAAGCTCGCGGTCTAACCCCTCCAAGATTCTTTACAGACAACGCCGCGCAGAGGCTAGGCAAATGGAATTTATGCAAAGAATTCCGGAAGGTTCTAGAACGGAGAAACAAAAGGTGAAACTAGCCTGGGCAATCAAAGTTGCCAACGGAGTGCCCACTGAAGAGAGCAAGGACACTACCTGCAAGCGACAGAGATCGTTGGAGGAGACCCCTTCGGTTTCCAAACGGGCCAAAGTGGCAAGTAACAATAATCACTCGAAGCCCGCCAACACCGCATCCAAGTCCTTCAGTGAGGTGCTTAAAGGCAACATCACGTTAGCGGTGATTGATCGCAGCGACATCGACATCACCTGAACGGTGGAAGTTGATACCTGCCAAGATGGCAACAGTACTCTTGGCATAATAGGAGAATACCCGGGGCCTCCACCCTGCTGTCGTGATGCTGGATGGCAACAGGGCCACATTAAGCTAATCGCTTGTGCGGATCAGAGATCGTATGATCTCTACCGCATAGCCATAGCCAAAATCGCCGAGGTGGGGCCTGGATCAATGTTAGAGGTGGTTGCGAAAGAGGACATTCCAAGTCGTCCACGATCGTTCACCTGGATCCCGGCTGAACCTTCGAACGCAGATGAAATTTTGCAAATCATTTCTTACTGCAATCCCACTCTTCCGACACATAATTGGAAGGCGGTAAAGTTGGACCCAGTGCAGGGACTTTATAGATGTGCGCTTATTGTGATAAATAAAGAATCCCTTGCTCCTCTCAAAGAACGAAATGGCTTTATAAGCTATGGTTTTAAGTCTATTAAACTCTAGGTCAACAAAAAGGATGAGTTGGAAGCTGAAGCGGTTCCTCCTCATAACCTACATGTACAACTACAGGCGCCTCAGATCATGGTGCTGGAGTGAGCTTTCCCTCTCTGGAAGATGGCTCTGACTTATCAATACCGGAAAAGGAAACTGGTAACAGTCTTCCATATCTGGTAGATGGATCGGTTTCATCAAAACCAGAGAGGGAAGCTGAAAACAATACTCTGTCCCTCAACAGGTTAAACACCACGTTGATGGAGACAGAATCATTTAATAGTGATTCTCTGATGGAGGATGACCTTTTAACATCCTCGGTTTGATCTTTGTCCAATAAAAAGGTCTGAACTCTCAACTGATAACCACTTGCTGTTGTGTCAGATAACAAACTGCTTTCGAATTCCGATGATTTAACCCCCACTTAATTTTCATTCCCCAGTGATATTATGACGGATAAACAGGAACGCGCAGTCGATAAAGATTCTACCAATATGTCCTCTCACATATTTTTTGTTTTATAAAAACAATCTATAGTCAGTCAAGCTGCTGCCCGATAAAGGTTCAACTAAAACCGTGTCAATCCGTAAATCAAAAAGATGTCAATCCGCACTCAACACCAGGCACTAGCATTATATTACATTCCTGTTTCCATTCAATCCCAAGATTCCCTCTTCCACAGAATCTATTACTTCCGTCTGGAGGTTTTCTAGAATCATCATGTTGCCATAACCAATAACCATTTTGATGGGCTCAGATCACTCCGTCTCAGATGCACAACCTAAACACCGCATATGTACACCGCCGCCCGACTTATGTGGAATTCCCAATGAAAACTGTCTCCCATGGAACAGGTAATGCCAAGTGATCCGCGATCGGCAACACATTTCCCATAGACATAAATAACACTGCAACAAGACACAATGGAACCATTTAATTTATAAGCAATTCATCTGCGGAAGCATAAATTGCCAGCAGAACCCTGCCAGCCAGTAGAATACCAACCGACAGAACAACAGAGCAATCGAAGCGGACTAGAGGAGATTATTCATCTGTACATCGAGTGTAGGCTCAGCTAGCATTTCGGTTCTAGACTGGCATCTATACACACACCCACCGGGTTGTTATTATTCTGCAGTTCCTCCACACGGACTCCGCACGCACTTTAGCCAGGAAGCTGTGCTGCTGAAGGTGATTGCTTCCTCCCATATAGCCGATGGTCCGATGCGTTCCATTCCAATCGCCCACCACTTTAAGCAACGCACCGGTCGACAGACGCGACGCGACGGAAAAACGGCGATGTAATGTGGCGGCAGCACAGTAAGCAACTTGTTGCGACGGCCCGCAACAACAAGCTCCCAGCTTCGAGTCCATAAATCATCGACAGAAATCAATGCAACAGGCAGCTCCGCGAGACTTTTGTGTGCTGCTGCTGCCCTATGGGGAAACTCCTACTGGATCCGGAGGTGGTATGGTTGCTTGTTGTTGTCTTGTAAGTGAGCAGCACTGTGCCCGTGGATATGTCCGCTCGCCTGATTTTTTTTTCGTACCTGTGTGTCTCCTCTCGCGCAGGCAAGTGTGTCCTTTTCGCGGGTAACTACAGTGTAAACGGTTTGAATTTTGACCGAGGCAGGCAACCGGCAGGAAGGGTCTCCTGACAGGCGAAAAATAAGCGACGCTCAGCGGCAGTAAATCATCGTTTGGAGGACGAGTGATTTGTGGCATGAATAATTCCTGAATGAATTGTAACTGGTAAATAATAATAATAATCAAGGAGTTGTGTTTCGTGTGCCCCCGATGCTTGTAGTTGTTCGAGTATGGTGTGCGCCCGATTGACATTTTTGTCGTCCTCCTGATGGCAATGGCGGCGGCAGCGCAAGCAACCTTTGCGCGTTGTGAGAGGATAATTTATCCTGATTTATGGACGGGTGTAGGGAGTTTGGGTTACAGCTTTGTCGTTTGCAAAGATGTGGTTAGTGTCGTGGGTGTTGTTGGGTGATGCTCAGGCGGTGGCAAATTAAGATGTTGCAGTAGGATTTGGAAGACGATGTGATGCTGGTTAGCGTTGGAGTTGTTTATGGTTATGCGTGAAGGGTAACATATACGTGGTTTTGAATTTTTAACTTTAATTGGCAACATGTACGAGTGGTTTCGTATTTTACAATTCAATGAAGAAACGGAATATTGAGTTTCAACACATGTGAGCCATGCAACAAAGTGCACTTATAGCACAGTTAGACATTTACTTCACTATACTGCTATATGCTATAGCATTGTCTATACGGCCATAAGTCTGGTGCATCTGAGTCAGCAAAGGATGCAGACAGTAATGCGTCTTTTAGGTGAAAGCCCCAATTGACTTTGAGCAGTATGTTCACAGTTATTGACCAGCTAAATAAGTCAAAGAATATAAAGTGTTTAGATATAACCGAACCTGTTTAGATATAACCCTGGCAATCACTATAGAAAGTAGCCAGGTACCCACTGAAAAACAGTCAGGCGAAGGACTCACTTAAAATTAAATAAAAATGGAGAACACAGCACCGTCCTGGAAATCAAAGCTCAGCTTAAAACAGAGCTTGGAAAATATTCAATTTTTTTACCTCCAAGTGGTAACCATCGGGTACTGGTCTCATTCAACCGGATTTGACTTGCTTAATGATAAGTGCGAGTGTTGATTACAAGATGTAAAACAGCGGAATGAATACCCGGTCTGCCGTCCCTGGTGAACCGACATATTTTAACAACAGGTTATCAAGGAATCTCATCTGCACCTGGAATGTGAGAACATTAAAACAGGCGAACAACTAGCGGAAGCCCTAAACTGCTACAAATCAGACATTACTGGCATCCAGAAAATACGATGGTATGGGCGTGCAAAAAGAGTATGAAAAACTGTAACATCTACTATGGACCGTGTTATAGGGAGCAGAAACAGCGACTATTTGTATGCGGATTTGTTATAAGTGCGTTTCCATGACATTAGCGAACGCATTGTAACATTCCGCATCAAGGCCAAATTCGCCAACATAAGCTCATGCTCCTACGGAGGAAAAAGATGAAATAACTAAGGATTGCTTCTGCGTGCTCCTTGACAAAACCTGTGAGCGACTACCAAAGTACGATGTTTAAATCGTGCTGGGAGATTTTAACGCAAAGGTAGGAAGAGAAGACATCTTTAGCAGTATTGTCGGGAAATGTAGCCTACATGACAACACGTCTGGTAACGGACGTAAGCTAATTGACTTCGCTACGGAACGTAATGCCGCTTTAGCCAGCATACGGTTTCCTCACCTCAATATCCATAAGGAGACATGGCGGTCTCCAGATCAACGAACAGTCAACCCAATTGATCACATAGCGATAGACAAGAGGCACGCATCCAGTATTTTGGATGTCCGAACATTCCGAGGGGCTAACATCGACTCGGACCACTACCTTGTTGTAGCCAAGGTAAGAATGACGATAACCACCACGCCACAAAAAATCAGAAATACTGTGAAAAAATTTAATGTCGAAAGACTGCAATCGCCAGAGACCGCCAAGACCTTCGCGCAACGCGTATCCCTTAACCTCTCGACTCACAATATACCACCAGCATCTAATGTCGAAGAACAGCCGCAACTGATGTGCTAGGTTTCTCGCGGCCACCAGCAAGAAACCCCTGGTTTGATGAGGAATGCCGACAGGTGCTCGCAGCCAAGAACGAGTCCTACAAGACTAAGCTGCAGGCGAAGACAAGAGCTGCCATTGAGCTCTATAGGCAAAGAACAAGGGAAGAACATCGGCTTTTCAGCAAGAAGAAAAAAGAGCAAGAAAAGCGCGCGATCGAGGATATAGAGAGGTGCCACTCCAGGAACGATGTTCGCAAGTTTTACCAAAGTGTAAAACGTCAAAGCCAAGGATACAAGGCTCGAACTGAATCCTGTCGAGATGAACAAGGAAATATCGTTGTTGAGCCACAGTCGATGCTGAGGATATGGAAGAACCACTTCTGCAGACTGTTAAACGGCGATGACGAACAACATTCCGCTGTCAGGCAGAACGAACCATTCAATACTGGCAACGACAGCGAAAACTGCCAACCACCCGACCTGAGTGAAGTGAGGAATGCAATATCTAAACTCAAGCTTAATAAGGCTGCCGGAAATGACGGCCTTCCCGCTGAGCTCTATAAGGCCGGCGGAGATGACTTGGTAAGTAACATCCAACAACTCATAAGCCAAATCTGGTCGGATGAAAATATGCCTGAAGAATGGAACCTCAGCATCTTTGCCCGATCCACAAAAAAAGGAGACCCTCTGAACTGCGCCAACTACAGAGGCATTAGTCTGCTCAACATCGACTACAAGATCCTATCTGCCGTAATATGTGAACGCCTGAAACTGTTTACCAACAACCTGATCGGCCCTTATTAGTGTGGTTTAAGGCCAGGAAAGTCCACAATCGATCAAATTTTCACACTTCGGCAGATCCTGGAAAAAACCCAAGAAGTCCAAATCGATACCCACCACCTATTTATCGATTTCAAAGCCGCATACGACAGCATTTATAGAGACGAACTGTACAGAGCCTTGTCTAGTTTTGGTATACCGCCCAAACTCGTCCGCTTGTGTATGATGACGATGGAGAATTCTCGCTGCACCATCAGGGTCGGAAACGACCGCACCGACACATTCGATACCAAAAAAGGATTTAGGCAAGGCGATGCGCTGTCATCAATTTGATTCTTGAGAGCTGATGTCGTGATGTCATAGCCACGTTTGCTAGTATAGAGAAGGAAGCGGCAAAAATGGGTTTAGCAGTAAATGAGGCTAAGACTAAGTATATGCTATCAACACGAAAGGACGCACAACATCGACGAATTGGTCAGAACGTCACCATTGACAGATATGACTTTGAGGCAGTACGGGACTTTGTCTACCTCGGCTCCGCTATTAACTCTGACAACAACATCTCGTCAGAAATCAAACGAAGAATTACTCTTGCCAATCGCTGTTTCTTCGGGCTAAGAAGCCAATTTAGTAGTAAAGCCCTCACTCGAACTACTAAGGAGATCCTATATAAGACCCTGATCATCCCAGTCCTGTTCTACGGCGCTGAAGCATGAAGAAATCCTTGGTCGATTCGAGACAAAAATTCTTCGAAAAATCTTCGGTCCCGTTTGCGTTGACGGGCTACGGAGACGAAGATTCAACCACGAACTATACGAGCTGTACAGCGACATACCCCTAGTCAAAAAACTCTGCATTGGACGTTTAAGATGGCAAGGACATGTATAACGAATGGACACCAATACTCCGGCTCGCAGAGTCTTCGATTCCCAGCCAGACGTCGGACGCAGTAGAGAAAGACCTCACTTAAGTGGCGCGCACAAGTAGAAACTGATCTAAACCAACTTGGAGTGCGCAACTGGAGGCAGTTAGCTAATGACCGGGCTAATTGGAGAGGCATGTTGGTTGAGGCCCAGGTTCATCCCGTACTGTAGCGCCACTTAAGTTAGTAAGTAGTTGTTCGTGTTTTTTTTAAATAATGTGTCTGCGAGATGAAACTATGTGTCTTGTCGGTCATTGAAATGCAACGACAGATTGAAACAACGAGACAGATTTCCTACAATTCTTCGCTGTGCCAAAGGTTGCAGCTTTAAAGTAAGGGAAATTGCATCTATAAGGCAGATCGCACGTTTTTATAGAGATTCCAGTAAGTTAAATGAATATTTCGACGCTAAACTCCAATCATGTTGTTTCATAATGGACCATAATGGACTAAGTGTATCTTTAACTAAGGACTACTTTAAACGAACATTTGCCAACAGATTTCCGAGGTCAATCGAACGGCTGGACTGTGGTTAGAAAAAAGATGAACAAGTCTTTCACTATGGATAAGCCAAAGGTTGAGCCACAATAGGACCATAAGTGTTGCGAAGTAATCGATTTTTGAATTAACTAACTAGGAAACATAATCTTGGATGATTGCCAGATCTTCGCATGAGAATGGACAATAATGGTAACGTTAAGATGCTATTGTAGTGATTTGATTCAATGCATACTCTGTGACCTAGATAATAACCACACCCATTAAAAAGGTAAACAAACTTTTTACCTGCTTACCATCAAGTTGATACAACTGTCGGCATGAACTAGTCCTTTCGCGGTCAAAGTGACTAACTGGAGGACACTTTTTTTTCCACTAGATGCTATCAGAATAGAAAATTGCTCAATAACTGTTACTATTCGAAAAATGCTGCAAGCACCAACAACCACCGGCGGTAAATGGCCAATTAATTCTGCCGACAATAATAATTAAATTATTAATTTACTCATCTTGCTCTTGCGAAATAACATCGACATTCATAAAATCACAAAGCCACCTCTCAGGGGTCTTTCCAGCTGCATGCGTCTTCCCCAATTAAATGTTTGCCACATACAAACAGGTTGGGCCGGTACAAATGGTTGCCCTACTAAGTGAACACTAGTGGGAATCCAATGTTGCCCTATAAAGGGAAAGCGCCTTCTACGCACCTTTCAAACTAAAGCCAACAACTCGGAAGGCTGTCGGCCTAATCGAATATTATTAACCTGCAGCCGACAGCACATGAGCATCGATTAACTACACATATCCAAGTCTTTAGCGCTCCTGTATGCCTTCAGTCCTCGCCAGTCGGTGTCGGTGCGCGGTGAAACTAATTATAGGTCGTTTTCTCTGAGGCACAATGACAAATATTTGATTGATAGGAGCGCGGTGTGAATATCAATAGATCTCGAGCTAGCTGTAAGCGATTTCTCAACCGAATGGACATACTGACAGACTAACTGACTGATCGCTGTTGAAAGTATCCCCCCGTTTGGAAAAATTGTAAAATGTCGAAATCACCATCGTGCTGGAGAAATAATTGCAGCGCCACCACAGAAAAAAATAATTCTCTCCTCCAGCGCCACCGTTTCTCCCCATCCAATGTATCTCTTGAGCGTTTATCTAAATTTCATATCAAACGAATAGAAAAGTATAAATTTACAGCCTCCTTGTGGTGACTTCTTGGGCTGTAATAGCGCTCGCGCGCGTTCCAGCAATTTTACGACACGTGTATAGTCCAAGTTGGCGCGATGCGATGGTCCCCGTCCGATTCGGAATTCCTGTCACACAAACACGCGCAATGATCGTGAATTGAAGTGATCATGAGTGCGGAATTGCGGTTTGTATATCTCTAACTGGTCAGCCAGATGAAGTGTCCTACATGGAATAATTATGAAAAATTAAATATTAATGACCAGCCTCAGGATTGTTTGCTTAGTCCGGGTTTCTTTTTCATATTATTTGTCTCTCTCTTTCTCTCCTGTGTTATAAAACAGGCCTACAGAGGAAACTGTGTATAGATCTATGATTTTCCATGCGTCAACGATAAACGTTGCAATAAAAGTGTACCACACACCAAGGTGTTCTTCTACGGACAGATATATTGCGCAACATTGTTGGGTTGCGTTTGTGCGCAGATATTTGTTGCGCCAACGCTCACGATCGATGATGGTGTGTAACGAGAAAACGTTTATAAAATTCATTCTGAATGGTATCTGTTTTTAATTACAATCAATTAACCCAAGCTGTGGTTATGTTTCATTAGTGTAGGCCCTTAGGCGTAGTAGGAAGGCGACTGCTAATGAGATACTATGACTGGGGATACATGATAGAGCAGGTACGGTACGGTAGTGTGTGTTTAACTAGATTATTGATTGATTTTTATTGCGATTTTAGTGTGGATAATTAATGAGATTAATAAGTCCGAAATCGAGTTAGTCCCCGTGGTGATAACACGAATTGGAATGTCAGCACGAAAGCGTATGATTTTGAATTTGCTAAATTACAGTGGCGCTATGAAAGTCGTATCCTTGCGGCAGTGTCGGGTATGCAAGTGCTAACTACATGCCATAGACAAGAGATTATGATGTAGAAGTGCATGTCTGATTAATTCTAGTTGGCAGGTGCCAAACCAAATGCAAATTTGTAGATTGGAATATAGCCACAGGGAGTGGATATGGATAGAGTCTCTTAGTAGCTTTTTCATTTGCATTATGAGCTAGATGGGTAGGAATACCAATAATATGGTCGGATTTAATCTTTGGGGTCTTATGTGATGATGATTTCTAAGGTTTTGAGACAAACAGACATAGAATGACAAAATCGATACAAAAGACAGAACTATGAGAATGATTCTGCACTGTCCAAGGCCTATTCGGAAATGTAGTCTATTCATTAGCTGGTCTAATATTAAACTAGGTATAGCAAATCTTTGGAAGGAGATCGACCAACCATCGCACATTTCTTTACAGCCTGATAGACCAAAATATAATGGACCGAAGGACGTCATTAATATGGTGAACAATCTGGACACATGGCTACAAATCCCTGTCACCCTGATTAATTTAAGTTAGACAAGGTTAGCGCATGGCTAAATTAAATAACGGAAGCCGGCATACGATAATCTAGCTGTCAATATTTATTTTTGTACACATGCAAAAAAGGAAACAATTGGGCGATCTCTTGAATCTATAATTAGGTTTAGTAAATGAGGAAAAATTGTTGATGTGATGCTATTATTATATTTAAGTATCAATTGAAACCATGAGCTAGCTGAACCCTTTCAACTCCGACTCTCAGCTTTATAGTGGCGACCGTTCTGTGACTAGTACCTTGACCGTAGATAGTGTTTCAATCAATGTGTAACATTTTGTCAGCAGCAGATGAGATACTAAGACACATTATAAAGGCTATAGCCGAAGATGGCTTCAGCGTTTACAGTCCCAGTTAGCATCGACAAAGTGAACCTATTTGAGCAGCATCCACACATTCGGACAACAGGTCATCTACGAATCTCATGGGTTACTTAGGCCCATTGAATAGAGATGGTGGCAAATGTGCTGAGAGGCAAATACGGAAAGGCAATAACGAAAGTACACAATCAAAAAATTGAATCTGTCCTCATGTGGTGCAGGGCAGATTTTACCGCGATTCAGGAAAAAAAATAATAAAGTGACATTTATTACAGCGCCATCGAAGGATGCACATATATGGGCGTCGACTTACGTCAAGAGAAATCGTTTTAATAAGGTTAGTGATCGTCTGGCTGTTATTCGTATTAGAGCAACCTTTTCCAACATCAGCCCTACCGATGAGACTGAATTTCGGTAAAGAAAATGTCTTCTGCGGGTAAGTAAAAAAAAACAAAAGCTCCACGAGACGACAACAGATAATGACTGACTAACAGGCTTCGTGGCAGCATGTAATGCTGTTATCAGCATCAATAAGTTTTCACATCTTTGAATCCCCAAACTACCTGGCGATCTCCAAAATGTGTCATGTACTCATAGATACGAGGCATGTATTCCAAATCCTGGATGTACACAAATTTAAAGAGGCAAACATCGACTTTGACCATTTTCTCTCTTAATGGTGCAAAAAATCGGACTTCACATTGGTCGCCTTATTGAGCCAGAGATTGTCAGAGTCTACAAGCAACAACTGAGTGGGAGACTGGCCGCTGTGGCCTGATCCTCCACCAAAATCAACTCCAAGCGGATACAGTATTGCTTATATCATCAAATAAGTTGCTGAAACCACCGCATGGGCTACCAGCGAACACTGAAAAGAAATCCGTGATAAGATGATATTTGCAAGTGTCAAAAAGAGATGACAGAAGAGACACATATCAAGCCGATACAACAAAAAAACACATGACGAGCTGGAAGATCATCGACCCAGAAGAAAGGAGTAAAAGAAAATCCTGCATTTAGAAAAAAGAGAACGAACAGCCTTCCATCTCAGGTAAATCGAAGAGTCTCACAACAAGAAGCACATCCGTCAATTCTACAAAAAAAAAAAAATTACTTTCAGCGGAGTGGTTCTTCCATATTCTCAACACCTACTGCTCATATACGATCTGTTCTTTTTTTTATCTCAAAAGCATTCTGTTCGCAACTTTTGTCCCCGGTTTTGACGTATCCCTACACTTTGGTAAAACTTACGAACATCTTTCCTGGAGTGGCTCCACTATATGTCTCCGATCACGCGCTTTAGTAAGGAGTAAATCAAGAGGATAAGGGATACGCGAGGGATTTGGCGATCCCTTTTATCTGCCATATCAAATATATCAAGCTGAAACTTTAACTGGAATCCAATAAAACTGCAAACTCCTTCAACTTTCTGATATTTTTTTGATAATTTACACTCTCCAACTCTTGGGAGAATCAAAAAATTCCAAGTCACAAAAAATCCCATAAATACATCTTGATGTACTACCTACCTACTCGGTTGCATCTATGACGCGTAACAACGAGTTAACCATTGGAATCGTTCAGTAAACAAATCGAAGTGCATTTAAAATTGTATTCCCTTCTACGTCAACTAAGTGCTATCCCGATGCTAGCTCCAGCTCCATTGACAAGGGGTGATTCCCACCCATAGAGGGGAATGCAATCAGCAAACGCTTTCCTTATAAAGGACTACAAGCGAGGTACTTATTTGGCGATTCGCCAAAATCATCACCTTTGGTACAACATAACGACGACGACGACGTCTACAACGCACGAGGACGGGACCAAACACACCTGTAGCACGAGATCCAACCAATGTCTCAGCGCGGTGCGGCACGTCTACAAGGCAAGGCAATAATCGCAGCATGTGCGATGCATGCCATACCCAGTCATCGATGGGTATAATAGTGGCAATCGATGACACCTTACCGCCCTCTATTCCATTTGACAGGCTATTTGGCCGAGGCTAACTGGACACACTTGGCCAGCCCCAAGGCAGGCAGGAAGCGTGGTGTGTCGTCTATTGTGCCGTCATCTTTCCGAAAAATAATACAAATTGCAATTTTCTATATTTGTCGCTACGGCTTTTCAGACGCTTCGCTTGCCGTTTGCTGTTCGCATCAAGCTCGGGCGTCCGGCGAATTACAATATCCCAATTACCATGCGGAATTATTCAGCCGCTGCAGCTTGAATCTGGCCTTAGAAACGTGATGTTGATGATGTTGGCGGAGGAGTGAGGTCGATGCGGACGCACTGCATGCATATTATGTATAAATTCAGTGGCAGATCTGGGAAGAGATGTGCCTTGCGGGATTTGTTTTGTTTTGTCTGTGTTAGGCGCTTCTTATGACCATATTGGGGGTTGGGATTTGCGGCAGATTTTCAGCCAAGGTATCCTTTCCGTTTGGCTTATTAATCAGTTTTCCTGTAATTTAAATAGGAAAAAGGATTTAAATGTGCATACAAAGTTGTTTGTTTTTAATTTTATCGTGTGATGGAATATTTTGCTGAATTTTTAAGGCTTAAGAATAATTTAAGCAGAAATGCTATAAGAAAATTAGAAAGTAGTACCGTTTAAAGCTCAAGGCTAAACAATTCAACCGGATTTGAAACGATAAGCTAGTGTTGATAACAAGACGTAAAAGAGCGGAATGAATACCCGGTCTGCCATCCCAAGTGAAGCTAGATGAGCTGCTTCGACATATTTTGACAACAGGCTATCAAGGAATCTCAAGGTTAAGTCAGGCCCCTTGAACAGAGATGGTGGCGGATGAACCGAAAGGACAACGGCAGCGCTCAATCCCGTAGTGGATACTGATGGCCCCGAGTCCTAGGGGTATCTAATATATTGGAACTGGACCTCCAGGTTTGGGGGTTGAAATGCCACTATAGCCAGCACATGGTTTCCTCACCTCGATCTGGAGACCGCCATGTCCCATTACGGAAAGAAGAAAAAGGAGCAAGAAAAGCGCGCGATCGAGGATATATAGGTAGAGAGGTGCCACTCCAGGATCGATGTCCGCAAGTTTTACCAAAGTGTATAACGTTAAAGCCAAGGATACAAGGCTCGAACAGAATCCTGTCGAGATGAGCAAGGAAATATCCTAGTTGAGACACAGTCGATGCTGGGGATATGGAAGAACCACTTCTGCAGACTGTTAAACGGCGATGACGAACCGCATTCCGCTGTCAGTCAGAACAACCATGTGCAACCATGGATAGCAATATCTCAACTCAAGCTTAATAAGGCCACCGGAAATGACGGCCTTCAAGCTGAGATTTCTTAAGCTGACGGAGATGACTTGGCAAGTAACATCCACCAACTCATAAGCCAAATCAGGTCGAATGAAAGCATGCCTGATGAAAGGAACCTCAGCATCGTTTGCCCGATCCACAAAAATGGAGGACCCTCTAAACTGCGCCAACTGCAGAGGCATAAGTCTACTCAACATCGCTTACAAGATCCTATCTGCCGTAATATGTGAACGCTTGAAACCGTTTAACAACAACGTGATCGGCCCTTATCAGTGTGGTTTTAGGCCAGGAAAGTCCACAAATTTTCACACTTCGGCAGATCCTGGAAAAAAAAACTCAAGAAGTTCAAATCGATACCCACCACCTTTTTATCGAATTCAAAGCCGCATACGACAGCATTTATAGAGACGAACTACACAGATCCTTGTCCGTTTTGTAGTATGAGGGTGGAGAATTCTCGCTGCTCCATCAGGGTCGGAAACGACCTGACCGACGCATTCGATACCAAAAAAGGATTTAGGCAAGGCGATGCGCTGTCATGTGACTTTTTCAATTTGATTCTTGAGAGGATTGTGCAAAACTCTTAAGCAAACACCAAAGGCACAATTTTACAAAAATCGGTACAACTACTAGCATACGGCGACAATATTGACATCATTGGCAGGTCTCAACGTGATGTCATAGCCACGTTTGCTTGTATAGAGAAGAAAGCGGCAAAAATTTGTTAAGCAGTAAATAAGGGTAAAACTAAGTATATGCTGTCAACACGAAAGGACACAACATCGACGAATTTGACAGAACGTCACCATTGACAGATATAACTTTGAGGTAGTACGGGACTTTGTTTACCTCGGCTCCGCTATTAACTCTGACAACAACATCTCGTCAGAAATCAAACGAAGAATTCGTTACGAAGAATACAGGAGTCTTCTTTCTTTTTTTACATAGTACTGCCATTGGAGTTCTAAAACATAGAGCTTATATGGTAATGTTTGCCAATGTTTTTCTAATGATCCATTTAAAGCTTTATAAGATCCTCCACTTGAAGGATGCTACTTCCGGTGAAAGAGTGTGTGCATATGTCACTGTATCACCGACGTTTAACACAGTCTGGAATTCCACAGCACAGCATATCTATATGGATCTGGTGAGTATATATTAAACAGGATTAGTCCTAGTTTGGATTCTTGCGGCACTCCAGTGTTGATTGACTGCATTCTAACTTTGCCAAAAGTGTGCCAATTTCTGTAGAAAAAGTCAAAATTAACCTTACTAGCTTACCGGGTATTTAACCGCTAATGTCCAAGAGAAATGCAACTGACAATACCTTTTTGAAAAGTCCGCGAGTGATGTCTTTCCATGACAGGAACTGGATGATGCGGTGGAGTTTGCTAATGAAGTTGACTTTTATCAGAATCAGTGTCACAAACCACTTATTAACGTAACACAACTGGACAATGGGTTTGCATCCATCAACACACGACCAATTCATTTGTTGCCTGATGGGGAAAAAGCTGTTGGTTACATAGTAACTTAAGATTATCGTCAAGAATATCAATGCCAACTTTTTGAGTAAAAAGCTTGAAATCTGCTTTCATTTTAAAAACTTTTCTCAAGTAAGGTGAACCTAAAACGTTCAAAGAGTGCCCTTAAGTGATGATTGCAGATGTTTTTGCTGTTGAACTGTTGTAGATTGAATTGTTGTTGCAGAGGAAACATTTATAGGGCGGATTGCGGTATTTGTTTCGGGACTGCCCTCCAAGACCGGGTAGTCATTGGGCTTTATAAAAAAGCAGCAGCTGGGAAGGTGTAAAATATCTCCGAAGTCTAAAGAGAGGTATCTTAGTATAGACGCTACTGTATTGGCAATAGTGGTAACATGGTGTTGCTTTTCATGTAACAAGTATTCCTGGCTAAGACATCGCTGATGAGGGATGACTGTTACGGCGGAATTACCTTTTTTTTAACTAGGTGGTTTCTTTTCTGGACCTTATGAGGCGGAGAGGTAATAATTAATTTTGTTAACTCTCGACCACGCCTTTAACTCTGAAAATACGACCCGTCGGTAATCAAATGAGGAAGTACTCTTGTCAACCCCTGTTTCTTCCGCCTAAGATGACAATTTAGTAATCAAAGTACTTAAACAACTAAGGACCGGTTTGTTCACTGCCGGTTAAATCGACGTTTAGGTTAACGCAGTTTTTATTTAACCCACGATTAAGAATCTGCGGTTACCGAAGAGTGTTTGTTCACTAGATTTTTCGCTGCGGTTATCTAACAGTGGATGTGCGATAAATCCTTCCATTTTCCATTTTAACTGTCAAACTAATGCTGTGGGTTATCTTTCTTATTGTCTGTGTTGTGTTTTATTTTTAAGAACTAGGGGTGGGATTGAAATATATATATCCAAGTTGGTTTCGGCTAGCTCGACGTAAATCGAAAATGACTTACCGAAGCAATAGAAATGAAAACAAAAACCGCTTGAATATTCAATTAATACAAAAATCGCAAAAACAATGTGTGGAAAAAGGATATGAGTTTTATTACATATATCCAGCATACACAGACCGTCATAAAATCATAAAAAACACAACAGGTAGATTGTATTTTATGTGTTTTGGACTTCGGCTGCCGTAAATAAGCAAATGTCTGATATAATGGGTGATCCATTTCGAGGTTCCCTACTTTTTTAAAGAAAAAAACACAGAAAATTCAAATTTAATGGAGAATGTTTATTATCATTTGAAAGAACATTCTTTGGCATTTATTTTTTGAAGATTATGTCTATCAAATGTTGGCCGTTGCTACGTCGCAGATGGTCCATCCGTTGAGTCCAATTTTCGATCACTCGTTCGAGCATTTCGACTGGTAACTGGCGAATGACACTCGTGATGTTTTCCTCCAAGGCCTGAATCGAAGCGGGTTTGTCGGCATAAGCTTTTGACTTTACATATCCCCACAGGAAAAAGTCTAACGGTGTGATATCACATGATCTTGGTGGCCAATCGACCGGCCCAAAACGTGAAATTATGTGCTCACCGAAATGTTCTCTCAATAAGTCCATTGATTGATGCGATGTGTGGGAAGTGGCGCCGTCTTGCTGAAACCAAATGTCGCCGAGATCACGAGCTTCAATTTCAGGCATCAAATAGTCGGTTATCATGGCACGATAACGGTCGCCATTGACGGTTACGTTCGCCGAATCGACTCTATACGGTCTTCGTGTACACTCTCAGCTACGGCCGCTATATTTTCTTCACAGCGTGCTGGACATGGTCTATTCGGTCGAATATTATCCAATAATGAATGCTGGGTCTCAAAATGGGTGATAGTGTTGCGAATAGTACGCTCAGTAGGCCGATTATGTTGACCATAAGTTGAGCGAAGTGCACGAAACACATTCCTCACAGAACGTGAATTTTCATAATAAAGTTGAACAATTTGTAAACGTTGTTCACGCGTAAGTCTTTCCATTATGAAATGCCAAACAATACTAAAAAAAAATAACATGACAGCATGACACGACTCACACGTGATCTGTCAAAAAAGGCTATTGAAAAAAGTATCTCTACTTGGATCACCCTTATAACATATGTGCAGATTTTCGAAAAATTAATAACCCTTTGTTTCTGTTTTTTTTCCTTTAAAATCAATATAAACAAATATTTGTATTAACCCATCACCAGTAAGAACATAGCACACCAATAATTCTCTAATTTTGCACGGAATGTTGTTCTGTGAATGACACGTCAAAAGTAATGCACACTCTCGAAACTAAGCATGAACAAGCAAAATCCAGAAAAACATCGGTTAAATGCTATTAACCGAACAAAATCGGGCGGTTACAGATTTATCCGGTTAACTAGCCTAACAGTGGATTCTCCGGTTAAATTTTTGGTGAGTAAACGCATTCGTCGGTTATCGGCTGGAATAGCCTTCCGTTAGAGTTAACAGACAGTAAACAAACCGGCCCTAAGGAGAACTTATATTTTTACACATATGGTATCTCCATCTACCTGCTCTACTGCGCCAAAGCTTGGACCATATCAAATGCAGATAAATAAATCCTTAATTCGATTTGGTGTGAAAAATTCTTTATATAATATTCGGTTCTATTCTAGGTAGTGCCAACTTGAAGGGCGCACCTTGAGACTGATAGCTAAAGTCCGGACTCATTGAAGAGACATTTTAGCTGGAAGTAACTGAACTGAAATAAGTAAGCCAAGGTGTTTGGAAAATCTTTCTAGGTGTCCATACGCCAACATCGACAATAGGTTTGCTTAAGTAGCCATTGAAAGTCGGAATCGAGTTTCAGTTTTCCAATAATACAGATTGCGATAAGGCCTGCCTTATTTTTATAAGTCTACTAGCTGATCCGGCAAACGTTGTTTTGTCATATAAATTATTTATACTTACTTACTTACTTAAGTGGCGCTACAGTCCGGAATGAACCTGGGCCTCAACCAACATGCCTCTCCAATTAGCCCGGTCCTTAGCTAGCTGCCTCCAGTTGCGCACTCCAAGTTGGTTAAGGTCGGTTTCCACTTGTGCACGCCACTTAAGGCGAGGTCTTCCTCTACTGCGCCCGACATCTGGCTGGGAATCGAAGATTCAGCGAGCCGGAGTATTGGTATCCATTCTTTCTACGTGTCCTAGCCATCTTAAACGTCCAATGCGGAGTTTTTTGACCAGGGGTATGTCGCTGTACAGCTCGTATAGTTCGTGGTTGAATCTTCGTCTTCATAGCCCTTCAACGCAAACGGGACCAAAGATTTTCCGAAGAATTTTTCTCTCGAATCGACCAAGGATTTCTTCATCCGCTTTTGATACGGTCCATGCTTCAGCGCCGTAGAGCAGGACTGGGATGATCGGGGTCTTATATAGGATCCCTTAGTAGTTCGAGTGAGGGCTTTACTACTAAATTGCCTTCTTAGCCCGAAGAAACAGCGGTTGGCAAGAGTAATTCTTCGTTTAATTTCTGACGAGATGTTGTTGTCAGAGCTAATAGCGGAGACGAGGTAGACAAAGTCCCGTACTACCTCAAAGTTATATCTGTCAATGGTGACGTTCTGTCCAATTTGTCGATGTTGTGAGTCCTTTCGTGATGACAGCATATACTTAGTCTTACCCTAATTTACTGCTAAACCCATCTTCGCCGCTTCCTTCTCTATACTAGCAAACGTGGCTATAACATCACGTTGAGTCCTACCAATGATGTCAATATCGTCAGCGTATGCTAGTAGTTGCACCGACTTTTGGAAAATTGTGCCTCTGGTGTTGGCTTTGGAGTTTTGCACAATCCTCTCAAGATTTAGATTAAAGAAGTCACAGAAGATTTAGTCGCCTTGCCTAAATCCTTTTTTTGGTATCGAATGTGTCGGTGAGGTCGTTTCCGACCCTGATGGAGCAGCGAGAATTCTCTATCGTCATCCTACACAAACGGACGAGTTTGGGCGGTATACCAAAACTAGACATGGCTCTGTACAGTTCGTCTCTATAAATGCTGTCATATGCGGCTTTGAAATCGATGAATAGGTGGTGGGTATCGATTTGGACTTCTTGAGTTTTTTCCAGGATCTGCCGAAGTGTGAAAATTTGATCGGTTGTGGACTTTCCTGGCCTAAAACCACACTGATAAGGGCCAATCAGGTTGTTGGTAAACGGTATCAGGCGTTCACATATTACGCCAGATAGGATCTTGTAGGCGATGTTGAGGAGACTTATGCCTCTGTAGTTGGCGCAGTTCAGAGGGTCTCCTTTTTTTGTGGATCGGGCAAAGATGCTGAGGTTCCATTCTTCAGGCATATTTTCATCCGACCAGATTTGGCTTATGAATTGTTGGATGTTACTTACCAAGTCATCTCCGCCGGCCTTATAGAGCTCAGCGGGAAGGCCGTCATTTCCGGCAGCCTTATTAAGCTTGAGTTTAGATATTGCATTCCTCACTTCACTCAGGTCGGGTGGTTGGCAGTTTTCGCTGTCGTTGCCAGTATTGAATGGTTCGTTCTGCCTGACAGCGGAATGTTGTTCGTCATCGCCGTTTAACAGTCTGCAGAAGTGGTTCTTCCATATCCTCAGCATCGACTGTGTCTCAACTACAATATTTCCTTGTTCATCTCGACAGGATTCTGTTCGAGCCTTGTATCCTCGGCTTTGACGTTTTACACTTTGGTAAAACTTGCGAACATCGTTCCTGGAGTGGCACCTCTCTATATCCTCGATCGCGCGCTTTTCTTGCTCTTTTTTCTTCTTTCATAAAAGCCGATGTTCTTGCCTTCTTCTTTGCCTATAGAGCTCAATAGCAGCTCTCGTCTTCACCTGCATTTGTCGGCATTCCTCATCAAACCAGGAGTTTCTTGCTGGTGGGCGCGAGAAACCTAGCACATCAGTTGCGGCTGATCTAATGGCCTGTTGGCATCGTTGCCATTGTTCTTCGACATTCGATGCTGGTGGTATGGTGTTAGTCGAGAGGTTAAGGGATACGCGTTGTGCGAAGGTCTTGGCGGTCTCTTGCGATTGCAGTCTTCCGACATTCAATTTTTTCACAGTATTTCTGGATTGTTGTGGCGTGGTGGATATCCGCATTCTTACCTTGGCTGCTACAAAGTAGTGATCCGAGTCGATGTTAGCTCCTCGGAATGTTCGGACATCCAAAATACTGGATGCGTACCTCTAATCTATCGCAATGTGATCAATTTGGTTGACTGTTCGTTGATCTGGAGACCGCCATGTCCCCTTGTGGATATCGAGGTGAGGAAACCATGTGCTGGCTATAGTGGCATTGCGTTCCATAACGATGTCAATTAGCCTAAGTCCGTTACCAGACATGTTGTCGTGTAGGCTATGTTTTCCGACAATACTTCTTAAGATGTCTTCTCTTCCTACCTTTGCGTTAAAATCTCCCAGCACGATTTTGACATCGTACTTCGGTAGTCGCTCATAGGTTTTGTCAAGGAGCTCGTAGAAGCAATCCTTAGCTATATCATCTTTTTCTTCCGTCGGAGCGTGAGCGCATATAAGGCTTATGTTGGCGAATTTGGCCTTGATGCGGATTGTTACTATGCGTTCGCTAATGTCTTGGAAACATAAGACTTCTTGCGTAATTCTGGCACTTATAACAAATCCGCATCCGAATAGTCGCTGTTTCTGCTCACTATAACACGGTCCGTAGTATATGTCACAGTTTTTCATCCTCTTTTTGCCCGGCCCATCCCATCGTATTTCCTGGATGGCAGTAATGTCTGCTTTGTAGCAGTTTAGGGCTTCCGCTAGTTGTTCGCCTGCACCTCTCCTGTTTAATGTTCTCACATTACAGGTGCAGATACGAACGTCGTTGTCCTTTTTTCGTTTAGCAGGGTCGTCAACATTATTTCTAGTGAATATTTTAATAGCTAAATAAGCATACCAGAAGGCTACAATCCGCTGTGCGAATCGTTGAATACCCTATCCATTTCCATTCTTAAATTAAACATGCCCAAAAAGTGGGCGTGGCTAAAATCTTAACATTGTCATTATATATTGATCAGAGAGCTTATCAATATCTTTTTATGGTTTGACAAAAAAAGAAAAACTTTTATCTATTGCTTATGCTATGAGTAAGGGGATAATAATCGATTTTATAAGAAAACGCCCCCAAAAAGTGGGCGTGGTGGGTTAAAATGATCTACAGATAAAATTCTCACATTAATATAACCAACGTTTTTGCATCGAAAGTTTTTTGTCAAATTTCTTTAAAATTTGATTTAAAACACTTTTTTAATAAAAACATACCAAAAAGTGGGCGTGGCAAGAACATTTTGTTAACGAAATATGTTATTCACACACTTTTTCAAAATTCTTAATCGTTTGGCTAAAAACAACGTATTTGTGAAAAGTGGGCATGTCAGTGAGCGGATGTTTACACTTGTTCTGCAGGGAACAACGAAGAGTACGTGTATCAACATTTAAGGCCCAAAAACGATTGTGAAGTACGGACTGACGAATGGACGGACAGACATAGCTAAATCGACTCAGCTAGCAATTTTGAGTAGATCCGTTTATTTTAAGGTATATCTAGCTAAATTATATATCTATGTTATAAGATAGGGTATAATAACGAATGTATTGTAAATGTGTTTGAATGTTTTAAAACATTTAAAGATCGAGATCGAATGTAATCGATAAAATAGAATGATCGTTTATCGATCTCAAAAAATTCGAAAACGTAGGTATTCATAAATCAAAAGTTGAAATTTGAAACAGAAAGTGTGCTGTTGTTGTGTTTCTTAGTTCTGTTCTAAGAATTTCTTGGAACCGATTTCGGATACAGCTGTACTGGGGCGGTTACATCAAGTACGACGACGGTGGACAAAACTTGGTAGTATCGATATTTGCCTATATGAGGTTACTTCGCTAGGTGGTTTACCTGGTTTTGGAATCATTATAACCTCCGCGACCTTCCATATGCTTGGTACATATCTTAATCTAAATACAGCGTTTATGATCTGCGCTAGATGTTTCAGTATTTTTTTTGAGAATTGTTTTAAAATTTCCCCCGTTATTAAATCAAACCCTGGGGCCTTTTTTATATTTATACCTTCTTTTATTTCTTTGGCAAGTTCTTTAGACGTAACCGGTCGAATTGGTACATCTTCCTGGCACGTTTCTTCCATTCCTTGATAGTCTTTATCTTCGTATGGTTGGAAGACGCCTTCAAGATGCTCAGCAAAAGTATTTGCTTTTTCTTGACTGCTTTTTGCCCAGTTTCCTTCTCTGGTTTTCACTGGTGGGATGTGAGCTGTTGGCCTGTTCATTTTCTTTATTGCCTTCCAGAGCGAGTAGTCAGTACTAGCATCATTTGTTAGGCCTGTAAGGTTTTTTTTTTTAGTGACTCATTTCTGAATTCAATTATTGATTTTCTGAGTTTACTATTTAGCCTGTTTAGTTTGTTTTTGTCAATTGGTGCTCTTGTATGTTGCCAACGATTTCTAGCTTTTTTCTTTTCTGCAATAATTTCACATATTACAGGAGGGTATGAATTTTGTTTTATTTTGTTTTTTATTTTTGGAGTTGCAGCCCATGCAGCTTTTTGTATATTGAGTGTAAATAATTGCACTGCGTTTTCTATTTGCTCTTCTGTTTCAATAGCTATCATTTGGGTATTTTCTTCCAACTTCTCTCTGAAGTAGCTCCAGTCAGTTAGCTTATTAACTAGTGTTGGACTTTGATCTTTCATTATTATTTTATCGCCAAGTGTGAAAAGTATTGAAGAGTGATCTGACTGTAGGTCTGGCCCTTCTTCCACATTTATATTATTTGAGGAGATATTTTTTGTTATAAAGAAGTCGACAAGATCTGGGGTTTTATTCCTATCTGTTGGCCAGTAGGTAGGTTTTCCCGCCGAATGATATTTACTGCCACATTCTTTAATTGTTTCAAGTAAAGCTCTTCCTCTAGTATTCGTTAGTCTAGATCCCCAATACTTATTTTTGGCATTAAAATCTCCTCCCGCAATGAATCTATTGTGAAATATATCTAGAAGACTTTTAAAGTCATATTTCTGTATTCTATAGCTAGGGGAACAGTATACTGATGCAACTGATATCTGCCCACTGTTCGTTTTTATTCTTATGGAGATCCCTTGAATCGCACATGACTGGAATTTGGTTTCTATATGGTGTTCAATCTCGTTTTTTATTAAGACTGCAGCCCCTCCTTTTGCACAATTGTGAGGATGTGGGGTGTGATATAGCTTATATCCTTGCAGTTTAAAGTCTGTAGATAATTTAAAATGAGTCTCTGAGATGAGGCATATATCGATTTGGTTAATATCGAGTATTATTTGAATCTCTTCCTTGCGATTCTCGATACCATTAGCATTCCATTCAAGGATTTTTATTTTATCCATCATGTTTGTCTTTTTGGTACAGCTCTTTTGTTGCTGCTCTGTCTCTCAAGAATAGATATTCTTTCTAATATTGTTTTATTACATTTCTCCATGGAATCCATTCTATTAAGGATTTGTCTCATTAGGGTTTCCATTGGATAATTTACAACTCAGATGGCATCTCAAAATTTGCTGCCAAATTGGGTTTTTATGCCTTTCTGTGTGCCCCGTTTATCGGGGAATATGCGGTTAATGAGAGCATTTTGCATATCAACGATTGTGCAGAAATCGGTGGGCAATTTTATGCAACCTGTATTTTCATAGACAGCAACTTTTCAATTGCCGATATCTAACTGTTTCGAGAATGTGTCAGCGGATGGATCTTGTAGCGCTTTTGAGGCGAATGTTTAGCTGGACTTTGTTTTAACATCGATGAACATGGAATGTCCAAAGGTGTTTGTCTAAAATCATCTGAGTTCTGCTGAATAGTTTTTAGTTGTTGAGTGTTCTGCTCAACGTTTCAAGATAATGTTTGTGTGCCATAGTGCAATCATCCCAGATGATAATTATGCATTTTTTCAACACTTTGGCCCTCGAAAAAATATTTACATCGAACGTTTTTTTTTTTTCGAATTTACCTAAAACTGTGCCGAAAACAGTTTTTTTACGACTACGGCCTTAAAAAGTGTGAGTGGCAGAAAACTTTGTGTTGACAATATAAAGATATTTGGAACTTTTCCCTCAAACAAAGTTTTTTTTTAAAGTGGGCGGGGCAGAGGGTGGATTTTGAATATATAGGGCCTATCTCCTTCTCATTATTTTCTAAATATTTAAAAAAAACAATTAAATTGGTTGATAATTACAAAATATCAACCCAAAATGTACTGAAATTCATGTGTTTTTTTCACACACGCACAACACACAAAAAATCGATTCAAAATAATTCGATTTTATCGACAAAATTTTTATAACTTTCAAGAGATGTATACGAGCGTTCATAAAAGCGATTCAACATAATACGATTTTATCGACAGAATTTTTATAACTTTCAAGAGATGAATAAAATCATAAAATTGATTCAATATAATTCGATTTTATCGACTGAAATTTTATAATTTTCAAGAGATGAATGCTAGCGTTCATAAAATCGATACAAAATAATTCGATTTTATCGACAGAATTTTATAATTTTCAAGAGATGAATACCAGCGTTCATAAAATCGATTCAAAATTATTCGATTTTATCAACAGAAATTTTATAATTTTCAAGAGATGAATGCCAGCGTTCATAAAATCGATTCAAAATAATTCGATTTTATCGACAGAAATTTTATAATTTTCAAGAGATGAATGCCAGCGTTCATAAAATCGATTCAAAATAATTCGATTTTATCGACAGAAATTTTATAATTTTCAAGAGATGAATGCCAGCGTTCATAAAATCGATTCAAAATAATTCGATTTTATCGACAGAATTTTATAATTTTCAAGAGATGAATGCGAGCGTTCATAAAATCGATTCAAAATAATTCGATTATATCGACAAAATTTTTTTAATTTTCAAGAGATGAATTCAAGCGTTCATAAAATCGATTCAAAATTATTCGATTTTATTGACAGAAATTTTATAATTTTCAAGAGATGAATGCGAGCGTTCTTATAATCGATTCAAAATAATTCGATTTTATCGACAGAAATTTTATAATTTTCAAGAGATGAATGCGAGCGTTCTTATAATCGATTCAAAATAATTCGATTTTATCGACAGGATTTTTATAACTTTCAAGAGATGAATGCCAGCGTTCATAAAATCGATTCAAAATAATTCGATTTTATCGACAGAGATTAATGCCAGTGTTCATAAAATCGATTCAAAATAATTCGACTTTATCGACAGAACTTTTATAATTTTCAAGAGATGAATGCCAGCATTCATAAAATCGATTCAACATAATACGATTTTATCGACAGAGATAAATGCGAGCGTTCATAAAATCGATTCAAAATAATTCGATTTTATCGACTGAAATTTCATAATTTTCAAGAGATGAATGCGAGCGTTCATAAAATTGATTCAAAATAATTCGATTATATCGACAGAATTTTATAATTTTCAAGAGATGAATGCCAGCGTTCATAAAATCGATTTAAAATAATTCGATTTTATCGACAGAGATGAATGCCAGTGTTCATAAAATCGATTCAAAATAATTCGATTTTATCGACAGAATTTTATAATTTTCAAGAGATGAATGCCAGCGTTAATGAAATCGATTCAAAATAATTCGATTTTATCGGCAGAGATAAATGCGAGCGTTCATAAGATCGATTCAAAATAATTCGATTTTATCGACAGAGATGAATGCCAGTGTTCATAAAATCGATTCAAAATAATTCGATTTTATCGACAGAATTTTATAATTTTCAAGAGATGAATGCCAGCGTTCATGAAATCGATTCAAAATAATTCGATTTTATCGGCAGAGATAAATGCGAGCGTTCATAAGATCGATTCAAAATAATGCGATTTTATCGACTGCCAGCATTCATAAAATCGATTCAACATAATACGATTTTATCGACAGAATTTTTATAACATTCAAGAGATGAATAAAATCATAAAATCGATTCAATATAATTCGATTTTATCGACTGAAATTTTATAATTTTCAAGAGATGGATGCGAGCGTTCATAAAATCGATTCAAAATAATTCGATTTTATCGACAGAATTTTTTTAATTTTCAAGAAATGAATCCAAGCGTTCATAAAATCGATTCAAAATAATTCGATTTTATCGACAGAATTTTTTTAATTTTCAAGAAATGAATCCAAGCGTTCATAAAATCGATTCAAAATAATTCGATTTTATTGACAGAAATTTTATAATTTTCAAGAGATGGATGCGAGCGTTCATAAAATCGATTCAAAAAAATTCGATTTTATCGACAGAAATTTTATAATTTTCAAGAGATGAATGCGAACGTTCATAAAATCGATTCAAAATAATTCGATTTTATTGACAGAAATTTTATAATTTTCAAGAGATGAATCCAAGCGTTCAAAAAATCGATTCAAAATAATTCGATTTTATCGACAGAAATTTTATAATTTTCAAGAGATGGATGAGAGCGTTCATAAAATCGATTCAAAATAATTCGATTTTATCGACAGAATTTTTTTAATTTTCAAGAAATGAATCCAAGCGTTCATAAAATCGATTCAAAATAATTCGATTTTATCGACAGAAATTTTATAATTTTCAAGAGATGAATGCAAGCGTTCATAAAATCGATTCAAAATAATTCGATTATATCGACAAAAATTTTATAATTTTCAAGAGATGAATCCAAGCGTTCATAAAATCGATTCAAAATAATTCGATTTTATTGACAGAAATTTTATAATTTTCAAGAGATGAATCCAAGCGTTCATAAAATCGATTCAAAATAATTCGATTTTATCGACAGAAATTTTATAATTTTCAAGAGATGAATGCGAGCGTTCATAAAATCGATACAAAATAATTCGATTATAGGTATCGACAAAAATTTTATAATTTTCAAGAGATGAATGCAAGCGTTCATAAAATCGATTCAAAATAATTCGATTATATCGACAAAAATTTTATAATTTTCAAGAGATGAATGCAAGCGTTCATAAAATCGATTCAAAATAATGCGATTATATGTATCGACAAAAATTTTTTGATTTTTAAGAGATGAATGCGAGCGTTCATAAAATCGATTCAAAATAATTCGATTTTATCGACAGAAATTTTATAATTTTCAAGAGATGAATGCGAGCGTTCATAAAATCGATACAAAATAATTCGATTATATCGACAAAAATTTTATAATTTTCAAGAGATGAATGCAAGCGTTCATAAAATCGATTCAAAATATTTCGGTTTTATCGACAAAAATTTTATGATTTTTAAGAGATGAATGCGAGCGTTCATAAAATCGATTCAAAATAATTCGATTATATCGACAAAAATTTTATAATTTTCAAGAGATGAATGCGAGCGTTCATAAAATCGATTCAAAATGATTCGATTTTATTGACAGAAATTTTTTAATTTTCAAGAGATGAATCCAAGCGTTCATAAAATCGATTCAAAATAATTCGATTTTATCGACAGAAATTTTATAATTTTCAAGAGATTAATGCGAGCGTTCATAAAATCGATTCAAAAAATTCGATTTTATCGACAGAAATTTTATAATTTTCAAGAGATGAATGCAAGCGTTCATAAAATCGATTCAAAATTATTCGATTTAATCGACAAAAATTTTATAATTTTCAAGAGATTAATGCGAGCGTTCATAAAATCGATTCAAAATAATTCGATTTTATCGACAGAATTTTTTTCATTTTTAAAAGACGAATGCGGGCGTTCATAAAATTGATTTAAAAAAAATTATTCGATTTTATCGACATAAAGCACAAAGCGAGTAGATCTTGGTTCTAGTTGTTCTACCGTTAATCAGCTGAAAAATAGTAGCATACTTGCTACTAAACTATGCGATGTGTGTAAACCAGATACAGATAGCTTTCCCTAAAATATGAAAAGGAATGCGTTTAGCCTTTTTCGACATAAATTAACTGTCGCATTCTGTTGTTCCAAATTGTAAGAATTTGTCTGATAATATTTTTTTATAAAGTATTTTGTTCATCAATATATCATCGATATTTTGTTTCAACATCGCAAAAAATTGAAACAAAGCTAAATAAACGTTTATACCGTAACATAGAAAAACATTCTCTCGTTTTCGATATATATATATTGTACAATCTGACAAGCCTGATTGTGTGGGCTCGATGCTCCAACTTTGAAAATTGGCTTGTTAGCAAAGTCGTTCCTCCAAAAATACTCCTCATCCATAAAGAGGTTTTTTTTTTGACTAAGTCTGAATCGGTTTCCAATTTTTCCAGACTAAAATCAGCAATTGCTCGACATTCCTTAATTTACTGTTAATTTCAATGTTTGATCCAAACTTTGGTAATATTTTTTAAGAGGTATAAGTCCAATGTGTCAAATTTCTTTATGGATTGTATGATGAGTTCGGAAAGATGGTCTTTTCGTAGTGTATATCATTTCTCGAACACTGCTTAAATTTTCATTTTATTTTTAAATTTTGATGCATTGTTGAATTGCTCGATGCTGAGTATGACAAGAAACAATGTCAACCAGATATTTTTACAAATGTGTCTGTCAAAGTGTGTCAAAGTTCAAGCGCTTTTTGAATTATCATGGTCCTGTTATATCTATCATTGAAATTCCATGATTGCAACTAGATACTTCGGTTATAGCAATCTGTCAATAAAATCATTACATTACACTTCAGGGCAGTAAGGGATGAAAAATACTTGATGTTAATGTGTTTCATATATGGATGGAATGCAAAACATTACTTCAGAAAAATAAATCATGGCCATATAAACACCGTTTGTATTATTATAAAAAAAACGTCCCTTACAGAGCCTCTAACCTAGCCTCTGCATTCAATTGTGTGTGTCAAGTTATATTTTTGACACAAAGAATAAGACCTCCAGTTTGAAGCCGATTTAGTAAACCAAATTTGATTCAGTTTTATATTCCTTTTGGATGTTCAATTCAATCATTCCAGAGTTTCCTTTGGAATTTGAACTAGGGACACTTCGGTTAGTAGTCCAACGCCCATAGGAGGCTGCATCCAATCGCGTAGTTAAAAAGTAATGCATTAAGTTAGGGTCTCCATGTTACCTATTTTTTATCGAATTTGAGAAGGCTTTTGATATAATAAAACAGGAGTTAAGCTAGTCAGCTTAGCATAACTAATGCTGCCTTACAATCGTGTAAGCCATCGATTTTTGTCACACAACATTGTCAGGCTGTCATCTAACCACAAATGCTACGCAATCGTTTTTCATTATGAAGTTAAAGTATCTAACTTTATCTCAATCCGAAACACATGCTTTACTGAAACCCACTTATTCCTCCTTGATAAAAAGAAATTCATCCAAGTAATTGCCTTTCAATAAAACATTCAAACCGTCACAATGAGCCTCATCCATCTGGACAGGAAATAAAAACTTAACAATCCAAGCAATTTTAGGCACACTTTTCGACTGCACCAGACGTCAGTTCCGACATCAGCTCGCATCCACTCACATCAGACCCACCGCATTCTGCTGCAACATAATAAATCCCATGCAAGCCGACAACACTGCTGGAAGCGCTCTCAATTTCTTTTCCAAGGCATCACCATTATCATCATCACCATCATCAGCAGCAGCAGCACCAGCAATAGAATAGCAACATGGTTACTGTCGGCCTTACGCCCGGCCAATGCGCCACATGGAGAGGAGGCCATCCGGCATTATAATTCGGACATGGCGTGTAAATCACGCGATATTTCGTTTCTGAGGCGTTTCTCTGCACCGCACTTTGCACGTAACAAGTAACAAGGCGCACCAAAGTGCGAGAATTAAGACTGCAGACTATACACAGGAGGTTTGAGCTGCAGCAGCAACAGCAACAGCAATACCACCACCCAAATGCACACCCTACACCCTCTCAGTGTGGTCGATATGGATGGTGCAGTGAGTGAAATAATTGCTGGTGCTGTGCCGCCGCTTTCAGAGGGCTTCCACAGATTCGTGTGTACCCAATGACACTCTTCGGGCCAGCAGGGTGATGCAGTAATTAACACTGACGAGGTAATTGAGATTAATCGGCTTCAAAGTTAGGCGATAAATTTGCCAGGTCAGGACATGGCTTTTGGCCATCGATATGTAAGAGTGTAATCGATGTACCGCAAAGCCCGGATAGATGGATATGAAATGAGCTCACTATGGTACCCGCACTCCATTAAGATTATCCCTAGCACTGCATCATAGATGCTTTGCTTAAATCGTCAGAATTTAGTGCAAAGTGGAACCGTTTAAGATACAATTGAGCCCCCAAGGCGGCGTACCTAGGTATACGTATTGTTTCAAGGAATCCACAGAGACATAAGACTTCGCCACAACGCAGAGTGCCATGGCTATTGTTTCTTATGCTTGCCATAACAGGGATTTGAGTGCCAATTAGCAGTGTCAATAGTTCAGCTTCCAGTGGTGAGGTGGGTCAACAACAACAACAACACCAGATAGTGTCAGGCGTCATCTATAAATGTACGCTGGCCAATTGTTCCGTTGTTATCTTTGAATGCAAATGAGCACACGAGAGACAATTGTTGTGGGTAATTACGGTCGAGTAGATGTGTGTGTTTGTTTGGCTATAGCTGCTAGCAAACGCAGATCAAGTATATTATTGGAATATAATTGTGCTAATTTACCTCTTGACAAGGACATCCACTTTTGCTCACATTAAAGTGGAACAACGGTAGAGGTCGATTTGAAGATTTAATTGGACTTGTGACTAAGAGACTTTTGGTAGGCCAAGAGCTGATTGCGAATTCACAAAGTGGGAAGCATTTGAAAGTGTTGCAACCTCTTTAATGGATCCTTATCGTTTTGGTACGCTGAAAGTAGACACGGCCAATGTCGTTTTTTAAATGAATGATGTCATTCAAGGGATCTCCATAAGAATAAAAACGAACATTAGGCAGTTATCTGTTACATCAGTATACTATTCCCCTAGCTGTAGAATACAGAAATATGACTTTAAAAGTCTTCTAAATTTATTTCACAATAGATTTATTGAGGGAGGAGATTTTAATGCCAAAAATGGGTATTGGGGTTCTAGACTAACGAATACTAGAGGAAGAGCTTTACTTGAAACAATCAAACAATGTGGCAGTAAATATCATTCGGCGGGAAAACCTACCTACTGGCCATCAGATAGGAATAAAACCCCAGATATTGTCGACTTCTTTATAACAAAAAATATCTCCTCAAATAATATAAATGTGGAAAAAGGGTTAGACCTACAGTCAGATCACTCTTCAATACTTTTCACACTTGGCGATAAAATAATAATAAAGGAACAAAGTCCAAAATAAGTTAGTAAGCTAACTAACTCGAGCTACTTCAGAGAGAAGTTAGAAGAAAGAAAAAAACTTAAGAGCAAATAGAGGAAGCAATGCAACTATTTACACTCAATATACGAAAAGCTGCATAGGCTGCAACTCCAAAAATAAAAAAACAAAACTCATACCCTCCTGCAATATGTAAAATTATTGCAGAAAAGAGAAAAACTAGAAAACGTTGGCAACATACAAGGGCACCAATTGACAAAAACAAACTAAACAGGCTAAATAGTAAACTCAGAAAATCAATAATTGAATTCAGAAATGAGTCACTAAAAAATACCTTACAGGCCTAACAGATGATGCTAGTACTGACTACTCGCTCTGGAAGGCAACAAAGAAAATGAACAGGCCAACAGCTCACATCCCAGCAGTGAAAACCAGAGAAGGAAACTGAGCAAAAGGCAGTCAAGAAAAAGCAAATACTTTTGCTGAGTATCTTGAAGGCTTCTTCCAACCGTATCAAGATAAATACTATCAAGGAATGGAAGAAACGTGCTAGGAAGATGTACCAATTCGACCGGTTACGTCTAGAGAACTTGCCAAAGAAATAAAAGAGGTATAAGTAACGGGTGATCCATTTCGAGGTTCCCTACTTTTTTAAAGAAAAAAACACAGAAAATTCAAATTAAATGGAGAATGTTTATTATCATTTGAAAGAACATTCTTTGGCATTTATTTTTTGAAGATTATGTCTATCAAATGTTGGCCGTTGCTACGTCGCAGATGGTCCATCCGTTGAGTCCAATTTTCGATCACTCGTTCGAGCATTTCGACTGGTAACTGGCGAATGACACTCGTGATGTTTTCCTCCAAAGCCTGAATCGAAGCGGGTTTGTCGGCATAAGCTTTAGACTTTACATATCCCCACAGGAAAAAGTCTAACGGTGTGATATCACACGATCTTGGTGGCCAATCGACCGGCCCAAAACGTGAAATTATGTGCTCACCGAAATGTTCTCTCAATAAGTCCATTGATTGATGCGATGTGTGGGAAGTGGCGCCGTCTTGCTGAAACCAAATGTCGCCGAGATCACGAGCTTCAATTTCAGGCATCAAATAGTCGGTTATCATGGCACGATAACGGTCGCCATTGACGGTTACTTTCGCACCGGCATAATTTACACACTCTCAGCTACGGCCGCTATATTTTCTTCACAGCGTGCTGGACGTGGTCTATTCGGTCGAATATTATCCAATAATGAATGTGCTGGGTCTCAAAATGGGTGATGGTGTTGCGAATAGTATGCTCAGTAGGCCGATTATGTTGACCATAAGTTGAGCGAAGTGCACGAAACACATTCCTCACAGAACGTGAATTTTCATAATAAAGTTGAACAATTTGTAAACGTTGTTCACGCGTAAGTCTTTCCATTATGAAATGCCAAACAATACTAAACAAAAATAACATGACAACATGACACGACTCACACGTGATCTGTCAAAAAAGGCTATTGAAAAAAGTATCTCTACTTGGATTTTATAAATATAAAAAGCCGGTGTTTAAGAATAGTGATGCGATTACATGAGAACACAAGCGTTCTCACTCTTGCCTCTCACTATCAACTCCTATTCTCACCTCCACGCTGGTGACTGGTGGGTTCCTAGTAGCTCGACTGGAGATGGGGAAACAAACCCCTGTGGAAGGTAGTTGGTGGCAGCAAACGAGAGAGGGGGAGGAGTGTCCTCTCGCTAAGGCACTCATTCTCAGGCGGCAGCGGAGGAATTCCCTAGATGGAGTCAACGGTGGCGCCTACAGATCCAGTTAGATCGAACTGGTAGTGTAATCCCTATATGAGCTGCTTCGACATATTTGAACACCAGGCCTATAGGGATTTCCAATACTGAGCCCGGGTTTTGGAATAGAGTTGGTGGCGGAGGATCCCTCAATGGGTCAACGCCAACGCTCATATCCCAAAATAGGGACGTCAATGGACTATGATATGAGAGTATGCACCTGGAATGTACGAACACTCTACACCCCGGGTGCTACTCAAAAAATTGAATCTGTCCTCACGCGGTACAAGGCAGATACATATAACCGCAATCCAGGAGATACGATGGATAGGATCAGGTATAATGAAGAGAAAAAATTGCGAAATTTATTAGAGCTGCAACAAAAGATAAACAGCAGAGGTGCAGGCGAACAACTAGCGGAAGCCCTGAACTGCTATAAAAGCAGACATTACTGCCATCCAGGAAATACAATGGGATGGGCCGGGCAAAAAGAGGATGAAAAACTGTGACATCAACTATGGACCGTTTAATAGTAGGCAGAAACAGCGAGTAACAATCCGCATCAAGGCCAAATTCGCCAACATAAGCCTTATATGCGCTCATGCTCCAACTGAGGACAAATATGGTAGAACTAAGGATTGCTTCAACGAGCTCCTCGACAAAACCTATGAGCGACTACCAAAGTACGATGTTAAAATCGTGCTGGGAGATTTTAACGCAGAGGTAGGAAGAGAAGACATCTTTAGCAGTACTCTCATAAAATATAGCCTACAGGACAACACGTCTGGTAACGGACTTAGGCTAATTGACTTCGCTACGGAAGGAAATGCCACTAAAGCCAGCACATGGTTGCCTCATAATGGGACATGGCGGTCTCCAGATCAACGAATAGTCAACCAAATTGATCACATTGCGATAGACAAGAGGCACGCATCCAGTATTTTGTTAGAACATTCCGAGGGGCTTACATCGACTCGGACCACTACCTTGTTGCATCCAAGGTAAGGATGCGGATATCCACCACGCCACAAAAAAAAAAACAGAAATTCTGTGAAAAAATTTAATATCGAATGACTGCAATCGCCAGAGACCGCCAAGACCTTAACCTCTCAACTCACAACACACCACCAAACGCAACGATGCCAACAAGCCATTAGATCAGCCGCAACTGATGTGCTAGGTTTCTCGCGGCCACCAGCAAGAAACCCCTGGTTTGATGAGGAATGCCGACAGATGCTCGCAGCCAAAAACGAGACCTACAAGGGAAGAACATCGGCTTTTCAGAAAGAAGAAAAAAGATCAAGAAAAGCGCGCGATCGAGGGTATAGAGAGGTGCCACTCCAGGAACGATGTTCGCAAGTTTTACCAAAGTGTAAAACGTCAAAGCCAAACATACAAGGCTCGAACAGAACAATGAAATATCGTAGTTGAGACACAGTCGATGCTGAGGATATGGAAGAACCAACATCCACCAACTCATAAGCCAAATCTGGTCGGTTGAAAGCATGCCTGAAGAATGGAACCTCAGCATCGTTTGCCCGATCTACAAAAATGGAGACCCTCTGAACTGCGCCAACTACAGAGGCATACGTCTACTCAACATCGTTTACAAGATCCTATCTGCCGTAATATGTGAACGCCTGAAACCGTTTACCAACAACCTGATCGGCCCTTATCAGTGTGGTTTTATGCCAGGAAAGTCCACAATCGACCAAATTTTAACACTTCGGCAGATCCTGGAAAAAACCCTAGAAGTCCAAATCGATACCCACCACCTATTTATCGATTTCGAAGCCGCATACGACAGCATTTATAGAGACGAACTATACAAAGCCATGTCTAGTTTTGGTATACCGCCCAAACTGGATGGAGAATTCTCGCTGCACCATCAGGGTCGGAAACGACCTCACCGACACATTCGATACCAAAAAAGGATTTAGGCAAGGCGATGCGCTGTCATGTGACTTTTTCAATTTGATTCTTGAGTGGATTGTGCAAAACTCCCGAGCCAACACCAGAGGCACAATTTTCCAAAAATCGGTGCAACTACTATCATACGCCGACGATATTGACATCATTGGTAGGACTCAACGTGATGTCATAGCCACGTTTGCTAGTATAGAGAAGGAAGCGGCAACAAATGGGTTTAGCAGTAAATGAGGGTATGACTAAGTATATGTTGTCAACAAGAAAGGACACACAGCATCGACGAATTGGACAGAACGTCACCATTGACAGATATAACTTTGAGGTAGTACGGGAGTAAAGTTAAAGTAGAAGTAAAAACCGACCTCAACCAACTTGGAGTGCGTAACTGGAGGCATTTAGCTAAGGACCAGGCTAATTGGAGTGGCATGTTGGTTGAGGCCCATTTTTATCCTGGACTGTAGCGCCACTTAAGTAGTTATAAGGACTTTTTTCCGTTTGACGGAATCGATGTCCATGTGAATTATAATGATTTTCTGTAAAATACTTTTAGAACTATTTGGGCTAAGACGAATTATGTGGAATTTTTACAAATAATAAAGGCTCTTTCATTAAGCGCTTCCTATCTTCAAATTTAAATAAAGAAAAGTGTGTATGAGATCTCTTCAACATTTTTCATTCGTTTGAAAGGCCTTAGCCCTATGAGGATAAATTTCCATAAAAAAAGAAACGGTCCCCGCGGGGCTTATTTCCTTTTCGAAATGATCTGTTTTGTTTTGGTTGAAGCACTTATTTCCTTTCAATACATCCGAATTTGCACGCAACCCAAATCCAACCGTGAGCCCAAGCAGTGAGATTTTCTATGATGCATAAATCAGGCTGAATTTGATCGATAACATGGGTTACGTAAGCTTTGAGGGCCGCTGTGGTTTATGGTTAATTCGCATATACCTGCGACTTCAGAAAACCGCACAAGAAATAGTCTAACGGCATCAAATCACACGATCTCGATGCTCAGTTCACATCACCTCCACGTGAGATGACCATGCCCTGGAATCGCTCGTGCAAAGTTTCCAAGAATTTCCAACGTGGCGTGTTGGTGTCCAATTGTCCATATCATACAATTCAGGCCAAACGAAGTTGGTATTCATCGACCTATAGCGCTTGCTGTTGACTGTGATGGCCTGACCAACACCAGCTTAAAATCCACACCAAACAGTGACTTCTTTCGCATGCATTGGACGCTCACTTGGATTGGTATCGTCTCAAATTCGACAATTTTGTTTTGTATTGACATACCCATTAATCCAGAAATGAGTCACATCGCTGAGGATGATTTTTCGATGGAATAGTTTCCAACTGCTCCAGAGCCATTCAGCAAACTCACGTCGTTGTCTATTTTCATTTACCTTCAGCTCCAGGGCCGGTTGAACTTTATATATGGGTGCAAGCAATCAGTCACGACACAAAGTTTGCCAAGTTGTGGTCTGCAAAATGCCGAGTTCTTGTGATCGACGTATATCAACTGCCTCGAGTTCTCCTGCACACTTTCACGAAAAGCGACACGATGTTTTCGGCAGATCTTGCATTTTGTCTACGAGTGTTGGTTCATTGCTTATGAACCAGTGGACACAAATTTATCCAACGCACTGTGAATACTCTTCTCGGTAGGAAGATTATGGCGACCGTAAAATGGGCGAAGCGCGAGGAATGTTGCTCGAACAGAACACCCATTTTGATCAAACAATTTAATCATTTTAACGTGTTGTTGGACACTATTTCCAACAATGGTGATTTGCCAAAACAGACTAAATAAATGTCAGCCAATTTGGAAGGTGTAGCTTTAAAAAATATCGCAACTATCAACTGTGAAGGTTCGGAAGTCTCCAATGGAAGACCTTAAAGAACACTTAAGTACGATCAAAAGATTTTGCCGAGTTCCTAGAAAATTGCTCGAACTCAACGGATTCCTAAAACAAGAATGAAAATGCACGCCTGAGAACTACAGAACAATTGATTTATAACGGGTGATTTTTTAAGAGGTTTAGAACTTTTTTAAAAAAAAAAAAACAAAAAATTCGAAAAAAATGAATGAAATATTTATTTGAATCGATAGTTTGAACTTTGCAATTTAATGTTTAAAGATAATTTCATGCAAATGTTGACCACGGCTGCGTCTCAGGTAGCCCATCCGCTGAGTCCAATTTTGGCATACTCTTTCACACATATCGGCCGGTATCTCACGAATGAATGCATGGATGTTGGCTTCCAGTGCGTCAATCGAAGCGGATTTGTCCCTATAGACATTAGCCTTGACATACCCCCACAAAAAATAATCTAATGGTGTCAAATCGCACGATCTAGGCGGCCAATTGACCGGCCCGAAACGTGAAATTAACTGTTCACCAAACTCGCCTCGCAATTGCGCCATTGTTTCGCGTGCTGTGTGGCATGTGGCACCGTCTTGTTGAAACCACATATCATGCAAGTCAAGAACTTCCATTTCGGGCAAAAAAAAGTTTGTTATCATCGCTCGGTAGCGTTCACCATTGACAGTAACGCTGCGATTCGCAACATCTTTGAAGAAATATGGCCCAATAATGCCGCCGGCCCATAAACCGCACCAAACAGTGGCTTTTTCGGGATGCATTGGTAGCTGTTGCAATGCTTCTGGCTGATCTTCACTCCAAATTCGGCAATTTTGCTTATTTACGTACCCATTCAACCAAAAATGAGCCTCATCGCTGAACACAATTTTTCGATAAAAAACCGGATCCTCGGCCAGCTTTCCAAGATCCCATTCACCAAAAATTCGGCGTTGTGGTAGGTCGGCTGGCTTTAGTTCTTGCACCAGCTGTATCTTAAAAGGCTTTACGCCCAAATCCTTCCGCAAAATTTTCCACGTAGTGCTGTAACAAAGGCCTAACTGCTGGGAACGGCGCCGAATCGACATTTCGCGGTCTTCTGTCACACTAGCTGATACGGCCGCAATATTTTCTTCACTACGCACAGTACGTAAACGTGTTGGTGGTTTAATGTCCAACAAAGTAAATTTGGTGCGAAATTTGGTCACAATCTTCCGAATAGACTGCTCAGAAGGTCGAGAATGCCGATCATAAAATGGAAGCAGCGCGCGATGAACATTTCGAACCGAGCACGAATTTTGATAGTAAAATTCAATAATTTGCAAGCGTTGTTCATTTGTAAGACGATCCATGGTTAAATTGCAAACCAAACTGAAGCTGTTTGACAGTGACACACGGTACTAAACACACGTCAGCTGTCAAAACCAGTGTTGCCAAAACCAAACCAGCTAAAAAATCACCCGTTATTATAAGCTATTAAGACATTACTATGCATTCTTTCAATATCTGGAAATACTCGAGAAAGGAATGAATTACTAAGCGGATTTATAAACATCTGCGATGGGGAAACTTGTAGAATCGAGAGCTTGCACCCTGGATATCTCCAAGGCTTTCGATCAAGCTTGGCTTTGCTAGCTAAATTGATTGCACATGAACTTTACCAAATACTGTGTGGCTGGAGGGAAAACTTTTTTAAAGAGAGATATTCTCTATGATCTTTGGGCTGCGATCAAACTGATTTGGGCTGCACTGCTGGAGATTCAAGATCTTGGTGTGTTTTCCCAAATGGGTGGGTCTTAGCTCGATGCTTCAATACACGCAGGTGTACAGGCTACATTCTGTTAACATACAAATTTCAGAGTGTACTATACCTGCAAATTATTTACAGAGTTCCACTGGTGTGGATACAAGCTCGCACTAAAATGTTTACCAAAAGATTGCGACATAAGACTTTTTACGTCTCAGATGTACCTACAAGGTGGGCCAAAAGAGATCACCCTATTGGAAAATTCTGACATTTGTGGCTTAGACAGGTGTAGAATACAAGTGAACAAGCCATGGAGCGATTCACTCCCCAAGAACGCGGAATAATCTTTTTGCGTAACAATTCGTCTGTAGTGTTGGCACAGCGCGAATTCCGTCGCAGATTCCCCTGCAGTCCGACACCGACTGCGCAAACACTGTGCCATTTGGCAACCAACCTTGAATAGTATGGGACCACACGAGACGCTGCCAAGAGTGGCCGGCCCCGGAGCGCCCGTTGTGCCGAGAATATCGCCGCTGTTGCCGAGGAAACATCGACCAGACGCCGTGCCTCCCAATTAGCCATCAGCCGGTCGTCCCTAAGGCGAATGTTCCCGTACAAAGTCCAGTCCGTGCATCAGCTACTGCCTGTCGACCGCCAAACGCGTGTAACCTACGCCCAAGTCATACTCAATCTCGAGGCAAAGTGGACGATTTTTCGACCAAAATCATAACCAAAATCATAATGAGCGATGAGGCTCATTTATAACGGGTGATTTTTTAAGAGGCTTAGAACTTTTAAAAAAAAAAAAACACAAAAAATTCAAAAAAATGAATGAAATATTTATTTGAATCGACAGTTTGAACCTTGCAATTTAATGTTTAAAGATAATTTCATGCAAATGTTGATCGCGGCTGCGTCTCAGGTAGCCCATCCGCAGAGTCCAATTTTGGCATACTCTTTCACACATATCGGCCGGTATCTCACGAATGAATGCATGGATGTTGGCTTCCAGTGCGTCAATCGAAGCGGGCTTGTCCCTATAGACATTAGCCTTGACATACCCCCACAAAAATAATCTAATGGTGTCAAATCGCACGATCTAGGCGGCCAATTGACCGGCCCGAAACGTGAAATTAACTGTTCACCAAACTCGCCTCGCAATTGCGCCATTGTTTCGCGTGCTGTGTGGCATGTGGCACCGTCTTGTTGAAACCACATATCATGCAAGTCAAGAACTTCCATTTCGGGCAAAAAAAAGTTTGTTATCATCGCTCGGTAGCGTTCACCATTGACAGTAACGCTGCGATTCGCATCATCTTTGAAGAAATATGGCCCAATAATGCCGCCGGCCCATAAACCGCACCAAACAGTGGCTTTTTCGGGATGCATTGGTAGCTGTTGCAATGCTTCTGGCTGATCTTCACTCCAAATGCGGCAATTTTGCTTATTTACGTACCCATTCAACCAAAAATGAGCCTCATCGCTGAACACAATTTTTCGATAAAAAAGCGGATCCTCGGCCAGCTTTCCAAGAGCCCATTCACCAAAAATTCGGCGTTGTGGTAGGTCGGCTGGCTTTAGTTCTTGCACCAGCTGTATCTTAAAAGGCTTTACGCCCAAATCCTTCCGCAAAATTTTCCACGTAGTGCTGTAACAAAGGCCTAACTGCTGGGAACGGCGCCGAATCGACATTTCGCGGTCTTCTGTCACACTAGCTGATACGGCCGCAATATTTTCTTCACTACGCACAGTACGTAAACGTGTTGGTGGTTTAATGTCCAACAAAGTAAATTTGGTGCGAAATTTGGTCACAATCTTCCGAATAGACTGCTCAGAAGGTCGAGAATGCCGATCATAAAATGGAAGCAGCGCGCGATGAACATTTCGAACCGAGCACGAATTTTGATAGTAAAATTCAATAATTTGCAAGCGTTGTTCATTTGTAAGACGATCCATGGTTAAATTGCAAACCAAACTGAAGCTGTTTGACAGTGACACAAGGTACTTAACACACGTCAGCTGTCGAAACCAGTATTGCCAAAACCAAACCAGCTAAAAAATCACCCTTTACCTTAGCGGGTACGTGAACAAGCAAAACTACCCGCTTCCGGGGCACTGAAAATCCACTAGTAATTCACGAGGAGCCAATTCACCCGCTCAAAGGTACTGCATAGTGCGCTGTTCACGCTGGAGGAGTCATCGAGTCATTTTTTTTCGAGAACGCCGCTGGTCAAACTACGGTGCCATGTTAACCGAGTTTTTTCTGCCGCAATTGGACGAATTAGGACTGAAGGACTATGGTTCCAACAGGACGGAGCAACGGCACACACTGCGCGAACCACAACCGATATTCTGAAGGGGCATACAACATCGGATGGCTTCTTTTGGCCCACCTTGTATATGCAAGGAAACATTTTAGGCACTGTTATAAGTGAAGGTTCAGAACCCAATATTTGTTGTCGATTTTTCAATATAACGTATGTTAAGTAAGACAGTGTCTTTGAACTGCGCATGTAATGATTGACTTTCCTAAGAACCTAAGGCTCCCATAGTTTGCATTGCTTAATGTGAAGGGGGGGATCTGTTCTGTTGATTAAGTATGCAACCTATCTTAATGTGTTTTAGACCTGCGCGAGCTAATAATAGACCAATCCATCAAAGTAAATAAAAACGAAAAAAAAAACTTTGGGGAATAGGAAAATTCCTCACCATTTTCCTAATTTTTAACTCACAGGCCAATATAAGTAGCACGTTGCCCCGAAAAGGTAGTCCTATAGCAATGTCAGTAGTCCCGTTTGTACCAACTCCTGTTAAGATACAAATTCTACTTCATCCAATTGCCTTCCGTCTTCACCTACATTTCCCTCTCCATGCATCATGACATCTCCAAGTAAGACCAGACGCATCCCACATCCCCAAGCGGACTACTGCATGTACATATAAAATAAAATCAGAAGTACCGCTCACCCAGGTATGGGCTGAAGCTATACGCACGTTCGAGTCTAGTTCATGTAAAGAATAACGTGTATTTCCTTAACTACGCTTCCATGCAGCAACTGGCTACGGCTCCCCCACCCTCAGGTGAATAACACTGACATTCTAGTCGCGCCACTCAAAATGTCAGCGAACAAAACAAAAAAAAAAAAAAAACGCTCAAGACACCAGCCCAGACACGATTAGGCGTACAGAGTCAAATCCTCGGGGAATCCATCCAACTTGGGGACGCGTATTCATGCGTTCATGAGACTTTGTCTTTGTCCACGAACTTGCCTCCATCCATCTTCGGTTCGCTCTCTCGCCGCCGCATCAACATTGCTATTCTCATTAATTTTTGCATCGCACTGGACAGACGCATTTTGCTTACGGCAGCGTGGAATTTGTCTCCATTATGCCGCACTATGCTCAGCGGAGCTTCTGGTTCTGTCCAGTCCGCCACCATTCAATCAAAAAAAAAACTCAACTCCGCAGATGTACGGAATATTTTCGCATGTAACTCGCGTAACTAATTAAGCGATTTTTTTTTTTTCGTTGTTCGTCGTGCGTAGCCAACGCGCGTGAAACAAAAACCATCGCCCGTCAATGTCCTTTTACGCGCATGCGCAACTAGTTTTCGCATCAGATCGCCTCTAGAATGACAGAAATTTGTATCATCGCACGTCACCTGCAGAGTGCAGAGTGTGTATAACGAGTTCTCTCTACCTCTCTCTGTCTCTTTTATGGAGTGGAGAGTTGGCGATCTCACTTCTTGTCGCAGATGAGCGATTGGGATCCAAGTCATAGATTTACGGTTTGATAGCGTGTGGGGTAACCTTTCACCCCTTGGGGCGGTACGATTTACGAGCTTCTGCCCTGGATCCTAATTAGCCACAAGATATGCGCGGGAATCTCAAATCGAGTCTGCGCATGGGCATGTGAATGCGCACAGCCTAATGGCGACCATTCGCAAACAATGAATAAATTTTCACCTCCGATAAGATCGCCATCAGGGACGGGACATAAGCATACTCAGGCTCGGGCGAGTACTATGAAAGTCGTCTCTTGTCGACGAGTCGTCCGTCGTCCACTATGGTTGGAGGATGACGTGATGGTGTGGTGGGCACCTGCCCGTTAGGTGCGTCTTCTTTGGATTTCGTTTTGTAGCATAAGATCTGTCGCGTTAACAGGTGCTCCTCCTCCGCCAACAACCTGAGTCGGCGGTAAACTCATGTGAGCGAGGTATGGTATTTCACATCAGAGAGTTGTATGGTGACTAGCCACGTCCAGTGTTGATTTTGCGCTTGGTTAGTCGCGCATAGTTACACGGTTCAATGTTTTGGCATTTTAGCACGTTTAGGCGCATGCCTCATATTAGCTTGGTGATATTATGCGGATTTTCTACTTCGTTGTGGTGAGTATTTCGTTTTAGGATGTTATGATAGACTTAGGAGTGTTATGAGAATATAAATATAAGGACCAACTGAAACATAACAAAATGGAGACGAACATTTAATACTTCTAATACCATGACCATACTACCAGTGTAGTATTAAATTTTCATGTTTTCCATGATCCTTATCGATGAGGTCATAGTCTCGATACGAAGCAGCATAACCACTTAAAAAAACTGTGTCCATCCTGTCCGCCTGAGGGCGGTTTTACTTGAATTGTATCGGTTGGTCTTTAAATTTCGAATTATTAAGTCACTTGCGACAATCAAATCTGATATCACATTTAGGTACGTGTAACTTACTTACTTATCGGGCTCCCGACCTGTGAAGAGTCTCTGCTCCGGGCTCGCTGCTTCCAGTTGTCTAGACCAAGCTCTCTGGCAACCGCGATAGCTTGGTCTTTGAAACGAACGTTCGGTCTTCCTTGCCTTCTCGAACCTGGGGGCTGGGATTCGAAGATCCTCTTAGCTGGAGCATTATTGTCCATTCGCTCGATGTGGCCGATCCAATGTAGTCGACGTGTTTTGGCTTTTTGGACTACATCCACATCTTGGTCACATCTTGGGATCCTCGTACACAGGACCAAAAATCCACCGAAGTATTTTTCATTCGAAGGAGCCCAGTATCAGCTCTCCCTTCTTGTTCATCGTCAAGCGCCATAAAGCAGAACTGGCAGGATAAGAAATTTGTAGAGCACACATTTCGTCCTTCGAGTTAGGAGTTATGAACCCAGTTGTTTCGCCAAACCGAAATAGCAACGGTTTCCTAGGGTAATTCTTCGCCGGATCTCCACTAGGGTGTCATTCGTGGAGTCATGCTAACTCTGAGGTAGGAGAACTCCTTAACTACCTCGAAATCACATGATAGCGCGTCTCCTTGCCGAAATCCGGTGCATGTTTGGAATAGTTCGTAGAAGCTACTTCCAAACTGTATGTAGCAGCGCGTGTTTTCCAGCGTCACGCATCACGCGACACAGCTGAATCAGTTTTGCTGGGATTCCGAATTCGGCCATCGCTATATAGAGTTCCTGACGATGTATTCTATCATACGCAGCTTTGAAGTGGGTGAATAGGTGGTAAGTTTCGACTTAAAAGTCGTTGGTCTTTTGCAGGATTTTCCTCAGCGTGAAAATTTGGTATATATTCGATCTGCCGGGACGGAAGCCATACTGGTACGTGCCGACACAAAGTACGTTGGATAGGATCTTGTATGCGACATTTAGCAGGGATATACCTCGATAGTTCTTGCAAGACATAGGATCGCCTTTTTTGTAGATCGGTCATATGGAGCTGATAGTCCAGTCATCGGGCATGTTTTCTTCCACCCATACTTGGTTGATGATTCGGTGCATGCTCCCTACCAAAACATCACCACCGTATTTAAAAAGATCCGCAGGTAAGCCATCAAAGCCTGCGGCTTTGTTGTTCTTAAGTTTTAATATAGCTGGGCCAACTTCTTCTATACTAGGGGGTGGAACTAGTTCTTCATTGATTGGACGTAGGTTTTCTTCTTGCCCTATCACTCCCTCAACATGATTCCCATTAAGCAGCTGCTGGCAATGCTGCTTGAACACATCTACTTCGCTCAGTCGAAGAGCCTGCGTTCCGGTTTTGTAGCCAGCAGCCAGTTGCTTGGCCTTTTTTTTTAAAACCTCCGGATGTTGTTACGATTGCGCAACTCTTCGATCTCGTTGAGCTGGGACGCTGCGTAAGCCCTCTTCTTTCAACGCAGGGTTTTCATTTCCTACCTTCTCCTGACTCTATACTCTTCTCTCGCTGTTCTTGTTGTGCGCTGCAGCGCTTTCTTGTGTGCATCTTCTGTCACCTCCTTCCTGTACACGCATTCATCATCATACCACGGGCTCTTTCTCGGGGGTGGCTGGTACCCTACAGTAGTTTCGGCTACCTCCTTGATGATGTTTGATAATCAGGCGCTCGCTGTAGGCTTTGGTTTCTCCAGGTGTGCTAAGGCGTTTAACTTCGAATTTCTTCTTCTGGGCAGTTCGCAGCTTCTTCTCGTTGGATAGTTGAGCTCTGAATTTAGCCGCGACAAGAAAATTGTCAGAGTCGACGTTTGCCCCTCGGAATGTGTGCATATCAAGAATATTGGATGCGTGCCTCGCATCGATTAGCACATTGTCGATTTGGTTGCCGATTCGATCGTCTGGAGACGGCCATTTTGCTGTGTGAATCCTTAGCCTTGGGAACCTAGTGCTACTTATCACCGTATTACGAGCTGCTGCAAAATCGATTAGTCGGTAGCTGCTGTCTGTTGTCGTTTCGTGGATTCTGTGCTTACCAACTAAACCGCCAAAGATGTTTTCCTTTCCGAATTTAGCATTTTACAACTTTTTCATCATACTCCGGACAGGCTCCGTAGGCTCCATCCAGGAGGTCATAAAACTCCTCCTTGATGGGATTTTCAGCCTCGTCGGTAGGGGCGTGTGAACATATTAGGCTTATGCTTTGGAACGTAGCTTTGATGCAGATCACAGAAAGACGATCACTTATCGGCTTGAAGTCAATGACTTTTGTCCTAAGCCGATTTTCCACGATGAATCCGCAACCTGATACGTGCAATCTTTCGTTGCAGCTGTAATAAATGTCGCAATTTTTTCTCTTCATTATACCTGATCCTATCCATCGTATCTCGTGGATTGCGGTTATATATTACGTTACGGCGCTGAGCTAGTTAACCTCTCAGGCTGTACTCTCCTCTTTGACGTTATGTTGCTTTATATGGTCAATTGTCCTTACTTCGTTTAGGACGCAGTTAGGTTAGGTTAGGTTTGATGGGCTGTTGACTTTCAGATGAGCCGTTAAACCTACATAGGCCTATATAAAGAGTGATACTTGGGTGCTTTGTGCTTCTTCATTAGCTTCAAAGAGGTAATTGCTCCATCCCGACTTGCACCAAAAGCTGACGATCTGTGCTATGGGGGTTATGGCTAGCTCCGTCAAATCCTTGTAGTAGAAGTTGCCGAGGAGTTTGTTTCGGCTGTTGCTGATCTCGGGGCAGTGACACATTTTGCTTACGGTTAGGCGTAAGTGGACGATGTCCTTCTCGACGCCTGGGTCTCTGCACTTCCTGCATAGTTGGTGCGATGCGAGTCAGTTAGGTGAATTCTATGGGAGTGTTCAAGCAGCAGATTGTGAGTTGTTATAACTCTCACCGCTATAGAAATGGAAGCTCTGTTCAGTGCTATAAGCTTGTTAGATTTTCTACCGCTTAATTCCGGCAAAAGGTCTTCAGTGTGTTTGCAAGTGTAAATGTTTTGCCACCTAGATTTTGTTTCACTTTGCGTGAATCTGGTTACTTTATGTTTATTGAAAACAAGTGGGAGTCTAACACTACTTTCGCATAAGGAGATGCAGCTGGACGATCCTAGTTTAGCTAGCTCGTCTGCTTTCTCGTTTCCTCGAACGTTATTATGTCCCGGCACCCAGATAATTGTGACTTTGTTCTGGTTACATAGAGTCCTCAGCTCTGAGCGGCAGCATCAAACTACTCGTGTTTTTATTATGTTGGATACCAGAGCTTTTTTGGTCATATATGATATGTCAAATACTTTAGCCGATTCGGTAGCTTCGATTATGGCTAGAATCTCTGCTGGGAAAACACTGCACGAGATTGTCAATCGAATGGATGTGTTTAACCCGATTCTATCGGAGTAGACCTCAGAGCCCACTGCTATTTCCATTTTAGATCCATCGGTATAGATTGCTATTTCGTTAATGGATACCACATTGTTTGACCACAATTCGTCTCTACTTGGTATTCTGATTGAGTAATGTCAAAATCGTGATATGGGATGGTGTAGTCAGATACCCCATTCTCATATTCTACTAATTTCAATATTTTGCTGTGACCAAATGGTATGATACATAGGTTGCCCGCTTTTTTGAGGTGTGCTCCGCTTTTTGCTGCTGTGTCAGTCAATTGTAAGTCGATTGGTGGGAGATTAGGAATTATTTCCAAACCTGCTGTGGGGCTGGTGCGCATAGCTCCAGTTATGAATACACATGCTGTTCATTGAACCTTTATCAGTGCAATCATATACAAGGTGGCGCAAAAGTAATCCTCCTATCAGAAAATGCTATAAATTTTGCGATTGGCCCCTAATGTCAGTTCTGTTTTGACATTTGTGTAGTAAACACATGCAAAATGCACGTTAATAAACAATGTTACGCTACACTGCTCCAGAACGCGGAATATTGGTGACTATTTATTTGAGCATTAATCGGTCGGTGACTTTGGCACAACGTGAATTTCGTCGCAGATTTCCTAGCCGTCCAACGCCTACTGGTGAAACACTGCGACGTTTAACCGCTCACCTCGAAGAGACTGGCAAAACACGAGATGCTGCCAGGCGTGGCAGACCCCGGAGTAGCCGTTCTGCAGAGAATATTGCTGCTGTAGCCGAAGATGTCATGGAAGCGCCGTCTACATCGACCAGACGACGTGCCACGCAAATGGGTATCAGTCGACGGTCTTTACACCGAATTTTGGTACAAGATTTGAAGATGTTTCCGTACAAAGTCCAGACGGTGCATCAGCTGTTAGCTGCTGACCGCCAATCGCGTCTAACATACGCTCAAGCCATCCTTAATCACCACCAAGAGGAAGATGATTTTTCATCAAAAATAATCATGAGTGATGAGGCCCATTTCCATCTTAGCGGGTACGTTAATAAGCAAAATTTACGCTTCTGGGGCACTGAAAATCCGCATGTAACCCACGAAGAGCCATTACACCCGCTCAAAGTCACTGTATGGTGTGCTGTTTTCGCTGGAGGAGTCATCGGACCTTTTTTCTTCGAAGACGTCGCGGGCCAAACGGTTACTGTGAATGGTGAGCGCTACAGAGCAATGATCAACGAGTTCTTTTTGCCGCAACTTGATGAATTGGGATTGGAAAACATGTGGTTCCAACAGGACGGTGCAACGGCACACACTGCACCGATATGAAGGATGCATTTCCCGGGCGCCTAATCTCCCGTTTTTGCGATTTGCACTGGCCAGCAAGATCGCCTGATTTGACCGCTCCAGACTTCTTTTTGTGGGGCTTTTTGAAGTCGCGGGTTTATGTCAACAAGCCTCAGACTCTTGCAGCTCTTAAAGACAATATCCGTCAAGAATGTTAGGACTTATCGCCGGAAGTTTTGGCCAAAGTGATGGAAAATGCCATAAAAAGGGCTCAAGGGCTGATTTGACCGCTCCAGACTTCTTTTGGTGGGGCTTTTTGAAGTCGCGGGTTTATGTCAACAAGCCTCAGACTCTTGCAGCTCTTAAAGACAATATCCGTCAAGAATGTGAGGACCTATCGCCGGAAGTTTTGGCCAAAGTGATGGAAAATGCCATAAAAAGGGCTCAAATGACAATCAACTGTGGTGGCGGCCATTTACATGACATCATATTCTCGACTTGATGTAAATAAAAATAATCCACAAGAAGAATCAAAGTTTTTCATATTTTTTAAATTACAGCCAAAAAACATCGGAAGGTTATTTTTGCGCCACCTCGTCTTTTTTATGGAATTCCACCAGACTAAGCAACCATAGGTGAGGATTGGTCTGGCGACAGCTGTGTGTAGCCATTTCCTGACCTTCGAATAGGGCCCATATTTCCTTCCGTAGGAAGCAGCAAGCAGGTAACAAAATCTTGAACTTTGTTCCATGTTTCCTCTGACTGGATCATCTCACCAAACTGTAAGGTTTGCGACTGGGAGGTATGCGTTCATTCTCCCAAAACTTGGGCAGTAATAATTTACATTTACCTAGCGATTTAGGTCTACCGTTTTTCTATTTGTCCAGAGTTCTATTTCAGGGACAAATGGATGTGCACATCTTCTCTGGATAACAAAATTTGATATGAGTTGGCTGCCAACACGGTTTTTCATATAGACTCTCTTGATTTCGACGGTATGGATGTCCTCTGAAACGTTTCTAAAAGCGGAACTCGTTCTCAAAGCATCAAGTCTATATTGTCGATTATTACCAGTAGGTAACGGATTGCGGGTTTTCGTACTTGCATATAATCACCTATTTACCTACTTTGCGAATAGTTATTAGAACTGCTTCGATTTTCTATTCTGTTAGGTCAAGGCCAGCATACCCCAACCAGGCTTTGATTGCAAATATCGCTTCGTTTGTTCTCTGATCGATCTCGGGGATATGCTTTGCCATGGTAACGATGGTGATATCATCTACAAAGCTTACAACATTCACCCTTCGTGGCATTGGCAGCTTCAAAGCACAGACTACATAATCGGCCTTATCGAAGTATCCGTCGGAGCGGAAAATTCTCCGATTTCGTACGATTCGGAGGATTTTTGCTTCGAGGTATTCTTCCCAAAAGCTGTTCGGAATATTTTCCCACATTTTGTAACGCACCTCGGCGAATTGCGTTGAAGTGCTTTCAGCTAAGTGCCATTCCTTTTCCGATTTCCTCCGACACAAATTCCTTGGGGAATTTATTAACGAATTGTTGTAAAGTGAAGCCGTCGCATTTGTGTAGTATTTTTTTTTTATTTTAAACCTCCGACGAAGTATGCTTTGCGGAAAATTGTCCGCTCCGACGGATACCTCGATAAGGCTGATAGTTCCACAGAAGATGGCCTAGAGAAGATTCTTGTGGAACGCCTGGTGACACATTTTAATACCGTTGCATGGTTGTAATAATACAAATGACAATGATACATATAATGCTGCACATTATTCTTTTGTACGTTTGCCCATAACAACGCTAACGTAAACCGATAACATCCAATAAACCCATCTAGCTGACAGTTAAATCCCGTTGTGGTGTGGAGATCATTATTTTTTTTTGGATTTAAGTGCACCTCCCCTCTCCATTCGAGATTTAAGAACACCAAATGGTTTGTATTATGCAAATCGCTTTTTAATATTTTAATCACATCAACGCGATAACATCGTTTTTCGATAACGCATAATACTCGCCTGTCAATTAAATATATTTTTTTCATTTTTTGTTGTTGTTCCGTGTTTGCCTCTCGGACGCACCGGTATAATTTCCTTTTATCGATGAATGCCACCGGAGGAGCCATGACACTTTTTATTAGTGTAGGGGTTAAGTCAAAAAGACTCATGAACACGATTAGGAAGTATATCGATTCGACACAGATGCGAGGTTCCATGCGTGTAATATCGAACGTGGGAACGGCGACGCATGCGTTAACCGGACCTGTCGCACTCTGACTCTTTTTTTGGCCTAATTATGCTAAGTGAATGGATGCATCGAGATGAATGAATATTCACACAACGGATTAAGTTGTCAATAAATACACACACACGTGTAGAACACACAGCAGATACGCGTGCAATCATTAAATGAAAATCGAAATATTTTGTCAGAGGTCATTTAAAATGGCTTAATCGGCCACGACGACGGCGGCGGCGGCATCGTCATCGGTGTAGGAGTCGGTAGCAGCGGCAATGCTCTTTGATGGTTGTTTGTCGACTGTCAGGGCGGCGCAGATCAAAGGGCTGGAGATTCTTTGTGGGTCGGCAATGCCGGTGGTAATCGGCGCACTGATGGATGCAGAGACAAGCTACTGTTCGGATCTTGTCTTTATGTGTGCAGTTGAAGAGTGGAGCAGGTTGGCTTTAATGTTCGCTTTAACCTGAAAACTTAAGCAGAAGACAGTTAAATTGCTAATTAAAAATTAGTTCTATCGTACGATGAACATTGTATGTGGGTAGTCTCGGATACATTAGGTATACGCAGTTTGGTTGAGGGATAATAAAGATAATAGCGCCTGGGTTGTCTGAACTAAATGGCTGCATTTGAATGGGAAATTGAATATTTACTTTGAGTAACTTCCCGAAAACTTGTAGGTAGTATTTTAATGTTTCCTTGTGTGTATTTCATCGAGTTTTACAGAAAAGTTATTGTTTTCCCATAGAACGATACCGGACTCCCGGTTTTTGTTGGTAACAATTGTAACCCGTACAATCTGTTTTGGTGATGAGGTTATTTTATTGTCTATATTTAGCTAAGGACTTTAAATAAACAAAATTGCATCTAGTAAAAATTCTTTGTACTGTAATGCTTAATGGAATGACTCTTTATTTCATACTGTGAACGCTTTGAAAATATGTTCAAATCCGATCATATGAAACCAAGTCTGACAAAAAAGGATTAAGGCAATGCCGATGATCGCCTTGCCTTAAACCTTTTTTGGTATCGAATGTATTTATGAATGCATGAGATTTCTTAACGCCATTTTGAAGAAGGTTGTATAAAAGTCCCTATCCCACACCAGCGGCAGAATTTTCGGCCATAATTACTCATAACATCCAAAAACAATTGGTTCTAAGATAATTTGGGCTCTCTGATTACGAATCTGAAATCAGTTTTGATGTATCTTGTCACGATTTTGCTAATTTAGAAAGATTTCATTTTTTTAATATTTTATGAAGATTTCATCAAGCTAGTTTAATGTTTTAAGAAATTGGGTCGGAAACAGTGCAATCTTTTTATGAGTTAATTTTTGTAAACTTTTAATCAAAGGATCTTCTTGAATAATGAATGTGGCTGTTTTCAGTGTGATTTTTTTTTTTAATTTTCCGCAATTAATATCGAAGCCAGAAGATAAGGTGATGAGTATAGTATTACATCGCTCAAGAATGTTCTTATCGATTCCCCTGATTTCAGTGGAAATTGAAGCTTTTGTAAAAACTAAGGGGTCGTGTTTTCATCATTAGATGTAACACTTCCTACTTAAGTGGCGCTACAGTCCGGGATGAACCTGGGCCTCAACCAACATGCCTCTCCAATTATCACAGTCCTTAGCTAACTGCCTCCAGTTGCGCACTCCAAGTTGGTTGAGGTCGGTTTCTACTTGTGCGCGCCACTTAAGGCGAGGTCTTCCTCTACTGCGTCCGACTTCTGGCTGGGAATCGAAGACTTTGCGAGACGGAGTATTGATGTCCATTCGTTCTACATGTCCTGGTCATCTTAAACGTCCAATGCGGAATTTTTTGACCAGGGGTATGTCGCTCTCATAGTTCGTGGTTGAATCTTCGTCTCCATAGCCCGTCAACGCAAACGGGACCGAAGATTTTTCGAAGAACTTTTCTCTCGAATCGACGAAGCATTTCTTCATCCGCTTTTGATACGGTCCATGCTTCAGCGCCGTAGAGCAGGACTGGGATGACCAAGGTCTTATATAGGATCTCCTTAGTAGTTCGAGTGAGGGCTTTACTACTAAATTGCCTTCTTAGCCCGAAGAAACAGCGGTTGGCAAGAGTAATTCTTCGTTTAATTTCTGACGAGATGTTGTTGTCAGAGTTAATAGCGGAGCCGAGGTAGACAAAGTCCCGTACTACCTCAAAGTTATATCTGTCAATGGTGACGTTCTGTCCAATTCGTCGATGTTGTGAGTCCTTTCGTGATGACAGCATATACTTAGTCTTACCCTCATTTACTGCTAAACCCATTTTCGCCGCTTCCTTCTCTATACTAGCAAACGTGGCTATGACATCACGTTGAGTCCTACCAATGATGTCAATATCGTCAGCGTATGCTAGTAGTTGCACCGACTTTTGGAGAATTGTGCCTCTGGTGTTGGCTTTGGAGTTTTGCACAATTCTCTCAAGAATCAGATTAAAGAAGTCACATGACAGCGCATCGCCTTGCCTAAATCCTTTTTTGGTATCGAATGTGTCGGTGAGGTCGTTTCCGACCCTGATGGAGCAGCGAGAATTCTCTATCGTCATCCTACACAAACGGACGAGTTTGGGCGGTATACCAAAACTAGACATGGCTCTGTACAGTTCGTCTCTATAAATGCTGTCATATGCGGCTTTGAAATCGATGAATAGGTGGTGGGTATCGATTTGGACTTCTTGAGTTTTTTCCAGGATCTGCCGAAGTGTGAAAATTTGATCGGTTGTGGACTTTCCTGGCCTAAAACCACACTGATAAGGGCCAATCAGGTTGTTGGTAAACGGTTTCAGGCGTTCACATATTACGGCAGATAGGATCTTGTAGGCGATGTTGAGGAGACTTATGCCTCTGTAGTTGGCGCAGTTCAGAGGGTCTCCTTTTTTGTGGATCGGGCAAACGATGCTGAGGTTCCATTCTTCAGGCATATTTTCATCCGACCAGATTTGGCTTATGAGTTGGTGGATGTTACTTACCAAGTCATCTCCGCCGGCCTTATAGAGCTCAGCGGGAAGGCCGTCATTTCCGGCAGCCTTATTAAGCTTGAGTTTAGATATTGCTATCCTCACTTCACTCAGGTCGGGTGGTTGGCAGTCTTCGCTGTCGTTGCCAATATTGAATGGTTCGTTCTGCCTGACAGCGGAATGTTGTTCGTCATCGCCGTTTAACAGTCTGCAGAAGTGGTTCTTCCATATCCTCAGCATCGACTGTGTCTCAACTACAATATTTCCTTGTTCATCTCGACAGGATTCTGTTCGAGCCTTGTATCCTTGGCTTTGACGTTTTACACTTTGGTAAAACTTGCGAACATCGTTCCTGGAGTGGCACCTCTCTATATCCTCGATCGCGCGCTTTATTGGCTCTTTTTTCTTCTTTCTGAAAAGCCGATGTTCTTAACTTCTTCTTTGCCTATAGAGCTCAATAGCACCTCTCGTATTCACCTGCAGCTTAGCCTTGTAAACCTCGTTCTTGGCTGCGAGCATCTGTCGGCATACCTCATCAAACCAGTGGTTTCTTGCTGGTGGCCGCGAGAAACCTAGCACATCAGTTGCGGCTGATCTAATCTCTTGTTGGCATCGTTGCCATTGTTCTTCGACATTAGATGCGTGGCTGTTCGTTGATCTGGACACTGCCATGTCCCCTTATGGATATCGAGGTGAGGAAACCGTGTGCTGGCTATAGTGGCATTTCGTTCCGTAGCGAAGTCAATTATCTTAAGTCCGTTACCAGACGTGTTGTTGTGTGGGATATATTTTCCGACAATACTGCTAAAGATGTCTTCTCTTCCTACCTTTGCGTTAAAATCTCCCAGCACGATTTTAACATCGTACTTTGGTAGTCGCTCATAGGTTTTGTCGAGGAGCTCGTAGTATCAATCCTTAGTTATATCATCCTTTTCCTTCGTCGGAGCATGAGCGCATATAAGGCTTATGATGGCGAATTTGGCCTTGATGCGAATTGTTAGAATGTGTTCGCTAATGTCTCGGAAACATTAGACTTCTTGCCTAAGTCTGGCACTTATAACAAATCCGCATCCGAATAGTCGCTGTTTCTGCTCACTACAACACGGTCCATAGTAAATGTCACAGTTTTTCATCCTCTTTTTGCCCGGCCCATCCCATCGTATTTCCTGGATGGCAGTAATGTCTGCTTTGTACCAGTTTAGGGCTTCCGTTAGTTGTTCACCTGCACCTCTCCTGTTTAATGTTCTCACATTCCAGGTGCAGATACGAACGTCGGTGTACTTTTTTCGTTTAGCATGGTCGTCAAGCCATTTGATGGTCCGGCGCAAAATGAAAACATTAATATATTCGAGAGTACAACCGATAATAACATAGTAAGATATGCAAGTATTGCCGAGCTTAAACGGGAAATACAGAAACTAAAGCCTAAAAAAGCTCCGGGTTATGACCTGATTACAGGAGAACTTCTTAAAATGTTGCCTCGGAAAGCATTAACTAAGCTTCTTTTTATTATGAATGCAGCAATCAGATTAGAATACATACCAAGACAGTGGAAAGTCGCGGAAGTGATTATGGTTCTAAAACCAGGAAAATCACCGAATGAAATAAAATCTTACAGGCCTATTTCACTTCTTCCAATCATTTCAAAAGTTTTTGAACGGATATTACTCGGTCGCTTACACCCCATAATTGAACAGAAACGTCTTTTACCTGACCATCAATTTGGGTTTAGAAGTAAACATTCAACGGTGGACCAAGTACATCGAATTACAGATGTAATTGAGAAAGCTTTCGAAGAAAAGAAAATTTGTTCAGCCGTATTTCTTGACGTGTCGCAAGCTTTTGACAAGGTGTGGCACAAAGGCCTTACTTATAAATTAAGTCAAGTTTTGCCAGAACAATTATATAAAATCCTCGTGTCGTATCTTGAGCATAGACTCTTCCGTGTGAAACTTGGAAGCGAATATTCCGAGTTCAAAGAAATAATGGCAGGTGTACCGCAAGGAAGCGTCCTTGGACCAATCCTGTACCTCATATTCACTCGTGATATCCCACAAACAAACGATACAATAGTTGCAACGTTTGCTGACGATACTGCTATACTAGCAGTTGCCACAACAATAGAGGAAACAAATATTAAATTACAAAACGCTCTTAACGAGGTTAATGAATGGACTAAATCCTGGCGGATTGCACTTAATGAGAGCAAATCGATCCATGTAGATTTTTCGTATAAACGGACAAACAATTTGCCTGTATTTCTAAATACGGTTCGAGTCCCGTTTGCAAATGAAGCGAAATATCTCGGTATGACACTCGATGCAAAATTAAAATGGAAGTCGCATGTAAAAAAGAAATGCGAAGAACTTAAGAATAAATACAGAGAACTGTACTGGTTGCTCGGAAAATATTCGAAGCTTAACCTTGATAACAAGCTGCTATTATACAAGCAAGTGCTAAAACCGGTTTGGACATATGGTATACAACTATGGGGTTGTACCAGTGAAACGAATCTAAACATTTTACAAACTTTTGAAAACAAAATGTTAAGATCATTCGTCAATGCGCCGTGGTACATAAGGAACGAAGATCTACGCAGAGATCTGGGTATTCCCGCGGTTAAAGATGAAACAAAAAAATTTGCACGAAAACATAAAAAACGTTTATTAGGACACGTTAACACAACAGTCCTCCAAATTCTGGACGAAACAAATATATTGCGGCGTCTTCAAAGAACTAAACCCTTAGATTTGGCCCGATAATAACAAACCGCGCTATAATTGCGGAAAAGCAGGAACTCTCAAAGGAAAGTTACCTGCCAAACATATTATATAATCGTGATAAAAAAATTGCTGGATAAGTCGAATACTTAGTTGCAATAGAAATACCAAATGGGTGGTGGTTTTAGTGAGTAAAAATCTCACACTACTTTGGGCACGTGCTCATCGTGTCTATGAAGATTTCCACCAGCCCACGGAAAAAAAAAAAAAAAAAAAAAAAAAAATGGTCGTCAACAATAATATCAGTCCTTTCCGAGGCTATTGGTTGCTTCGTAACCATGTTTTTTTTCTGTGGGTGGGTAGTTAACCCAAAGCACAACCCGCAACCTGGAGGGCCAGTTCCAATTCATTAAATACCCTTAGGACACGGGGCCATCAGTATCCACTACGGGATTGAGCGCTGCCGTTGGCCTTTCGGTTCATCCGCCACCATCTCTGTTCAAGGGGCCTGACTAACCCTTGAAATTCCTAGACAACCTGTTGTCCGAATATGTCAGAGCAGCTCATCTAGGTTCGCCTGGGACAGCAGGCCGGGTATTCTTCCGTGCCATTCTCACCAGGGTGTTTATAGTGTTGCTGTTTTTCGTCGTGTTATCAACACTCGCACTTATCGTTTAGCAAGTCAAATCCGGTTGGATGAGACCAGTACCCGATGGTTACCGCTTGGAGGTAAAGATAAGCACATTTGATGTGTAGTCAGAGTTGCAACACTGGGCATTGCCAAGTTAACGCCAATCAGAGTCTACCCACGTTCTACAGCACCCAACCATCAACCTTATTTAAATAGTTTTTGATAATAACCGTTGCAATTTTTTTTTTGAATTTTGGCCTACGGTGGAACCACTGTACATATATAGGTGCGATAAGATTTAATTGTAGTTGACAGAAATTGGATTTACTGCCCAATTAGAGCGAAGTCTTTCCCAAATTGATGTAGACTCAGGAGGTGACAGTATGTAGCCGCAATCCATCATTAAATATTATTTATATAGGGTTTACATCTTCTGCGGTTGAAGCTTAGAGGTATACAACTTCGAATTGAAATAAAACACAAGAAAATCGTTTTAATGTCCATCAATTTGTCTTTAGTGGAAGGATAATTTTATGCCATTAATGCTAAAATATGATTTCGGGCATGTGGCCGCCGCGGCTGGTTCGAATAAAGCCAAGTCTAGAGGTCCAATTTTCAACCACTTTTTCGAGCATTTGGGGCCGTATGTCGGCAATAACGCCACGAATGTTGGCTTCCAAGTCCCTTAACGTTTCTGGTTTGTTGGCGTAGACGAGCGACTTCACATATCCCCAAAGAAAATAATCCAATGGTGTCAAATCACACGATCTTGGTGTCCAATTGACAGGTCCATTCCGCGAAATTAGGCCCTCATCGAATTTTTCCTTCAAAAATTCGATTGCGACGTGCGCTGTGTGGCATGTAGCGCCGTCTTGTTGGAACTACATCTCATCCACATTCATGCCATACAATTCGGGAACAAAATAGTCGGCTATCATGGCTCTATACTGGTATCCATCAACGGTAACTGACTCTCCAGCATCATTTGGGAAGAATGACAATGACTACACCAGCCCAATCCCCAAATCAGCCATAAATCTAGTCATAAAAAACTGGGAACAAAACAGATGTGTTTCATACTGGGGAAACATCCCAGGCCTAAGACAGGCCAAAAGAGCTATTCAGACCTTCAAATCAGATGCCAATAAGATACTAAATCTTCGCAGGCACGATATCAAAAACTTAGTAGGCTACCTAACTGGTCATCACGGTCTGCGATATCACCTAAACAAAATGCGCCTAGTCGACTCACCGGAGTGCAGACTATGTCTAGAAGAAGACGAAACAGCCGAGCATGTCATATATGAATGCCCGGCCCTTTATGGTATGAGAAGGGAATCTTTCTTCAGGGAATTTTTAAGTCCCGAAGAACTGAGGAAATCTTCGGCTGAAAGTATTATCAGCTACAATAGGAAAGTAGAAGCGCTACTAACCTAAAATGCATCTGACGAAGAGCACAATAGATCTTTTAGGTCGATGTGTACTTTACTGCTTAGGCAGGTCAGAACTAAATAAAAAAAAACCAGCCCATAGAGCACACCAAACAGTCAGTGGATGTAATGGCGGCTCAAGGTTCTCATGTGGATTCTCTTCACTCCAAATGCGGCAATTTTGCTTGTTTACGTAGCCATTCAACCAAAAACGAGCCTCATCATTGAACAAAATTTTGCGATGTAAATCAGCATCGAGATCAATCTCATTTTCGGCCCATACAACAAAATCACGACGCATTGTCTAGCGGCTTTAATTCTTGGACAAGCTGGATCTTGTAAGGTCGTAAGCCAAGATCTTTGCCCAAAATCTTCCATAAAGTTGATAGACAAAGCTGCGCACTGTTGCGAATCGATTCATTCGGGTCCTCTTCAACACTTTGCTCTACAGCGGCAATTGTTTCTTCGGTGCGCACTGGTTGACGTCTCTGCGGATGCGTATTATCACTTAGTGTAAACGTTGTGCGAAAACGATCCATGGTTAACCGAATTAATTGCTCTTGCGGACGATTATGTTGACCATAAAATGGACGGAGCTTACGGTAAACTGACGCTAACTGAACCATTATTTTCACAATAAATTTGCACGATTTGCAAGCGTTGTTAATTTGTCAACCTGTTCATGATGAAATGGCAAACCAAACTGAACATAAATGACATTAGAGTTGCCCGATTTGACCACAAAATGTCATTTTTATCTCTGTTCGAAAAAACAACCTCTAGAAAAACACCCGTTAGTGCAGAGTATGGCTATGTAAAAAAAACTAAATATTATGAAATAACAGCTCATACAGGACGTCAAGCTTAGATTCTGTATGTATTTGTGTGAGAAGTGTACAGGATAAAAATAAAAGAAACCTTTTTAATCCTTTACTTTTGATATCAATGACAAACTCCAAGCCACTCAGCCGACAGCCTGCAACTGAATAGATCTCTCACGTGGCAACCACAAATCATATTGACATGCGCAACGTAACTGAGATGATTAATTAGAAGACCGTTTCTTCAGCACTCGTGTGTGACTCTAATTACATGGCCATTATAAACCCCGCAGTCCAGTCTGCTCACTGCGTTGCGATGCGTCCGACAACTGACACAGCTGTCAGTGACGCATTTGACACATTCTCCAGCTCGTTTCAAACTGTCAACACAGTTAATAGCTAACGATTCGCGACAAAGTGCGCTCCTATATAGTGCCCAACTATTTCCCAAATTGATGCCGACTCTAAGTGACCGCTAGATTCCATTCCTTCCTCGATCATCGTCGCCGACGCCACCGGTCGACAATTATTGACCAAGTCTAGGAATCCTTCGTGCTGTCTTTGCTGGCGATGTGGAGGAGCGAACTATTTTCTCAATTGCCGCGCATCTTTGATCTACACACTGCCGCATTCCACGATACACCGCTTCGCACAGCGGATTTCTATTCTCCCCAGAGCTGGAGCTTGTGATACCTTCACGATTAGGGGAGTGCCGTGAATCACCTCTGGGTCAGTCGATAAAGCCACCCGATTGCATTCTGATAAGGAATCTTCCAGCTCTTCAGTATATATATTGACAATTTGTGGCCGCTCGACGAGAAATCCAATCATCCAAGGGCATCCCGCTGAGTGCCATTGTTAACACTGCGAAGTGCGCACGCGCACACTCCACTATCGCAGGGAACCGATCTCCAGTGCGCGCATATGGAGTCTGCGCGACAGGTATCCAATTCCGCAAGATCGATTAGGGTTGTGCGACTTGGTCATATGCATATTTATGGCCAAACATCGCACTGCAGTTCGGCTAATAACGACTAGAGACTGGGACGGACGCATGGACTGTCCACCACCACCCGGTCGGTGGTGGAGTAATCATCATCGTCATCATGGTCGTTGTGCGGCGTGCTGGTCATAAACATCGCACAGCACAATGATCATTGGGGAGTCATTACACCGACTATTCTGGTTGGGCCTTGGGTAACCTCTGCGTTACCAGTTTCTTGTGTCTTTCCCAACGACCGACCGAAGACTCTAATTCCGGAAATTTCATAGAAGACGGAACGACAATGACGGTGCGGATGACGAGACCAACGTGTGAGTGTCGGCGGAGTGTGTTCCCACATATATGTACAAGCATTGCGTAGTGTACCGTTGTTGGTTGGTACCTTCTATTGGTGGGTCTTGCTGCCACATTGGCTTCGGGAAGCAAGTGTTGTTCTTTTTGCTTTCGTCTTTCCTGCGAAACGGGTGTGCAATTTGGAAACCTGCGACTTTTCCCATCGTAAATATCGCGGCTTTATGGAGTTGTCCATCGCGTCGGAGGTCTGCTGATTCGCTTTGTGCACTCAAACTAGGCAACGAGTTATGAATGAGTAAAGCATATGGATGGGGAAGACCCGGAGGGTGCCGTGCGGTAAATAATCAACGTTTGATGCAAAAGTAATGCCGGGTAATTTGTCATCATGGTGTGATGGTGGTAATCTGAGAAAATTTGTAGAAGATGCGCTTGGTCTAACGAGGAGTTGGGGGTTTTTTGATTGTGGGCAGGTTGAAGGATTTTTTTTTTGTTTGAGAACTTGTATGGATGTGGAGAATTTTCACGATTGGAGAGGGATGGAGGAAAAAAACATATAAAGGAACGGAATAGGACCTTGGCAGGTCCTAAGGCTAAAAAACATGCCACACATGTTCAAGGAATTCGAGAAGTTCCATCAGATCGCTTATTTGCAAGAACAGTCAAAGAGGCCATAGTGTAAAGCTGTTCGCTGAGCAGTCTGGTGGTACAATATATATATCGACTTTAAAGAATTTCAGCTTTTCAAAAAAGCGGTAAACAAAGACTAGTGAGCCTTGGCTGTGAAAGCATTTCCATCATGTAAGGAGTTCTTCATAGGTTAGACCATCCGCCCTTTTGATTGTTAAATAGGTGAATTATTTAAAAAATACGAAAGTAAGGGCAAAAACACGTTGGCTGGGCGATTAATTCACTACATTAGAGGAATTTAGTTTGGCGGTAAAAATACTAAGCGTTGAAAATCTGTCAGCCATGATACATCTCGACTGGAAATGCTCATGAATTTGGGGGGACCATTACCGTAGTTTCATCCCATTTGCATTGTGTGTCCTGAAAATGTGGTAAAATACATCGCGAGTGGAGAACTGGTGTAGTTGTTCCTTGACAAAAAGATGGCTTAATTTGGATAGAAGGTTAACACATCTCCTATTCGATTCTAGATCTGTAGAACCAGTGCTTGCATATTCTCATACTTACTTACTCAAGTGGCGCTACAGTCCGGGATGAACCTGGGCCTCAACCAACATGCCTCTCCAATCAGCCCGGTCATTAGCTTGTAGTGCGCAACTGGAGGCAGAGTTGCGCACTACAAGTTGGTTGAGGTCGGTTTCTACTTGTGCGCGCCACTTAAGGCGAGGTCTTCCTCTACTGCGTCCGACGTCTGGCTGGGAATCGAAGACTCTGCGAGCCGGAGTATTGTTGTCCATTCGTTCTATATGTCCTAGCCATCTTCAACGTCCAATGCGGAGTTTTTTTTAATAGGGGTATGTCCCTGTACAGCTAGTATAGTTCGTGGTTGAATCTTCGTCTCCAGAGCCCGTCAACGCAAACGGGACCGAAGATTTTCCGAACAATTTTTCTCTCGAATCTACCAAGGATTTCTTCATCCGCTTTTGATACGGTCCATGCTTCAGCGCCGTAGAGCAGGACTGGGATGATCAGGGTCATATATAGGATCTCCTTAGTAGTTCGAGTGAGGGCTTTACTACTAAATTGCCTTCTTAGCCCGAAGAAACAGCGATTGGCAAGAGTAATTCTTCGTTTGATTTCTGACGAGATGTTGTTGTCAGAGTTAATAGTGGAGCCGAGATAGACAATGTCCCGCACTACCTCAAAGTTATATCTGTCAGTGGTGACGTTCAGTCCAATTCGTCGATGTGTGTGTCCTTTCGTGTTGACAGCATATACTTTGTCTTACCCTAATTTACTGCTAAACCCATTTTTGCCGCTTCCTTCTCTATACTAGCAAACGTGCTATGACATCACGTTGAGTCCTACCAACGATGTCAATATCGTCGGCGTATGCTTGTAGTTGCAACGATTTTGGGAAAACTGTAGCTGTGATGTTGGCTCGGGAGTTTTGCACAATCTGCAAAAGAATCAAATTGAAGAAGTCACATGACAGCGCATCTTCTTGCCTAAATCCTTTTTTGGTATTGAATGTGTCGTTGAGGTCGTTTCCGACAATGATGGTGCCGAATTCTCCATCGTCATCCTACAAAAACGGACGTGTTTGGGCGGTATACCAAAACTAGACATAGCTCTGTACAAATCGTCGCTATAAATGTTGTCGTATGCGGCTTTGAAATCGATAAATAGGTGATGGGTATCGATTTGGACTTCTTGGGTTCTTTCCAGGGTCTGCCGAAGTGTGAAAATTTGTGGACTTTCCTGGCCTAAAACCACACTGATAAGGGCTGATCAGGTTGTTCGTAAACGGTTTCAGGCATTCACATATTACGGCAGATAGAATCTTGTAGGCGATGTTGAGGAGACTTATGCCTCTGCAGTTGGCACATTTCAGAGGTCTCTTTTTGTGTGGATCGGGTAAATGATGCTGAGGTTCCATTCGTCAGACATACTTTCATCCGACCTGATTTGGCTTATGAGTTGGTGGATGTGACTTAGCAAGCCATCTCCGCCAGCTTTATAAAGCTCAGCGGGAAGGCCGTCATTTCCGACGAACATCGAACATCGAACTTGCGAACATCGTTCCTGGAGTGGCACCTCTCTCTTTCCTCGATCGCGCGCTTTTCTTGCTCTTTTTTCTTCTTTCTGAAAAGCCGATGTTCTTCCCTTCTTCTTTGCCTATAGAGCTCAATGGCAGCTCTCGTCTTCACCTGCAGCTTAGCCTTGTAGGCCTCGTTCTTGGCTGCGATCATCTGTCGGCATTCCTCATCAAACCAGTTGGTTGATCTAATGGCTCGATTTTAATATCGTACTTTGGTAGTCGCTCATAGGTTTTGTCAAGGAGCTCGTAGAAGCAATCCTTAGTTATATCATCTTTTTCCCCTGTCGGGGCGTGAGCGCATATAATGCTTATGTTGGCGAATTTTGCCTTGATGCGGATTGTTACAATGCGTTACCTAATGTCTTGGAAAGATAAGACTTCTTGCCTAAGTCTGGCACTAATAACAAATAGTCGCTGTTTCTGCTCACTATAACACGGTCCATAGTAGATGTCACAGTTTTTCATCCTCTTTTTGCCCGGCCCATCCCATCGTATTTCCTAGATGGCAGTAATGTCTGCATTGTAACAGTTTAGGGCTTCCGCTAGTTGTTCACCTGCATCTCTCCTGTTTAATGTTCTCACATTCCAGGTGTAGATACGACCGTCGTTGTCCTTATTTCGTTTAGCAGGGTCGTCAACAATAATATCAGTCCTTTCCGAAGCTATTAGTTGCTTTGTAACATAAGCATTTTTCCATGGATGGGTAGTTAACCCAAAGCACAACCCCCAACCTAGAGGGCCAGGCCCTTGTTTTGACCCTAGGACAGAGGTCCGGAAAATACCGATGTCAGTAGCCCATTTTGGGATACGAGCGCTGCCGTTGACCCATTGAGGGTTCCTCCGCCACCAACTCTTTTCCAGCACCCTGTCTCAGTATTGGAAATCCCTATAAACCTGGTGTTCAAATAAATCGAAGCAGCTTATATAGGGATTACACTACCAGTTCGTTCAAACTGGAGATGTAGGCGCCACCGTTGACTCCATCTAGGGAATTCCTCCGCTGCCGCCTGAGAGTGAGTGCCTTAGTGAGAGGACGCTCCTCCCCCCTGCTGCCACCAACGACCTTCCACAGGGGTTTATAACCCCATCTCCAGTAGAGGATGATCTCACCCTAAGTGGTGCCAACAAGTAGGCACCGATCTCAACCAACTTGAAGTGGGTAACTGGATGCAGTTAACAAAGGTCCTGGTTTCTTCAGACGGAATTGTCCAATAGGTTGCGCTGGTGTTCTTATTTCCTTCGTTCAGAAAATTACCCAATAGTCCTTACCACTAATTTGAAGTGTACCGCTCAACTGGCTTTCGCAATGCTGAAGTCTCACTGTTTAAACATACCCAGACTTGTTATTGTTGGAGACATTGTTACTCCGAAACCTTAAATCTATTAAGGACACAAGGTGATTCTCTAATTCATCCCTATTACTAAAAATTTCCTACCAAAGCGTAACTTCTGTTGTAAACAAATTACAGTTCGTCCTACCGTCCGGATCATCGTGCAGCTATTCACGTGACATTCGTGATAATTCATCGATGAGAACTCCATTCCCGAGGAGAAGACACATCCCATGAACGAATTTGCACCGATCAGACCACGCTTCATTTCCAAACGCACTCGTACCGCAAAAAGACATTTTACTTCGACGATAACCCGCTAATTGCGTGCACACTTACACAAGAGTATGCCAATTATTCTACGGAATTTGCGCATATGTGCGAGTGCGCTTTTTCCACTGACACCAGAGCGCGCGCGCAACACTCGCCATAGCACACCGCACCACCGACCGAACACCGACCACCGACCTACCGAATCAATCGGATCCGATTTCATCGAATATGCGCACCGCACTTGCCGCTAGCCAGCGATATCTTTCTCTTTCTCCTTGACGCGGATAATAGCACATGTCCGGACTAAAGCGGTCCGGGTCCGGTCGTGGAATAGCGCAAATTACTCCCTAAGTGTATCGAATGCGTTTAAGTCGCAATTTATCGATTTACGCCGATATTGATTGATTTAATGACCCCTAGGCCCGATGCACAAGAAGGAGCGCCAGCTCCAGCTTCGCGCGGGACAAACCGAACCGAAAGTAATTGCTGCTCGCATTCGATTGCCGCTGACACCAGTTCGATGGATGTTCATCGATGTCTGGAAATTAATAGATTTATTATGTGATGTCTGTTGACGTTTAAATCGTTCTCTGGCTCGCGCAGAGTGCCCATCGTGATCCTAGTCGCGAGGTGCATTCATTTCCTCATCTTTCTGGATACGAATCCGCAATTAATGTGCCGCTCGCCACTCTAGTTCTGTCATATTGGGTCAAACTTTTCCCCGTGGTGTAGGTCATGTCTTGCTCTGTCTGCGAGATGATGATGTGCGACAGGGATTTTAATGAGTATCTGGGATGCCTAACTGATTGAAGATGTCGCCGACGTCATGGCTGGTGTTGTGTCGTCGGTCCCTTTTGGCCGGCATTGTGTGTTCTCCTCTCGGACGACACAAAGTTGTCAATGTGACACAATTTTATCCTCCACTTTGAGGCGCCTAACTGCAGGACGAAAGGATGATGTTTTCACTGCAGTGCCCCATCGTGGAAATACTTACCGCGGCAAAGATCAAAAGTTGCTTGGTTTCTCCAACTGCAGAAGCGGCTTAGTCACGCGGAACTGCTGATTTCGACCGATAACCTCCAAACAATGAAAAAAACCGGTAGCACCAAAGTCAATCGGTTGATGCTCATTGCCTCCCGCAAGTCCTCAACTTATGGCCAAGGATGCGCTTAGCTCGGTTCTGTTGTGGAAGAGAAGGCGGCATTTTATTGCCTCCTACCTAACGCGAATACCTAGTCCAAGTAGACAATTGTCAAGTGCAGATGACAAAACTGTTGACAGTTTGCGTCTCTTGAATGCCAACGACGCCGCGCCGCCACCGCCGTAATGGGCTTTTGGGGCCGCCGTAGGAGGAGGACGATGATGTGACGATCGGAATACCCAATGCCAAGAAGTGCTGCCACTGCCACTGTCATGTGTGCTCCGTATGTACAGTAGCAGTTCTATAATTATTGGCGGAATCTCGATTCTCTATATGGGGATAGTCTAGGTATGCGGCAGGTTCATCTGGGTATGTGGGTTGCTCACCGGGGATGGTCTTCGCGATTATGGTTTTGGTATTTAACGAGACGCGGTATGTCGCCAGCCTTTGACTGAGATTGGGTTGGGAGTGATTGTTTTGCCAGATAATCAGAGATTGCTTGTGGAGGAGAACGTGTAGTTATGGACTTCATTAGGTCTAAAGGGTGTAGAGCAGCGCTATGTACATAATTTGGACGTGTGACAGTACAGGGGTTAATCTGAGACTTGTTTGTAAGGAATGGATATTGTAAAAATCATGTCAATGTCATACCTGGATGAGAGTGATAACAGGTCACAATCTGTTGGGTAAGCACTCCTATTGAATCAGACTGAATCACACCATTTATGCAAGAAATGCTAGGACATCCTTCATCTACTCTGTCACTGCCCCGCGATCAGAAACAGTCGAAATAAAATAATTGGTTGCTTCTACTTCGAGGACCGTTTCTGCTGCAAATCGGGATGGAACAAATATCTGTTTAAAGCGGATGGAACAACGCAGATCACCACATAAGTATCACACGTACTCTAATAAAACCGAAATCTCAACGAAGGGTAAGGGCGTATGGGCCCACGTAATCCTATGCGAGTTTGACGACCCACCTGGTCGTCAACATCCCATCCAACCTAACCTAACCAGGTTTCTCGTATTGGATAAGTGGCAAAGGAAACAAATAATTTACGATTTTAAGGTATTTTAAGGTAGACAAAGTCCTGTTATATCTGACATTTTGTCCAATTCGTCGATGCTGTGTGTCCTTTCGTGTCGACAGCATATACTTATTTTGATCCTCATTTACTGCTTAACACATTTTGCTTCCTTCGTGGCTATAACATTACATTACCGACCAATGATATCAATATCGTAGACGTATGCTAATACTTGCACCGTAGTAGTGTCCGATTTTTGGAAAATTGTGCCTCTGGTGTTAGCTGGGGAGTTTTCCACAATCCTCAAAAGAATCAAATTGAAGAAGTCACATGACAGCACATCGCCTTGCCTAAATCCTTTTCTGGTATCGAATGTGTCATTTCCGACCCTGATGGAGCAGCTACAATTCTCCATCGTCATCCTACACAAACGGACGAATTTGGGTGGTATACCAAACCTGGACATGGCTCTGTAGAGTTCGTTTCTATAAATGCTGTCGTATGCGACTTTGAAATCGATATAAAGGTGGTGGGTATCGAAGATTTGATCAGTTGTGGACTTTCCTGGCCTAAAACCACACTGAACAATCATGTTGTTCGTAAACAGTTTCAGGCGTTCACATATTACGGCAGATAGGATCTTGTAGGCGATGTTGAGGAGACTTATGCCTCTGTAGTTGGCGCAGTTCAGAGGCTCTCCTTTTTTTGTGGATCAGGAAAACGATGATGAGGTTCCATTCTTCAGGCAAACTTTAATGAGACCAGATTTGGCTGCTTATGAGTTGGTGGATGTTACTTGCGAAGTCATCTCCGCCAGCTTTATAAAGCTCAGCGGCAAGACCGTCATTTCCGTCAGCCTAGTTAAGCTTGAGTTTAGATATTGCTAACCTCGCTTTCCTTAGTTTGGGTGGTTGGCAGTTTTCGCTGCCGTTGCCAATATTAAATCGTTCGTTCTGCCTGACAGCGGAATGTTGTTCGTCATCGCCGTTTAACAGTCTGCAGTAGTGGTTCTTCCATATCCTCAGCATCGATTGTGTCTCAACTATGATATATCCTTGTTCATCTCGACAGTATTCTGTTCAAGACCTATATCATTGGCTTTGACGTTTTACATTTTGGTAAAACTTGGGGAGATCGTTCCTGGAGTGGCACCTCTTTATATCCTCGATCGCGCGCTTCTCTTGCTCTTTTTTCTTCTTTCTGAAAAGCCGGTGTTCTTCCCTTCTTCTCTGCCTATAGAGCTCAATGAAGCTCTCGTCTTCACCTGCAGATTAGCCTTGTAGGCTTCGTTCTTGGCTGCGAGCATCTGTCGGCACTCATCATCAAACCAAGGGCTTTTTGCTGGTGGGCGCGAGAAACCTCGGACATCAGTTGTGTTGGCATCGTTGCCATTGTTCTACGACATTTGATGCTGGTGGTATGGTGTTAATCGAGATGTTAAGGGATACGCATTGCGCGAAGGCCTTGGCGGTCTCTTGCGTCTTGCAGTCATTCGACATTAATTTTTTTCACAGTATTTCTGATTTGTTGTGGCGTGGTGGATATCCGCATTCTCACCTTGGCTGCAACAAGTTACTGGCCCGAGTCTATATTATCCCCTCGGAATGTTCGGACATCAAAAATATTGGATGTGTAGCTCTTATCTATCGCAATGTTATCAATTTGGTTGAATGTTCGTTGATCTGGATACCGCCATGTCCCCTTATGGATATAGAGGTGAGGTGTTCGATTTACTGGCCGAATTAAAGGCCAACAATGTAGGTAGTGGAAGGGTACCTCTACCTTACCTTGTATAAGCGGTTTACATTATCTTCATCTTTAATGAACGGATATAGCGGGTGCCCCAACATAACATGTTTTTTGTTTTTAAATAGGAACACGCGATTTAAGATTAAGGAGACGTTAGCAGGGCAAATGTAGTCTAATTCGACACACGTGGTGCATCAGTGTGGGAATAGTGTGGAGCGTATTATTTGCCGCTAAGGTATACTTTTCAAACGGAATTTCTCTGCACCAGCTTGCCTTCTAAATAGCTTCACTATTGCGCATCCTATCCCGGACCCAAAATCAAATGACACATAGATTACTGCATTCAGGTGAATCGTGAATGTGACAAGACGAAGACCTGAAGCCCTCTGCCTGAAAACCATTGAGAGCTTCAATCTTGAACGCAGTAGCGCTCTGCGCCCAAACATGTTTCTGGCATCGGAATTTTTGGTATTTCAAACTGTTTCTGATGACAATCATTGCCATCCGTACAAGTTTGAGATTGTACAGGAACTCTCCGAGGCGCTCCTAGAAAACATTTCAGAAGATTCAATTATTTTTTTTTTGTAATGATAAACCCCATTTTCACATGAGTTCATGTGTAAACAAAGATAACATGCGCTACTGGTCTGACACTCTGACACCAATCCCTGAGAATAACTTCAAAGGTAGTTATATTCTCACAGTTGGTTCCCAGTTTTTTGAAGTAAATGAAGTCAGAGGGCTAAGAAATTCTGAGCGCTAGGTGAACATCTTGGAGGAATTTTACGACTTCAAGAATCCATTCGGTCCCCTTATGATGTTTGGTTCCAATAGGCATCTAATCTCAAGAAAATCCAATTTGAAGTAACCATCTTACTCTTCCGGTTTGGCCCATTGTGATTTTTTGTATCTGTGTGTTTTTTGTTAATCCAGCTTTTATGCCAAATAACACCGGAAGGAAGGCCAACATTCGGGCAGAAACCGCTATGCTGATAAGGATCATAGCAAATGACAGAAATCGACTTATTTGATGTATGGGCAATTGGGCCATCCACCTGATATGATATTCAAAACTCTGTAAAAAGTAACTTAAGATACATATACTCTACCAAAAATGTGCATAAAGTAGGTGATCTTTCCGTCGAGATACGCCCAGCGTATTCCTTTTCCGGGATAGGAACTACATATATTTATTCTCTTTCAGTAGTATTTCCACAAGCTTCCTATCTTGCGTTTTCCGAATTTTTCCATTACGATTCTATTTATAGGTGATCATGAACCAAGATGTCAATTCAGATTCACCACAGATCTCGAACATTATCATGCGGTCTCTACCGACTTATCACTCCAATGCCAAACTCTCTTGTCAAATTGAAATCTTCATTGTCATCCCGAACTCTTGCGAGGCCAACATGTTTCATTAACACCCATATACCCAAGTATCACATTTCCAGTCAATCGTTCCCGTTTATCATTCCCATACGGCCGGTGCGGAGATAGCTCCAATAGCGTCTAACTACACATGTGTAAAACCATATTCAATCGAATTTATCGATAAATTCCGCGCGAACATATCCGAAAATGGAAACAAGATGCGCGACATTACAGAATCATGTGTAAATCCGTAATGGTGGCGCCCCGGCGCGTATCTGTGCGATTATATCTGTGATTTATGACCATTGACACCGTGGATGCCATCTCAATATCAAATCACGTCTCTCGGGTATCGCCTGCGAAACCAACACAACGCACTGCGAATGCGGAACATTCTATGCTGAGGAGTTCACATCAACAAAGTAAATGGGAGCTTAATGGTGTTCGGGCTTAATTAAGTGTCGGTTGGAATTACGCTTAATTGATTGGCCATTGGTAATTGTAATTGAAACCTCATAACTGGTCAAATCAAGCAAAGGAGTAAAAGTACGACAACAACAACAAGAAATTATGAATTACTAAAACGACTCGCAATTAATCATCGACCTGGCGGAATGGGCCCTAGTTTTCCCATGGTCCAGAATGTGCTTTAAGATTTATGTCAGCCATTAGACAGCGGGAAAAATTTGATTTGATGCAAGCGAATGTTTTATTTTGCAAAAATAAGAACACATATCATCAGTCCCATGAGTGTACCCACGCTGGGGAATTTTCAAAGCAGGGTGCTGCAAAAGTTAATAAATTTGATTTTTTGATATTTTGTTAGCTCTAACATGGATTTGGGATTATGGGGAGAAAGTACTGAAAAGTCTCGAGAAACATCATTTTTGGTCCGAGGTTCATTTCAAATAAAGTTGACATTTATTTACTTTTTGTCAATACCAGACCTAACTCTTAAACTGTTGCCAAAAGCAGTCAATCCTGTCTGAAGATATCTTCTATTCACTCAACATCACGATGGAAGGTTGACTTTGAAAAATTGCTTGATTCAACTGAACAGAATTTATTGCAGATAGCACCTTCTGTATTTACTCCTGTCCTGTCTTCAGCACTTGATTAAAAAAAAAACTCATGATAGGGCGTATCTTTATCCAAATCCGTTACATGTTTGACTAGTTCAGATAAGCTGTTTCCAAATTAAACGCTTTATCAAGTGTCCTTCAGTGTTAGCTGACACAGCTATTGCAGTTTTGATGGTATCCCGAATTCCACCAGGAATTTATAAAGCTCTCGGCGATGGATGCTACCATACGAGTCCTTGAAGTGTGATGTGTCTCGACTTGAAATTCGTTGGTCGAATACCTTAAGCTGCTGCAAAGCAGACATTACTGTCATCCAGAAAATACGTGGAGATGAAAAACTGCGACAGATATAAGTAAGAAGGCATATTCCCCGAAGACATCAGTGAAAGCATTGTAACAATCCGCATCGTCAAATTATCAATTATAAGTCTTATATGCTTGAAAGTTTTTGAAAATTTGGGCTTTGGTTGATCTGCTGGTTCAGTGTTGTAAAGACTCTTTTTTTTTTTAGAGGTATAGAACATCGAATTGAAATAAAACACAAGAAAATCGTTTTAACTTGGCTTTATTGGAAGGATAATTTTATGCCATGGTTTGGTTCGAATAAAGCCAAGTCAAGAGGTCCAACTGGCTTCCAAGTCCCCTAACGTTTCTGGTTTGTTAGCGTTGACGAGCGAATTCACATATCCCCAAAGAAAATAATCCAATGGTGTCAAATCACACGATCTTGGTGGCCAATTGACAGGTCCATTTCGCGAAATTATGCACTCATCGAATGTTTCCTTCAATAAATCGATTGTGACGTGCGCTGTGTGGCATGTAACGCCGTTGTCATCCACATTCATGCCATCCAATTCGGGAACAAAATAGTCGGTTATCGTGGCTCTATACCGGTCTCCATTAACGGTAACTGACTCTCCAGCATCATTTCGGAAGGTGTATGACCCAATGACTCCACCAGCCCGTAGAGCACACCAAACAGTCAGTTTTTGGGGATGTAATGGCGACTCAACGTGATGTCATAGCCACGTTTGCTAGTATAGAGAATTAAGCGGCAAAAATGGGTTTAGCAGTAAATGAGGGTAAGACTAAGTATATGCTGTCAACACGAAAGGACACACAACATCGACGAATTGGACAGAACTTCACCATTGACTGATATCATTTGAGTAAGTACGGTACTTTGTCTACCTCGGCTCCGCTATTAATCTGACAACAACATCTCACTCGAACTACTAAGGAGATCCTATATAAGACCCTGATTATCCCAGTCCTGCTCTACGGCGCTGAAGCATGGACCGTATCAAAAGCGGATGAAGAAATCCTTGGTCGATATGAGAGAAAAATTCTTCGAAAAATCTTCGGTCCCGTTTGCGTTGACGGGGAATGGAGACGAAGATTCAACCACGAACTATACGAGCTGTACAGCGACATACCCCTAGTCATTTAACTCCGCATTGGACGTTTAAGATGGCTAGGACATGTAGAACGAATGGACACCAATACTCCGGCTCGCAGAGTCTTCGATTCCCAGCCAGGCGTCGTACGCAGTAGAGGAAAACCTCGCCTTAAGTGGCGCGCACAAGTAGAAACCGACCTCAACCAACTTGTAGTGCACAGCTGGAGGCAGTTACCTAATGACCGGGCTAATTGGAGAGGCATGTTGGTTGAGGCCCAGGTTCATCCCGGACTGTAGCGCCACTTAAAAAAAAAATGGCGTCTCAATTGTCTCATATGGATTTTCTTCACTCCATATGAGGCAATTTTGCTTGTTGTCATAGCCATTTAACCAAAAATAAGCCGCATCACTGGACAACATTTTGCGATGAAAATCAGCATCAGCATTTCGAAATGGAAAAAAAGCCCCTCTACAAAAAATCATTGACACCCGCGGATGTTATTACCATTTGAAGTTGAAATTCTATTCAAAACTGTCAATGAAAACTAAATTATGATCTGACAATTTTGGAAAAAAAAAAACGAATACAACGAAATTTAGCATATACCTAACCACGCACGCAACCCAAATCCAACAGTAAACCCAAGCAGAGGGGTTGTAGGGCAGGATGCATACATCCAATTTCGCACCCATCCCAAATCCAATAGTTGGCCCAAGCAGGAGGATGAACCCCACCTCCCCCCGCCCCCCACAGAAGGTCTGGGTTCGATTCCCAGCCATAGCAATACCTAAATCATTTTTCACTGGCCCTCCACTCGTGATGTTCTGACAAATCATCCGAGTAGTATCAATTGTCAAGAAAAGCTTATCTCAACTTAGCCGTTAAGAGTCGGCATAAAACAGGAAGCCCCGCCATTGTGCAAGAAGTGTCGTGTGAACTAAGTGCTGCTGACAACATTATTAAATGATGTCGTGAAGTCTCTTAGTTGGATGATTTTATCTGTTGTCGTTTCGTGGATGCTGTGCTTTTCAACGAACCGTAGAAAACTGTTCCCCTTACCGATTTTTGCATTAAAGTCCCCAAGTACGATTATCACACTGTATTCCGGACAGAATCCGTAGGCTCCGTCCAGGAGGTTGTAAAATACCTCCTTTATAGGGTCTTCAGTCTGATCGGTGCACATATAAAGCTGATGTTGCCAAATGTTGGTCCGATGCTGATCACAGCCAGGTGATCACTAATCGACTTAAAGACGATTACTTTTGATCAACGCTTAAATTAATATTTTAGGTACTTTATCATCACATCTGTAGGGATCAGAACAAAATGAGTGTTTAACGGTAAAAATTGTTCTGTAATTGGCAATCTGGTTCTCTACAACCGAAAATCATAAAATCTAGCCTATTAAGCATCTAACTGGAAGTGATGGCCTAGCTTCAAAAGCAACCATTCATGTGTACTCCTTACACCATGTGAGCATCCAAACAGGTGCTCTTTTCATGAAAATTGAAAATACGTGGATGATTTTTTTAGATCATCGCGGGACTACTACTTCAATCCTTGATTTTAAAGAAACCAATTTCAATTGAAGTTCCTATACAATCACGGAAAAGCGACAGACCCACATTTAATAAGCCTCAAGCCGAAATTAGATCGTGTATAATCGGCCAAGCTGAACCAGATGGATAGCTACAAAATGACGACATCCTCAACCTGGTTGTTACATCGCCTAAAAATAACAAATATTACTTATCGGGTCGTAAGATTGGCAACATTGATTTGTTTCATGTGATATTCATCATATTCTTGTTAACCAACAATCACAGAAGAAACAACATTCAAGCTGCCTACTTGATCCTGTTTAAGTCCTTAAAAATACACCGCTGGCTTTTACCGATTTTCGGTTGAAGGCATCTACTTCTGGGACCACCCTATACAAACCGCACATGCTAATATCTACTCTACACATGGTAAATTCATAAGATTTTGCAATTAATTCAAAGAGATCAACAGCAACAACAACAACCGAGAGTCCGGTCAGCAGAGCGAGAGGCTGTAACAGCAAACAGTCACATTGACAGACAGAATGGCAGCCAAAGACACATTATTCATACCGCATTACGGGGTGGTATAGGCCAGTATCTCTGAATATTCTCATTTTATTCGCAATCGCGCAATCTGCCCACAAGTCCTGTTGGGATACTTGTTTATGCAATTTAATTAATTCCTTGGTGAATGAAAAGCGCTCAAAAGAGAACAAAACTGGGAAAATGAAAGGAGAATGCGATCCACTGTGCGCTGCGTAGTGACATTTGCCGATCGGACCGCGCACATACCAACTCCAATACACACACACCAGAGATGATGCATTTGATAAACAGGTTGAGGCCAATGGAGGCGTATGTGGGAATTTAATCAAGCTGGACTCCGTGTCGGAAACATACGGTGGGAGAAGGTTGCTCTCTTCTGTATTACTCTTCTGACTAAGTGTAATCACTTTTGGGATTTGCTAGATGCAAACGAGAAGCGGGACGTATCTGGTAGGTATCTGGTTTGCAGTTGGACGGACAGAATGTCATGTCGACGAGGTTGAGATGATAAGTACACGTATACAACGATTGATGGTGTCACTGACAATAAAACAATTGTATAACAGCACTTTCTAAAGGATTCATATTGATTACTGTTGTTAGTGGAGGAGGTATTGTTTCCACAAGATCATATCGTGTGAGGAAATCAGAATGAAGTTGGATGCGGTTTGTATTAAAACCATCGAAAACTGCTTTCAGATATTCAGCCCTATAGAGGTATCCGTCGGAGCGGACAATTTTCCGCAACGCGTACTTCGTCGGAGGTTTAAATTCTATTCGAGGTATGTGTCATCGAAAAAAAAAATTCTACACAAATGCGACGGCTTCACTTCACTACAATTCGTAAAAAAAATTCCGCGAAGAATTCGTGTCGGAGAAAATCGGAAAAAGAACGGCAAATAGCTGTCAAAAATTGCACGAAAAATGCACCTGAACGTAGTTCAACGCAATTCGCCTGGATGCGTTACAAAATGTCGGAGAAATATTCCGAACAGCTTTTCGGAAGAATACATCGAAGCAGAAATCCTCCGAATCGTACAAAATCGGAGAATTTTGATACCTCGATAGGGCCGATTATAAACGTGATGCGTGCTCGAACATTGTTTTTGTTGTGTTTCCGTCGTTTGATTGAGGTGATTACGAAGGATATAATCGCTTACAAACTTATTAACATAAGATCGGCTACCGTCCGGAGTACACATGGGCTTCAACCATTATGTCTCCCCAATTAGCACGGCCATTAGAACACTGCATTCAGCTGTGCACTTCAAGTTGGTTAAGGCATGTTTCTACTTCCGAAAGCACTTCAGGCGAATACACTGTGGACCGGAATATTGGCGTTCATTGGATCTACAAATCCTAGATGTATTGGTTTAGTCATTGTATCTTGTAAGTTAGTATTAAAATTACTTACTTACTTAAGTGGCGCTACAGTCCGGGATGAACCTGGGCCTCAACCAACATGCCTCTCCAATTAGCCCGGTCCTTAGCTAACTGCCTCCAGTTGCTCACTCCAAGTTGGTTGAGGTCGGTTTCCACTTGTGCGCGCCACTTAAGGCGAGGTCTTCCTCTACTGCGTCCAACGTATGGCTGGGAATCGAAGACTCTGCGAGCCGGAGTATTGGTGTCCATTCGTTCTACATGTCCTAGCCATCTTAAACGTCCAATGCGGTTGGTCATTTTGACCTGGGGCATGTCGCTGTACAGCTCGTATAGTTCTTGGTTGAATCTTCTTCCATAGCCCGTCAACGAAAACGGGACCGAAGATTTTTCGAAGAATTTTCCTCTCAAATCTACCAAGGATTTCTTCATCCGCTTTTGATACAGTCCATGCTTCAGCGCCGTAGAGCAGGACTGGGATGATCAGGGTCTTATATAGGATCTCCTTAGTAGTTCGAGTGAGGGCTTTACTACTAAATTGCCTTCTTAGCCCGAAGAAACAGCGGTTGGCAAGATTAATTCTTCGTTTGATTTCTGACGAGATGTTGTTGTCAGAGTTAGTAGCGGAGCCGAGGTAGACAAAGTCCCGTACTACCTCAAAGTTATATCTGTCAATGGTGACGTTCTGTCCAATTCGTCGATGTTGTGAGTCCTTTCCTGATGACAGCATATACTTAGTCTTACCCTCATTTACTGCTAAACCCATTTTCGCCGCTTCCTTCTCTATACTAGCTAACGTGGCTATGACATCACGTTGAGTTCTACCAATGATGTCAATATCGTCAAAGTATGCTAGTAGTTGCACCGACTTTTGGAAAATTGTGCCTCTGGTGTTGGCTTTGGAGTTTTGCACAATCCTCTCAAGAATCAGATTAAAGAAGTCTCATGACAGCGATTCGCCTTGCCTAAATCCTTTTCTGGTATCGAATGTGTCGGTGAGATCGTTTCCGACCCTAATGGTGCAGCGAGAATTCTCTATCGGCATCCTACACAAACGGACGAGTTTGGGCGGTATACCAAAACTAGACATGGCTTTGAAATCGATGAATAGGTGGTGGGTATCGATTTGGACTTCTTGGGTTTTTTCCAGGATCTGCCGAAGTGTGAAAATTTGATCGGTTGTGGACTTTCCTGGCCTAAAACCACACTGATAAGGGCCAATCAGGTTGTTGGTAAACGGTTTCAGGCGTTCACATATTACGGCAGATAGGATCTTGTAGGCGATGTTGAGGAGACTTATGCATCTGTAGTTGGCGCAGTTCAGAGGGTCTCCTTTTTTGTGGATCGGGCAAACGATGCTGAGGTTCCATTCTTCAGGCATATTTTCATCCGACCAGATTTGGCTTATGAGTTGGTGGATGTGACTTACCAAGTCATCTCCGCCGGCCTTTTAGAGCTCAGCGGGAAGGCCGTCATTTCCGGCAGCCTTATTAAGCTTGAGTTTAGATATTGCTATCCTCACTTCACTCAGGTCGGGTGGTTGGCAGTTTTCGCTGTCGTTGCCAATATTAAATGGTTCGTTCTGCCTGACAGCGGAATGTTGTTCGTCATCGCCGTTTAACAGTCTGCAGAAGTGGTTCTTCCATATCCTCAGCATCGACTGTGTCTAAACTAAAATATTCCCTTGTTCATCTCGACAGGATTCTGTTCGAACCTTGTATCCTTGGATTTGACGTTTTAAACTTTGGTAAAACTTGCGAACATCGTTCTTGGTGTGACGCCTCTCTACATCCTAGATCTCGCGCTTTTCTTACTCTTTTTTTTTTCTTTCTGAAAAGCCGGTGTTCTTCCCTTCTTCCCGCCTATAGAGCTCAATGGCAGCTCTCGTCTTCACCTGACACTTAGCCTTATAGGCCTCGTTCTTGGCTGCGAGCATCTGTTGGCATTCCTCATCAAACCAGGGGTTTCCTGTTGGTGGCCGCGAGAAACCTAGCACATCAGTTGCGACTGATCTAATGGCTTGTTGGCATCGTTGCCATTGTTCTTCGACATTAGATGCTGGTGGTATAGTGTGAATCGAGAGGTTAAGGGATACGCGTTGCGCGAAGGCCAAGTCGGATCGAATATCTTGGATTAAGAACTACGCGATCGCAGACGCCCAGTGACTGGAAGCAGTGTGTGCAGAACCATATTCGCATTTAGACTATTTCAACAAACACCATACAATTCCACGTACCTAGATATAGAAGCCCGTCATCTACCTCCAGACAATGCCGTGTTTTTTTACTACTTGCTCTGTTTACAATTTCTGAGTTGAAGTGCGGGGTTTTCATTTTTCAAAGCCTGTCTCAATTTATTGTGAAAAATAAAACCACGACATGATAGAAGCACCACACTTTGATAACACAGTTGTTGGCCAGTGGGTTATGTGTCGTGGGAATCAACTGCTCGTGAGAACCAACCACACACTTGTGCGCGCAATTTTCTTCGCGCTCCGAAATGTCACCCAGTAATTCTATTTCTCGTGCGTTGTGCTGAATCTCCGCGCAACTGGTCTAACGTGTGTTCATAAGTATATCTGTGTCTGCGACACTTTTCTAGGAACTCACCATCGCCGACTGTAAGTCTTCCCGATAGAAATCAGAGAATTGCCAAATATTTGAACTACACTCGCGATAAGCAACTGTGGGAGTCATGACCAAGCACGAACATGACTGATAAGCAGTACGCAAAGAAATCGCTAAAAACCCTGATGTTTGTCCAGAAAGTCGTCTTGTTTGCACTCAAGTCGTTTACGAGGTTCTATCGATTGTAAGCAAACATAGAAATCAAACTCTTATCTGGGTCCGAGTGCAATACGACTCCATGCGTCAAGAATCGATTTTAAAGTGTTTACCATCGATTGTGGGAACATGCGTAAACATATCTAGATTGCTTCCGCATACAGGTTACCGCGCATTCAATCACTCGATAGGATGTACCACAACACCGCCCGGTCTGGCCGTAAAATTTATTCCATGCTCTACACACATAAGTAGTTTGCACCTCAGCCCGTGTCCATCCTCCCGAGAGGAAGGCTCTGGCTAAATGGAATCGAAAATTTAATTTCTGTTGTTGGTTATAATACAAGTGCATCGTTTAACTAGACCAGCCCTAGATCCTGTGCTGAATGTTAATCGCGGTCCCGTCCCACACCACATTTGTGGACGCTCATCACATCCCAAAATGCCAGCACATCATCATCGCCGCACGGGCATCCAACACAGACCAGAGAACAAAATATCGGGGATACTAACAAGAACGTTTCCAGCTAAAACACAACAAGGAACAAGGAACCATTCATCTCCGAACACCGCACACACACTCACGCCGAACCTACGGAGAAAAAAGTGGTTCAATACATCGCGGTCAAGTATATAGCTAACACCAAGGCGCACATCTCGATCTCCGTCCAGAAGACAAAAGTTGAGGGCGAAACTACTGAAAAATTGCAAATTACCTCACGTAGCAGCGATTTGAGTCCCGACTACGGGTGCACAAAGCGCTTTTTCTCGAACGGAATCGATAATTCAGATCATGTCCCACAAACAACATCGCCTCTGCCAGCACCACCACTTGGACACGTATGTCCCGCCACAATTGGCAAGGTCCAGCACTACACTGACCAAGCGAGCGTTCACAGTATATCATCACGTGAACATCTCCCACTCCAATGGACATTAATCAAGACGGGGCACCGCAGCAGAACAAAAAGTGGGAGGATGCAGCACACCCGCAGACAAAGGGACGAGACGAGATGTAAGCTGGCTGCCCCCAGCCAAATGTGTGCTGTTTCAATGGACTGCTTGCTGATTCTAGAGCAGGCTGTCGGAGCTGATGTGTCTTCTCGGTTGGTATGCAACAGCTTCTGCAGCAGCAGCACTAGCAGCGTGCAGCCGCGAACTTCTGCGAAATTATTTATCCGCAGTGCATCTGAATTGCGCAGAGAATTCCACCTCCACCGCTGGTAACCCAGGGCATCGGAGATGGTTCATTGGTGGTGCTTGGATATTTTACGATGCGTATGGACGAAGGTATGGGAATTTTCGGGTGAACAATAAACGCAAAAAAAATATAATCAACATAAGAGGGCGCATTCTTAGCGAAGCCCGCACGCTCTTATTTGGTGCAATTTCAATATCCGGTCGAAGTTATTCGTTGTTATAGGAACCCATTCCGTTGTAGCTGTGTGAAGTTAGGAAATTGGTAATCATCGAGAGATGACCTCGTTTGTTGGGCTGAATAGTTGAACTCTCAGGATGAAATAGTTTAACAAATTCTAATTCTAAGCATGATTGGGCATAGCAATCCACTATAAGATCTTTGAACTTTTTTTAAGGGCTTTGGCTTAGTCATAGGTAGGTAATTTGGTTTTCTCTGCGTTGATAACAATAAGATTTCAAATATAACAGGACATGATACCGGAAGCTTTGCCAAATGCTTTTTTCCTTCAGCAAGTGTTCTATTGCCGAAATTATCATAATGGTAGCTTTCCGATCCGTTCCGGTCAGGCTCCGTTCGATCTTCTTCTGGGTCTCTAACAAATCCAGTCCAAATTCTCATAAGCTACTCAGCAACACTACTAGACGAAGTAAGTGGTCAGCAGCAGTACCAAGTTCCTCTCCAACTTCATGGATCCTTACATAGTTTTTTTTTTATAATTTTAGCAATCGTTTACCGTCTGGACGAGGACCTACATGACGCCGTCTTCGATCGGTTCACGACGTGCCTTCACAGATCACCTGTTAAAACACTACTAGACCAATATCGCGCTACTACCGATTGACAGGTTATTGGAGATTTTAACGCAAAGGTAGGAAGAGAAGACGTCTTTAGCAGTTTTGTCAGAAAACACAGCCAACACGACAACAAGTTTGGCAACGAACTTAGGCTAATTGACTTCGCTACGGAACGAAATGCCACTATAGCCAGCACACGGTTTCCTCACCTCGATATCAATAAGGGGACATGGCGGTCTACAGATCAACGAACAGTCAACCAAATTGATCACATTGCGATAGACAAGAGGCATGCATACAGTATTTTGGATGTCCGAACATTCCGAGGGGCTAATATCGACCACTACCTTGTTGCAGCCATCGTAAGGATGCGGATATCTGACACGCCACAGCAAATCAGAAATACTGTGAAAAAATTTCACGTCGAAGGATTGCAATCGCCAGAGACCGCCAAGGCCTTCGCGCAATGCTTATCCCATAACCTCTCGATTCACCTCATACCAACAGCATCAAATGTCGAAGAACAATTGCAATGATCCCAACAAGTATGCCTGACTGGATCGCTTGCTGATCCACAAAAAAGGAGACCCTCTGAACTGCTCCAACTACAAAGGCATAAGTCTCCTTAACATCGCCTACAAGATACTTTCTGCCGTAATATGTGAACGCCTGAAACCGTTAACCAACAACCTGATCGGCCCTCATCAGTGCGGTTTTAGGCCAGGAAAGTCCACAACCGATCAAAATTTCATACTTAGGCAGATTCTGGAAACCGCATATGACAGCATTTATAGAGACTAACTGAAAAGATTCATTTAGAGTTTTGGTATACCGCCCAAACTCGTCCGTTTGTGTAGGTTGACGATGGAGAACTTCTGCTACTCCATCGGTGTCGGAAACGACCTAACAAGGCAAGGCGATGCGCTGTAATGGGACTTCTTCAATTTGATTCTTGCGTGGATTGTGCGAAATTCCCGAGCCAACACCAGAGGCACAATTTTCCAAAAATCGGTGCAACTACTAGCATTCGCCAACGATATTGACATCATTGGTAGGACTCAACGTGATGTCATAGCCACGTTTGCTAGTATAGAGAAGGAAGCGGCAAAAAATGTGTTTAGCAATAAATGAGGGTAAGACTAAGTATATGCTGTCAACACGAAAGAACACACAACATCTGGACAGAACGTCACCATTGACAGATATAACTTTGAGGTAGTACGGGAATTTGTCTACCTCGACTCCGCTATTAAATCTGACAACAACATCTCGTCAGAAATCAAACGAAGAATTTCCAACCGCTGTTTCTTCGAGCTAAGAAGGGAATTTATTTGTAAAGCCCTCACGCGAACTACTAAGAAGATCCTATATAAGACCCTTATCATCCCAGTCATTCTATACGGCGCTGAAGCGTGGACCTTATCAAAAGCGGATGAAGAAATCCATGGTCGATTCGAGAGAAAAATTCTTCGAAAAATCTTCGGTCTCGTTTGCGTTGACGGGCTATGGAGACGAAGATTCAACCACGAACTATACGAGCTGTACAGCGACATACCCCTTTTCAAAAAACTCCGCATTGGACGTTGAAGATGCCTAGGACATGTAGAACGAATGGACATCAATACTCCGGCTCGCAGAGTCTTCGATTCGCAGCCAGACGTGGGACGCAGTAGTGGACTACCTCTCCTTAAGTGGCGCGCACAAGTAGAAACCGACCTCAACCAACTTGGAGTGCGCAACTGGAGGCAGTTAGCTAAGGACCGGCCTAAATGAAGAGACATGTTGGTTGAGGCCCAGGTTCATGCCGGACTGTAGCGCCACTTAAGTAAGTAAGATTAGCCATTGAATTGTAGGTCTTGTCATTGGTCAAAAACTACATTTAAGTCAACATTTAAAAGACTAACGGAAGTAATGTGATCAGAGGTGTTTTTCAGGTAAATCGAATGATATTGCCTGGAAATCCCAAGATGCCTTTCACAGCAGTTAACTAACGGTACATTTTTCTGCATTTTATTACACCCTATCCCATAGGGGTATATTAGTTTTGATACATAGTTTGTAACATAGAGAAAAAATTTAGCTACATATACCTCAAAATATAGGTATTGACTCAGAATCGCTAGCTGAGTCGATTCAGCCATGTATGTCACCGATTGTAAGGCCTAAAATTTTGAGCTAGGATAATGAAATTTGGTATATAAATGTCCGAGGCTACAAAACCAGTGCACACATTTTCAAAATCCGCTGACTGCCACGCCCACTTTTTAGAAAGACGTTATTTTTGATCAAACGGTTAAGAATTTCGAAAAAAATGTTTGAATAACATATTTAGACCATCGCAATATCTATATTTTGTCCCTATGAAGTTTTTTGGGCTTTATTTTGCTTAAAAACATATGTATGCCCGGATAGGGGATATGTATGCAGGAGACGGGCATTGTTTTTTTTTCGAACCATTAAATATATAGTGCCACGACCACTTCTTAGGGATATTTAACAGGCGTATGGAATGGGATATGGTATTCAACAATTCGCACAGCGGATTGCAGCCTTCTCATATGTTTGTAATTGTATTGCAAAGTAGTTTTTAAAGAATGTTTGTCTGCCAATCGGAGTTGCGACTTTTTTTTTATCACGAGTAGATATAAATACATTTTTGGCAGCTAACATTAATTTCACGGTTTGTGATTATTGGACTTAATCTAAGGGTTTAGTTCTTTGAAGGCGTCACAATATATTGCATTGTTTCGACTTCTAAATCAATCGAATGTTGGATACACTATTTTTGATGGACGTAGAGCATGATAGTCGAGGTAACCATTAATCGTTCGAATTACTCCTTGCGTGAGTTTCGGATATTAAACAGACGTCGATATCTTTTTCTTGCATAAACAATTCAAGTTCTCCAAGTTTCTGCCAAAGGCCATTGGTATTCTACGTAAGAATTTTAAGAAACCTATTCATGTTAAAGGTGGAGGATGTCTGTTGTGAATACAATTTTCAAGCTTAACTAGCCTGTCGAAAATAAGTTTATTCGTTTTGCTTTATTCTTCAAGTCTTGCAAGAATAATCGAAAAAACGTTAGAAACGGGGTCAGGTGAGCTATTTGTACGGGTATTGTAGCTTGGGCATACGTTTGTATATTTACTTACATAAATGGAGCTACAGTCCGGAATGAACCTGGGCCTAAGCCAACATGCCTCTCAAATTAGCCCGATCCTTAGCTAACTGTCTTTAGTTGCGCACCCCAAGTTAGTTGAGGTCGGTTTCTATACTTCGGTGCCCACCACTTAAGGCAAGGTATTCCTCTACTGCATCCGACGTCTGCTGGGAATCGAAGACTCTGCTAGGAGTATTGGTGTCCATTTGTTCTACATGTCCTAGCCATATTAAACGTCCAATTCGGAGTTTTTTTTTACTAGGGGCATGTCGCTGTACAGCTCGTATAGTTCGTGGTTGAATCTTCGTTTCCATAGTCCGTCAACGCAAACGGGACCGAAGACGATTTTTCAAAGACTTTTCCTCACGAATCAAACAAGAATTTGTTCATCTATTTGAAACAAGGTCCATGCTTCAGCACCGTAGAGCAGGACTGGGATGATCAGGGTCTTATATAGGATCTCCTTAGTAGTTCGAGTGAGGGCGCGGTTACGGCCAACGATAGTCCACGCTAGTGCGCTAGTAAAAAAATCGTGGACGATTGTTCACGCTTGTTCAAGCTAGTAAACATGAAAATTAAATGAAATTACAAGCGCGGACTGGCGTGGACTAGCTCGGACTTGCGCGGACTATGTCGGACTAGCGCGAACGTAAACAGAGTGATCTGCGACCACGTTATTGATTATACATACATTATACTAGCGCACTAGCGCGAACTAGCGCCAATGCTTACTAGCGTTGGTCGTAACCGGCCTGATGGCTTTACTACTAAATTGCCTTCTTAACCCGAAAAACAGCGGTTTGCGAGAGTCAGAGTTAATAGCGGAGCCGAGGTAGACAAAGTCCCGTACTACCTCAAATGGTGACGTTCTGTCCAATTCGTCGATGTTGTGTGTCCTTTCGTGTTTTATTTACTGCTTAACCCATTTTTGCCGCTTCCTTCTTTATACTAGCAAACGTGGCTATGTATCACGTTGAGTCCTAACAATGATGTCAATATCGTCGGCTTATGCTAGTAGTTGCACCAATTTTTGGAAAATTGTGCCTCTGGTATGGCTCAATCATCTCAAGAATCAAATTCAATAAGTCACATGACAGCGCATCGCCTTGCCTATATCCTTTTCTGGTATCGAATGTGTCGGTGAGGTCGTTTCCGACCCTGATGGATCAGCGAGAATTCTCCATCGTGATCCTACACAACTGGTGGGTGGCATTTTTTGCTGCCCTTGCCAATATTGAATAGTTCGTTCTACCTGATTAACCAAAGCGGATTAAGCTGAATTAAGCTTCCAATGCCATTTGATACCACTCGAATGATTTGTCAAATTTTTACGAAAGGAGGGCCAATTAAAAGCAACCGCTGGACACTTGCTATTTACTCAGGTATTACCGAAGTTTTTTTTATAAAACTCAAGAATATCTGCAAAACGCATCCCTCCACAGCGAATTTATCCCTTTCTATCCTTAATCATTAAAAATGTTCGTGTCCCTTTAAATTCATCCAAGCAAGTCCTTATCTCGTGCCCACAAATTGCACAGCGTAATCCTCCAACAGAGCAGGAAATCAAAATCACCTACCAGTCGGCCATAGACAACTCACAAGTCGCAGGACAAAATGTTTCATGTTAACGCCATTCACCTCTAACACAGATAACACACGATTATTGTCTCTTTCATGCGTATTTCCTTAGTGTCTCATCAGCCTGACCATAAATCGATCCCTAATCTTCCACCCAGAAGTAACAAGCTCTTCTCGCGCTCCATACGCACAAGAGCAAATAATTCCTCATGTCCGCTGGCTTGGCGATTTATGCCACATCACACTCCATTCACAGACACCACAACACCTCGATGCGATGGTCATCTAAGAGCAGCCTCAACTTTAGCTAGCGAACAACTCGAAAGGCCAATCGTTTAGACAGAGCCCCCCAGTGAAATGTGAATATGCATCCAGTTACAACACGCACCTGTGCACAGGCACATGTACAATGCCCTAGCTGCAGGCTTATCACCGCCATCGTATGGCCTATACATTCCTCAGCTTTCAGATCGCCACGGAGCCTTATGGGCACGCGTATGCGAGCAAAGCCCGTGTGTGTGCATTATGGGTAACATTGTATCGCCTGACAAACGACATGGTGCTGCTCCTTATTTGAGCCACGGTGACCATCATCACCAGCCAAGCTGCTGCCGGCGATAGCGCGTAATTGCGCGATTGGGATCTTCACAGCTCCAGATGCCTAATTAAGAGCCAGCTAGTAAATACGGTAAACCGAGGGGGCCAAAGGTTAGCGGACTATGCACCATGTGATGTGCCCATTAGTCAGGCGAGCACAGCATCGCTTTCTAGCACTACAAGACTGTTGTACACCATAGCAGCAGGTGGAATTTTCACGAACATAGCTGTCCATTGTTTTTGGAATAATTGCGATTAGAACTAGTTCTGCAAATTGGATCGGTTGGATACCGTATGAAGCGCGAACTAAGGATCTAACATTTGCGCGCGCCGATGAAGATTCCTCGGCGCAGATAAAGCTAGACGCGCATCGGACAACTAATTAGGCGATGGCTCAATTAAGCAAACAAGGCTCGTAATGAACCGGAACTGGAGAAACTAGAAAGTGCTGCAGCCAGCCAGCAGTGGCATCTTCAGATCAATTAGTTGTCTAGAGTCGGCAGAACAACCCCTATGCACTGGTGATTCGAAGGTGTTCTTTGCGATACAATGGAATTGGGTATGCGGTGTCGCGAATTCGTCTGGATAGGGGTAAAAATATGCGCAAACTCCTACAATTCCCACGGTGGGTGTGAGCAATTCACTGATAACAGCGATTTCGCACTTTTCTATGAATCGGCATTTGTTTGCCTGTCGCAGGGGTTCGTTCGGTGCGCGTAACGCGACGACCAGAAGTTGGCGATGAAGGAATGTCATTGTTAGCCATTCGTGTGAATTGACGGTTTATTGCCGTTGACATAAGTCATTACTCTTGTAAACAACGGGATTAGGTTATAATGGTTGAACACGTATTTTATTTGTGTCAATCAATATTTTTGGCAAGTAAACAAAAACTAGGGACCGGCTGGAAGTCGTAGGAGCTGGGAGTGCTCTCAAACACTCATTTCACAACAATTCAAGTGTGTGTAATATGTTTACATCAAGGGGGGGGGGGGGGCTGGCAAAACAACCGATGTGAATCCTGTAGAAAGTTGATGGAAGTAGCCGAAGGTGTTCTTGCAAAGAAGATAAGTCATCTTTAGTCGGGTTTGTTGGAAATTTAGATAATCAGATGGCAGGTTTGCACGCTGATACAGAACATCGCTTCCATCAATGAGGTATGTCGTTGCTTCCTTTTTCTTAAGTCATCTGTCAAAAAGAAATGTTTTCAGTATACTCTGCCATATAATCATGCAAAGACTTACAAACGAGCAACGATTGCAAATTTTTGAAATTTATTATCAAAATTCGTGCTCTGTGAAAAATGTTCAAATCTGCTGTTTTATCGAAAAATTGTGTTCAGCGATGAGGCTCATTTATGGCTCAACGGATACGTAAATTAGATAAACTGTCGCATCTGGAGTGATCAACATCCACATGCCATACAAGAATTACCGATGCATCTCGAAGAAACGACAGTTTGGTGTGGTTTATGGGCTGGTGGCATCATCGGTCCATTTTTCTTCAAAGACGACCGTGGAAGAAACGTTACCGTCAACGGCGAACGATATCGAGCCATGCTACGTGACTTTTTTTTGCCTCAGTTGGCTGAATTGAACTTGGTTGACATGTGGTTTCATCAAGACGGTGCCACACAGCTAGTGAAACAATGGAAATGTTGAAAAATGAATTTGGTGAGTAGCCCTGTGAGTTGGCCGCCAAGATCATGTGATTTAACGCCTCTTGATTATTTCTTGCGGGGTTATGTGAAGTCGTTAGTCTATGTAGATATAAGCCGAACACGATTGAAGCCTTACAGGATAAGATAACCGCGTAATTCGTGGAATACAGGCCGAAATGCTCGAAAAATTGACGCAAAATACCTTCCGAATGGACCATTTAAAACGGAGCCGCGGACAACACTAACATGAAGTTGTCTTTAAAACGTAAATGGCAAAGGCCTATATATTGATTACAATAAAAATTTTGAAAATCGTTTTTAACCGTACCCATAACTGGAGCAGTCATATAAATACTGTAGTGAGGAAAACCTATGCGGCATCCTCCGTACAATTTGGTCGACACAATCCTTCCTTTTCATAAAAGTGCGGATCTTACTGGCAAAAACTGTGATCATACCAACAATATTTGCAATATATACATATTCTCATTGTGAGCAAAAGAAGGCTAAATGTAGCGTTTAATAGCATCATACGATATGTCTACGTAGATACGTATTGGAATTTTCTAAATACCTGCTCAACATGATTTTCGAAAATTTTCAAAAGCACCGCGCACTGTCTTTGCTACCAAAAATCCTTTTAAACCATTAACCGCATTAACTCTCTGTTATGATACTTACCACCCACCGTATTGCAAAGAACGCGTTTGATTAATCGCCCTCGTTATGCTTTCTCACATCTGAATTTCAATTTTTCGTTATGCAATTCTTTACCGCGAAAAGAAATTAACAACACAGCAAAGCTAAATGTTAAACTAAGATTTAATTTTTCAAATTAAAAATTAGCAACATGTTATAAACTTAAGATTTTTATGTTTCTCACCCGTTCGGATTCGGCATAAAAAAGTAGGTCCTACCATTGTGCAAGAAGTACATATGGTACTAACGACCCAGTTGCTCCAAAACTTTATCATGAAAAATAAATCGTGAATAGACATGCCTCTTCAATTAGCCCGGTCCTTAGCTAACTGCCTCCAGTTGCGCACTCCAAGTATGTATGTTGAGGCCGGTTTCTACTTGTGCGTGCCACTTAAGGCGAGCTCTCCCTCTACTGCGTCCGATGTCTGGCTGGGAATCAAAGACTCTGACAGCCGGAGTAATGGTGTCCATTCGTTCTACATGCCCTAGCCATCTTAAACATCCAACGCGGAGTTTTCTGACCAGGGGGCGCTGTACAGCTCGTATAGTTCGTGGTTGAATCTCCTCTCCATAGCCCGTCAACGCAAACGGGACCCAAGATTTTTCGAAGAATTTTTCTCGCGAATTGACCAAGGACTCTTCTTCATCAGCTTTTGATGCGGTCCATGCTTCAGCGCCGTAGAGCAAGACTGGGACGATCAATGTCTTATATAGGATCTCCTTAGTAGTTCGAGTGAGGGCTTTACTACCAAATTGCCTTCTTAGCCCGAAGAAACAGCGGTTGGCAAGAGTAAGATGAGATGATGTTGTCAGAGTTAATAGCGGAGTCGAGGTAGACAAAGTACCGTACTAACTCAAAGGTTTATCTGTCAATGGTGACGTTCTGTCCAATTCGTCGATGTTGTGTGTCCTTTCGTGTTGACAGCATATACTTTGTCTTACCCTCATTTACTGCTAAACCCATTTTTGCCGCTTCCTTCTCTATACTAGCTAACGTGGCTATAACATCACGTTGAGTCCTACCAATGATTTCAATATCGTCGGCGTATGCTAGTAGGTGCACCGATTTTTGGAAAATTGTGCCTCTGGTGTTGGCTTTGGAGTTTTGCACAATCCTCTCAAGATTAAAGAAGTCACATGACAGCGCATCGCCTTGCCTAAATCCTTTTTTGGTATCGAATGTGTCGTTGAGGTCGTTTCCGACCCTGATGGAGCAGCGAGAATTCTCTTTCGTCATCCTACACAAACGGACGAGTGTGGGCGGTAGATATACCAAAACTAGACATGGCTCTGTATAGTTCGTCTCTATTAATGCTGTCGTATGCGGCTTTGAAATTGATAAATAGGTGGTGGGTATCGCTTTGGACTTCTTGGGTTTTTTTTTCAGGTTCTGCCGAAGTGTGAAAATTCGATCGGTTGTGGACTTTCCTGGCCTAAAACCACACTGATAAGGGCCGATCAGGTTATTGGTAAACGGTTTCAGGCGTTCACATATTACGGCAGATAGGATCTTGTAGGCTATGTTGAGGAGACTTATGCCTCTGTATTTGGAGCAATTCAGAGGGTCTCCTTTTTTGTGGATCGGTCAAGCGATTCTGATGTTTCATTCTTCAGGCATACTTTCATCCGAACTGATTTGGCTGCAAGTTGGTGGATCTTACTTACCAAGTCATTTCCACCAGCTTTATAAAGCTGGATCTTTCCTTGTTCATCTCGACAGAATAATGTTTGCGCCTTATATTCCTGGCTTTGACGTCTTACACTTTGGTAAAACTTAGGAATATCATTCATGGAGTGACCCCTATTTGTAATTTCGATTGCACTAGCTTTTCCCTCTTTCTTTGCTTATTGTTACGTATTTCCAAACACGGTTTCTGTTTCTGACGTAAGCTTACTGCGAACCTGCCGAAAATGTGTCAGATGCCAAATTACTAACTATGTGTCAAAGAGCCAACGTGCTTTTCTTTCTTTCTTTTTCTATTTGAGTTGTAAGTTATCTTGAAGAATGAATAAAAATTGAATTATGTTACTCTGCATGGGAACTTTAATTTCTGTAATTACGGAAGTACGTACAGCAGGAATTATTCTTCGTCAAACCAGAGGTTTATTGCTAATGGGTGGTAGAATCCGTCGTAGCGTTGTTGTTTTGGTATTAATCGAAAAATTAATTAAGAATAACGACTTATAAAGGTCTTGTAGGTAATATGACCATTTTCTCAGTGCAAGGCCCAAAGCCTAACTTTTTCGTTTTACCTTGTCTGAGTGCATATAAACTTCTTACACGATTGCAGGATCTATATTTTTAACCCACATCTAAACGGGTACAGTGTAATAGCCACCGCGAAAATAAGCCTCATGGGGCTTAATTCCCAATAAAAAGGAAATAGCCCCACACAGGGCTTATTTCCTTTTCGAAATGGAAATAAACCATGTGGATGTTAATGCCTTTTGCTGGCGGGGATTGTTTCATTTACCCAAATTTAACAGTGAGAGATTGGTTGCACGGATTGGGCTCACTGTTGGATTTAGGTTACGTGCTAGGTTGGGTGTATGCTAAATTCCTCTGCATTCATGTTCATTTTTTTTTTTTTTTTTCAAAAATTTAGGGTTTATAATTATCTAGTTTTCTTTGAGACTTTTGAATTGAAATAAGCCCTATAGGGTATATTTCCTCTTTTTGGGAATTAAGCCCCATGGGGGTTATTACATTGCACCATCTAAACGGCTGAGTTGAAATAAGCTTTTCATAACAATTGTTTATAGCGATTAAATTGTCTCTTAAGATTTGGGCCAATGAAGAATATGTTGTTTTCATCAGCTTCCAGTAAATTTTTATAAATAAGGAGCTCTGAAGGTGCTGTAAATTTTTTTTTTTTTTTAAGCGAGTTTTAAGGGTTATGGGAATAAAAATAAAGAGAATACGGATACGTATTAGTTTTAAAAGACTGTTAACAATAATGGTAAGGGCAATGGCCTTCTGCAGAGCATTCCACATTCTTGTTCTTTGAATCAGGTTCAAACCTCTTTATATCATCGTTTGTCCGAAGATAAGCTTAACGGTAATCTGATATTCAATCTTATCATAGCAAATATTGCTGCTGAATAGAGGGAGTTATGGCTATTTGCCTATTACATGTGAGCATTGCTAGCGATAACACAAACCAAGACAGGTGAAATTTCTGCGATGTTCAAGCGAAACTAGAGAATTCGCTATCGCTAAGTGTCCTATACGTTTTTTTTTGCGTGCGTTTGAATTCTGTCTGCAATTTGAAAGGTTGTTTTTTTGCGCATTCGACTAGACGTGAATGTTTTTTTTTGGGTTAAGTAAATAGTGTACTAGATGATCCTCGCTTCTCTTACCCTAACGCTATGTTAGCTTTCGCTCAATCAAAAATTTAGTATTTTAAGCTTCTGATATAAAGGCAAGTAAATCCAATCAGAATGTATCTGCCCATTTTTGCTTTTGAATTGTATCTACAAATGCAAGCACTCGTGCGCTTCTCCTGTGTCACTGTCCCCACAAAGTTCGACACGATTATCGTAAACAACCAGCACAGCAAAACGCGTTCCCTTCGCCCATCTGTCCAATTTCCATTACCACCCTCAAGACGTACAGCAACACACCAGGAAACATGCGTTCCATCCGGCTATACCCTGAATTATGGATCTCATTGACCCAGTCCGTGCGTTTAGCTTCGGTGGCATAATGCACCATTTGTGACCCCATTCACGTGTGTGAGTTAGTGTTCGCATTTAATGGTTACTAACCACCCCTCCTTAGTGCATAGAGACTCGCACTTACAGCGAACGCCACCGCAACTATAATGACGCGTTCATCGGAATATTTTATGCAAATTAGCGTTGACATCGAAGGTGACAAAACAATTGTATTCCACCGTCGTCGTTGACGATGTATAGTCGGTCGTCGTAACCGTCACCTTTAGCCCGGGACTCCCACTAACGCACCGGAATTCATTTCCATGTTTATTTGTACAGCGCGCGTTGTCTTGGCGGCGGCCAGAGACAGTCAGTCAAGCAGGCTTCGGCTTTGGCCGTATTATGCATGCACGTGGTTTTGTGGAAATCGAATTCAAGGGAGGCAACCTAGAGGGTGGCATAGGTCAGGTGATAGCGTTGGCGGCTGGCTATATTAAGTCTCCACTTGCCTGGAGGGGGACTCTGCATATTTGCATACGATTAGTGTGGTGATCCGAGGAAGGGGTTATGTATGTTTTGCGAGGACGTGCGTGTGTAACCTTTCGGTTGCATAATTCACGTAACAATTGGTACTAGGTTTGGATTTCCTAGAGTGGATTTTTAAAGTGCGTTGATAGTTGCAGATATAAAGCAAATCTGTTTTTATTTTGCACAAGTGGCCAGTGAAAAAGGCATCTGCAGGATATCTATTCTATGATTAACCAAGAGTTTTCCTCAAGTCAAATTCCTCTTCACTTTTGTCATAAAAGTGTTTGTCTGTCATAGTAAACCGACTGTTAATAGAAACCTGTCTCGAACTCATTTTCCGTTTCAAAAAAAATTGTGTTCGAAAATTGGTGATCATGATACCTGCAATTCAAGGATTTTAGTGAAATCCACTGAGAACTGCCATCTTTTGTCTAAGTGTTGAGGGACTTTAAAAGGAATTTAACTTTTAAAATGGCATCTATTGGTTTGGCGAAATTTGATGCAGAGATATCGATTCTAGAAGTCATAACGGGGGCGGGCGGTGTGAGTATTGATTAAAAGAGGATAGATTACGTTTTCCGGATGGACCTCACAGCAGATTCATCTTATGACAATAGGATTCAAAATGTCTAATGGGAGTGAATTGTGGCTCTTCAGGTATTTACCTCACTTACTGATCAAGTTTCTTTATACTTCTCAGCTTTGCAGTTTTTTTTTTAGAAATCTTCACAAGCCATTTCCAGTCAATGATCCTCCCTGTTTAGAATGCACTGTCCCGTGATGCTATTGGTTTGCTTGTAGGCAGTATCCCATCTTAAAATAACGATTTAGACCTGTTGTTGCAAGCCATATAAGCCAGAGCGCATTCCAGTAGAGTAGATGAGACCACTTCTAGTAAGTTCTAGACGACGCATTATTGCAGATTGGGAGTTTTTCGAAAAACACAGGAATAGTGACACTTCTGGAGAGGAATCTTGTAATGAAAATGACTTTAGACTTAACACAAATACTTATGACTTATAATAGTGCACAAATACTTGCAAATCAATCCAAATGATTCAAGATGTGTTAGAAGACTAAAAATTATACGGTGGTCATCAGAAATGGTGAATGCCTATTAACTGCCTTGAGAGGCGGAATAGACCCGGGTAAAGCTGGGCCTCAACCAAACTTAACAGGATGTAACACATCTCATCCTCATCCGAGCGTCAACATTACAAAACATTAAGTTGAACTTTTATTCTGACGATTTTTTTTTCTTTGCAAACCAAAAAATGTAACAAAAACAGCAGATCAGGAAGATGGCCAGGACGATTTTTTTTTCGAAATTTATAAAAAAAATATTTCGAAAAGGTCGCGTGTCCCGTCTTCTCACACTACAAGATTTCGCACATTACTTCAGCTTTTTCAACGAAAATTAACTGACATAAAAAACGCACTCACAACAGTTTCGATAGTTATCCAAGAAGTGTTGTTACAACGTTCCGTTGTCTAGAATTGATCCCGTTTTCGGTTCTACTGCGACTTTTCACTCCTTTCTACCATTTGGCAGGAAAGTTTTTGAGATACCCATGTTCATACGTGACTGGTCTTACTGAGTTTTTTAACGCATTGACGGAGTGAGAAGGGAGGAAGGAGGGCACCGCACTTTCTCAGAAAGAAGGAGAAGATGGCATATCCAAAAACCTAAATTTTCCGCCAGCTGTGTTGCTGGTTTCACGTGCAGATTTTGGGGTCAGGGATTATCTACCATTCGGGTGCCATATTTTAATTATTTTTAATTTGGCTAGTGGCCCTTGAGTTTGGGATCTTCGTTTCTCTGGTGTTTGGGACACGTGTCTTTGTCCCCTTCGATCACTGTTTGACAGTTTGATAGTGGTCGGACAATATGACAGCTTTCAGACAGTATCACAGCTGTCTTGGCCACACCGACTGTTGTCTTTGGACATGATGCCCCGTGCCTTTGGTGTCTATGTTGTATTGAGTGTGTTGTTACATGGCCGTCCGTCTAAACACCTCGGTTGCACCTCCATTACCAACGTTAGGTGAAATATACCGTCTTCTATTGGCCATTGAACTTAGTATTTACTATTGCGGCTTTGTTGGAGGGTGTCTTTTGGGACGTCTGCCCCACGCCTCTGCTCCTCCAACGCTCCGCCGTTTGGTGAAATAGGAGAACATCTTTTCCATCCCATGTTTGCGCCCATAATACGGTGGCGCACACGATTCGTTGGGGTGTAGGCTCCAGGGACCGTCCTCCGCTACCCGCCATCATCGTGTTGGGGTCGACGAGGGATTGTATTCCCTCACAATGGATATTGCTTTCCTTGACTCACTGATGAGTTTCATAATTTGATCTTGCTCACACAATCCCACGTACCCAAATTTACTTATTGACAGACAACACACTATCTTGGTGCATACCGGTGCACATCCTTTCTTCAACCAACATGCCAACAAGAAACCAGTCCTTTTTTTGCACACGTGTTGTTGTGAGATACAAGTCCATACATCCGTTCATTACACACGATCAAACAGCCACAACAACAGCCGTCCAAAAATAAGTTTCACTTCAAACAAACCTAGTAAACCAACAAGACGCGATCACCGACATCAAGCAACGTCGGTTGTGGTTAGTACTTGGATGGTATACCGGATCAAAACACCGTCATCGTGATGTTTTTATGTTTCATAAAATCCAATTCACACCGTCCCAAAAGAAGTTTCACTTCAAAAAGTGAACGAAGAAAGAAAAATGTCTGACCTTCACATATTATTTTAGAAGGCAAGATCTAGTGGTAGTAGGTAATGTTGAAGAGTTTTTGTTCCTTTTTTTGTTGATCGGGCATGTTGATGTTGAGGTTCTATTTTTCAGAAATCCATTCATACGAAGATCTTGGTGGAAACTCACTCTCCGAAAACTCAAAGCTTGGTAGATGAAGGTGAAAAGAACCAACTTCATCTTCTTTTTTTCATGTCCAGCTTCATTAAATAGAAAAAAATCGTTTCTTAGGAACAGCTTTCATTGATCTTATTGGCAACCTGAGTAACAAACACATCGGTATCGTCATCAACTTTGTAGAAAGCTGGTGTAAGTTCACAGAAGCAACACTTAACATTGTCTTATTTTTAACGTCCACAATGTCCAAAAACTTTAAGAGGCTATGCCTAACGTCTTGAGGCAACGCAAATTTTAAAAAAAATCGATTTTTTGTAATTATTAGGACTTCCTCAGTTTGTGTATAATTTTGAATTGGCTTTGACCTTTACTTTTGATCTTGATAAATATCGATATTTTGAAGGAGAAATTTGATTTTTTGAAAAATATACGCGCATACCAACCCATTTGTCCGCTAAAGATCGTTTTCTTAAAAAGAAATACAAGGTGAGCCAAAGGAAGTCATTTTTATTCAAATGAAACGGCAGTGTGTGCCGTTGGTGGCCAAACAGCGCAGTGTTTGTGCAGTCGGTGTCGGACGGCCAGGGAATCGGCGACGGAATTCGCGCTGCGCCAACACCACAGACGAATTGTTACGCAAACAAATGTTAGTTAGTTAGTTAAGTGGCGCTAAAGTCCGGGATGAACCTGGGCCTCAACCAACATGCCTCTCCAATTAGCCCGGTCCTTAGCTAACTGCCTCCATTTGCGCACTCCAAGTTGGTTGAGGTCGGTTTCTACTTGTGCGCGCCACTTAAGGCGAGGTCTTCCTCTACTGCGTCCGACGTCTGGCTGGGAATCAAAGACTCTGCGAGCCGGAGTATTGCTGTCCATTCGTTCTACATGTCCTAGCCATCTTAAACGTCCAATGCGGTATGTCGCTGTACAGCTCGTTTAGTTCGTGGTTGAATCTTCATCTCCATAGCCCGTCAACGCAAACGGGACCGAAGATTTTCGGAAGAATTTTGCTCTCGAATCGACCAAGGATTTCTTCATCCGCTTTTGATACGGTCCATGCTTCAGCGCCGTAGAGCAGGACTGGGATGATCAGGGTCTTATATAGAATCTCCTTAGTAGTTCGAGTGAGGGCTTTACTACTAAATTGCCTTCTTAGCCCGAAGAAACAGCGATTGGCAAGAGTAATTCTTCGTTTGATTTCTGACGAGATGTTGTTGTCAGAGTTAATATCGGAGCCGAGGTAGACAAAGCCCCATACTACCTCAAAGTTATATCAGTCCATGGTGACGTTCTGTCCAATTCGTCGATGTTGTGTGTCCTTTCGTGTTGACAGCATATACTTAGTCTTACCGTCATTTACTGCTAAACCCATTTTTGCCGCTTACCTTGGCTACAAGAAGGTAGTGGTCCGAGTCGATTTTAGCCCCTCGGAATGTTCGGACATCCAAAATACTGGATGCGTGTCTCTTGTCTATCGCAATGTGATCATTTTGGTTGACTGTTCGTTGATCTAGAGACCGCCATGTCCCCTTATGGATATCGAGGTAAAGAAGCCGTGTGTTGGCTATGGCATTTCGTCCCGTAGCGAAGTCAATTAGCCTAAGTCCGTTACCAGCATGTTGTCGTGTAGGCTATATTTTTCTACAGTACTGCTAAAGATGTCTTCTCTTCCTACCTTTGCGTTAAAATCTCCCAGCACGATTTTAACATCGTACTTTGGTAGTCGCTCATTGGGTTTGTCGAGGAGCTCGTAGAAGCAATCCTTAGTTATATCATCTTTTTCCTCCGTCGGAGCATGAGCGCATATAAGACTTATGTTGGCTAATTTGGCCTTGGTGCGGATTGTTACAATGCGTTCGCTAATGTCTTGAAAACATAACACTTCTTGCCTAAGTCTGGTACTTATAACAAATCCGCATCCATAGTCGCTGTTTCTGCTCACTATAACACGGTCCATAGTAGATGTCACAGTTTTTCATCCTCTTTTTGCCCGGCCCATCCCATCGTATTTCCTGGATGGCAGTAATGTCTGCTTTGTAGCAGTTTAGGACTTCCGCGAGTTGTTCGCCTGCACCTCTCCTGTTTAATGTTCTCACATTCCAGGTGCAGATAGGAACGTCGTTGTCCTTTTTTCGTTTAGCATGGTCGTCAACAATAATATCAGTCCTTTCCGAGGCTATTGGTTGCTTCGTAACATAGTCTTTTTTCCGTGGACACGATTATTCCGCTTTCTTGGGGAGCGTATCGTTCCATGTCTTGTTCACTTATATTCTACATCTGTCAGTCCACAAATGTCATAACAGATTTGACATTGGCGGCCATTTGCAAAAATAAGAGCATCTTCCAATAGGGTGATCTCTTTTGACCCACCTTGTAAATACATGAACAAGTTCCCGTTTGAAAGACCAACAATTGTATTCGTCTCACATTGTCCAACTTCATATTCTCTGCACGTTGATTCACAGGAGTTTATGGGAAGAAGGGAATATGCAACTCTTGCCATCTTAAATGGATAAAACATAGTTGACACCGTAGTTGTTAAAATTTCATAAATAATTCATTCTCCAGTACTGACCCAAAACCAATTGTCCCCTAGGGAAATATTAACTCTATAACGCAAAACATCATCCCGAGTAAAAGGATGCCAGATCACGCAGCAAACAACACACATGTTTTCATGTTTCCCTGTCATATTATCTGTCATAAGTCACCACTAACGTGTTGTGCTCATAAAGAGCGCCGATCTTGACACGAACATTCACTTATGACACACACTGCGCGTGCATCATCGCCACAGGGAAATTTTACACCAATCAGAGAGCACTTACTTCGGCGAGCTGCACATGCGCTTCTACTTGCCAGCGTTTCTCCATCTCATTACTATGTGGCGAAGCATAGCGTCGAGCCAAACTATTGACATCCCTCTGCGCCGGTGGCATTCAGCGTCAAGCGCTAGATAAAAATCAAAATAATTCCCATTAATTATGCAATTAACGTTACCGTCTGACAGATTGCCGCATTTGTGCAATTCACCGCTAATTTCGTTGAGTTTCCTTCGTCGATTAATTGTTTTCGTTTTTTTTTTGTTTCTTAAAGCGATAGTGATGTGACTACTCTGCCCTAGGAGTCATGCATTCAAACTCTTCCTAGCCAAAGGATGGGTGAGAGTGTGCGGTGTGTGTGCATTCTAATAGAATCTAAGATATGTCTGGCGCTTGTCACGGAACTACCGCGGAATAGCAATTTCTTTCCTCGGATGCGCACCATCAACGGAGCAGCTGGTGGTTGTCAACGCGAGATTTGAGACGGTGAAAACTTCCCAACATCGTGGTCGTTGTCGTCTCCTTTGTTGCACCTCGACGCGGTGCAACTATTGATGGACTACTAGAATGCGCAAGCATTCTTTGTCAAACATTCGATGCTGCCAACGCGACGGGACGGTCCTCTCTCATAAATATTTGAAATTTTCGCGTCGAATTGAACCCGAGTGTGTCATACTTTCCATCGATTGACATTGCTCTGACAGTTGGCAAGATTTATCCTAAATTCCTGATTCAGATCGAAATAGTTGAAGTCGCACTTTGGTGTACGTTGCGATTTGGGGGGAAATGCCGGGAATTGTTAACAATCGAGTAAACGATTCCCAGACTGTGTACCGCCGCAGAAGATGGATGGGAGACACTTCTCGGAAGAGGTCTTGAAGGTAGGTCGGTAATTCGATTTAATTCGATTTAATTGTTAGATAGCGGGTTACGTTTGGAACGGAAATTGAGAGCATCGTTGTTTGAAACAGTTTAATGATTTCTCAGGAATAATTGCTGCGATTAAAGGTGATACTTTGCAGACGGTGCAATTTACAAAAAGGCTACCAAAGAAATGAGAAGTATTGATTTAGAGCAGACCGACAAGCAGCCATCGTATGCCAATGGGCTCATTATAGCAGGATGGACATTCTGGAGTTCGTGAATTTACCTCAAGACTTTAATTAGCTAAAATCAAGCATGAGAAGAGTGGGCACAAAGGAAACTCTAGGAAAAATGTTTGAACCTACTCAGAACTTTATTGGGAATAATGTATGAACGGTTGCGCCTTTCGACCTTAGTATGAGGCAAAAAGCCAAATCTTTGCTCAATAAGCTCACAGGACACATAGACAGGGCCCAACTTTTATCGCCCAACCATTTTTTTTTTATAATATTATGCCAGCAAGTCTTTATGGATTACGGGCTCAGTGGAGCGATGGTTAGTACGATGAAGGTCTGTGTTCGATTCCCAGCTGTTGATATAGCTTAATTATTTTTCACCGGTCCTCCTCTTGTGATGATCTGGGGGCAAATCACCGCATCCGTGAACGGATGACTCGTCACGTAAAAGTGTGTACTTGGTATTATGTGATACGTTATCGAATAACTCGTAACGTAATGTGGTATTATACCATCCGTGAACGAATACGTAAACAGATGCGTTCATTCGACAAGTCATTCGGTCAGTCAAAACCATTCGTAATTTGATTTTGGCACGTACACCAAAGATAAACAAAATGTAAGTTGTTTTTATTTACAAGTAAAGTGATTTGAAATGAAAAAAAAAACAATTAAAAACACTTTAATAACATGGATAACACAATTTTCAGGACAAGTGGCACTAAATTGAACGGCACACAAAAAATGTATTGGCGGAATACATGAGGGAGCACCCCAATCTGGCGAAAAATTTGTTGCCAAATTGTGCTCATGGTAGAGCTACTAGCAAGCGGCTGTGGGAAGAACTCTCAAAAAAATTGAATGTTGCTGGTCCACCAGTTAAGGACGTTAAATCGTGGAAAAGGGTGACTATAACTTTGTTTTCACATGAAAGCGTCCAATAATATCGTATCACTTTTAGGTATTTGCTGACCAAAAACACCAAGCAAAGAAAAAATTATCTTTCAACAAACCATCTAAAAATAGAACTGGCGGAGGACCTTATGAGGAAAAATTCCTTACGCAAGCTGACGAGCACATTATAGAAGCAAGCGGACTAGAAGCAGCTATGGATGGTCTTGTGAGCATTAAGACTTTTGGAAACGCTCAAAACAAACAAAGAAGCTTAACACCGCTTCCGGAAAATTCCGACGACTCCTTTTGTTGCTGCTTAAAGAAAATATAAAATCAGGAGCAGAATTTAACAAAAAACTAGAATCGAAGATCGATAGGCTGCTTGATATTCAGGAAAGGCTTCTCGAAATTCAAGAAGAGAGACATAAAAGTTTTCTGGCACTGAATCAAATTGAACTGCAAATCAAAGCACTACAATTGGATATTTTAAAAACTTCAAACTAAATCAAAAGTGTTTTTTTTTTTCTTTATTTTATTATGTTTTTTTTATTTTATAAGTCTGAATATGAAATGTGATTTTTTGTTATTTTGTTTTTAATACAGAGTTTAATATTAAGTTAATAAAAGTTTAATTGGTAATAAGGGAACATCTGATATGATTTCTTATTTTCTCTCCGATTCTTGTTAATTGTGTTGACTGTTCAACTTCAATTGGCATTGGTTCACCTTCGGGAATCGTGTTCGGTGTATTAAAGGGTAATTTAAACTTAATGCAAACGTTATGCAAAGCAGAACACACATTAACGAACTTGGCCACTTTTTCAGGTTTGTATCTACATTTTTTCTCGTTTCCCAAAATCCTCCATCGGCCTTTGAGGATGCCAATTGTCCTTTCAACGATGCAACGTGCCTTTGAATGAACTTCGTTAAAAAGTGATTCGCTTGAGCCATCCAACGGATTACGATATGGTGTTATACACCACGGTTCGAGGGGATACCCGGAGTCACCTATATGGAAGAATAAAAAGGATAATGCATTGGAAAGTTAATGCTCTGTCGCATTCTTACCTAAGAGCCACGAATTTTGATTTCGATTGATATTGAATTGATCTTCGAGGTATTTCCGTTGATCGGAATGTTTCCATACAAAGGAATCGTGGGCTGCACCTCCGTATTGCGAGTTAATGGCATTTATTTTGTACTTATGATCGCATATCTGAAAAATAGATATGAAGATGAATTTCACATATTTGTACTAGTAAAGTAAGATTTGGCTTACTATCATGGCATTTAAACTAGGAAACCCTTTCCGATTAAGGAACATATGCTCATTCCGAGATGGTCTCTGAAACCCAATGTGCGTTCCGTCTATACACCCGATTATTTAGAAAAAATATGTTTTCGTTATATGTACATTACAAAAAATAAATAATTTATTACCTCCAGGTATTCCATACTTTTCTAGAAACCATTCCTTGCACCTACGTGAGTCCTGTGTATCGAATTTTATGAAGTCTTGGCACAGCTTCTCTTCGATTTGCTGGAGTACGATGGAAGTGAATTTCGAAACCGTGCTTTGCGCCATACCAACTAAGTAATCGTTGCCGACTGAATGCTGATGACTACCGCTTGCCAAGAGGGAAAGTGTGGATGCTATTTGCAATACTGGAGGTACTGCGGTTGATAATTGTTGGTTATTCAAACTTAACTTTAAGAGAACGTACTTAAATGCTTATTTGCTTAAGCGAAATCTTTTTATAAATCTGTGAATCAGATGGTAATACATTTATGTATTCATTTAAAGGATGTTTTAAAATATTCTTACGCTCTTTTCGGCAAAGAAAGTGGATTACTTTTATCCCTCAGTTGTCTTCGAACCACTTTCTCATCACTTTCACTCTCCTCAGAAGTACTGAGATAAAAAAATAAAGCACTATCCATTTTGTCTTGATATAAATTTGTTTTGATAAATTTTCCGAATGACAACTTTTTGACGTTTGAACTATTACATTTAACCCTTCCAATCTAGTACGACATTTATTACGAATGGAAAATTCCGTTCCGTGAGCATTCGAATGCCGTGATCTCAATCCGGTAGTTCGAAAGATGTATCACGTAATTATCGTTCGTACGATTAGGAATCCGTTCACGGATGCGGTGATTTGCCCCCTGATAAATCATTCGAGTAGAATCAATTGTCAAAGAAAGCTTACCTCCATTAAGCCGTTCGGATTCGACATAAAACAAGAGTTCCCGTCATCGTGCAAGGAGTACACACGCACACATGAATGGTTGTGAGAAAGAGCTACGCTCTAACGAGCCTGTTGCGCTAAAACTTTATATTTCAATTTAGACGTTTATTGACTCTGCTGTTGAATTGTAGCAGACTGTATACGACGTCTTGTCGAAGTTCTCTCCTAGGTTTGCTGGTTTTGTAACAAAAAGTTACTGTGTTGTTCGTGTCGGTGTCGTGGGCTATGAGTAGGTCGTTGATGTTCGGAAGCCTATTGATGATTTACCTAAGCTCCTCCGAACATCTGCCGTTATAAAGAGACAGATCTCCTAAAAGTATTTGCTGAGCAAAAGGATGCAGAACTAAGTAAAGGGAAGAATCGCCTATAAGGCGGGTTGCAAGTTCTTGGATTGCGTCCAGTAAGTTAGGAGAATGTTTCGGGGTCGAGGTGAAAACATGAGAACATTACTCAAAACCTGGTAGTACTTGGGCTCTGTAGAGAATTAGAAGCTAGGTTGGCATAAAATATCTCTTAACTCAAAAAAGGTAACTTGGTTTCGTCAATGCTGCTTAGATGTTATTGCCATGAGAAATCTGATGCCTAGCACGACGTTGGAGTCTACAGTTTTATGCCGATTGCAAATGGAGTTCAGATAACAATAACAATCGACATAACTCAGACCGACCGTCTGCGCACAGTTTTTCGCCTAACCACTGAGCCCGTCAAGGGAGGAAATATCTATGGAGATGACATGGCCATTCCCATACTACAAATTGGCCGCTAGCCCATAGGTTAAGGTTAGCCTTGAAAGTTTTTTGAAACTTAGATGAGGCGTAAAGCTGACATAGGTATGCATGAATCCTTGGCAATACCATAAAATGTTTTAAAGAATATCCTCCTGAAAGAGGAGTGGTATAGCAATACTTAATTAGAGATGTGGTGTTGAGGTGGTCCAGATGTTCGAAAGATAAAGTTATTGATCTTCATTGTACTGTCTGCCATTGATTTTTCATCGACTGGTATTTATAGAAGGCCAGTGACAAGTCAAGTGTCTGACATTCTCTTTTACTTTAGGGTCGCTACATTTCCTGCGTAAATGATGCATGCTAGCCACCCTTATTGATCCAGAGTACTTACCCAACAGGTAGCGACCTGTGATCACTCTTACTGCTATTGAAATGATTGCCCATTTTGGGGTTATAAGCTTGTTGATCTACTGAATTATATTTCCGGTAAATTTTCTTTAGCTTCTAAACCGGAGCCATCTTGCCCACCGACTCTTGCATCTACTGAGTTAAACCCCGGCTTGTGATTGTAATGGCTTTTAAGCGAGATCCGAATTCTTTATTAAATTATCCTTTGCACAGTAATCTGGGTTTTTGATGCCAGAGCATTTCTAGCAAACCTTGGGGCCAGCATCTGGCCGAGCGTTGCCTATTCTATCGAGCTGGGATTAAGCCCCTGGATGGTTCAGTTGTTTCAGCTAACATTGCTTCAGCTGTAATGGTTTAACCTATTGGGGCCTTGGAATCTCCTTCAACAATTGGCTTGATACTATGTTGATACCATCTTGTTTCCTTTCGGATTCGCTTCCAGGATAGTACAAGATTACTATACCACAGCACCCCATCAAGGTGACAACAAAGTCAATCTCTGCGATTGGAAACGAAAGTCCTCCAAAATAAAATGGTTTCAATATTAATCACCCAAGTACCTGCGTCTAGTCTTTAATGCTCATTACCAGATGTCATTGTCTGAAGGGCGGCTAGAGAAAAATGTTGAATATGCGTCAGCGAAGAAGCTCTAAGAACCTCAGCAGCTCTAGGAGGTTTATAGGTTTCTTAAAATGAAGCCCATTGTCGATGTACCGAGCCTGGACCAACACTATGGTAGTAAGTGTGTCTACGAGTTTCCTAAGCTTGGAAGAAGTGTGTTCTGTTTTTTCCTACGCAAAATTGTTTCTATATTCATATGGTGGTGATGGTTGGATGTTGTAGAACGAGGGTACACTCTGATCGGCTTTAACTTGGCAATGCCCAGTGGTTGTAACTCTGACTACACACCAATTGCGCTTATTTTTACCTCCAAGTGGTTACCATCGGATACTTGTTGTTAAGAAGATGAAAAACAGCAACACTATGAACAGCCTGGTCAAAATGTCATGGAATTCCCGGCCTGCTGTCCCAGGTGAACCTAGATGATGCTTCGACATATTCGGACAACAGGTTATTCAGGAATCTCAAGGGTAAGTCAGGCCCCTCGAATAGAGACGGTGGCGGATGACCCGAAAGGCCCCGTGTCCTAGGGGTATCTAGTAAATTGGAACTGACCCTAAGGTTGGGGGTTGTGCGTTGGGTTACCTACCCACTCATGGAAAAAAGAACTTGGTACAAAGCAACCAATAGCCTCGGAAAGGACTGATATTATTGTGGACGACCCTGCTAAATAAAGAAAGGTCGACGTTCGTATATGCACCTGGAATGTGAGAACATTAAACAGGACAGGTGCAGGCGAACAACTAGCGGAAGTCCTAAGCTGCTACAAAGCAGACATTACTGCCGTCCAGGATATACGATGGGATGAGCCCGGGCAAAACGAGGATGAAAAACTGTGACAACTACTATGAACCGTGTAATAGTGAGCAGAAACAGCGACAATTCAGATGCGGATTTGTTATAAGTGCCAGACTTAGGCAAGAAGTCTTATGTTTCCAAGACATAAGCGGACGCATTATAATACTTCGCATCAAGGCCAAATTCGCCAACATAAGCCTTAGGTAAGAATGCGGATATCAACCACAACACAACAAACCAGAAATATTCCAAAAAAAAAATGTATGGCCTTAGCAGAACGCGTATTCCTTAACCACTCGATGCACACAATACCACCAGCATTGAATGTCGGCGAATAATGGCAACGATGCCAACAAGACAAGTCGAGATGAACAAGGAAATATCGTAGGTGAGACACATTCGATGTTGAGGATATGGAAGACCCACTTTTGCAGACTGTTAAACGGCGATGACGAACAACATTCCGCTTTCAGGCAGAACGAACCATTTAATATTGGCAACGACAGCGAAAACTGCCAACTACCCGACCTAAGTGAAGTGAGGATAGCTATATCTAAACTCAAGCTTAATAAGGCCCCGGAAATGACGGCCTTCCCGCTGAGCTTTATAAAGCTGGCGGAGATGACTTGGTAAGCAACATCCACCAACTCATAAGCCAAATCTGGTCGGTTGAAAGCATGCCTGAAGAATGGAACCTCAGCATCGTTTACCCGATCCACCAAAAGTATTCTCAGCATCCCCTACAAGATCCTTTCTGCCGTAATATGTGAACGCTTGAAACCGTTTACCAACAACCTGATCGGTCCTCATCAGTGTGATTTTAGGCCAGGAAAGTCCACAACTGATCAAATCTTCACACTTCGGCAGATCCTAGGAAAAACCCAAGAAGTCGAAATCGACACCCACCACCTATGCATCGATTTCAAAGCCGAGCTAGGTATATAGAGCCATGTCAACAACATCTGGCCAGAAATCAAGCGAAGAAGAATTACTCTTGTCAATCGCTGTTTCTTCGGGCTATGAAGGCAATTCAGTAGTAAAACCCTCACTCGAACTACTAAGGAGATCCTACATAAGACCCTGATCTTACCAGTGTTGCTCTACGGCGCTGAAGCATGGGACCGTATCAAAAATGGATGAAGAAATCCTGGGTCGATTCGAGAGGAGATTTCTTTGAAAAATCTTCGGTCCCGTTTGCGTTGACGGGCTATGGAGACGAAGATTCAACCAAGAACTATACGAGCTGTACAGCGACATGCCCCTGGTCAAAAAAACTCCGCATTGGACGTTTAAGATGGCTAGGTCATGTAGAACGAATGGACACCAATACTCCGGCTCGCAGAGTTTTCGATTCCCAGCCAGACGTCGGACTCAGTAGAGGAAGACCTCGCCTTAAGTGGCGCGCAGAAGCAGAAACCGACCTCAAACAACTTGGATTGCGCAATTGTAGATATTTAGCTAAGGACCGGGCTAATTGGAGAGGCATGTTGTTTGAGGCCCAGGTTTATTCCAGACTGTAGCTCTACTTAAGTAAGTAAGTATTCCTACGGTGGTGTTGTACCTCCTCTTGATACTTGCAAAATCGTCACACTACGGTTAGGTGAGAGTCTTCATTCGCCCTTCTTAATTTAGGTATTTTTGAGTGCCTCATATAACAGCTCGTGGTTGATTTAACATGCGGTTCGACTATGGATTTTTCATTAAGTTACGATAAATCACCGTATTCCAAGCTTCATTAAGTCAATTAGTTAGGAGGCGTTATCTGTTGACCATTTGTGTTGGGTAACTGCTACCGAAATAAGTAAGGATCATATAAATACTGCTGATGTAGTACTTAAATAGATACTAAGGACTTTTGCCAGCCTGATGCTAAGGTATAAGTTTAAAAAATCTCTGGGATTCCGAGAAACACCGAATGCAGGATCATAGGAACAAAATCGCCCATGCACAAAACGGTAGAGCTAAAGAACAGATTCGAATAGGATATAGAAGTCTACGTCTTGAACAAAAGAAAAGAAGACGAAGGATACGAAAATGAAATATCTGAAGAATCAAATGAAGATTCAAGACCCCACCAGAAGAACGGAGCTTCGTCGAATTTGTCTTTTTTTGTACTTGAAATATTTGGTGTGACCCCCGAAAAAGTTGCCATCCTGATTTTAAAGTAGAACGTCCCTAACATTATGGACTCAATGACAGAATACATCTCAAATCTCAGCAACTTTTGTCAGTAATAGGACTTTGGCTAATCAGGATATTGGGTATGACCCAGGGAAAATAGTTCCGATTTCCAAGCTGGTCTCATTATTTCCTAGCGAAACGCTCCTAACATGCTGTTACCGATGACATAGTAAAAAGCAAATGTCCAATGCCCACACTAAGGTCTACATCCATACAGTTCCATACAATTACATCACACTGAATAAAATGTTTTACTTGAGCGCTTTTTACATAATTTAAATATATTCCACATACAAGATCTCATTTACGCATTACACAAGCAAACAAGCTCGATATTGATCCTTTCTTCGATCCACCAGAGATAAGCGATCCAGTGAATCAGAGTCCATGGGAAAAACACTTGCATTCGGTGAGGTCTGGCAATCCCGATGCGTAGACTTATTTTTTTGTGTCCCCCAACTAATTTATATTCCACAGTCCTTGGATAATAATTAAAATCCATCTCTTTGTGTTAAGTAAGTGTGCGCCGTCATTGTCCTGTCATGTTTGACCATGCGAACCACCTCTCATGCTGTCCGCATTTATGCTGCGTGTGTATATGCAAAAGAAGTAACTAACACACACGCAAAACAAAAAACCCCATTCGGTGTGGTGCCGCAACAAAAATGGGAGCACTGACTAGAAAGGGCAGAAAAGTGACAGGAAGTCTCCACTTCGAGATCACGGCCCGTAGAGTCCGTGCGGAGTGCAGATTCTCCTCGTATATCGGTGCGTCGTGTGTGGTCACCACAAAGTGTAACCACTGAGCATAAACATCTTTCTTGGTGCGGTTGCGCATGCTCCCTGCCGATCGGCACATACGAATCTCAGAGCTCAGAATCCCACAGAACCGCAGCGAGTGTCCCACAGAGGCATGTGAGCAGGCTGTTCGCAGCGTTGTAACCATAAATCGTGTGAAATATCGCATTTCGCATGTGAAATTGGCTCGCAAAGGAGGCTTCGCGCGCGGTTTCCGTCTAAATTTATCCGCGATGCGATGATGTTGATATGTGTGTCGCATGGGTTAACCGGCCGCCCACCAAAAGGCCGAAATCCCAACAAAGCCCTCACCAGAGTGGGTGCACTCTCCCCCCGCACATTTGCGCGTTGATGATGCGATGACAAAACATGATCATGTGACCGCAACTGATAACGCGGCCAATATCGTAAACGAAATCCTCTCTCTCTCTATCACCCGGACAATGCCTATGTACGCGTGGTCATGTTGGTCGCCCACAAAGTCGTGTCCCATGTCAGCGGAACAATGTATCAGCCAAATAATGGTATCTGGCCAGATCGAGAGCTGGCTGGGAATTGCATCGAAAGGATCCGTTCAGCACAGGACCACCACCAACGCATGCAGCAACATGAAGCGAAACAAAAGCCACCAAAGGGGGACAAAAGGCGAATAAATCTCTTTGGCCCTTTGGATCGCTTTGGTCGGGGTGGCTTAGCTAAGCTAAGTACACCGGGGCGGTTGTCGTTGTTGTGTGTACGCGTCTGGTATTGTCGATACGATTTGCAAGCTAACACGATGGACGGACGGCTTTACATGTGACCATGTCCTGCCAATAATGGAATGTGCCTGGTACGTCGCGCCAGTGCAAGTGGTAGAATGTGATCCCGTCGCTGGTGCTGTACCTATTTCGTGGTTTGACAAATTGTTACACGATGTAGGAGCATGTGTTTGCTGTTGGTGCGCGCTCTGTGCGAACCTGAAACACTGCGAATATGGCTGTCTGGTGGGTTTTGTTAGATCACACTATGTGGACAGGATGTGTAGGAGATTCCATTTCATTTTCGTGACATACTCGCCGAAGGATAGTTGCAGGCAAGTGGTTACATTTTAATTAGTCAAGGGGTGGATTTCTATTGGTTTTACACGTTGCTTTAAGGTTATTTAAAGGGGATAGATTAAGGAAATTTAGCACTGAATCTACAAGGTGGGCCAAAAGAAGTCACCCGATGTTGTTAAGCCCTTCAGAATATCGGTTGTGGCTCGCGCAGTTTGTGCCGTTGCTCTGTCTTGTTGGAACCACATGTCCTCCAGTCATAATTCGTCCAATTTCGGCAGAAAAAACTCGGTTAACATGACCCTATAGCGCACACCGTCCAATGTTGTCGTTTGACCAGCGGCAGTCTCGAAACATGACTCCTCCAGCGTGAAGAGCGCACCATGCAGGTGGAAATGAGCATTATCGCTCATTATGACTTTGGTCGAAAAATCGTCCACTTCGTCCTCGAGATTGAGGATGGCTTGGGCGTAGGTTACACGCGTTTGGTGGTCGACAGGCAGCAGCTCGTGCACGGACTGGACTTTGTACGGGAACATGCGCAAGTCTTTGACCAAAACTCGCCTTAGGGACGACCGGCTGATGGCTAATTGCGAGGCACGGCGTCTGGTCGATGTTTCCGGCGACAGCTCGACATCCTCGGCAACAGCGGACTTTGTACAGGAACATGCGGAAGTCTTTGATCAAAATTCGCCTTAGGGACGACCGGCCACAAACATATTCACACAACGGTTCAACAAGATATCACATCCACATTTTGCTAGTGTATATAAAATGAAGCCGCAAAAATAGCTTTAACCTTAAATGAGGGTAACACCATGCATATTCTGTCAACAAAAAGTTACACATCGACGAACTAAACAGCAGGTAACCATCGAAAGTTGCAACTTTGAGGTAGTAAGGTACTTTGTCTACCTCGGCCCTCTATTAACATTGACAACGACATCCCGTCAGAAGGATCAATCCTGCCAACCGCTGTTTCTTCTTGCTTAGAAGGTCATTTAATAATAAGTCCCTCACTCGAACTATAAGGAAGATCCTATATTAGACCCTGCACATCTTAGTCCTGCTCCGTGATGCGAAAGCCTGAACAGACGAATAAATTCTTGATAGTTTTGAGCGCAAAGTTCTTTAGAAAATCTTCGGTCAAATTTGTTTTAAGGCGAAGATTCAATCAATTCGAACGAAGATTCAATGAAGAACTCTACGAGCTCTTTAGCGGCTTAAACCTCATCAAAAATTGGATTGGAAGCATCACTTACGAAGAAAGGAGAGAAAGAAATGATTTGTCATATTATAGCGGTAAATTCTTTTGAAAATCTTCAGTTCAATTTACGTTGAGGAGCTATTGAGACAAAGATATACAAACCACAAACAGAAACATAGACCTGGACAGAATTTTGAAGAAAAATACTCCACTTGAAGTGTGTAACTGGTGATAGTTAACCGAGGTCCGGACTGTTTCCATAGACATACTTGTTAAGAGTTGGTGGCGGAGCAGCCCTCAATGGGCCAACGGCAGCGCTCATATCCCAAAATCGGCTACTGACATCGGTATTTTTTCCGGCCCGCTGTCCTTGGGTCAAAACAAGGGCCTGGCCCTCCAGGTTGGGGGTTGTGCTTTGGGTTAACTACCCAACCAATAGCCTCGGAAAGGACTGATATTATTGTTGACGACCATGCTTAACGAAAAAAAGGACAACGACGTTCGTATCTGCACCTGGAATGTGAGAACAGTAAACAGGAGAGGTGCAGGCGAACAACTAGCGGAAGCCCTAAACTGCTACAAAGCAGATATTACTGCCATCCAGGAAATACGATGGGATGGGCCGGGCAAAAAGAGGATGAAAAACTGTGACATCTACTATGGACCGTGCTATAGTGAGCAGAAACAGCGACTATTCGGATGCGGATTTGTTATGTGACATTAGCGAACGCATTGTAACAATCCGCATCAAGGCCATATTAGCCAACATAAGCCTTATATGCGCTCATGCTCCGATGCAGGAAAAAGATGATACAACTAAGAATTGCTTTTACGAGCTCCTCGACAAAACCTATGAGCGACTACCAAAGTACGATGTTAAAATCGTGCTGGGAGATTTTAACGAAAAGGTAGGAAGAGAAGACATCTTTAGCAGTACTGTAGGAAAATACAGCCTACATGACAACCAGTCTGGTAACGGACTAAGGCTAATTGACTTCGCTACGGAACGAAATAACACTATAGCCAGCACACGGTTTCCTCACCACGATATCCATAAGGGGACATGGCGGTCTCCAGATCAACGAACAGTCAACCAAAATGATCACATTGCGATAGACAAGAGGCACGCATCCAGTATTTTGGATGTCCGAACATTCCGAGGGGCTAACATCGACTCGGACCACCACCTTGTTGTAGCCAAGGTAAGGATGCGGATATCCACCACGCCACAACAAAACAGAAATACTGTGAAAAAATTTAATGTCGAGAGACTGCAATCGCCAGAGACCGCCAAGACCTTCGCGCAACGCGTATCCCTTAACCTCTCGACTCACAACACACTACCAGCATCTTATGTAGAATAACAATGGCAACGATGCCAACAAGCCATTAGAGCAGCCGCGGCCACCAGCAAGAAACCCCTGGTTTGATGAGGAATGCCGACAGATGCTCGCAGCCAAGAACGAGGCCTACAAGGCTAAGCTGCAGGTGAAGACGAGAGCTGCCATTGAGCTCTATAGGCAAAGAAGAAGGGAAGACATCGGCTTTTCAGCAAGAAGAAAAAAGAGCAAGAAAAGCGAGCGATCGAGGATATAGAGAGGTGCCACTCCAGGAACGATGTTCGCAAGTTTTACCAAAGTGTAAAACGTCAAAGCCTAAGATACAAGGCTCGAAAAGAATCCCGTCGAGATGCACAAGGAAATATCGTAGTTGAGACACAGTCGATGCTGAGGATATGGAAGAACCCCTTCTGCAGACTGTTAAACGGGGACTGACGAACAACATTCCGCTGTCAGGCAGAACGAACCATTTAATATTAGCAACGACAACGAAAACTGCCGACCACCCGACCTAAGTGAAGTGAGGATAGCAATATCTAAACTCAAGCTTAATAAGGCCGCCGGAAATGACGTCCCTCCTGCTGAGCTTTATAAAGCTGGCGGAGATGACTTGGTAAGTAACATCCACCAACTCATAAGCCAAATCTGGCTGGATGAAAGTAAGCCTGAAAAATGGAACCCCAGCATCGTTTGCCCGATCCACAAAAAGGAGACCATCTGAACTGCGCCAACTACAGAGGCATAAGTCTGCTCAACATCGACTACAAGATCCTATCTGCCGTAATATGTGAACGCCTGAAACCGTTTACCAACAACCTGATCGGCCCTTATTAGTGTGGTTTTAGGCCAGGAAAGTCCACAATCGATCAAATTTTCACACTTCGGCAGATCCTGGAAAAAACCCAAGAAGTCCAAATCGATACCCACCACCTATTTATCGATTTCAAAGCCGATACGACAGCTTTTATAGAGACGAACTATACAGAGCCATGTCTAGTTTTGGTATACCGTCCAAACTCGTCCGTTTGTGTAGGATGACGATGGAGAATTCTCGCTGCACCATCAGGGTCGGAAACGACCTCACCGACACATTCGATACCAAAAAAGGATTTAGGCAAGGCGATGCGCTGTCATGTGACTTCTTCAATTTGATTCTTGAGAGGATTGTGCAAAACTCCCGAGCCAACACCAGAAGCACAATTTTCCGAAAATCAGTGCAATCAGCATACGCCGACGATATTGACATCATTGGTAGTACTTAACGTGATGTCACAGCCACCTTTGCGAGTATAGAGAAGGAAGCGGCAAAAATGGGTTTAGCAGTAAATGAGGGTAAGACAAAGTATATGCTGTCAACACGAAAGGACACACAATATCGACGAATTGGACAGAACGTCACCATTGACAGATGTAACTTTGAGGTAGTACGGGACTTTGTCTACCTCGGCTCCGCTATTAACTCTGACACCAACATCTCGTCAGAAATCAAACGAAGAATTACTCTTGCCAATCGCTATCTCTTCGGGCTAAGAAGGCAATTTAGTAGTAAAGCCCTGATTCGAACTACTAAGGAGATCCTATATAATACCCTGATCATCCCAGTCCTTCTTTACGGCGCTGAAGCATGGACCGTATCAAAAGCGGATGAAGAAATCCTTGGTCGATTCGAGAGAAAAATTCTTCGGAAAATATTCGGTCCCGTTTTGTTGACGGGCTATGGAGATGAAGATTCAACCACGAACTATACGAGGTGTACAGCGACATACCGCATTGGACGTTTAAGATGGCTAGGACATGTAGAACGAATGGACACCAATACTCCGGCTCGCAGAGTCTTCGATTCCCAGCCAGACGTCGGACGCAGTAGGGGAAGACCTCGCCTTAAGTGGGGCGCACAAGTGGAAACCGACCTCAACCAACTTGGAGTGCGCAACTGGAAGCAGTTAGCTAAGGACCGGGCTAATTGGAGAGGCATGTTGGTTGAGGCCCAGGTTCATCCCGGACTGTAGCGCCACTTAAGTAAGTAAGTATACTTGTTAAGACACAGGTTCACCGCGAATATAGCTGTCCTCTAAATTAAACTTTCAAACTTGACCATTAGTCAAAACAAAGACCATGCAACTGTATTCTTCAAGTATTTTGAAAGTCAATCATTAAAGGTGTTAAACTTAGAATTTGAATTCTAAAGGAGAGATCCATCGCTTCGTAGTCCTATGCACCAACATCTAGTTCAATACACCCACATTCAAGTAAGAAGATCTACAGCTATAATCTGAGGCATTAACAAATGAAATCGTCAAAAACTGTTCAAGGTTTACAAAAAAGAAAGACGGGTTGCATCCACTTAAACATACATGTACAGGTACACTTCGCAGAATATAAAGAGCCATCCTGTTTAATTACTAGGACTTTGTGGTAATATCGCCATACTAGACTATTCCCCCGGGCTTGGAGTGTTGCTTCTGTTTTATGCCGTGGTCTTGTGTGACATAATTAAAAAGATTTAACAGACGACCTCCGTGCTTGTTTCTCAGAAAATGATACCAAACAAAAAAAACCGCCCTAAGTCCCTAAGCGTTACTCCTATAGTCAGCCAAGACTTACCCGCTACTTATCATATTTTATGGATTTCATCCCATAAATGTTCGCTTCTAATTGGCGCACGCTTAATTGCATTTGGCCGGCGATTAGACATCTGTGCGCATGCTCAGTGCCTTCGCACTGGCACAACGTCTGGTACCATATTAAAGTTAAATAATCACTTGTGAGCCTGCCTAAAATGGACCGCAATTACATATGTTTACATCAGAGGCGATTACCAAGTGTGGTCACCCATACACCACCTCCAGCGCATATCCGGAAGTTAACTAGAACATCATCCATCATCTGATCCAAATGGACATTGTCCAACCTCTGCGTCCTTTTCGAATGCATATTTACCCCCATGCGCATGCGTTCGATGGCAACGCAGTTGGACGAGAATGTTTTGTTTTAGTCTCAAGTCACCTGCGCAGCATTCCTCCGAGAATAGTCACATGGCTAGGTTCATTTTTTGTGCCGCTCCACAGAGAGAGGGCCAGAGTTGTGGTGATTTCCATGCAACCATCCGCACACGCTATAGACAATCCATCTCTGCCAAGTGCATCTGTGCGTTTGTATAGTATCCGTCCCGGATTGATCTATCGCAATCGCACGCCATACGGGCTGGCTATTGTTGGAACTATACTTGCGCTCGTCGTCCATCTTTTTATGGAGGAGTTTGCGCGCGTAATGAGCCTTTAGCGAAATAATTGAGCCTACTGGATGGACTGCATCAGTTCAATCCACATCGCTGGCGGATTTTGTCACTACTTGGCTGCATGTAATCCGCATGTAATCGCAGAATAGGGAACCGTTCCTTCTCGGGTTTCGTCCATTTCAGGCGTCCAGTTGGATGCTCATTAACAGCGGACTTTAAGGAAAACGTTTATCGCATTTCTCACACACCATTACCTTGCCTCACAGACCCCAACCAGGGGGTACCTATCCGCCATTTTTGTTTGCTTTCTTATTTATGATCGGTGGTATGCGATCTTCACACTTCTCGTACAGCGGTAAGGTGACATGTTACTGTCAGTTGCAGCCAAAGTCCGTTCGTCTCTGTGTGTTGCGCTAATTAAGCGATTGCTTTTGACTTTTATTAGCCAGTGCATGTGTCTAAATGCGACACGTCAAAGGATGGTGGTGTGCCGCCCGAGATCGCATTCGTCTGGTCGAGGGCTTATGCTGGGCTCGAGGTTTTTTTGTGCTTCGAGGTGTCGTGATGGACGTTGTCCGCTATGCGAGTGAGTAAAAACCGATAAAAACAATAAACAAGTGACACAATGTCTTCAAATTGTGACCATATATGGAGGCTGCGCTCGAGCGCAGTAACATCGGAGTGTGACGTCTAGCTGGGCGAACGTGCTGATTGCTGGATTGTTAATTATCAATTAACAGGATTAATGAAGGTACACGGTTTCAATGGCACTGACAATGGTTAATGTTGTCAGATTGATGTCCTGTCGACAGGTGGCAATTGTGGGGACATGGTGTCTGGTGTGAGGTGAGATGAATCGGAGACATTTGTCTTGAGAATATATTTCACGAAAACTAAAAAAAGGAATACACTGTTAGAGGCCTGGCTGCATTAGTGGATTATGATAACAGATAAGTGGATTCTGATAAAAGATAAAAATATACATTATGTATATAGCGAGCTAAAGTTGAATCCCCTAGAAGATGCAGGAAACAGGATTGTATATAGGGATTTATTACACACGTTATGGTGTTGACATGTCTTATTAAGGAAAATGGTAGTGTTGTATCCACTTCCTAATGTGGCGCTACAGTCCGAAAATAACTTGGGCCTTAACCAAAATGCCGTGGTCCTTAGCAATCTGCCTACATTTGCCCACTTCAAGTTTGTTAAGTTTGATTTCTTATTGTGTGCGCCATTAGCCATCTTAAACGTCCATTGTGAAGGTTTTTGATCAGGTCTATGTCGCTGTACAGCTTCCTTCTTCCTCTCTATAGCCCTTCAACACAAACGGAACCCAGGATTTTCAGAAAATTTTTCGTTGCTCAGAACGGCCAAGGATTTCTTCATCCTCTTTTGATACTTTAAATGAGTCAGCACAGCAGGGCAGGACATGGATTATCAGAGTCTTATATAGGGTCTCCTTAGTAGTTCGAGTGGGGGCTGTTTTACTAATTTGGATTTTTAGCCTAGAGTAACAATGGTTGACATTATTGAGTCCAACAAATGATGTCAATGTCTTCGGCATTATTTTAATCTCAATCATCATTAGTTTCTCCACCTTTTTCAAGGTGCTGACTTAACCTTAAAAATTGTAAATGTCTCCGAATGTGCAAAGCAGCTTATTTAGGTTCTTACATTATCCATCCTAACTGGTACTGTAGACGATACCATTATGGATGCCAACTTTGGAATTCCTTCCCTGCCGCCATGGAAAAGGAAGATGTGCCTTAGTAAGAAAACGTAGTAAGGTCCTTGGTCTGTTGACATACTAGCATGGTTACTGAATTAAAGCGCTTGAAAAATGTTCCCTCCTTCCTTTTCGAATCGAATTTCTCCTTAATCCAATTCATTAAGGTGTGGAAGAAAAAACTCGTACAGATAGTCATCGTGAAGAATTCGCCTATCTGAACGATCGGAAAGTCCAAGCGCAGATGCATGCAAACCACAGTGGGGATTGCAATATTGCGGCTCTCACTGCCTCAATGTTCTCAGGTGATCTGATGAACTTTAGTTATTCCTCCTGTCATATTCGCCGTTTGTCTGAACCATGTAACAATTGATTTTCGTTCCTGCAGCTACACTGAACCGATTTATGTATGCGAGCTGGATTGCAATCTCAGAACGGCCATTCTGAAAGTAGACCTCGACGGCGATCGCTTGCTCTGCACTTTTTTTTAATGCATAATGACTACTGAATAGGTTATAAGAAATAAGACTGGAGAGCCACGCCTGTCGTTGTTTTCTACATGAACAAAATTCTCACATATCGGAGTATGCGTAGCTGTAGATATTGTAGGAAGAGTCTAGAAAGAGTCTTAGGGATATTGGGGCCATGATTTAAGGATTGCGTCGGGCTAGATATATACTTACTTACTTACTTATCGAGCTCCCGGGCCGTGAAAAGTCTCTGTCTGAGACACTGCAGCCCACCATCCTCTACGATCCCGGGCTCGCTGCTTCCAGTTATCTAGACCAAGCGCTCTGGCATCCGCGATGGCTTGATCTTTGAAACGGAATTTCGGTCATCCTTGCCTTCTCGAACCTGGGGGCTGGGATTCGAAGATCCTCTTAGCTGGAACATTATTGTCCATTGGCTCGATGTGGCCGAGCCAATGTAGTCGACGTGTTTTGGCTTTTTGGACTACATCCACATCTTGGTACAGCTCATAGAGTTCGTGATTGTATCTTCTCCTCCATTCGCCCTCCTCGTGCACAGGACCAAAAATCCGCCGAAGTATTTTTCTTTCGAAGGAGCAGAGTATCAACTCTCCCTTCGTCCAGCACTCAGCACCATAAAGCAAAACTGACAGGATAAGGGTTCTTAGAGCGCACATTTCGTCCTTCGAGTTAGGAGTTTTGAACCCAGTTGCTTCGCCAAACCGAAGTAGCAACGGTTTCCTAGAGTAATTCTTCGACGGATCTCAACTAGGGTGTCATTCGTGGAGTTTATGTTAACTCCGAGGTAGGTGAACTCCTTAACTACCTCGAAATTGCTGCTATCAATAGTGACGTTTTGTCCTAGGCGGTGGACAGATGCTTTTTTGTTTGTTGATTGCATGTACTTAGTCTTGTCCTCATTTACTTCAAGGCCAACGGATTTCGCCTGTTCTTCAATCTCAGTGAACAATTTTATCACGGCATTTTGGGAGCGACCGATGATGTCAATATCGTCCGCATAGCCCAGCAGCTGGACGGACCTGTTGAAAAAAATTGCCTTTTGTGTTAACACCTGCCCTGCGCACTATCTGCTCCAGTACGAGATTGAAAAAGTCACAGATAGCTCGTCTCCTTGCCGAAATCCGGTGCATGTTTGGAATAATTCAGAGGAGCTACTTCCAAACTGTACGTTGCATCGCGTGTTTCCCAGCGTCACGCGACACAGCTGAATCAGTTTTGCTGGGATTCCGAATTCGGCCATTGCCATATAGAGCTCCTGACGTTGTATCATATCATAGATGGTGAGTTTCGACTTGAAATTCGTTGGTCTTTTCCAGGATTTGCCTCAGTGTGAAAATTTGGTCTATAGTCGATCCGCCGGGCCGGAAGGCACACTGGTACGTGTCGATTAGTGGTTTTAGACGTTCACACAGTATGTTGGATATGATCTTGTATGCGACATTAAGCAGGGATATGCCTCGATAGTTCTTGCAGGACATAGGATCGCCTTTTTGTAGATGGGGCATATGGAGCTGATAGTCCAGTCATCGGGCATGTTTTCGTCCACCCATACTTGGTTGATGATTCGGTGCATGCTCTCTAGGAAAACATCACCACCGTATTTAAAATGCTCCGCAGGTAAGCCATCAGAACCTGAGGCCTTGTTGTTCTTAAGCTTTTTTATATCTAAGCCAACTTCTTCTATACTAGGTGGTGGAAATTGTTCTTCATTGACTGGACGTGGGTTCTCTTGTTACCCTATGCCGCTTCTGTTGGAAATGCCGCTTAAACACATCTACTATTCCCTGCGCTTCGGTGACTAGGTTTCCTTCGCTGTCTCGAAGAGCCTGCGTTCCGTTTTGTAGCCAGCAGCCAGTTGCTTGGCTTTATTATAAAACCTTGTGATGTTGTTATGATCGCGCGACTCTTCGATCTCCTTGAGCTGGGAGGTTGCGTAGGCTCTCTTCTTTCTATGCAGGGCCTTCTTTTCCGCCCTTCTCCTGGCTCGATACTCTTCTCTCGCTGCCCTTGTTTTGCGCTGCAGCGCTTTCTTGTGTGCATCTTCTGTCACCTTTTTCTTGAACACGCAATCATCATCATACCACGGACTCTTTCTCGGGGGTGGCTGGTACCCTATAGTGGTTTCGACTACCTCGGCTGTCGGGATACTGGCACCACTGATTGTTGGCGTCTGTGGTAGGTGAGTGCACAGAGGAGAGTTTCATACTCAGGCGCTCACTGTAGGCTCTGGCTAATCCAGGTGTGCTAAGGCGTCCAACGTCGACATTCTTCTTCTGGGCAGTTCGTAGATTCTTCTCGTTGAACAGTCGAGCTCTGAGTTTAGCCGCGGCAAGAAAATGGTCAGAGTCGACGTTTGCCCCTCGGAATTTATGCACGTCGCGGATGTTGGATGCATGCCTCGCATCGATTAGCACATGGTCGATTTGGTTTGCGGTTCGATCGTCTGGAGAGTGCCAGGTTGATGTGTGGAACCTTAGCCTTGGGAACCTAGTGCTACTTATCACCGTATTACGAGATGCTGCAAAATCGATTAGTCGGTAGCTGTTGTCTGTTGTGGTTTCGTGCTTACCAACTAAACCGCCAAAGATGTTTTCCTTTCCGACTTTAGCATTGAAATCCCCGATTACAACTTTTACATCATACTCCGGACAGGCTCCGTAGGCTCCATCCAGGAGGTCATAAAGCTCCTCCTTGATGGGATCTTCAGCCTCGTCGGTAGGGGCGTGTGCACATATTAGGCTTATGTTTTGGAACGTAGCTTTGATGCGGAACACAGAAAGACGATCACTTATCGGCTTGAAGTCAATGACTTTTGTCCTAAGCCGATTTCCCACGACGAATCCGCATCCTAATACATGCAATCTTTTGTTGCAGCTCTAATAAATGTCGCAATTTTTTCTCTTCATTATACCTGATCCTATCCATTGTATCTCCTGGATTGCGGTTATATCTGCCTTGTACTTGGTTGTGTGTCTCTCATAACTAATGGTTTTTTCCATGGTCGGGAAGTTACCCCGACGGCACAACCCACAACCTGGAGGGCCAGGCCCTTGTTTTTGACCCTAGGACAGCGGGCCGGAGATACCGATGTCAGTAGCCCATTTTGGGATATGAGCGCTGCCGTTGACCCATTGAGGGCTCCTCCGCCACCAACTCTTTTCCAACATCCTGGCTCAGTATTGGAAATCCCTATAGACCTGGTGTTCAAATATATCGAAGCAGCTCATATAGGGATTACACTACCAGTTCGATCTAACTGGATCTTTAGGCGCCATCGTTGACTCCATCTAGGGAATTCCTCCGCAGCCGGCAAGATATATAGGTACTTTAAAATCTCAACGCTAGGATTTAGAGCTTGTAACGCGTCCGCCACCTAACGTTTTTTTTTTCAACTAGTGCTTATTTCGTGAATGGTAACACTTAGCTCATGTCTGATTTTTCAGATATTTAGTTTTATCCTTTCGCTGAACGAATATGGTTGTGTATACGCTTGAACAACGCTGGGAAATATTGCGTCATTACTTTGAAAATCATGGTAATGTTGCAGAATGTGTGCGAAAATTGCGTACTGATTCTGGAAGAAGAGAAGCACCGTCAGCTCCGTATGTTCGTTATCTTGTGAAAAAAGTGAAAGAAACTGGTATCCTGATCGATAAACCAAAGCGTGAAAAGCCAAAAACAGTGCGTACACCCGAGAATATTGCTGCTGTGGCAGAAAGTGTGCGTGAAGCGCCATCAACATCAATTCACCGTCGTTCTCAACAATTGAACATTTCGGCGACATCATTGAGACGAATTTTGCCTAAAGACCATGGTATGACGCCATACAAAGTCCAATTGGTTCAGGAGTTGAAGCCAACTGACCATCCAATGCGTTTTCGCTTCGCTAAGTGGGCCTGCGATCGACTTAGAGAAGATGCCGATTTTGCCAAAAAAATCATATTTTCAGATGAAGCTCATTTTGATCTTGGCGGGTATGTAAACAAGCAAAATTCTCGCATTTGGGGCACAGAAAACCCGCACGCATACATTGAAAAGCCGATACACCCAAAACGAGTCACTGTTTGGTGCGGATTTTTGTCCAGAGGCATAATTGGGCCATTTTTCTTCGAAAATGAGCAAGGAGTGGCCGTTACAGTCAATGGCGATCGTTATCGGGCCATGTTGTACGAATTTTTTGTTCACAAAACTTGAAGAGGAGGATATTGGCAACATTTGGTTTCAACAGGACGGCGCTACGTGCCACACAGCCGAAGCTACACTCAATGTTATGCGCCCTGTTTTTGAAGGTCGCATTATCAGCCGCAGAGCTGATGTCGTTTGGCCACCTCGGAGCTGCGATTTGACACCGTTGGACTATTATTTGTGGGGTGCCGTAAAAGATAAGTGTTACGCCGACAAGCCAGAGACAATTGACGCTTTAAAGGACAATATTCGTGAAGCCATTGGTGAAATACAGCTGCACACAATCGATAATGTGCTTAAAAATTGGACCGATCGTGTAGGCTACTGCATGGCCAGCCGAGGCAGCCATTTGAATGAAATTATTTTCCATTATTAACCGGAAAGATTGTACTTTCAAATAAAAAAAGAAATTTGAGAAAATATTCAGTAGTTTTTTTTTATAGCATTTTAAAAATTTGGCGGACCCTTTAAAACAGGGATTGGTTAGTGCTTTAGAGTCCCAGGTTCAAATGCTAAAATGAACAACACCTACGTTGTTTTCACTATCCTACCTCTTGTGAATGACGGACAAGCATCCAACAGTATAAAACCGTCATGAGAAGGTTCTCAAACTCGCTATCCTACTTCATATAGTAGATGTGAATGCAAAACCATTTTCAAAATTACAAAATAAAAAACAAATTTTTGGCGCAACAGGCTCGTTAGCACCCAGGGCCTAGCTTTCTCACAACCATTCATGTGTGCGTGTGTACTTCTTGCACGATGGCGGGACCTCCTATTTTATGCCGACTCCGAACGGCCAGGTTGAGATAAGCTATTCTTGACAATTGATACTACTCGGATGATTTGTCAGATCATCACGAGAGGAGGGCCAGTGAAAAATCATTTAGGTGTTGCTACGGCTGGGAATCGAACCCAGACCTCCTGCGCTGCAGTTCATCGCACTAACCATCGCGCCACTGAGCCCCCATTTTCAAAAATTACTTCTTATAAAAAATCGAAAAGATCTACATGTCCAGTGAGCATTACATCTTTATAACCAATTTAAACAAAAACACACGAAACCAAATCCAATTTGAAACCACTCCCATATGATTCCTGTCAGGATTAATCGCTTCCCATTACACAATCAATTGCAATCGACTCTTCCACATTTCCCACCTTGAAATCACCATCAACACCCCGCCCGGAATGCTTTCATTGATGGTGCAGATTGAAATTTCATTCCAGCCAAAGACCCGACCCGGTGTTGCTTAGTGACGGACATTTGAATGGGAACCTCGAAGCGCGCTAAAGTTACAACTTCATGCCAACCGACATGTACAACAATTTCAGGTGTCCATTTTCTAATGTGGCGGTCGGTGATGGGCTAAATCCGCTACTGAATTATTGCATCGTGAATTTGCTTTATTGGACGCAACGGTGCAATCTGTATGTGTATATAGTGCGCGTGCGCACACAGCTAGCGACTGCACCGCAGTGGCACAAAGTATACGCGTCGATTATGCTGTCAGCCAGTCGGACGGACACACCAGAGTAATAGCTCTATGTGTTCACTGCGCACAGTCGCAAACACTTGTAATTCGTGACAGCAGCATCTCGTCCTCGGTGTGGAGCCTTGCTAATGCTTAAATAGATAAATTTCAGTTCGCACCATTATCGTCACACCTAGATGTGTACGAATGAGGAATTGAATGTTGAATTATCCTACGCGGATGTGTCTAGCTCTTGGTCCTTTAGATGGACTTTGATTAATATCCAATTGGAGATAGTAGACTTAATTTAGGATGGGATCGAATGGGACCTTGCAGTTTCCTATTGGACCTAGGTTAGAAAAGGTCCTGTGTTCAGCTATGAACAAAGAATTTAATTGCGGTTCTAAAACAAAGGAAAGATTCCGTATTAACGTTTATTTGTCAAGTTACTGGATTAAAACAAAACCGCTCTTTTAAACGTTACAAAACTGAATAATGAATTTTATTGTATTTCGCAAACATTTTGACATTTAACAAAAAAAAGGAATTTATCAAATTTCCCATGAATGGGATATCTTAAAAGTGGTTGCATATGCATTCCGCACTTTTAGTTATTTTGGTGTGACGTCATCTTTGTTTAATATCGTAAGCATCCTGTGTAGTGTTGGTTCTGCAATGAGATTTGATAAGTGCTATACTCTGCTTCAGGATCTATTATTAATAAATACTAATTAAATAGGATTGCGGATTTCTTAAGAACAGCCACTAAATAAAGTCCAACGAAAAAAAACGTGGAAGATTTTTACGCTAGACCTCAGGAGTGGGGAATGCTCACTACAGATTCATGCTAGGAAAATACTCGATACGCCTACAGGATGAAGGTTTAACATAGTCGATCTAGACATTCATACCTGAAGAGGATCTAGAATGAATGAAATAATATCGGACGCCTTTTATTTAACGACAGAGCACAGGAATGGGAAATGTTCACTACAGACTCATATATGGAACATTGGCAACAAACTTACATTCAGGAAATCTGAACAGATCGGTACACGTTCGAATGAAACCTTTCGATCCAAACGGAGTTCCGCAGGAGTAGAAATCAAGAGAGTCTTCACCAATACAATCACAAACTAAACCTACTAAATCATAAATTCTAAGCTAATATTAAACATCAATGTAAGCCTTTAACATGCTTTACGAAGAACTCCTTAAGTCTCTGTTCAAGGATGGGAAAACCGCCGAACTACAAACATTTGACAAAAAATATCTTCCAATTACGGACCATATAGGGCCTCATAACCCAGCTTCTCCATTTATTTCTGTGTACGAAGTTTTAGTTTTGCAACAAAAATGGAACCGCTTGTTTTACGCCGTTTCTTACTTCCTTACTTAAGTGGCGCTTCAGTCCGGGATGAACCTGGGCCTCAACCAACATGCCTCTCCAATTAGCCCGGTCCTTAGCTAACTGCCTCCAGTTGCGCACTCCAAGTTGGTTGAGGTCGGTTTCTACTTGTGCGCGCCACTTAAGGCGAGGTCTTCCTCTACTGCGTCCGACGTCTGGCTGGGAATCGAAGACTCTGCGAGCCGGAGTATTGGTGTCCATTCTTTCTGCATGTCCTAGCCTCCTTAAACGTCCAATGCGTAGTTTATTCTGTAGGGGTATGTCGCTGTACAGCTCGTATAATTCGTGGTTTAATCTTCGTCTCCATAGCCCGTCAACGCAAACGGGAGCGACGATTTTCCGAAGAATTTTTCTCTCGAATCGACCAAGGATTTCTTCATCCGCTTTTGATAAGGTCCATGCTTCAGCGCCGTAAAGCAGAACTGTGATGATCAGGGTCTTATATAGGATCTCCTTAGCAGTTCGAGTGAGGGCTTTACTACTAAATTGCCTTCTTAGCCCGAAGAAACAGCGATTGGCAAGAGTAATTCTTCGTTTGATTTCTGACGAGATGTTGTTGTCAGAGTTGATAGCGGAGCCGAGGTAGACAAAGTCGCGTACTACCTCAATGTTATATCTCTCAATGGTGACGTTCTGTCCAATTCGTCGATATTGTGTGTCCTGTTGTATCGTGATGACAGCATATACTTAATCTTAACCTCATTTACTGCTAAACCCATTTTTGTCGCTTCCTACTCTATACTAGCAAACGTGGCTGTGACATCACGTTAAGTCCTACCAATGATGTCAAAATCGTCGATATCGTTCCGATTTTTGGAAAATTGTGCTTCTGGTGCTGTCAAGGGAGTTTTGCACAATCCTCTCAAGAATCAAATTGAAGAAGTCACATGACAGCGCATCGCCTTGCCTTGTGAGGTCGTTTCCCACCCCCGATGGAGCAGCGAGAATTCTCTATCGTCAACCTACACCAACGGACGAGTTTGGGCGTTATACCAAAACTAGACATGACTCTGTATAGTTCGTCTTTATAAATGCTGTCGTATGCGGCTTGGAAATCGATAAGTAGGTGGTTGGTATCGATTTGGACTTCTTGGGTTTTTTCCAGTATCTGCTGAAGTGTGAAAATTTCATCGGTTTTGGACTTTTTTGGACTAAAACCACACTAATAAGGGCCGTCCAGGTTGGTGGTAAAAGGTTTCAGGCGTTCAAATATTACGGCAGATAGGATCTTGTAGGCTATGTTGAGGAGACATATGCCTCTGTAGTTGGAGCAGTTCAGAGGGTCTCCTTTTTTGTGGATCGGGCAAACGATGCTTAGGTTCCATTCTTCAGGCATGCTTTCAACCGACCAGATTTGGCTTATGAGTTGGTGGATGTTGCTTACGAAGTCATCTCCGCTTGCTTTATAAAGCTCAGCGGGAAGGCCGTCATTTCCGGCGGCCTTATTAAGCTTGAGTTTAGATATTGCTATCCTCACTTCACTTAGGTCGGGTGGACGGCAGTTTTCGTTGTCGTTGCTAATATTAAATGGTTCGTTGTGCCTGACAGCGGAATGTTGTTCGTCAGTCCCCGTTTAACAGTCTGCAGAAGGGGTTCTTCCATATCCTCAGCATCGACTGTGTCTCAACTACGATATTTCCTTGTGCATCTCGACGGGATTCTTTTCGAGTCTTGTATCTTTGGCTTTGACGTTTTACACTTTGGTAAAACTTGCGAACATCGTTCCTGGAGTGGCACCTATCTATATCCTCGATCGCGCGCTTTTCTTGCTCTTTTTTCTTCTTTCTGAAAAGCCGATGTTCTTGCCTTCTTCTTTGCCTATAGAGCTCAATAGCATCTTTCGTCTTCACCTGCATTTGTCGGCATTCCTCATTAAACCAGGGGTTTCTTGCTGGTGGGCGCGAGAAACCTAGTACATCAGTTGCGGCTGATCTAATGGCTTGTTGGCATCGTTGCCATTGTTCTTCGACATTAGATGCTGGTAGTGTGTTGTAAGTCGAAAGGTTAAGGGATACGCGTTGCGCGAATGTCTTGGCGGTCTCTGGCGATTGCAGTCTTTCGACATTAAATTTTTTTCACAGTATTTCTGCTTTTTTTGTGGCGTGTTGGATATCCGCATCCTTACTTTGGCTACAACAAGGTAGTGGTCCGAGTCGATGTTAGCCCCTCGGAATGTTCGGACATCCAAAATACTGGATGCGTGCCTCTTGTCTATCGCAATGTGATCAATTTGGTTGACTGTTCGTTGATCTGGAAACCGCCATGTCCCCTTGTGGATATCGAGGTGAAGAAACCGTGTGCTGGCTATAGTGGCATTTCGTTCCGTAGCGAAGTCAATTAGCCTAAGTCCGTTACCAGACGTGTTGTCATGTAGGCTATATTTTCCGACAGTACTGCCAAAGATGTCTTCTCTTCCTACCTTTGCGTTAAAATCTCCCAGCACGATTTTAACATCGTACTTTGGTAGTCGCTCATAGGTTTTGTCGAGGAGCTCGTAGAAGCAATCCTTAGTTATATCATCTTTTTCCTCCGTCGGAGCATGAGCGCATATAAGGCTTATGTTGGCGAATTCGGCCTTGATGCGGATTGTTAGAATGCGTTCGCTAATGTCTCGGAAACATAAGACTTCTTGCCTTAGTCTGGCACTTATAACAAATCCGCATCCGAATAGTCGCTGTTTCTGCTCACTATAACACGGTCCATAGTAGATGTCACAGTTTTTCATTCTCTTTTTGCCCGGCCCATCCCATCGTATTTCCTGGATGGCAGTAATGTCTGCTTTGTAGCAGTTTAGGGCTTCCGCTAGTTGTTCGCCTGCACCTCTCCTGTTTAATGTTCTCACATTTCAAGTGCAGATACGAACGTCGTTGTCCTTTTTTCGTTTAGCATGGTCGTCAACAATAATATCAGTCCTTTCCGAGGCTATTGGTTGCTTCGTAACAATAGGTTTTTTCCGTGGATGGATAGTTAACCCAAAGCACAACCCCCAACCTGGAGAGTCAGGCCCTTGTTTTGACCCTAGGACAGCGGGCCGGAAAAATACCGATGTCAGTAGCCCATTTTTGGGGTATGAGCGCTGCCGTTGACCCATTGAGGGCTCCTCCGCCACCAACTCTTTTCCAATACCCTGGCTCAGTATTGGAAATCCCTATAGACCTGGTGTTCAAATATATCGAAGCAGCTCATATAGGGATTTCACCATCAGTTCGATCAAACTGGAGCTGAAGGCGCCACCGTTGACTCCATCTAGGGAATTCCTCCGCTGCCGCCTGAGAGTGATTGCCTTTGTGAGAGGACACTCCTCCCCCCTACGCCGATTCAGAACCGCAAATTTCAGAAGCTTCTCATGACGGTTTAATACTCTTGAATGCTTACCAGACTTTCGCAAGACGTTGGGTATGGGAGAAACGTGTGTCTTTTTCGGAATTCGAACGAGGGACCCCCCGCTTTGTTGTCCAACATAAAGGGTGTGTTTTTTTAGAGGTATAGAACTTTGAATAGCAATAAAACACAAGAAAATCGTTTTAATGTCCATCAATTTGGCTTTATTGGAAGGAAAATTTTGTGCCATTAACGTTAAAATATAATTTCGGGCATGTGGCCCCGCCAATAAAGCCAAGTCTAGAGGTCCAATTTTCAACCACTTTTTCGAGCATTTGGGGCCGTATGTCGGCAATAACGCCACAAATGTTGGCTTCCAAGTCCCTTAACGTTTCTGGTTTATTGGCGTAGACGAGCGACTTCATTCAGGTTCAATTGACAGGTCCATTCCGCGAAATTATGCGCTCATCGAATGTTTCCTTCAATAAATCGATTGTGACGTGCGCTGTGTGGCATGTAGCGCCGTCTAGTTCGAACCACATCTCATCCACATTCATGCCATCCAATTCGGAAACAAAATAGTCGGTTATCATGGCTCTATACCGATCTCCATTAACGGTTACTGACTCTCCAGCTTCATTTCTGAAGAAGTGTGTCCCGATGACTCCACCAGCCCATAGAGTACACCAAACAGTCAGTTTTTGTTGATGTAATGGCGTCTCAAGGGTCTCATGTGGATTCTCTTCACTCCAAATGCGGCAATTTAGCATGTTGACGTAGCCATTCAACCAAAAATGAGCCTCATCACTGAACAAATTTTTTGCGATGAAAATCAGCATCGAAATCAATCTCATTCTCGGCCCATACACTAAAATCACGACGCATTGCATGGTCTCGCGGCTATAATTCTTGCATAATTTGGATCTTGTAAGGTCGAATGCCAAGATCTTTGCGCAAAATCTTCCATAAAAATGATGGACAAAGCTCCAAATTGCTATGCACGGTGGCGAATCAATTCATTCGGGTCCTCTTCAACACTTTGCTCTACAGCGGTAATTGTTTCTTCGGTGCGCACTGTTCGACGCCTCTGTGGATGCGTATTATCACAAAGAGTAAACGTAGTGCGAAAACGATCCATGGTTAACCGAATTAATTACTCTGATGGATGATTATGTCGACCATAAAATGGATGGAGCTTGCGGTAAACTGACGCGAACTGAACCATTATTTTCGTAATAAATTTTCACGATTTGCAAGCGTTGTTCATCTGTCAACCTGTTCATTATGAAATGGCAAACCAAACTGAACATAAATGACATTAGAGTTGCCCGATTTGACCACAAAATGTCAGTTTTATCTCTATTCGAAAAATCAACCTCTAAAAAAACACCATTTGCTAACTACCCACACAGAATAAATGGAATTGCTAACGGGTGTGGTATGGATGAGGAGTGTCCTCAGTCGCTGATGATATACTACATCTGGCTTTAAGAAGGACTCTTCAGAAGAAGATGGAAATGATACAGGACCCAGATTCCCCATCAGCATTCTGTTGAGAATTTGAACACTGGAGCAGGTATAAAAACTAAAGTTTACAGCAGCGGTACTAAAACCATGAGATTTATCCAAAAGTCTTCAAGGTGACACTTTACGATTGGAGAAGTCCAGAATGAACCTGGGCCTCAACGAACATGTCTCTCCAATTAGAAAAGTCCTTAGCTAACTGCCTCCTGTTGCGTTCTCCGAGTTGATTGAGGTCATCTCTCTATTTGTGCGCGCAACTTAAGTCGAGGTATTTGTCTAGTGCGTCTGACGTCTGGCTGAGATTCGAAGACTCTGCGAGCCGGGGTATTGTTTTCCATTCGTTCTACATGTCCTAGCCATATTAAAAGTCCAATGCGTACTAGGGGTATGTCGCTGTACAGCTGGTTCACCGACGATTTTTCAAAAAAAATTTCTCTCAAATCAACCAGGGATTTCTTCATCCAGTTTTGATACGGTCCATGCTTCAGCACCGAAGACCAAGACTGGGGTGATCAGGGTCTTTTATAGGATCTCCATAGTAGTGTTTGATAGGCAGTTTTTCACAATAATCTCAAGAATCAGATTGAAGAAATCTTATTTGCATCGCTTTGCCTAAATCCTTTTTTTTTTGTTATCGAATGTATAGGTGAAGTCGTTTCCGACCCTGATGGAGCAGCGAGAATTTTCCACCGCATCGCCATCCTTCACAGACGGACAAGTTTGGGGGTTATACCAAGACTAGACATGGCTCTGTATATTTCGTCTCCATAAATGCTGTCGTATGCAGCTTTGAAATCCATGATAGGCATGATGCGTATCGATTTGGACTCCTTGGGTTTTTTCCAGGTTCTGTTGAAGTGTAAAGATTTGATCAGTTTTGGACGTTCCTGGCCTAAAACCACACTGATGAGGGCTGATCAGGTTGTTACTGTTTCAGGCGTTCACATATTAAGACTGAAAGGATCTTGTGGGTGATGTTGAGATGACTTATATGCCTCTGTTGTTGGCCCAGTTTAGAGGGTCTCCTTTGATAACACTCGGATGATTTGTCAGATCAACACGATAGGAGGGCCAGTGAAAATCATTTAGGTGTTGCTGCGGCTTGGAATCGAACCCAGACAGTTCATCGCACTAACTATCGCGCCACTGAGCTCATCCAAGCGTTAAGTAATTTAAAAAGTCCGCCAAACTCGATCACGAGCCTTGGAAATGTATAGAGCTCTCTCTAGGAAACAGCTCTCGATTAATTGATGATTGTCCAACGTAGATCTCCATAGGTGGGTTACATAACTTAACAGGTATCCAGTAGAGTGTTTCTTTCGGAAGCCATATTGCAGATAACTTTTGTAACCATTCCTTTCTAGGTAATCGACAATCTCGATAATGGTCTGTAGTTTCCAGGCATGGATTTTCTTCTCTTTTTGGGAATTGGTTGGATTATAGCAGCAAGAGGGAAAAACCTATTGATCTGACATGGAAAATAATCTGTAAATAACAAGCGCAAGTTCAGGTGCGCATTTGTTAAGCAAAAAATGTTCCCGAGCCTCCGGGACATCCTAGAAGTTAGTTAATTACTCTTTTATTGAAGCCATTTTTGTGGATTCTATTTTTGGGTTGGCTATGTTTCGCCCTTCACTTGGAACATCCACCCATTGTCTAAACGCTTTCTTTTTTGCTCCTACTACTTGCTATCTGTCATCGAATATGAAGTGTATTAGCCCTGTTCATCGTGGTGTCATCTAGTGAATGCAATGTTTACTTGATGAAAAGCGAAGTCGAAACCGAGGAGATAAATGAAAGACAAACCAGTCAGCTCGAGCTTAATATCCAGAAGAAGGAGAAAACATTTATTCGTGTACCATCAAAGTTCGGTTGACAATTAAAAAAGTTACAATGAAAGTTAGTTCACAATGACATAAGAAATAATGAATGTATTCAGTCAAGTTTTATATTAATTCTAAATAACACTCTTCCTGAATGAATACACATAAAATAAAAGTAAGTTAACGTAATAAAATAAAAAAAAATCAAAGATAAATTAAAATTAACATAAGATTGTTAAGCAATATTGATTTTAATCTGATAAACCAATTCCTTGGTTATTCAAATAGAGTTTTGCGTTTGGCAAACCTTTCGTAAACATATCGGCCAACATTTCGTTTGTTGAAATGTACTTCAGTTGAATCATCCCACTCACAATATTTTCACGGATGAATGCGTCTTTCGTTTCCACATGTTTGGTTCGAGCTGAATATGCGTTATTTGTTACGAGTTGAATGGCACTTTTGTTGTCGCAAAAGAAAACCATCTGTTTCTTGCTACCTGGAAGTAACTCTTCTTCAAGGCGTTTCAGCCTCATCGACTCTTGGACTGATGCAACCATTGCCATTAGCTCGGACTCGGTGGTAGAAAGAGCAATTGTCGGCTGCCGCTTCGATGACCATGACACTTCAGCACCTTGCATTGTAAAAACATACCCTTTTAGTGGATTTTCGCATACGGGGTCACTTGCTCAATCTGCATCACAGTAGCCTAGTATGGTAGTAGGTTCCTTGGTGAAGATTAGCTTCTTGCCAACTGTCCCTCTCAGATAGCGCAAAACTCTCTTTGCAGCAGCCCAATGTGCCTTGCCTTTGACATCTGTACTTGTTCGTCTAGGGAGGTAGGAGATATCTTCGCAGTTAATTTTTGATTTAGATCCAGTGGCGTGGAGACTGGATTGCTATCAGCCATCCCAAAACGATCAAGGATTTCGAGTATATACTGTGACTGATCAATTGCTATCGTACCAGCCAATTTATTCCGAGTGATTTTTATTCCAAGCACTGATGAAGCGTCACCCAAATCCTTCATCTGAGAGTTTCTTTTCAACTGCTCCTTGAAAGCAGTTTCACACGATTTGTCATTGGAAAATATTAGAACGTCATCAACGTATACAGCAACGAATATGGTTTTGTGGTCATCAACGTTATAATATATACACTGATCGGCATCAGATCTCTTGAGTCCAGACTGCAATAGAGCAGCATTCAAAGCCTCGTTCCAGACTCGGCTTGATTGCTTCAAACCGTAAAGAGACTTGTGTAAATTGCACACCTTCGTTGAACCATCGCTGAACTTCTCTGGTTGAAGTATTTAGATGTCTTCCTCAATTTTGCCGTTTAAAAATGCCGTGACAGCATCCATTTGGCTAATCGGTAAATTAAGTTTTGCTGCTAACGCAATTAGAAATTGGATCGATGAGTACCTAACGACAGGTGAAAAGGTTTCCTGGTAATCGATGCCTTCTTTTTGAGAGCATCCCTTCACCACCAAACGAGCCTTATACCTTAAAACGTCGCCTTTTTCGTTTCGTTTTGTTTTGAAGATCCATTTACACTTAATTGCAGTCTTTTCATTGGGAAGCTCAACCAAACTCCAGGTGTTGTTTGTTTAAGCTATTCTAACTCGTCATCCATAGCCTTCGTCCACATATGCGCGTCTGAACGTCTTATGGCAGCTTCAACTGTCAATGGATCAAGATATTCACATTTAACATTAAAACTTGCCTCAATTCCAGCATTGCGTTTAGCGATTTGTTCGGATCTACGAGTCATAGCACCACCACACTGAACTCTATCTTCATGACGGGTATTTGGATCTTCGACAGCAGCAACATCTTTCGCAGCAACAACATTTTTGACAGCAACAACATCATCAGCACAATCGAATTCTTTAACAACAGCAACAGGGTCATCCGTAGTAACAGCATCAACAGCGCCCTCGTCAACACCAATGTACAATTCTGTACTAGAAATACCACCTGAATTAAGTAGTTAAGTAGTGTTAAGTAGTTAAGTAGTCTTAAGTTTTTATATATAAAATAAAAAATGTCGCAATTCAAAGTTTTTTTAAATTTTCTTTGAAAAATAAAATATATTTTAAAAAATAAAAAAAGAGAAATTTAAGCCGATAGGCAAAATATAAAATATAAACCGTTAGATATAAGCTTGCAGCGCCCGCTAAGGGCCGTAATAATTAGTTAAGTAAACATGTTATCGATAAGTTAGATTTAAGCATTTTTGTCTAGTAGTAAGTTAATATTTTAAGAAAATAAAAAATGAGTTTAAAATTAAAAAAATTAAATACCACCTGAATTAACATTGGGTTCAGATTTACTTTCTTTTTCACAGTTATCTCTGGATGGGAAAAGGAGATTATTAAACATATCTATGTTCACTTTCAATTACCAGGTTCTTTTTTGTGCTTTCAAAAAAGATGGCATTACGGCTGTTCTCAATCTTCTGAGTTTTCACGTTGAATAAACGATACGCTTTCGATTCGCTGCTATAACCCATCAGTATACATTGATCGGATTTGTTATCAAGCTTGTGGCGCTTCTCGCACGGAATGTGCACCATGGCCCTACAGCCAAACACACGGATCGTAGTCAAGTCCGGCTTAATTTTCGACCAAAGTTCCTCCACAGTTTTTGATTTTGCACTTCTACAGGAGATACGATTAAGCAAATATGCAGCAGTAGATGCTGCTTCCGCCTAAAATGTTTGCTTTAGTTTCGCGTCAAAAAGCATACAGCGCACGCGTTCGACTATACTACGATTAATTCTTTCAGCAAGTCTGTTCTGTTGTGGCGTGTAAGGCGCTGACTTTTGATGTAGAATTCCGCAGGAAGATAAACAACGAATGAATTTGGCATTACTATATTCGGTCCCGTTATCGCTTCGTAGAACTTTAATTTTGCGAGAACACTTATTTTCTACGAACGCTTTAAACGTCAAAAAGTTTCAAAAACTTCGGATTTTTGTTTTATTGGATAAAAAAAACAAGTTTACGACTATAGTCGTCCACGAATGTGACAAAATATTTATATCCTGAGCACGACTTTATAGGCATAGGGCCACACACATCCGAATGGATTAAATCTAGGACAGATTTCGCTCGAGTACCCACAGATTTAAAAGGATCGCGAGTTTGTTTTCCCTTGATCAGACATGGGAGTAATGCATTGGCATTGCGATTTCATTAGCATTGAGTGAAAGTAATGCTAATGAAAAAAATTTCATTAGCATTGAAAATAATAATGCCAATGGAAAAAAATTGCATTGGCATTGATTTTTTTAATGCCAATGAAAAGTAGTAATTTTGAATGAAATCTATTTTCATTGAGTAATAAGGCATTTTTTATTTATTTTTTTTTTTTGAAAAAAACTTCATGCAACTATAGAAGAAACACAATGTTTGTTGAGTTATTAATTAACTGTGTGAACCTAGTGGAATAAAATGGAATGTGCATGGTAGCAGCAACTGAAATTGTTGCTTCCAACTACAAACTCTCCATGGAACTAGAAAACAATAATTCCATTTTCCAAACAGAGGTCTATGCAGGGTTTGGGTCAAATTGCTAAGTAACAAATAAGAAGAGGACAGCACAAACGATTTTTTTGGGTCGCAGTGCTCTGTTGGGCTTACATATGATTATCGTATATCATCCCAATATCTTAAAAAAAAATTTAAAAAAAATGGTGTACTTTATTTTTTTCATACTTTTCATTAGCATTGCAAAATGGTAATGAAAATTGATTGCATTGAAAATTTTCAATGGTAATTAAAAAAAAATGTCATTAGCATTGTGTTACTCAATGCTAATGAAATTTTTTTCATTGGCATTACTTTCACTCAATGCTAATGCTGTTTCCAATTTCATTTGTGTAGTAATGCATTACTCCCATGTCTGCCCTTGATGCACACGATGCATTTTTCATTCATTTTGTCACAGATTTCTGTCACTGCGCTTTTAACGTTTCTTAGATTCTCGTGACATATATGACCCATTCGCCTATGCCATAAAAGCATATCAGTTCGAACATGCAAAGCGACTGCATTTGAAGTGTCAGAATCATTGATCATGCAATTCAACCGGTACATATTATCGATTAACGACGCGGTAGCAATAAGATGATTATGTTCATCGTAGATTATGCAACTGTCATTCTTAAAACGCACTGTCATACCGTTCTTAGCAAGTTGAGTAACTGATAGCAAATTTGCGCACAGAGAAGGTACATATTGAACATTGTAAATGGTTACGCGAGTTTTATTTTTCCCGTTGAAGAGAGTGACGTAAATATCACCTATGCACTCAACTGCTAGTTTTTCATTGTTCGCGACGATTATCTCTTTATGATTTGGTGCTGTTTTATTTTTAAGGAAAGTTTTACTCATAGTCATATGTGCCGATGCACCCGAATCAATGTACCAAATATTTTCAGTTATTGCATTGTTAATAAAAAAAGACGAAAACATTGCGGTTTCATTATTATGTGATAACTTGTCTCTTTTGTTTGATTTAAATTTCGTTTTCGTAAACATTACTTGTTCTGACGATTTGGAGTCGTACTTAACTTGTTGCAGTAACAATATTTTAACCGAATCACTTGTAAGCTTGGACGACGAATTTTCCACAGCCATTACCAACGGCTTATAGTCATTTGGTAGAGCGGCTAACATTAGTGAGGCACAATTTCATCGTCGATATTCAAGCCAGTTTTTCTAACCTTTATCGACGTCATTACCATTTTGTTAACGTAATCCTCCAAAGACTCGCAATCGCTCAACTTCAATTGAACTAGTTGTTTCAGCAAATCTACTTTCTTGCATAGCCCGTTGTCCTCAAACGCACTCGTTAACCCATCCCATTCACTTTTCGCTGTCGTTGTGTCAGCGATATACGAATAATTTTGAGTTTCGAGTGGCAAAATTAATTCCGATTTAGCTTTGAGATCATTGGCTAACGCTGCCGGTGTTGCATTCGCTTCTGGTTCACGCACGAAGCAACTCCACAGCCCTTTAATTACCATGTATGATTTTGCGGCAATCTTCCAAACGTCGTAGTTTTCTCTACCTTTCAGCTTTTCTACACACATAGCACTCGAAGCCATGTCTGATAAAGTACAATTTTTTTTTCGCGTTTAAAATAATATTGAATTACAAATTGTAAGTATTTTCTTTTGCCGGTGTTTTGGGTTGGAATTAATGATACAATACCACTTTTCGATTTCTATATAAATTATATTAAAATACTATTTTGTGTTGGACAAAGGATATCAAATAAAAGACGACTGTTTCTTTGTGTAGTTTAAAACGTTATAACATTTAATTGTTTCATTTGATGTATATATAAGTATGACATTAGGTAATTTTAGTATATTATAAACAATAACAATAATAAATAGATGTCATTACTTATCATAAATAGATACAGGGTGGTGAATATGACATGACATAATTAATATTTATATGATCGTGAACATTCTCCCCCGCCAGTGAACATAGTTCGCAGTAACTGATTTCGCGATCATCAATGTAACGTCATCATTAACGTGTGTTGAAATGTTTTATCCTCTGTGGCACCCCTGGTCTAGATGTTCTTTCTTGTTGAATAGTGTTGTCTCATTATATGAAAAGACAAACAATTTTAGTAAAAGGAATAAGAATAAAAAAAGAAAACAAAAAAACATAACAAGCAACAGAAAAAAATTGCATAGCAACTGTATCATCTCCTCTCGTTACGCTCGATCAATGTTGTGATATGCTTTCCTTTTCGTCTTCATTGTGTTTACAATCGATGCTGGACTGTATACCTTTATCTCATGCGAGTGGTGTTGTGATGAATCTCGATATTCTTTAAGTTGTCGATTGATTCGTTTTAATTGTGTTGGATTATAATTTTTTTTATGGATTGATTAGTTTTTGTTGAGTTTTATTATATGTTGAGTTTTATAATTTGTGAATGTGTTATGATTTATGAAGTTAATTATAAATGGTGTTGTGTTTTGTTATTAGTATAGTGTAGAATAATTAGTGTGTTGAATGTTGTAGATTTTGAAGTTGGTATTATTTTATGTCGTTTACTTGTTGTGTTGATTTAATATTTTAATAAGTCGATTGTTCCATATGTTGAGTCAGTATTTTTATTGTGTTGTGTATCTTGATGTGTTGATTTGAAGTTAGAGATGTTGGATATAATGTTGTTAAATGGATTGAGTATGTGTTTAATGAGTTTAATTAATGTTTTAAAGGTGGATATTTGTGTGTTGATAGTGTTGAGTTCTTAATTTCAGTTGAATATAAGATTGTTAATGTTTAATGTGTTGCGTTTGTATTGCTTGGAAGTGGACATATCTTAGTAATAGGTCGTTTTAGTTCTGTGGTTTCTGTTTTTAGTGTTACCACTCTCACTAAATTGTCTGATCCGGGATGCAATTTTGTAATGCGAGCTAAATTCCATTTAAGTGGGGGTAGTCGCTCGTCCTTGATTAATACCAAATCCCCTATTTTTATTTCTGAGTGGTCGACTTTAGTCCACTTTGGACGTTGTTGAAGACGCGATAGATATTCATTGCTCCAAAGCTTCCAAAAAGATTGTACAAGGGTTTGAACTCTCTTCCATCGTTCTAAGTGAGCTATTTTTTCCAGTTGATACTCCGGTTGTGGGGGTGCGACTAAGGCTTCCCCTACAAGAAAATGGCCGGGTGTTAAGATCTGTAGATCGTTGATGTCGTCTGACTGTGGACATAAGGGTCTTGAGTTCAGACACGCTTCTACTTGTGTTAGAAGCGTGGTGAGCTCCTCAAAAGTCAGAGCTTGGTTGCCAGCCACGCGTTTAAGGTGAAATTTCACAGATTTCACACCAGCTTCCCATAGTCCACCAAAGTGTGGGGAAGCGGGGGGAATGAAATTCCACTTGGTACCCTCGTTGGCTAGTACCTCCGCCACATTTCTCCAGTCTACTTGAGCCTCCTTAAGCTGTTTTTGGAGCTCATTGCTGCCTCCCACAAAGTTTCTTCCGCAGTCGCTGTATAGTTCACGACACAGCCCCCTACGTGCAACAAATCTTCGAAATGCTCCAAGATATGCTTGAGTTGTCATGTCGCTGACTAACTCGATATGTACAGCCTTTGTTGCCATGCATACAAATATTGCAAAGTAACCCTTCAGCGTTTTTGCGTTGCGTCCTCTCCATGTTTTTACGTCGATTGGCCCAGCGTAGTCGACTCCACTAAACGTAAATGGCCTTGATATTGCTGTTCGGGCTGTTGGTAGATTACCCATTAATTGTGCCATTGGTTTTGCTCTGAATTTGAAACAAATCGTGCAGTCATGAATTTGCTTTTTAACGGCGTTTTTCAAATTAAAAATCCAAAACCGCTGGCGTATATAGGCAATCATCTTTTGGTTTCCACCATGTAGGGTTTTATAATGAGCATCTTTAATAATCATTTTTGAAAAAAGGTGATTTGATTTTAACAAAATTGGGTGTTTGATATTAAATGGTAAAGAAGAGTTAGATAGCCTCCCCCCAACTCTTGTTACATTCTCTGCATCTATAAATGGGTTGAGTGAATTATAACCTTTCGTATTGTTCCTTTCTTCCTCTGTTGAAAACATCTCCTCCTGGACTGTTCTCACAATTTTCGTCAGAGCCTCCTCAAGTTCCTGCGGCGATAACACGTCCGTGTACTGATGAGAAGGCCTGGATTTGATTCGCATGCGTAAGCAGTAGGCAACTATTCTCAAAACTTTTTGTAATGAAGAATAACTTCCTAATAGTTCATTAACAAAACTATGGGATTCGTTTTGATTACAGAGATGGACATTAACAGTACGCGATTCTTGATGCGTCTCTAAACAAGGTGGCTGCTCTGGAAATGAAACATCCCATTGATGTCTAAGGAACTCTGGACCTTCCCACCACAGCTTGTTGTTGATGATCATCGTTGGAAAAAGTCCACGTGATGCGACATCTGCAGGATTCAGTTCCGATGGAATGTGTTTCCAAATTGCGTTGCCGATGAGTTTTTGTATCTGAGATACTCGGTTCCCGATGAATGTTTTCCATTTTGACGGAGGAGCTCTAACCCAGCATAACGTGATGACTGAATCGGTCCACGCGTAAACATCCACAGTACTCAGCTTCAAAATTTGGATTGACTCATGCAGCAACTTTGCAAGAAGTAAGGCTCCACACAGTTCTAAACGCGGTAGGGTGATGGTATCTAATGGAGCTACCTTCGTCTTGGATATCAACAAGTTCATATGAACTTGACCATCTCCGTCAAGCACTCGCAAATATATCGCAGCAGCGTAAGCTTTCTCCGAAGCGTCACTAAACCCGTGGATCTCGAGCCCCCTGGTGTTTTTGTCGGTGTGAATCCAACGTTGTATTTGGATCTTTTCGATGGCTGGAAGTTCATGACGAAAAACTATCCATTCTCGTTCCAGCTCTGGCGGAATCGGCTTATCCCAATCCAATCCTTTTCCCCATAGCTGCTGCATTATAATTTTCGCTTTAATAATGCATGGTGATATCCATCCCATTGGATCATAAAGCTTTGCTATTGAGGAAAGGATGGATCGTTTGGAAACTTCGCCATTACAATACTGCGCAACTTGGAACGAGAATGCATCAGGATACGGCAGCCACGTAATGCCAAGCGTTCTTACATCGTTGGTTTCTGCTTACGAAGATGAAATCCTGCACTTGCTAACATCTGCCTTACTGCTTCCAATTTATTTTGTGCTTCCTCTATTGTATCTGCACCACTTATGACGTCATCTACATAAGTTTCTTCTTTGATGACAGTGACCGCCGAAGGATATTTTGATGCTTCATCGTCAGCTAGCTGTAAAAATACCCGGATCGCAAGGTAAGGAGCTGATGATGTCCCAAACGTCACAGTATTCAAACGATACATCTTCAAATCTTGAGTGGGATTTTCACGCCATAAAATTAGCTGATAGTTCGCATCTTCTTTGCTGACTCGAATCTGACGATACATCTTCTCGACATCACCGGTGAAGGTAAACTTGTATTTTCTCCATCTCAAAATAATGTCTATAACATTTGTTTGGATTTTAGGTCCGACCATCAACTTGTCATTCAAGGAAGAGCCAAAAAATGGTTTAAAAGTAGCGTCAAACACTACTCGCAACCTTGTGGTGGTACTGGATTCCTTGATGACGGCATGATGGGGTATAAAAAAATGATAGGGTGAGTTTAGAATCCTATCGGGTTCTTCAAATGGAGTCATGTGTCCTAGAGCAAGGTACTCGTCCATACATTGGACATACTCCTTGTGTTGAGAAGGGTTGGCTTGCAGTCTCTTCTCCAACTGCAGAAAACGTCTCACGGCGGCTTGTTGTGTTGGACCCATCCTTGGGTATTCTCCGCCTTTGAAAGGCAGACGAACTTCGTAGCGGCCATCAGGTAAACGTTTTGTCGTTCGTTTAAAGTGTTCCTCACATAACACTTCTTCTTCGGTAGTGTACTTCTCGAACGGTTCCTCCTCGACTTCCCAGAACTTCTTCATCGTTAAGTTGAGATCCACTTGGTTCA